>CAWUFW010005562.1:0-600000 GCA_963921515.1 Calotriton arnoldi
GATGACCAGCTCTTTGTTGGCTACGTGGGCGCCAAAAAGGTCGGGCGGTGCACAAGAGGACGATCTCCCGCTGGGTTACCTTGTGCATCAAGACCTGCTATTCTTTGGCTAAGAAGGAGCCTCCTGTTGGGCTGCGTGCCCATTCCACCAGGGCAACGGCTGCTACCACGGCCTTGGGCCGCGGTGTTCCGCTGCCGGTTATCTGTCAGGCAGCTACGTGGGCCTCGCTGCACACGTTTACTAAGCATTACTGCCTTGACAGTCAGGTCCGGAGGGACGGCTTCTTTGGCCGTTCTGTCCTCCAGGACTTCCTTGTCTGATCTTTGTTCGCAGACCCACCACCGGGGTTGGTATTGCTGGGGTATCTATTCTAAGGTAAGGAATCTATCACTAACGTGTCTCTTTCAGATGCACAAGTTACTAACTTGTGTAACGATATATCTGTAAGAGACAGTAGTTAGTGATAGATTCCTTACCGCCCCACCCATCCTCCCCGTTCTGCGAACTGATTTCTAGGGTTAAGGACATCCCTTTCAGGGCCCTAGTATTTTTCAGACACCTGTGTCAGCTTCTTGCATGGCTCTGCGTTCCTGGCGCGGAAAGTCGTGTACAGAACTGACGTCAGCGCGCAGGGGCGGCGCCTAAGTACTGCCCGCGACGTCATCCCGGCGATCACGACGCCGACGACGGACGCGGAGCCGCACGACGCCGCCTACCGACGCGCAAGGGTACTGCTACGCAAAACTTTCCGGATCCAGCCTGACGCCTGGGGATATTCTAAGGTAAGGAATCTATCACTAACTACTGTCTCTTACAGATATATCGTTACACAAGTTAGTAACTTGTGCATCAATTGGCAAACAAACCCCTATTGGTTTCTCCCAAAGCTCACTCCACTAGGGGAAAAGCAGCTACGATAGCTTTTCTACATAATGTACCGATGGCCGAGATTTGCAAGGCAGTGGTCCCAGCACTATTACATCCAAACAGTGTAGAAACTAAAAATATATACAATTGTATTCACAACAATAAATCAAAGATTACGAATCAATAGTGTTACCAGTGTTATTTAATCACACTGAACACAAAATACAGATTTAGAAAAACACATTATAAACCATCATAGATGTGCCCAATTGGGTAGGGAGGGGAAAGGGCAGTGACTTAAGTGAGGCAGTGAGGTAAGTGAAAGACACTACTAGTGGTTATCACAATCAAATTGGTAGGCATATTATTCAATGCCACACATTTCTTTATCGAAAGGGAAACAAAAAGTTACATAGCCATGTAACATAGAAAGTCACAGTGCAACATGCACTGTTGGCATCAGTAATGTGTCGACGTTTCGACCCCTGGATGTGTGTAGGTGTTCTTAGAAACCTTACTAGCGGGGTCTTCCTCAGGACAAGTGATTAAGTGAAAAGGGGAGAGAGAGGGCACCGTGACTGAATTAGAAAGAAGTCCTCCAAGGCACGAAATGTCGTCTAGGACAAATTAGGGCTCAATGGCTCCAAGGTTCAGAAGGGAGAGAGAGCAGGACACTCCAAACATGGGTAGTACTCCAAAATTTGAGAGCTGTGGTAAAAATCGTGGTAAAACCATCGATCAACGGGTGGAAGCCATCCACTTTGCTTCCGTAGAATGAATCAAGTAAACCTCGTTAGTCGACCTCATTTCCTTTTGAGGTCGACTAACGAGGTTTACTTGATTCATTCTACGGAAGCAAAGTGGATGGCTTCCACCCGTTGATCGATGGTTTTACCACGATTTTTACCGCAGCTCTCACATTTTGGAGTACTACCATGTTTGGAGTGTCCTGCTCTCTCTCCCTTCTGAACCTTGGAGCCATTGAGCCCTAATTTGTCCTAGACGACATTCGTGCCTTTGAGGACTTCCTTCTAATTCAGTCACGGTGCCCTACTCCCTTTTCACTTAATCACTTGTCCTGAGGAAGACCCCGCTAGTAAGGTTTCTAAGAACACCTACACATACCAGGGGTCGAAACGTCGACACATTACTGATGCCAGTATCACCAACAGTGCATGTTGCACTGTGACTTTCTATGTTACATGGCTTTGTAACTTATTGTATTTGTTTCCCTTTGGATAAAGAAATGTGTGGCATTGAATAATATGCCTACCAATTTGATTGTGATACCCACTAGTAGTGTCTTTCACTTACCTCACTGCCTCACTTAAGTCACTGCCCTTTCCTCCTACCCAATCGGGCACATCTATGATGGTTTATAATGTGTTTTCTAAATCTGTATTTTGTGTTCAGTGTGATTAAATAACACTGGTAACACTATTGATTCGTAATCTTTGATTTATTGTTGTGAATACAATTGTATATATTTTTAGTTTCTACACTGTTTGGATGTAATAGTGCTGGGACCACTACGTTCTATATCGTCTTACACCCAGGTCCCAGTGATTTTGGGTATACCCTTCTCTTTAATGAGATTTGCAAGGCAGCAACTTGGAAATCGGTACACACGTTCACGAGACACTATTGTCTCGATTCTGACTCCAGCGCAGATACCCAAGTAGGCCAAGCGTCCTTGAAAAATTTGTTCCAATGCTAAATTTGTTGGAATTGTTTTTTTTTTGGATGTGTTCTGCATTTTTTATGATTCTCATTTGCCCGCAGGAAGAAGGGATGGGCTTGCTACTCGATTCAAGTGCTTATGACTATTGATGAGGATCCCCTGGAAGAGAAGGATAAGTTACTTACCTGTGATCCTAGTTCTCTTCCAGGGGTATCCTCACCAAAGTCATAAGCAACCCTCCCGCCTCCCCGGGCAAATGATCAAAAAAGTGTCATCTCTTTGTGCCCTGACCTCCGGGTCTCCGCAAAGAACAACTGACCTAACTGTCACCCCTGAGGCATGATGGGAAGCTAGGGGTCATGGCTACCTTAAAGGCACGGTGCCAGTTTCTTTGTGTTTCTCTGGGTTTGCTTTTCAGCTTTCTATACTATTGGAATTACAATGCAGCCTATGAGCTGACAATGCCTGCTTTTCTCTTTGCAGGGTTATGATTTCTACTGTGCATTAAAAGCAGTTCAAATGTCCTTTGTTTTTTCCTGCTTTGTTTTTGTATGTGTGCAAAGAAAAACTCTAAAGCATTGCTCAGCCTGTGGTGTATGAAAGGCTGCACTGATTGTTTTATAAAAATTAAAAAAAAGATTTTTTTGTGTGTGTGTGTGTGTGTGTGTATATATATATATATATATAGAGCTACATATGTTTTCAGATATATTTTTATATAATTTCCGGGGTCCCAGCATGGGCGGGAATATTCAAGTGCTTATGACTTTGATGAGGATAACCCTGGAAGAGAACTAGGATTACAGGTAAGTAACTTATCCTTAGGAAACATGCGTACTTTGAGGTACTAGTGGGTGGTTTACGTGAAGGGATGTCATAGAACAAGCCTTGGCATGGATGTGTTCCTGTGCAGGGGAGACTTGAGGGAATTTTTAAAACGCAAGAAAAAAAATCTGACCTGTCACTTTTACAGTGATCTTCTGGCCAATAATTCAGGGTGATAGAACTCTTAGGATGTGTAAATGTTACAAATTGTTTCCATAGAGCCCATGGATGATATTTGTGACCAAAAGACATGAACCCTAAACATGCATTTCCCTTGCAGCTGCTTTCCAAATAACCAAAATGCACTAAACCTAGTTTTTCGCCTGTGCAAATCCATAGAATTAGATATGATATAGTTTTTATACTTTCTTTTAGTGCAGAGTTCGGTATGTGTCATCAAAATGATCTGCACTAATATTAAATAATTGATTGTGTAGACTACATTTAGTAGAAATTCCCATAAATATTTGGTATTGTGGGACTTGAGACTCTTGTATGCCTTTCCGCTGATTCCACTCCTGCCCCAAGTTCTCAAGAAGATCAGGACTGACCGGGCCCAAGTCATCCTCGTGGCCCCGTATTGGGGGAGACTGAGTCTATGGTATCCAGAATTCCTGGGCTTGAGCATTTGCCCTCCGATCACGCTGCTCCTCAGGGAAGCAACAGGGCACGGTTCTGCACTCGGACTTTCGCAATCTCCACCTTCATGCTTGGAGATTGAGTGATGACAGCTGGACACCTTTTACCTTCCTCCAGAGGAGGTTGATGTCCTCTTTACAGCTAGACATCCCTTGACAAAAACTGTATAGCCTATCTGGACAGGTTTGTGGCTTGCTGCAGTACTCTGCAGATAGACCCCCTCCAGGCAAAGTTATCTGACGTTTAATTGGTTTTATCCCTTTGCCGGCAAAGGGTTGCTCAGGGCACAGTTAAAGGGTATCATTTGGCTCTATTTTCTTGTTTTTTTTTTGGGTGGTTGCAGGACTGGCCCTCATTGTTTAAGTTTCCAGATATGTATTTTGTTAAAGGTTTACAACATTTGTATCTCCCCTCTCCCTTTGTCATGCCACAGTGGGACCTTAACTTGGTCATTACGTTTTTGATGTGCACTCCCTTCGTGCCACTTCACAGCTGCTCCTTGTGGCATTTTACCTTCAAGACCATGTTCTTTGATGCCAGAACATCGGTGCGGGGTGTAAATGAACTTCAAGCTCTGTCAACCCACTGTATAACAACTTCTTGCCAGACAAGCTGTTTTTGCAGACACAGGCCTCTTTCATACCTAAATTTGTGACACCATTCCACGTTGATCAGAATATCACCAGCATTTTATGCTCTGCCTCACCCCTGTAAGGAGGGGGAGACCTTCCATTTCTTGGGACCCCAAGAGAATGCTGAGCTTTAACATAGATCATACAAAGAGCAATTGGTGGACGATCAGCTCTTTGTGGGGTTCTCTGGAGTGAAAAAGGCTAGGCAATGCAGAAGAGCACCATCTTCCCCTGGATCATGTTGTACATTAAGATCTGCTATGCACTGTCTAAAAAGCAGCCTTGTGGAAGGACTGGGTGCACATGCTACCAGGGTCAAAGCTGCTACCACTGCCTTAACATGCAGAATCCCTGTCCTGGACATTGCCAGGCAGCTACATGGGCGTCCCTTTATCCGTTCACGAAGCTCTATTGTCTGAACAGTTAGGTTTGCTGAGAGGGGCATTTTGCACGCTTCATCCTGCATGGTTTTCTGGTTTCAGTCCATCTACATACCCACCTCCAAATAGGTACTGCTTTGGTTATCTATTCAAAAGGTGAGAAATCCTCAGAAGTGTCTATCGGAACAAGTTACTTACTTTCATTAGCACGCTATCTAGTAGATACTCTCTCTAGCTGCAAATTCCTCATCGACCCTCCCATCCTCCCCGTTCTGTGGTTGGATTCCATCCGTTAAAAAGATTCCAAGTCTAGGAATCTGCAAACTGGTCACACCAATTTGCTTTGGGGGCTGTGCGTCTGGGGGCGCAGACACTTTCGAAAGCAACTGACGTCAGCACACAGGAATGGCACGTCATTTCCGGAGCAGAACAGCATCATTTTGGATCAGCATGACGCCACCTACCAGTACGCAGAGGTACTGATGAAAAGTTTTCAGATCCAATCTGACACCTGGGTAAAATTCAAAAGGCGAGGAATCTGTGGCTACACAGTCTTCAACAGAAAAGAGCATTAACGAAGGTAAGTCAGGTCCTTCTGGCCATTGGTACTTCTAGTTGTAGATTCCTCACCTTTTGAATTTCCCCAGATGCCAGACTAGATCTGGAGACTTTTCTACACAGGTAGGTGGTGCCATGCGAATCCTCGGTGTCTTCGTATCGTCCTTGAAGTGATGAAATAGAGCTACATACAAGCGCCACCCTTGCACGCCTTTGTCCATTCCTTAGTTTTTACGTTCTTCCATGCATGTATGGATCTCTGATCTCAACTTTGGCTGTCTCCCGACGACTTCCAAATTTCTATGACTCTGAACTTGGGATCGATGTCCCCACCAAAAAAGGCATGATTTAAGCGATGCCAAAACTGCAGGAAGCAGACGTCGGTTATGGATCAGCGTAGGAAAGTACCCTTTTTTGGTTGGTCATCCCAACTTTTTGCCTGGTATTCAATGCAATTTTGACAGGAAGTGCACTGGGTTCCTGCTAACCAGGTCCCCAGTGCAAGATCTCTTTCCAAAAAACTGTACAACTGTTCCCCCAATTGGCAATACCTTTAGCACCCCTGTAAGCCCCTAGTAAATTGTACCCCAGGTACCTAGGGCAAGGGTACTACAGTGTCCTCAAGGGCAGCAGCATGTATTGTGCCACCCTAAGGAACCTCTCACCTAACTCATGCAGACTGCCATTACAGGCTGTGTGTCTTGGTGCAGACAGAAGTGAAAACAAGACATGGCACATCCCTGTGTGCCATACCTGCAGACACTGCATGCAGTATAGATGTCACCCCTACAGCAGGCCTTACAGCCCTAAGGCAGGGTGCACTATACTACATGTGTGGACATATCTCCATGAGCAGATATGCTCCTGCGCTGGCCAGTCTAGTTACTGCCAGTACAAGTGACCAGGGAAGCCATTTTAAATGCATCAATCAATCAATCAATTAGTCATTTGTAAAGCGCACTACTCACCCGTGAGGGTGTCAAGGCGCTGGCGGGGTGCTGCTACTGCTCTAATAGCCAGGTCTTGAGTAGCCTCCTGAAGGTTAGTAGATCCTGGGTCTGTCGCAGGAGGATGGGGAGGGTGTTCCAGGTCTTGGCGGCGAGGTGGGAGAACGATCTGTCGCCGGTGGTCGCTCTTCGGATGCGGGGGACGGTGGCGAGGGCGAGGTCGGCGGAGCAGAGCTGGCGGTTCGGGGTGTAGAAGGTGAGCCGTCTGTTGAGGTATGCCGGTCCGGTGTTGTGGAGTGCCTTGTGTGCGTGGGTGAGGAGCTTGAAGGTGATCCTCTTGTTGACGGGAAGCCAGTGCAGGTCTCTCAGGTGGGGTGTGATGTGGCTGTGGCGAGGGATGTCGAGGATCAGGCGTGCAGAGGCGTTCTGTATGCGTTGAAGTAGTTTCAGGAGTTTGGCCGAGGCTCCTGCGTAGAGGGCGTTTCCGTAGTCCAGCCTGCTGCTGACGAGGGCCTGGGTGACCGTTCTTCTTGTTTCGGTGGGGATCCACCTGTAGATCTTGCGGAGGGTGTTGAAGCAGGAGGATGAGACGGCGTTGACTTGCTTGGTCATGGAGAGTGTTGAGTCGAGGATGAACCCCAGGTTGCGTGCGTGGTCGGTGGGTGTCGGTGCTGCTCCCAGTGCGGTCGGCCACCAGGAGTCGTCCCAGGCTGAGGGGGGGGAGCCGAGGATGAGGACCTCAGTCTTGTCCGAGTTCAGATTCAGACGGCTGTTCTTCATCCACTCGGCGACGGCCTTCATTCCTTCGTGGAGGTTGGATTTGGCAGTGAGGGGGTCTTTGGTGAGGGAGAGGATCAGCTGGGTGTCGGCGTAAGAGATGATGTTGAGGTCGTGCAGTCGGGCGACGTGGGCGAGCGGAGCCATGTAGACGTTGAACAGTGTCGGGCTGAGGGATGATCCTTGGGGTACGCCGCAGATGAACTCGGAGGCTACGGAATGGAAAGGGGGGAGGCGGACGCTCTGGGTTCTGCCGGAGAGGAAGGAGGTGGTCCATTCCAGGGCCTTGTCTCGGATCCCTGCGTTGTGGAGGCGTGTGCGTAGGGTGCGATGACAGTGTCGAAGGTGGCTGATAGGTCCAGGAGGATGAGGGCCGCGGTTTCGCCGTTGTCCAGCAGGGCCCTGATGTCATCGGTGGCGGCGATAAGGGCAGTTTCGGTACTGTGGTTGCTGCGGAACCCGGACTGGGACGGGTCCAGGATGTCGTTCTGCTCGAGGTAGCGTGTCAGTTGTCCGTTGACGGTCTTCTCGATGACCTTCGCCGGGAACGGGAGCAGGGAGATGGGCCGGACACTGGTGTAAACGAGTTCCCAAGCTACATGATGGCTTCATTGAAACCAAAGATGTGTGGCATCAAACATTTTGTATTAATAAGCCCACACTGATTTCAGTGATGGATTTATTAATGCATGCACCCAGAAGGCACCTTAGAGGTGGCCCCTGAAAACCTACCAACTACTTGTGAACTGACTGGTGCTGACCAGCCTGCCACCACAGATGAGTTTTTGACCCCCATGAGTGAGGGCCCACGCTCTAAGAAGGTCAGAAACAAAGCCCCTACAGCTGGGTGACCTGTAAAATAGCATTCCAAGGTCAGGAGCTTCAAAGAGCCCACCGCCTTTGGTATGCAAATCTGGCTTCCCTCAGAGGGATGACCACCCCCCCCCCCCCCCCGGGCAAATTTGGCGCCTGGACTGGCGGGAACATTAGTAGCCATGCTAGTTCCACCCCTAAGGTGGGCTACCTGATCTGGACACAATCTCTGAGTATGCCATCTTTGTGATGGCAAAATTAGGATCTCTGGGACAGGGTTATGCCCACTTCCACAGGAAGTGGGCATATTTTGGGGACCTAGTGACCCAATGGGTAAGTAGCCCTAAATTTAGTGTTTAGCAGAGCCCCTGGCATCAGAAAAGCAGATGCTGCTGACCTGAAAGAAGACTGACGCTGAAGAATCACAAAACCAAGAACAGAAGACCTGCAACTGACTGGGCGCCAACCCTGCCGGCCCGTCTGCTGTCCTCGGCAATTGCACCAAAGACCACTCGTCCTGCAGCTGCCTGTGCCTCCAAAAGCCTGGGAGGACTTACAACCTTCACTAAAGACCCAGGAACTCAAGTGGAGCAACAGAGCTGCTTCCCTGCATCCTGCAGGCGCCCCAAGAGACCTGTGAAGACCCTGGACCCCCGCAAACCTGACACCGGAAAGCACCACTGCTCCTGTGCCTCCTAGCTCTAGCTTGAAGTGGGCCAATGGTGCCAGTGTGGTCCCCATACCCTCCAAAGGAGAAGCCCACCATGTGTTTGCCCACAGTGGGCTCACCGACGTCGCCTGCAGTCTGTGTAGGCCCCCTCTACCGCGAGTGTCTCAGGTGACAGAGACCCGACGCCTCAGAACACCTCTGCACCCAGCCGCCCTGGACCGAGGAGAAAAGGTTAAAAGGTGTCCCCATATCCCTGAGCATCGTGAGACCTGAGCCCCCTTGTTGGTTCGGCATGACTGGTCCCCAAGTCCCAGCTTGCATCCTCTTTTCGACCGGACCCATCCCCATTGACTTACATGGGGCACCCAATGCTGTATTGCACATCTGCACCCGGCCGCCCCAGTGCTTCCCGAGGTGGCCTGTCGGTGCTGCCTTGGACCTTTCCCCATACTCACCTTAAGTCCAGGAGATTGGTCTCGTAAGTCACTGTGAAGTACTTGTGTGCAGTATTTGTTTTTCCTCCATAGGATAACATTGCCGCTTCTGAAAATTGCAGTGTCGACTTTTAAAAACTATAAACATTTCTATCTCGAAACATACTTACTGATTTTGATCTTGATATCAAAATTTATATAAAGATGTTATTTTTATAAATTGGTGTGGATCTCCTTATTGAGTCGTGTATCAGTTATTGATTGTGTGTAAGCAGCAAATGTCTAACACTCCTCTCTAATAAACCTAAAGCTGCTCGACCACTCTACCCCCTAAGAGAGCACCTTGGGATTGCTAGAGCAAGCCCCTGTCCACTTGTAAGGGATACCTGGATTCTTTGAACAGTATACCTCTTATTGGTATACTATATAAAGAGCCAGCTTCCTGCAATCAGTGTGAAATGTTTGTTCTGCTTTGACTCTCGCTTGGACATTTGTGCTCTTTTGCATGCAAATGCAATTCAGGTGTGAGAGAAGAAGCTCTGCATTATTGATCTTAATATGTTGCGGTCGAAGCACGTCTTGCTACAAGTTGCAGGCCAGATCATGCTCTTTGTGGTCTCAAGGCTGCTGCTGCAAATAGTCCAATTCTCCAACATTGGATCTTTTATATATTCACATGCTTGAATCATTCTGCGTCGTCAGGCTGGGAATCCCCAGTTCATTAAAATAGCAGAACACAGTGTAAAATATATATCTGAAAGAGACACGTTAGTGACAGATTCCTTACCTTAGAATATCCCCAGGCGTCAGGCTGGATCCGGAAAGTTTTTGCGTAGCAGTACCCTTGCGCGTCGGTAGGCGGCGTTGTGCGGCTCAGCGTCCGTCGTCGGCGTCGTGATCGCCGGGATGACGTCGCGGGCAGTACTTAGACGCCGCCCCTGCGCGCTGACGTCAGTTCTTCTTTTTCCGCGCCAGTAAGCGCAGATCCGGGAAGAGCGGTGCCCTAGTCAATTTTTGACTACATTTTTGGTGAATTTTTCACTGTTTCTTTTCGAGTCTTCTCGACTCCTAGGTGTCGGTAGGGATGCCCGGCTTCAAGCCATGCGGCGTCTGTGGTCGAATGATGTCGATCACAGACCCGCATCTGGAGTGTCTCTTCTGTCTCGGCCGAGACCACGACACGAAGTCGTGCCCTGAGTGCCGGAAACTTCACCCGAAGGCTTTGCGAGAGCGGTCTCGAAAGCTCCTCGAGGTCCGGCAGTCGGCTCCGCGCCGCACCAAGCCCCGGTCCCGTGAGAGGTCGAGGGGCCGGTCGCGGAGCCCCCGCCGGTCGTCGGAGTCCAAGTCTTCGCGCTCCTCGGGTAAGTCGAAGCACAAAAGTCTAAGAAGCATCATCGCTCTAAGACTTCGCCTCGCCGGTCTCGCGACTCGGCTGAGGCCCCTGTCTGCACCGTCCCCGCGGCCCCGGACGTGCCTGTGGAGCCGCCCCCGCATTACCCGTCCTTTCCGGGTTCGGGGCGACTCCGGCCCAAACTACAGGAATTCCTGTCGGCCATGGCCCGCCTCTTCGGGCCTCAAGGTCCCTCCGGTGCACCTTCGGGCCCTGATGGGGTTGCTCCGGCGTCGCCGGCGACTCCGGTCCCGGCGTCGCCTGTCCCGCCAGCCTTGATCCCGGCCTCGGCTCCGGCCCCGGCCTCGATCCCGGCTCCGGTGGTGCCGCAACCCCCATCGGCGCCGGTTGACCTAACCACGCCTCCGCTCGGCGTCTATGTCCCGGTGCCGTTCCTGACGCCGCCATGGGCTCCGGGCGGCGTCGTTCCCCGGTTCTCTCCGGTTCCGGACATGGAGCCGGACCGACGTCGCTCGACGCCGGCTCCGGCGCCGATGAGACCTTGGGTCCCAGATGTCCCCCCTCCTCCTCCATATTTTGAACCAGAGGAGGACCAGGAGAGCTGGGAGGGGTCGGAAGACCCTCTCACACGGCAGAGTGAGTATGATCAGGACTGGGCAGAGGAACTTGGGGATGCCAGTGGTCTAGACACTTCCCCTGACACTGGCATGCTGTCTCCTCCCGTGGCTACGGAGGAGGGAGCAAATTTCGCAACGGTGTTGCGTAGAGCAGCTGGAGCCTTGCACCTCCAATTGCCTACTGTGGCTGTCAGGACTAATCTCCTGACCGAAGTGCTTCAGCCGGCAGCTTCCTCTTCGGAGACTGTGCTGCCGTTTACTGATGCACTATCTGACGTTCTTTTGGGCACCTGGTCCAAGCCCACCACAGGGGCTCCTGTGGATAGGAACGTGGCCCGACGCCACGCCCTGCTCCGGGCGACCCCTTGTTTCTCTCTCAACATCCCACCCCCGAGAGCTTGGTTGTCCAAGCCTCTGCCTCCCAAACCGCCTTCCCTACCGCCCCTCCGGATAGGGAATCCAAACGCCTGGACCAATTTGGGAAGAAGGCTTTTTCTTCCTCCAGTGCTGGCTTGCGGTCCGTCAACACCGCTTGCCTTTTGGGCCGATATACCCACTCCCTGTGGGATTCGGTGGCGGCTGTTTTGCCCCAGTGTTCTGAGGAGGTCCAGACACTGCTTACCCGCACCATTGCGGAAGGTAGGGATGCGGCAAAGTACACCATACGATGTGGCCTTGATACCGCCGACTCGCTGGGCAGATCGCTTGCAACGACGGTGGCGCTGCGTCGCCACGCCTGGCTGAGAACAACTGGTTTCTCGGGTGATGTCCAGAATACACTCATGGACATGCCCTTTGATGGAGTCGGTCTTTTTGGTTCCAAAGCAGACCATGCGCTGGAGCGTTTAAGGACTCACGGGCTACTGCCAAGTCCCTGGGCCTTTCTGTTGTGCGCCCTCCGCTAACCTCTGCTTTTCGCCCCTTTCGTGGCCACGGAAGGGGCGCCCAGTCACGTCCGCAGCCCAGCCACCGGCCCGCGCAGCAAGCGTCTTCGCGTGGCCGGGGACGTGGCGGTTCGGGCAACCAGCGTGCAGGTCAGGCCACCACCTCCGCCCCGTCCGCGGCCTCGAAGCCCTCCTAGTCCCTCCTTTCAGGTGCACAGCACCCCAGTAGGGGGCAGGGTCCGCCATCACCTTCACCACTGGCGTGCCATCACCTCGGACAGGTGGGTCTTGGACATTGTCCGAAGGGGCTACTCCCTCATCTTAGAGACCACCCCCCCAGCCATGCCACCTCAATTCCACCGCATGTCAGGGGATCACTTGGTGCTTCTGCAGAAGGAAGTCACGGCCCTCTTGGCCAAGAGGGCCATCGAGCATGTTCCGACCCCAGAAGTAGGACGTGGTTGCTACTCCCACTACTTTCTGGTGCCCAAAAGGACAAGGAGGACATGCGTCCTATCTTGGACCTCCGGAACGTCAATCGCTTCCTCCGGAAGGAGAAGTTCAAGATGCTCACCCTAGCTCAGGTCTTGACTGCCCTCGACCCTGGAGACTGGTTGGTAGCGTTGGACTTGCAGGACGCTTATTTTCACATCCCCGTCCTGCCGGCCCACCGGCGTTACCTTCGGTTCACGGTAGGCCTCGAGCATTTTCAGTTCACCGTGCTCCCCTTTGGCCTTACCAGTGCCCCTCGGGTGTTCACGAAAGTGATGGCGGTGGTCGCAGCTCATCTGCGCCGGGCAGGGGTTCCAGTCTTCCCCTACCTCGACGACTGGCTGCTGAAGGCGGGCTGCGTCCCAGGCAGTCGTCTCCCACCTCCAGACTACGGCCGAACTCCTGCACTCGCTGGGGTTCTCCATCAATGTGCCGAAGTCGCATCTGATTCCTTCTCCACAGCTCCTTTTCATCGGAGCAGTTCTGGACACGACGCAGTTTCGGGCCTATCCTCCCGAACGGCGAGTCCGGGATATTCAGACTATGATTCCGATCTTTCAGCCTTTATCCTGGGTTTCGGTACGGATGACCCTGAGGCTGCTGGGCCTCATGGCCTCCTGCATCCTGCTGGTCGATCATGCCAGATGGCATATGCGGGCTCTGCAGTGGGACCTGAAGTTCCAGTGGGTGCAGCACCAGGGCAACCTGTCCGATCACGTTCAGATCTCGGAGGGGACTGCAAAACAGTTGCAGTGGTGGCTCTCGAACCGGCAATGGGTCATGGGCAGATCACTCTCCCTTCCCCAGCCAGAGCACACAGTTGTGACGGACGCGTCCCTTCTGGGATGGGGCGGTCACATGGGAGAGGCGGAGATCAGAGGCCTCTGGTCTCCGGCGGAGTCCCGGCTCCATATCAACCTTCTGGAGCTCCGGGCGATCCGACTTGCACTCAAGGCATTCCTTCCCTCTGTCAAAGGGAAGGTAGTGCAGGTGTTCACAGACAACACCACCGCCATGTGGTACTGCAACAAGCAAGGCGGGGTGGGGTCGTGGACCCTATGTCAGGAGGCTCTGCGCCTCTGGACATGGCTGGAACATCAGGGCATTTTCCTGATGGTTCAACACCTGGCAGGTTCCCTGAACGCCAGGGCGGACGAACTCAGCCGCAGGTGCATGATGGATCACGAATGGCGTCTTCACTCGGAAGTGGCGCAAGGACTCTTTCTACAGTGGGGAGAGCCTTGGTTAGATCTATTCGCCACCGAAGAGAACGCGCAATGTCATCAGTTCTGCGCGTTGGAATTTCCAAGGCAGCACTGCGCTCGGCGACGCTTTTCGTCGCGAGTGGAGTTGCGGTCTGTTGTACGCTTTTCCGCCTATACCACTTCTACCCAGAGTGTTGAAGAAGATTCAGCGCGACCGGGCCCAAGTCATCCTTGTGGCTCCGGACTGGGCTCGAAGAGTTTGGTATCCCGAGCTACTCAGTATGAGCGTCGATCCCCCGATCCGTCTGCCTCTTCGGGAGGATCTTCTGTCGCAGCAGCAGGGGACGGTCCTCCACCCGAACCTGTCCAGCCTCCACCTGCTTGCGTGGAGATTGAGCGGCAGCAGTTGATTCCTTTCGACTTGCCTCCCGAAGTTTGTGATGTGATTCTGGCAGCCAGGCGTCCCTCCGCTAAGGTGGTATACGCCTGCAGGTGGAACAAGTTTGTGGCATGGTGCACAGCAAAGGCTGTGAATCCCCTTTCTGCCCCTCTTTCTGAGGTTCTTCTGTTCCTTCTTTCCCTGGCCCAACAGGGTTCTGCCCTGGGTACCATCAAGGGCTATCTTTGTGCCATCTCGGCCTTCCTCAGGCTTCCTGATCAGCCCTCCCTTTCAAGTCCCCTGTTAACAGGTTTCTAAAGGCATTACACACCCCTTCCCTCCTGTTCCGTTTGTGATGCCTCAGTGGGACTTGAACTTGGTTCTTACCTTTCTTATGTGCGCTCCCTTTGAGCCTCTACATAACTGTCCTCTTCGTCTTCTGACTCTGAAGACAGCCTTTCTGGTGGCCATCACCTCCGCTCGGCGGGTGAGTGAGCTCCAGGCTCTTTCATGCAAACCTCCCTTTCTGTCTGTCCATCCAGACAAGGTTGTTCTTAGGACGCATCCGTCCTTCTTGCCAAAGGTGGTTACTGCCTTCCACATTGGGCAGACCATCACTTTGCCCACCTTCTTTCCGCCTCCGCATCCTTCCAGAGAGGAAGAGAGGCTCCACCGTCTGGATCCAAAATGTGCTCTTTCCTTTTATATCAACCGCACACAACACTTCCGGGTGGATGACCAGCTCTTAGTTGGCTACGTGGGCGCCAAAAAAGGTCGGGCGGTGCACAAGAGAACCATCTCCCGCTGGGTAACCTTGTGTATCAAAGCCTGCTATTCTTTGGCTAAGAAGGAGCCTCCTGTTGGGCTGCGTGCCCATTCCACCAGGGCAACGGCTGCTACCACGGCTTTAGGCCGCGGTGTTCCGCTGCAGGATATCTGTCAAGCAGCTACGTGGGCCTCGCTGCACACATTTACAAAGCATTACTGCCTTGACAGTCAGGTCCGGAGGGACGGCTTCTTTGGCCGTTCTGCCTCCGGGACTTCCTTGTCTGATCTTTGTTCGCAGACCCACCACCGGGGTTGGTATTGCTGGGGTATCTATTCTAAGGTAAGGAATCTGTCACTAACGTGTCTCTTTCAGATGCACAAGTTACTAACTTGTGTAACGATATATCTGTAAGAGACAGTAGTTAGTGACAGATTCCCTACCGCCCACCCATCCTCCCGTTCTGCGAACTGATTTCTAGGGTTAAGGACATTCCTTTCAGGGCCCTAGTATTTTTCAGACACCTATGTCAGCTTCTTGCATGGCTCTGCGTTCCTGGCGCGGAAAGTCGTGTACAGAACTGACGTCAGCGCGCAGGGGCGGCGTCTAAGTACTGCCCGCGACGTCATCACGACGCCCGACGACGGACGCGGAGCCGCACAGCGCCGCCTACCGACGCGCAAGGGTACTGCTACGCAAAAACTTTCCGGATCCAGCCTGACGCCTGGGGATATTCTAAGGTAAGGAATCTGTCACTAACTACTGTCTCTTACAGATATATCGTTACACAAGTTAGTAACTTGTGCAACAAACCGTATATAAATTAAAATGTCCATAGGCCCGAAACAACATAGTATGTTTGGTAATGCATCCACCTCATTTGAAAGAACCCAAACTTCAGCCTAAGAAGTGGAAGCTTAAGCGCTTGTACTCCCCTAGAGGCCACATTGCTCAGATTTATACCGCATGTCATGTGTGAGGGAGTCCCCTGTCAGAGATTTGCTCTAACTTTTCAGTGAGCCTTAAATTGTTTCCATTTTGGTCTGCCCTGGATTTGAACCAGCCCTATCTTCAGCACTACTGTACTGTGAGATGTTTTTAGGGAAGATTGTTACAATTTCTGGACCTGGGAGATCTTTTGGTCTGACATGTAACTGTCACCATGGCTGACAAAGAGAAGAGATCTTTTTAAAACATGCATCTTGTGGCAGCAAGAACATTTACACTGATGACCCAAACGCTCAGTGTTTGTCTTTATCCTAAGCATAAGTCAGCGGAATGCAAGATCTTTAAGTCTTTCTCCACTAAGACTCTTAAGGATAGAGAAATTAGGTTGGCATTTTTCCGTATGAATAAAGAGAATTTCCCTCCTCTTAAAGGAGATGGCCCCCCCTTTCAAGGGAAGATTCCTTGAGAAGTGCCCCCCAAGCACTTCCATGAAGGCAGCACACAAGAGAAGACTTTTACAGTTTCCTGAGCATGATCTATTTGGTACAGCGCTTGCAGCCATCTCGTCCACTGTTAAACCAAAGTTTAAGCGCTACAGAGACTCACAAGAAGAAGAAATCTTCAAAGGAAATCTAGTCGACGATGAGACCGTCGACTTTGAGCATGCAGTCCACGACCGTGAACATACCATCGACGGCATCACTGTTGGGAACTGCGCAGTCAATAAAACACATGGAAGAAAATGTTTTTTCACCTTTAAAGTGACAGATGTGCTTTGATTACAGTTATTGCAGACCGATCAAGAAAAGGCTAGTGATTATGCCTCACTGACAGCTTACAGCCCAACGCAATTGGATGTGTGATGTCCCAGATTTTGAACAGGACGCAATGAATGATGAGTCCTACAGTGAATATGTGTGTCAGCAGGAGTACAAGTCTATAAGTACTTGAAAGGATTTAAGACATAAATCATTTAGATATTACAGAGAGCCAGATGTGGTCCACGTGCCAAGTGGCCTTCTTATCAACGTTGCAACAAATGATGAATACTTTTACTAAATTATTGCTGCAACACCATCTAATAATCCTAACATGGGGTTACCTACTGCTCCCATCCTCTCGCCTCCTCAAACTGCTCCTTTACCAGTTTCACCTCCTAGGCAGCCATCACCGCTACCACCTCCTCCATCGACAAGGGTATCAGTCCATGGAGAAGACAGGGATGATGTTTACTCTAATGGTTCTACATATTCTGATGTAGAAGGAGAGGAATGTGAGCTACCACCAGACGGTAATGGAAGGGATGACGATGGCTAAGATGTTATTATCCCAAGTGGAAGTGATGAGCCAATTCAGCAAGATGCTATGGATGATATCTCTAAATTTCATTAGTTGATTGAAAAACCTGCCAAGAAATTCAACCTACCAGTGATCTCTGTAGATCGACTAGGTTTTCTATATGACTTTAAAAAGCAACTTTGGAAGTATGTTAAATCAATACTTATTCTTGATTATCTGGTCAGAGGGTCTGAAAATAATGAAGACACCTGCTACTGTTCCAGCTGTGACGCCTCGTCTGGAAAAGAAATACTGTGCCCCGGATTCAGCTCCGGTTTGCCTCGCTGATCGTACTAGATCAGATTCAGTAATTGCTTCAGCAGCTCAGAGAAGAACCAATAACGCTATCATCTAGTCTGCCAGACAAGGATAGCAAACGTATTGACAATCTGGGTTGGAGAATTTCTTCTATGGCAGCAACTTCAATTAAGACAGCCAATGCCTTGGCGATTCAGGGTCATTGCGATCGCCAGATGCGGCAAGACATAGCTCCATTACTGGATCTTATCCCTGAGGATACAACAGAAACTGCGAGAGCTATCCTAAAGGAAGGCAAACTAACCTCTCATTATTGACAAAGCAATGGATGCTTCAAATACAGGTTTTTGCCAGTTGGCAGGAGGAACTGTACTCCGGAGGCAAGGCTGGTTAAAATCCACAGCCTTCCGTACTGATGTCCAATCTAAAATCTTAAACATGCCTTTTGAAGGGGTCACTCTTTTTGGTGTACATGTTGATGAAGCTCAGCAAGGCCTTAACTCTGACACTGATCGAGCAGGGGCGCTAGGATTGTTGTAGTACTGCAGATTTGGGACATCTACTTTTCGTGGCTCACTGGGATCACAAAATTTCAGAGCAGGATTCACCCAGTATAGAGGTCAAGGACACCCTTATTATCTTCAGACAGTCTGGATCCGATTAAGGATACTCCTTTAATCAAAACCAAAGGCAATCTTACCGGAGTTCTGCAAGAAGGAAAAGAGGTTATTCACAAGTACGAACCAATGATGATCAGAAGGTAGCCTGACTCCCAGCTCGCCCACCCCTTTTCCGCCTGCTCTTCAGAAGTTGGGGGAAGAATTTCCCTTTTTGTTTCCGTATGGAAGAATGTAAATCAGAGACATGTGTTTTACAAATTGGCCAGTCAGTCCATACATTGTAGCTCATCAGAGACTCCCAGTTTGTCCACCAAGAAAGGAACATCATCTTCATTCGAAGGAGTTGCAAATGGAAATTCTCATGCTTCTCTCCAAGGAGCCATAGAAATTGTCCCCAAGTTGTAAAGGAACAAGGCTTTTATTCCAGGGTCTTCCTAATAAAAAAAGAAAGTTCAATGGAGGCGGATACTGGGCCTCAGAGCTGAACAGGTTACTAAAGAAAGTCATTTCGGATGCTTACTCTGCAAGACGTCCTCCGGATGATGCAGTAAGGGGATTTTTTTTAAATCTCCCTCGACCTTTGGGATGCTTACTACCGCATACCCATTCACCAAAAACTCAGGAAGTACCTTTGATTCTCAGTGGTGGGTAAGCACTACCAGTTCAAGGTGCTTCCTTTTGGGCTCAAATCGTTGCACAAGAATGTTCACCAAATGTCTCGCTCCAGTTGCCGCGTTTCTCAGGAGAGGTCACCAGGTGTTCCCATACCTGGACGACTGAATAGTCAAAGCTCCATCCAGCGAAAAAGCACAAGTTTCCACAAAGGCTTGCATCAATCTCTTCCGGAGACTAGACCTCACTTTGAACAGGGACTAATCTTTGTTGGTGCCCCAAACAATGATCTAATTTCTGGGAGCATTACAGACAATATCAAAGACTATTGCTGGACAGCAAGCAATCAAAGTGAGGCAAAACAAGTCCCTAGTAGGTATGATGGCAACATGTATAGGTCTCATTCCATTTTGCAGGCTTCGTATGAGACCTGTTTAGCAAGAGCTTCATTCGCAATGGAAACAGGTGGAAGGCAGGTCTGCGCGGTAGAATCACGTTTGCTGTGGGCTGGTGGGGACTACATGTCCCAGGATTCCTTGCTGCCCTGAGGGAGGGCCAACATCCAAGGACGCGCTTTTAAGCGCTGCACTCCTCCCGCTGCGCTGGATAATTGTTTGCTGTGGCCTGGTGGGGGACTACATGTACCAGGATTCCTTGCTGCCCTAAGGGAGGGCCAACATCCAAGGACGCGCTTTTAAGCGCTGCACTCCTCCCGCTGCACGGGACGCTCCCGGGCCAAGGGTGGGCCCGTCATTGCCAGGAAGAGGCAGGGAGGGGCCACCCCCCTTGTGTTCTCTATCCAGGAGGCCGTAGGAGTCCGGCTGCCACCTTGTAAGTCACTGCATTTCTTTCGTTTTTACTGCAAGCTGGGGGGCACTGTGGTTCGACTTTGCCTGATGCAACACACCGAAGCCATACCAGAACCCCAGGACACTAATACTTTCTATCCCTCCCTCGAACTGTAAACTGTGTGGCGTGTGGACTGCCAAGTTTGTCTGAACTGCTGGGATTAATCTTCACTGACAACTGCAGTCACGTAGTGTTGCTGATACTGTGGGACTTTTCTCGTCTTTTTGTTGTCCCCCATTGGTATCCTCCAGCGTTTTCCCAGTGCTTTTGTGTGCCCCAGCGCGCTCCAGCAGGGGGGAGTCACTATTCGATGCCAGCAGTGTTCACACCGCATACACTGCACACACCGCCTTCCAACTGAGGCCTCCCCGCACTCCCATAGCTGAGATTACCAATATCCAGGCACCGCCATACCCTTTTTGACCATCCTAGGCTGGGTTTTGGTAGTAGGGTCTATTTCCCGTGCCTTACACAACAAACAACCAGCTGAATCAGTGAGATCATTGTTTGACGGATGGGGAAAAGGAAAGCGATGGAGGACAGGGGAGGTGGAGTAACGGGGAAGGGGAAAAAAGCCAAGAAAGTGCCGGCAGCGGCCAAACATGCAGGTAGCAATTGTGTACTAGACCGCAATTGACAGTCTGATAGTCGAATGCAAAGGTATTCTAGACACCCACATGGTGACGTCCCCATGTGCTATGGCTAGTCAAACTCCCCCTACCAAAACCTGCTCAAGTAGCATCCCGGTCATCCCAAACATGTTTAGAAGAGTGAACAGCAAGAATTATAGCTCTAGTGACCAGGGAGGCGAAACTCATACTGTGGGAGCCTATTCCCTACCGACTTATACCTGCTCCCAGACCCAGTTTGAGTCAGTGATCCATTGCAGTAATAGATTTACCCCCTTCTAGACCCAATTAATGGGCCTAAGGATGTTAAAACTCAACCATCACCAGTTGTGACCACCGATCTACCTTTAGACGTCCACCATTGCGATCTGAATCAGAACACCCACCGACTTATTAGTGACCTAAGGGTAGAAGTAGGGGAACTGAGATCAATGATAGGCGTCCTCACAGGCCTTTTATCGCATCTTCTGGAGATTAGCTTAAGATCTTCTTCCTTGATGAGCCTGCACCAGTAGTAACCTGGCAACCCACACATGCGCCTCCTACCCCAGCTCCGCCTTGCAAGTACAGATGTGCTTACCCAATACAAAATAGTTCCTATCCAACCACTAACTCATGATCAAGGGGCATCGGATGTAATCCCCCTATAGACAATCTACCCCCAAAACTGATCTTAGGGAGTGAGCATCTCAGTCAACATAGTGTAATAAGGAATAACACTCATAGGGAGGTAGTTCCGGTGCCAACAGATAGGAAGGATACAGCCAATATCTCTACGCCCACCAATTCTACCGCTTGCCCAAAACATTTTCATAGTCAATGTTCCCAAACTAGGTGATAGGAGGGGATATGAGGGGGAAGTCTCACTGACCAACAAAGAAAACCATTGGATTCGCCACGTCAGAGGTTGCCGCTCCGTGACGACATAGTGAGGGCCAGAAGATGCACAGTTAGAGATCAGCATACTGATTGTATAGAATTAATCCTTAAAGGGGAGGAACTAGTTGAAAATTTACTAGCCTTAGAACTTAGGAGCTGTCCCCCTGATTCATCTTATATCCAATTCAAACGACACATTCCTCTAGCACAAACAAACCTAACACCTCCTTCTATCATAGACCGGTTAGGCTGCAATTCAACCCTGGGGGCCTTCGATTGACTCCCGGCGCTGGACTGCTGGCGGAATAGGTACCCTTTCACCAATCCAAAAAAATCCGGCATCTTGCTCTATTCCAGACAACACCCAGCTACCTCATTCTAGTAGGAAAGTATGTAGTGATAGCGGATCCAGAGACCTCAGACTGGCTAATAAAAACAGGGGGGTTAATCCCAGCATGAGCTTAGGCGTAAAAAACATGACGGGAGTCCCCACCAATAGTTGTCAAGGCAGCCCAACCAATATAGCGTGTGATAGCTCAGGCTTTAATCCCCAATTTACACTAGTATCCTGGAACGTGGCAGGGCTAAGTAGCAAAATGCCCCTTCCCCATTGGAACAACTTCATAGAGGGCTTTGACATATGCATCTTTCAGGAAAACTGGAGCCTGGTCCCCTTGTACAAGTCGGGGTATGTTTGTTACTGTTCCCCATCAGTCACAAAAGGGGTAGGTCGCCCGGCAGGGGGCTAATAGTTTGGGTCAAGATTGCCCTGGGCTGTAAGATCACACTCCTCAGTACTGAGAGCCCAGATATCCTGGGGATCCATATCGAGGGCGCCTTAGGAAAACCTATTGAGTTATATAATTACGCAAGAGGTACAAGAGGGGGTAGATCCTACTCTACACTTTCGCAACTGGAGGGGTTATTGGACACAAGTCTGCATCAATCTAGACTAATAATAGCAGGTGACTTTAACATCACATTCGAACCCCTAGATATAGCAGATGTAATGGAGACGCATGAAGAAGATCTGAAGTGGTCGGTTCCTCCTTTAGATCTTCCCCCAGTCAAGAACTGGTCACAACTGGTACTCCAAGTAAACGCCCTAAATATAGAGTATCGACTGAGCAGTGAATGGCAGGACAAGATCAGATAGACTTGGTGCAAACTCGTTTAAAAGGGTCAACAGCCCATCTCGTATAGACTATATCTTATTAGATTTGAGACTCTGGAGGAGTGTCATTGATATGTTTGTGGGCGACACAACTGACAGTGACCACAATCTACTTTGCCTTAGCATGAAACCAGTGTGTGGTGGCCTGACCAAAGAGACCCCAACCCCGACCACCTTGAACGAAGTTCTTCCAGCTAATGATAGACTCAGACTTAAATGGCGGAAGATAATTCTACGCAAAGATAAGCTCCAAGGCTGCAGCGGGACTTGAGGGCAGGCATAGAAGAACTTCAGTCCCTAGCTAAAAATCCAGGAGGGCTGGCTAAAGTTGATACTACACACTCGTGTGTTTTTTTTGTTTTTTTTAGAAACTAGGTATCTATTTTACCGCGCCAGGGCACATATCAAGGGAGAAAAAAACTACTAGGGGCCATGACTCTTGGTATAATCAGGAATGCAAAACCCAGCGTTCAAAATTAGCCCTGGCCATAAAATCGAAAGATTGTAGCCTACTTAGTTTCCAGAAGGAGCTATAAGGCAGCTATCCAACTTGCCAAGAAGAAGTGGGACAAATCTCGTTGGCAGCTACTGAAGGATGCTTGTGCCGCCAAAGATTCTAAAATATTTTGGTCCTTGTTTGTCTGTTGTAGTGAAGCAGGGTCCCACCCTCTTGCTACCCACATTGCAGCTGTAGATTGGTATGACAATTTTGCCAAGCTTTACTCAGACGCTGACACTTGGCCTACCATAGGGGATTCCCCATGCCCTCCCCAGCCGCTGGGTAAAGATTTATTCTCCCTTAGTGAGATTAAGGAGTCAATTGGACGACTAGTGCAGGCCAAAGCCCCAGGGCCCAATGGTATCCCGGGGGACCTTTTCTTATCCGACAATTCTAATTGGTCTTGTTATATATTACTCCTTTCAAACGCCATATTTAGATGGGCACCCGCCCCAGGGTCCTGGCAGGGGGCAGAGGTGGTCCCAATATACAAAAAGGGGGATAGAGGCCAGCCCTGTAACTATAGGCCCATTAGCCTAATAGATGTCCTGCAAAAAGTATTTAGTCGAGCCCTCCTACATAAGATCCAGGTATGGGCCGATGAAAACGCTATCCTATCACCTTACCAAGCGGGCTTTAGAGAAAAGACTGGGACTATTGACCAGGTATTCCAGCTTCTGCTTCTTTACTGGAAAGTTGTAGTCATCGGCCATGGCAGTCTGTACTTGGCTTTTATTGACCTGAAAACTGCCTTTGATTTAGTCCCCAGACAGAAGCTAAGGCAAGTGCTCAAAGACATGGGAATTCCACCCCCATTGCTCAACCTGGTCATTCGATTACACAAACACAACTTTGCTAGGATAAGATGGGGCACGAATGGGCAACTCACAGATTGCATTCCGGTTAGTAGAGGAGTTAGACAGGGTGCTTTTTGGCTCCTACACTTTTTCCCTCTACATGAATGAAGTGGTAAGCTTTCTATCTCAAGAGCCTGCCGATGCTCCATCCTTAGGCGGGGAAAAGATGGTGACCCTTCTGTTTGCGGATGATACTCTGCTTGTGTCGAACACCCCGGCTGGGCTACAGACACTATTAAACAGATTTAAATTCTTCTGCGACAGTTGGGGCCTTGAAATAAACACACCAAAAACTAAATTCATGTCCTTCAATCCTTCTAAATCTTGTAAAGGAAGGCCAACTTTAGGAGGGACTCCCCTGGAAAGAGTAAGCACTTTCGATTACCTGAGGGGTCAAATTGTCAGAGAAAATGACCTGGAAGCCCCATGTAATGAAAATGGTATTGAACCATAAGCACATAACCGGGGCACTGGGCAAAGAGCACTGCTCTTACAGCAGACCAGTCACCGCTGCCCTACAGGTCTACGATTTAAAAGCCGTCCGCTCTGCCCTCTGTGGGACTGAGGATTGTTTGTTGGAACGAGTTCCACAACAACGAGTACCCTAACAACGAGGTCGCTACCACAACCTCGTCTAAACCACAATTTTTTTTACCACGCATTCCTTTACCACGATTTTTTGTTGTAAAAGCATGCATAGTAAAAAAAAAAAATGCATTCCAACTATTACCCCGATCCCCCCCAACCTCCCCCACCCTCTAAAAACTAACCCCAACCCCCACCCCTAAAAACAAACACGATCCCCCCTAAAACCTAACAACCCCCTGTTAACTAATTCCAACCCCCAGCCCTGAAAACTAACCCAAACACCCCCACCCCTGAAAACTAACCCCAAACCCCCACCCCCTAAAAACTAACCCCAACCCCTAAAAACTAACCCCAACCCCTCCACCCCCTGTAAACTTACCCCAACCCTTCCCACCCCCTGAAAACTAATCCCAAACACCACTTACCCCCTAAAAACTAACCCAACCCCCCACCCCCTGAAAACTAACCCCAAACCCCCTAAATACTAATCACAAACCCCTCTTACCTGTTCCTGTGTGACGCTCCTCCGAACTCTGCCCGAACACTAGACCGAATCAGCCTTAACCACGCACATGCGTGGTTAGGGCTGAGTTGTTCAGGCAAGTCGTCGTTCGGCTTGTGTGTCTCCGGAACTCGTTGTTCCGGAGTCATGGCAGAGGTCGTTTCCCTGGGCTGAGTTGTGGGGCTTTGAAGAGATAACTGACCTCACTAGATCGGATTCTTAAGGAATCTTGTGATGCTGTCCCAAAGCACTCAACTTCACCCTTTAATGCTAGATATGGGTCGTCGCCCCATCAGTGACATAGCAAAGCTTCGCCCTGTGCTATTCTGGGCTCGAATTAAGAGGACCCCTGAGCTAGCCCCCTATGCTGAAGCCCTGGTGGAGGTAATCTGTCTAGACACCTCTAACAAGGTCGGGTGGCTAAGCACACTGAGGAGGCTTGTGTCTGACATAGGGCTCCAGGAAGCTTGGAAAAATCTGATTCCCCTCTGCTCCATAAAGATGCAGTAAAGAGGCACTACTGGGAAAGGGTTACACCAACAGATTCCAGTAGGACTGATCAGGGGAAATTTGCCATTGAATTCCTATTGCACAAACAGATTAAATTCCTGGAACCCTATCTTGATTTAATTCAAGTACCCCATGATAGGAAACAATGTATCCAGTTCAGACTTGGCACCCTCCCTGTGAATGAATTAAGAGCTATGTGGCAAGCTAAAGTTCTAAGCCCAAGTAACTGTCCTGGATGCAAGGCTCCTGTGCAGTCCGTAGCACTTGTTGTTTGCCTTCCCGGCCTATGCGTGCCCGAGATCAAAATGGATAAAACCAATTTGCCAGCAAATGGGCAAGCGGAACTACCAGGATGCCTTGCAAATTCTAAAAACAGACACCAGACCCCTCTTCGCTTGTGCGGGTGCCAAGTTCCTCGGTCAAATGTGGGGCTTTAGGAAAAAGTGTAAGGCAGGAGCTTAGAATGAAGCGGGCTCGCCTCTTGTATTGAAATGCCTACAGTTCTTAAGTATCTTCTTGCTATGGAATTATGATTATATATGTTCCACACACAATGTATCTCAGGGATGTTCAAACCCCCGATTGCACATTGTATAGGAACTTACTTTTAAATATTGGTATTTTAAAAACTGGTTTTGTTATGTGAATAGTACCACTGTGATCGAGGTCATTTTATCTCTTTGTACATATTCATTTCTTATCTTGTACCGTAATTATACATTTTTAAAAACTTCGATCGCTTATATGGTATAACCATGATTATTATGACGCTGCTTAATACT
Source organism: Calotriton arnoldi (assembly GCA_963921515.1). NCBI lineage: Eukaryota > Metazoa > Chordata > Amphibia > Caudata > Salamandridae > Calotriton > Calotriton arnoldi. Next base: position 25,963 of record CAWUFW010005562.1, read on the forward strand.
CATCTGAAATTCGTCTGTTTTTCTTTATCCATTTGTATGCGAAAATGTTTTAAGGCATGTATGCGGAAATAAAGTTTATTTGATTGGTACAGCAAGCTGCTGCACTTGGCAGTATGTACAGCCATTCCTTTGAAGGTGCATCCCAGGATGTTGTCCAGACATCATAGGAAGATTCTACACCACGATTCCTAGTCGCTGAACTTGACACCTAGAATTTGGATCTATTGCAAGAGCGTGAACAGATTCTAGCCCAGGCTCGTGCTCCAGCGTCCAATAAGACTTACAACGCTAAATGGAAGCATTTCTGTGTTTGGCACAGGAATAATGGTCATCATCCGCTTCAAATAAAGCCTTCTCAGATCCTGCCATATTTGTTAAGCTTTGCCAAAAGTGGTCTCAAATATTCTTCAGTCAGGGTCCATCTGGCTGCAATGTCGAGATTCAGAAGGACTGACAGTTCGACATCTACTTTGTTTTTCCAAAAGATCATAAGCAGGTCATGATGGGCCTTTTTTTGAGCATTTCCACTTCTTCTACATCCTCCGGTTCCATGGGAACTTAATACAGTCCTCAGTCATCTGATGATACCTCCTTTTGAGCGGATTTAAATTTTCTTTAATGGAAGACAGCACTACTCCTCGCTCTGACATCTGCTAGGAGAGTGGAAGATTCACCATCAGAGAACCTTTTCTCTGGTTCACTAAGGACAAAGTGATACTAGGAACCAATCCCAAATTCATTCCTAAGGTGCCTACTGACTTCCATTTTAATGAGCCTGCTCTTCTTAGATCCTTCTTTCCTAATTCATCTTCACCAGCAGAAAGATCATTACACTCGCTAGACTTGCGTAGATGTCTCAAATTCTATATAGACAAGACAAAGGACATACAAAAACATCAGACCATCTAATTGTATTATTTGCACAACCACGAAAAGGCCAAGCCCGGTCCAAACGGGATAGTCTGTATTGCTTTCGGTCATGCCAAAGCCAATAGTACTCTCTAGGGAAGAGTGAGGGAGCATTCCACCAGGGGCATGGCTTCAACTGCAGCACTCTATGCTGGGTTGCCATTGAGAGACATCTTCAGTACAGCCAGTTGAAGGAGCAGGCATATGCTGACGAAGCATTACTCCCTATATGTGGACGCAGAAGCTGGTGCAGCAGTGGGAAAGGCAGCACTGAGAAACCTATTTCACTAACGGAGAGCCTGCTTTGTTGTATTTCATAATGCGTACTGCTTACTATTCTGATTCGAGCATGTGAATGTATAAAAAATCCTATACTGGAGAAGAAATTAGTTGCGTGTAACTCCAGATTTGTAGCATGTTTTTGCAGTAAATACATATGCTTAGCATTATCCTGCCATCTAGTGTTGGGCTCAGACGATTACAAGTTGTTTTTCTTCTAAGAAATCTTCGAGTCACGAGGTATAGTGGCTCCTCCGGTGTGCATTGCAGATGTTGCTTGGCTCCTTTGTTAGATTAATCTGATAGAGACATCTAACAGCAGATTCCTTAGCTTGTGAATTCTCCCCTCGTCAGACTGGATCCGGAAACTTTTCTCAGCAGTACCTCTGTGCGCCGGGGGGTGGCGCCGCATTGGTTCCGCACGGCTCTGCACGTCGTCTCCGGATATGACGTCAACGGAGCCATAGAAGTCCCCTCCGGCGCGCCGATGCCAGTTTCTTCTTTTTCCGCGCTGCACGTGGATACGAAGTAGCGTATCTAGCCGTTTTCGGCCTGCTGTGACGAGCTTTCTCGTCTGAGACAGTGTGCTAAATTCCTTATGCCCTCTGGGTTTAAATCTTGTGGGTCCTGTGCTCGCCATATGTTGAGTACGGATCCACATCCTATCTGTAAGTGGTGCATGGGTGAGCATCACGATGCCGACGAGTGCGACACCTGCCAGCGGTTGAAACCGAAGGCCCTGCGGGAGTGGCGCATGAAACTTCTGGCGGCGTGGTTGTCGCGGACCTCTACCTCCTCGCGGCATCTTATCCTCCTGATCCAAGGGTCGTTCCTGTGAGCGCCATTCTTCTCCCAGCGGGCAACGGTCCCAGTCTCCGACTACCTCTCATGGTAAGCCGTGTCGTAAGAAATCGAAGTCCCGGGCCTCTGTGACTTCTTTGACTCGCGGGCACCATGGCTCTCCTACTTCTGCTCTGGCGTCGCTCCTGCCCTTTCCTGGAGCCGGAGTGACCTGTAATCAGATGCAAGAGTACTATCAGGCTCTTCACCTTGTCTTTACCCTTGTCTCCCTCTGGAGCACCTGCAAGGCCCCAAGGAGATCGTAGGTGCAGTAACTGCGCCATCCCCGATGGGTTCGCCCTCGGTGGCATTTCCAGTCTCGGACACAGAGACGTCGGTGCATGGTCTTCTGGGACCCCCACCAGTGACGTTGGTCGACTCCAACATGACGTCGGTTGTCCCACTGGTGCTGATTCCCACGGTGCCGGAAGAGTCCGAGCTTGAGTCGGTGTAAGACCGATCTGTGCACTTTGTGGGGTCGACTTCGCCTCTGCTCCTTACATCGGAACTGACGTCAACCGATGTTTTTCCCCCTTCCCAGGCAAACGTTGGTATGGCGCCGTCCGACACCAGTTATGGAGCCATTTTCTACGCCTATGGTTTCTGTGAGGGTTTCACAAGACCAATTGGGGGAAGAATGTGAGTTACCCCCCCCCCCCCTTGGAGCAGCAAATACTTGAGGCTCCTCCTATGTTGGACAGCTGGATTGCTGAGCTGGGTGAAGCCAGCGGGCTAGATTCATCCCCTGCTTCATCTCTGTTATCGCCTCCTGGCCTTGCCTCGGAAGCCATTTCTTCTTTGGCAGAAGTTTTGAGAAGAGTGGCTGATGTATTACATCTCTCTGCCTACTGTGGAGAAGGGTACGGACCCTCTCATGGAGGTCCTTCACCCCGGCCAGTTGGGAGTTGAACCAGTACCCCCTTTTGCGAGGCATTGTCTGATATTTTATTGGGGGCATGGGCAAAGCCTGAGTCAGGTGTACGAGTGGACCGTACTATTGCCCAAAAATACAGCCCTGCCTCGGGATCTTGCTTGCCTTATACGACAGCCGACCCACTGCAGCTTCGTCCATACAGACCATTACGGCATCCCCTGAGGTGGAGAACCTTTTCCACTCCCCCTTTGATAAGGAGTCCAGGAGGCAGGATTCTTGCAGAAAACACATTTTTTTCCTCTTCTAGTGCAGCATTACGCACCACCAACACTATTTGCGTCCTCAGACGTTTTCTCCATGCCTACTTGGACTCCCTGGCACAGCTTTTACCCTTGTTCCCAGAGACTAACAAGGACGAGTTGACCAAATTGATTGTCGATGGTCACCAGGCGAGTAAACTGCTCATCAGTTGTGATATGGACTCCACCGATTCCATTGGTCGAGCCATGGCGTTGGCTGTGGCATTGCGCTGCCATGCCTGGCTTCAGGCGTCTGGATTTTCAGACTCTGTCCAGACAGCCTTGCTTGACATGCCATTTGATGGGGTCCATCTTTTTGGAGCCCAAGCAGATGTGGCTTTAAGTAGATTGCTTGCCCCTTCCCAGATTCTTCCTTGTTATTGCAACGCCATATTTGCGTTGTGGCGTCGGTCACCAGATCAGTGTCTTACTGGTCCTTGGTTCAGCTTTGTAACCATGTAGAAGGCCCTACTCCACTAGCCGGTGGGTTTCTTGGATTTCACTGTTACGTGAATCCCTTATCAAGCGATTTCCTTTGGCATTGTGTGATATGTGCGATACTGGCCACTCTGGCTTATTGCCCCTCCTGGGCTGTGGCTCAGGACTTGTGATCCTGCCCCTTTTTATTGCGTTCCTGGCAGCCCTTTTTCCCACCCCTTTGGGTTCTATCACATATCCATGGTACACAATCTTGGCTCTCCACTCTATTGGAGTTGCTGCCTTCTGTCCTTCGATTGTGTCAATCGCGGCATGTTTTTTCTGCAAAGGATTACTTGCGTATTACCTCCGGTGGACAGTTCCCCCCCCACCCCCGTTTGCTGTATCCACCTTGTAGATTTTGTCGCGCATGCCAGTGTTGCGCTATGCCATCTCTTCGCTTTAGGGAAGATGGGTGAGTTTCATGAAACCTTGTTGTCCTGAAGCTTGTATTTCAAAAGGGCAGCCTTGTGGTCATGTACCTGTAGAGTGGCAGGCCCCTCCCATGCAAGGGATCGCATCCCACCACCGGCGGCAGAGTGTCAGGGGGTTGTCTTCCCAACCTTCGGGAGGTGGGGGGGGGGGGGGTACAGGCCTCCCCAAGCCAGGGACTTGAGTTCCTCTGATGTTGGGGAATATCCGGGATCCCCAGGTATTGACCGTCCCATCTGCAGCGGACGCTCAGCAGTGCCGGTCAGGTTGGCGTTTTGATTGTAGAACGCTTAGTTTTTCCTGTCTTTCCTTCCACCCAACCGCACGGCTATTCAGTGACCTACCTTCCTCCCTCACGGTCATTGCGTGACAAGTTGTTCTTGCCTCTTGGCTGTTATGAGAGTGCTCCCCTTGCCTTAACGGCGGTTGAGCGGTCCTAAATTTTGCTACGTGTTTTGGGCAAGCGCATTCTTTCATGTTTTTCCCCTTGGGAAGTACATGCCTGTGGATATTCTTCTAGCACGCAATTAGCCTTTAGTTTAATTGGATCCATGTCTTTCTTCATTGGAGTTGGGTTACCACGGGCATTATACGTCGGTACTTCTATGCCTGAGGACACATGCTCCTTGCTCTTGTTGCATATTCCTTGTTTGCATTGTTGTTGTGGTCTTTACCACCTTTAGAAGAGATTTCCTCTTCCTTATCCTTTCCCACTGAGGTGGGACCGAGTTTATCTCGGTCAACCGATCCTCCTGGACCTCTTCTGGGATTTGGTCGTAGACCCTCCTCTGTGAGTTTATGGCTGTGGTTTCTAATTCACAAGTTAAGGAATCTGCGGCTAGATGTCTCTATCAGATGAACAAGTTACCTTCGGTATCGATGTATCTTGTAGAGACACTGTCTAGCCGCAGATTCCTTAACACCCCGCCCATCCTCCCCGCTCTGCGATTGTTCTTAACATCTGGTCTTGGGGTCTTCAGTCTTTTTCTCCCTGATTAACTGACTGTTGGCGTGGGAGTGGTCCTCCCTTTTTCCTTATTCTGCTTCTGGTGGAGTTTGCCAGATCCGCTGGTCTGGTCTCATTGGCCTTATATGGAGTTCTCTTCCATCCTTTCCACTTGTTATATGGTCAAAGGAGTTCCACGCTTTCCTCCTGGTATAGGGTTAAGGGAGTAGGAGGTGTACTGTACTGCCATGCGCCTCTGCACATTGTTCTCCATGACTTGTGCTTCATCGACCATTTGGTCTTTTCCTCAAGGGTCTTCTCTGGTATTATCATACCCTACTTTTTCCCTTTTTTGTTTGTTGTTGTAAAGTTCTTTCCTCTTTTTAGCACACTTTAGTAGCCAGTTTCTGTGTGTCTCCGCATTCCGCGCGGAAAGTTTCACAGAAGAAGCTGATGTTGGCATGCCGGAGGGGACTTTTATGGCTCCGTTGATGTCATCCAGAGACGTTGCACAGAGCCATGCGGTGCCGCCCCCCAGTGCGCAGAAGTACTGCTGAGAAAAGTTTCCGGATCCAGTCTGACGCCTGGGGAGAATTCACAAGTTAATGCAATCTGCGGCTAGACTGTGTTTCTACCAGATACATCATTACCGAAGGTACGTAACTTGTTCTTTTTTCTGCCATCTGGTTCGGACATCGATATAGCAGCTCTGGGACCGAAGCTTCATTCCTCACCAATGCCTTTACAGGCGATAGGATTTTTATCTCCAGTCCAGTACATTTCATATCGAAACGACAGCAGCTGGTGTGATCAATCACTTCACGGCACCTGCCCGGGCCCGGCGTTCCACATCTTCATCGCATCCATTCTACAAGACTACGTCCATGAGGGATGGGAAACAAGCCCTTCAGCTTTTGCCCAAATTGCACGCTAAGTACTCCCGGCAAGACCAACACGAAATATGCAATCAATTTTTGTCACTGGAACACAGAGACCTCCAGTGAGGCGTGTTTAGCATTCCAGTCAAAGAAAATGCTTCGGCAGCTGAGGGAGCGTCGTTGGGCCCACACAACCATGCATTGACGCACAGAAAATGCACCGGTTATCATTGGGAACTAGTCACCAGACCACAACCAAGAAACAGAAGAGACAGGTGCAGACGCCGCCACCAGACGTGCAGATACTGCTGGCTAGCAATGGGGACAACTCCGACCCTGATTCCATACAGTGGCACATGAGTGCCTCTGCAAAAGCTGCCCAGACCCCTACCATACCACCCAAACTGGCTTTCGGAACCCCACTACCTTCGGGCCATGGTGGTCTCCATCAACAGGCGCACAAACACAAATCCACCCCACCTGGAAAGCCTTCAACTAGCACCAAAAAGTATAAAGCATTAAAATTTGTTTTGACGCCAGCACCGAAACAGACCGCATCAGCACAACCGAAGTCAGGGAAGGACTCGGACCCGAAGCAACGTACATCAGATCCAAAAAAAGCCTCGGAACCTAAAGATGGCTTATCTGCAAAGCCTTTAGCATTGAAACAGTAGCACAAGCTGTCAACATTGAAACCACAAATTCAAAAGACTGCAACCAGTACAAAAGGCTCTTCGAAGTTCTTCCACATCTTCAATGTAGAAAAACACTAAAAGTAGCACAGAGCCACAGCAAAAGCAATTGCAGCCCATTCTTGAGCGCTTGCAAGACAAGTTAGACAAAGTACAGAAGGCTCTCTTTGTACACCCAGACACTGGGAAATTAGGCACCAAGCCACTACCACCTGTTTCCCTTATGCTTCCAAATAGGAAAAACACTTTTGAGGAGGACATTACTGGGCCTCAACCAAAGAAGAAAAAGGAAGGACAGAGGCACAAGCCCTATTTGGTTCCCTCCTTCTCCTCCTCTTCCCTCACTTCCTATTCCATCTTCACCTACTCTACTTTCAAGGCCAGTGCAAACACCCTCTCCAGAACACTTGCTTTCTGAGCAACCACTTTTTTTCCAAATCAGTCACCTACTGGTGATGAGCAACCTGAAGAATACAATATCCCTTATTTGACAGACCCAAATGGAGTCCCCAATACTGCCCCTGACCCAGGGCATATGTATGATACTGATCTACTGGATGATACAGAGCTTAATATCTAGCCATCCAAACCCTCACCACCAGATGATACACCATCCTATCATTACATTATCAGTGGGGCTGCTGCATATACCACAAGATAAGCCTACACACCAAGTTACAAGAAGATGATTTTCTGGTTGAAACACTTAGTAGGTCACAAAAAGAGCTTAGTCACTCCCTATGCCTAAAGATATATTATCTTCCACACTTGACATATTTAGACAGCCAGTTAAATCTAGGGTAGTCACCCCTCGTATTGAGAAGAAATATAAAGCATGCCCATTGGACGCTAAATATATTAAGGGCCAAGTCACACCAGATTCACTGGTGGTGCACACAGCCAGGAAAAGAGCAAATTCACAAGGCACAGGGGATGCACTTCCTACTGATAAAGAGAGTAGGAAATGTGATGCTGCCGGTTGTGTTGCAGCACAAGCAGCCAACCACATGCATGTTTGAAATTCTGTGGGACTATTCTTCCGATACAGTCGGGCCACATGGAATGAAATGCAGGAACTACTGCAACACCTCCCTGATCATTAACCACAATGTGGAACAGAATTGGTAAAAGAAGGCAGGGCTATATCTAATGCCACTATACAATGTGCCTTAGACTCCGCAGACACAAGTGCCTGCAAAGTTAACACCAGTATCCTCATCGGACGCCATGTATGGGTCAGAGTCTCGGGCTTCAAACCAGATGTACACCACCACCTGATCAATTTACCTTTTGATGGGCAAAATCTATTTGGGCCACAGGTGGATGAAATGCTATAGAGGCTAAAAAAGAACACTGAAGCTGCTAAAGCAAAGGGGGCCTTGCAAACATATCAACACAGTCATTCCTTTCCTAGGGGTCAGTACAGGGGTGCAAGCAGAGGAGGTTCCTCCACTGACTCCGGCAATAAACAGGGCTCCTATCAGAGTCAATTTACCAGTGGATTTTTCTCGAAAACAAATTATAGAAATGAAGGTAGAGGCCGCGCAACCACTACCAAAACCCCCACCCCTCCAATACAGTGACCACCTCACCAACAACATATAACACCAGGGGAAGGTTTACAAAATTTCTATCCACAATGGCAAGACATCACCACAGATCAATGTGTGCTATCTATAATCAAAAATGGGTATTGTTTAGAACTCATACTCCACCCACAATTCCACCAAAACCACAAATATGCCAAAAGAACATCTTACACTTTTGCAGGAGGAGGTTCCTTCTCTCCTTCAAAAAGTAGCAATAGAAATAATACCCTTACAACATCAGGGACACAGAGTATACTCCCTTTATTTTCTCTTCCCCAAAAAGGACAAAACATTAAGGCCTGTCCTAGATCTCAGGCTACTCAACGGGTACATCTCCTCAGAGCTCTTTCACATGGTCACACTGCAAGAGGTGATACCACTGCTACAGAAAGATTTCATGATCGCATTAGACCTCAAGGATACATACTTCCATATCCCTATTCATCCAGCACACCGTCGTTATCTATGTTTTTCAACTAATCGGGCAAGACCAATAATTCACGGTGCTATCCCTCTGGGTCACTACAGCTCCAAGGTTTTTCAAAAAGTGCCATGCAGCAGTGGTGGCTCATCTCAGAAGGGAGGGAATACATATTTTCCCCTACCTAGATGATTGGCTGATCAAAAGCCCAAGCTACCTACAGTGTCTTCAAGACACTCAGCAGCTTATCAACCTTCTGCACAAACTAGGGTTTACCCTCAACATACAAAAATCTCATCTGCAGCCATTCCAAATTCAGCCTTTCCTAAGTGAAACTCTCAATTCAGATACAGCCAAAGCGTACCCAAGTCCAGAAAGAGTGAAAAAGTTTGCAGAAACATTACCTCTCTTTCAGCCACAAGCTCACCTCACAGTAAAACTAGTGATGGGGCTTTTAGGTATGATCTCTTCCTGCATAGCCATAGTACCACATGCTCGTCTACATATGCGTCCCCTTCAACGCATTCTGCAGTCTCCGTGGTCTCAAGCAGAGGGACATCTGCAAGATCTGGTGTTGGTAGTGCCAGCAACTAATTGCTGTCTGCTGTGGTGGAACAACTTGTTGCAAGGCCGGCCCTTCAAAGCCCCAATTCGATAAATCATCATTACCACAGATGCATCATTTCAGGGATGATGAGCACATATGAAAGATCTCACTATTCACAGTCTATGGGCAATAACTCAGACACATCTGCACATCAGTCTTCTAGAGATGCTAGCAATTCAGCTAGCCCTCAAAGCTTTTCACAATCCCCTACACCAGAAAGTAGTACTAATGCATTATATTAAAAAACGGGGCGGGGGGGGCACACTCCTCACAGAGATCCCTCCTATCTGATAGAGGCATCTAGCCGCATATTCCTTACCTTTGAACTTCCAGGTGTCAGGCTGGATCTGGAAGATATTACTTGGCAGTACCCCTGCGTGCCGGTAGGTTGCCTCCGTCGTCTCCGCGTGATGTCGTCAGCGTCGTGTTCGTCGTTGTGACGTCCGCGTCGTCAATATAACTGCCACTTCGGCCCGCTGACGTCGGTTCTTTCCTTTCCGCGCCAGCGAGCGACGATCCGTTGAAGAGCGCTATCCCCTGTCAATTGTTGACAGACTTTTTTCGACCCTTTTGTCGACTTCGTTGGTGTGTTTAGGCATGTTGAGCAAGAAGACTTTGGGGTTCAAGCCGTGTGGCGCCTGCCACCGCGCCATGTCGGTCACGGACCCCCATTTAGTGTGTCTCTGGTGCCTGGAGCGCAACCACAATTCGAAGTCGCGCTCCGACTGCCGGGCCATGGCGCCGAAAGCTTTGAAGGAGCAGCCCCTAAAGCTGCCCGGCTTCCGGCACTGCGGAGGTCGCCTCGTCTGTCTCGATCCAGGTCTCGGTCGAGAGGAAGGTCCGAGCACCGCTCCGGTGAATCGAAGTCCTCTTCGTCAAAATCGTCAAGTCTGGTATAAGGCACCACAAAAAGCACAAGAAGTCGAAGCGTGCTTCGACTTTGCCCCGCCCGTCTCGCGACGCGACGGAGGAACTTCAGCGTTAAAGGCCCCGCTCCGCGAAGCAGGTGCTTGGGTCGGCTCTGCGTTTCCCTGCCGGAGTCCGGGAGTGACCCCTGCCCAGCTGAAGGAGTTCCATGACGCCATGTGCGCCATATTTGGGCGGCCTGACCCTGCCGGCGCTCCTTAGGGCCCCGCAGGAACAGAGGATGGAGGGGCCCCGTGGTTCCCACACCTGCGGCTCCGGCCCTGGTGCCACAGCCTCCGATTGGACCCGTTCCTGGGTCCGGACAGACGCCGGTCGCATCTCCACAACGACCTTCCAAGGTGTTGCGTCCGAAGCCAAGGTCCTCTGCGTCGCCGGCGGCGCATCCCCGATCCTCTTTTCCCGACGACAAGGAGCCGGCCGGGCATCCCCCGACACCAAGACCTGCACCGACAGAGCCGTACGGCTCCATGCTGTTAACCCTGCCCTATTCTGAAGGGTTAGGGATGGAGGAAGAGGATTGGGAGGGGGAGCAGGATCCCTTAGTAATCCAGCACCAACAAGATGTTGACTGGTACGGAGTTGGGTGACGCCAGTGGTTTGGACACCTCCCCAGACTCTGGCATGCTTTCCCCTCCTACCCTGACTACGGAGGAAGGAGCATCATTTGCCATGGTGGTGCGTAAATCTGCGGAGGTCCTGGACCTGCAGCTTCCTACAGTAGTGGACAAGACTAATGTCTTGACAGAGGTCCTGGAGCCTGGGGTCTCCAGCTCGGAACCCCTACTGCCCTTTAATGAGGCCTTAACAGACTTCCTTCTGGGTACCTAGTCCAAACCCAGCACAGGGGCTCCTGTGAATAGGACGATCGCCCTGCACCGGGCGACCCACTTTTCCTTGCCAACCACCTCACCCCACAAAGCTTGGTGGTCCAGGCTTTCACTTCCCGCGGCGCGTTCCCTTCTGCACCCCTGGACAGGAAATCCAAGAGACTGGAGAGCTTCGGAAAGAAAAATCTTTTTTCCGCCAGCCTAGCATTGCGGTCGGTGAACACTGCATGCCTTTTGGGCCGCTATTCCCATTCGATATGGGACATGGTTGCACAAGTGCTACCCGGAGTCTCGGAGGAGAACCAGACTCTACTCTCCCAAGCTATTTCAGACAGGAGAGACGCAGCTAAGTTCGCCATCAGATGTGGCTTGGACATGGCGGACTCGCTAGGCAGATCGATTTCCACGATGGTGGCCATTCGTCGCCACGCCTGGCTGAGAACATCAGGTTTTTCGGGGGATGGCCAGGCTAACCTCATGGACATTCCCCCTTGATGGCTCCCGTCTCTTAGGAAACAAAGTGGATACTGCCCTTGAGCGTTTCAAAGACTTACGGGCCACGGCCAAGTCTTTGGGCCTCACCACAACCCTTAGGGCCTCATCCGCTTTTTGCTTCTTTCGTGGCTACGGAAGCTGCTATCAACTGCGTCAACCCTACTCTGGCCAGCGGGCTCCGCAAGTTCAGCAACCTCTGCGGGTCCGTGGATGCGGTTCACCCCGGCCCGTGGGTCGGGAAGCCAGAAGTCTAGCCAAGCCCTCCTCCATCGCAAACCTTCCTAGTCCGATCCCCCGGGATAACTCTGAGCCGGTCGGTGGCAGAGTACGCCATCATCACCACCACCACTGGCGAAACCTCACATCGGACAAGTGGGTATTGCAAATAGTCTGAAGGGGCTATTCCCTCCCCTTTGAGACTACCCATCCATCTATGCCTCCAGTGTACGATCGGCTGACAGAGGACCACCTTGCCTTACTCCGCGAGGAAGTCAACTCTCTTGGCCAAGGGAGCTATAGAGAGGGTTCCCGGGCCAGAAGTAGGCAGTGGTTGTTAACCTGCTACTTTCTGGTCCCAAAGAAGGACGGAGGCCTTCGTCCTATCCTAGACCTCAGAGCCCTCAACTACTTCCTCAAAAAGGAGAAGTTCAAGATGCTAACCCTGGCTCAGGTCCTGTCTGCACTGGACCCGGAAGACTGGATGGTAGCGCTGGACTTGGAGGATGCCTATTTTCATATCCCCATCCTGCCTGCCCATCGTCGCTACCTGCGGTTTACAGTGGGCCACGAGCACTTTCAATTTGCAGTGCTTCCCTTCGGCCTCACCAGCGCCCCACGGGTGTTCACAAAGGTGATGGCAGTGGTTGCAGCCCATCTGCGGAGATCAGGGGTTCGAGTCTTTCCCTATCTCGAACAACTGGTTGTTGAAGGCGGGCTCGCCCCAAACAGTTGTCTCCCACCTCCACACTATGGTGAACCTCCTGCATTTGCTGGGGTTCACTATCAACGTGCCGAAGTCGCACCTGACCCCCTGTCAGACACTCCCTTTCATTGGAGCGGTTCTGGACACGGTGCAGTTTCCGGCCTATCCTCCCGAACGGCGAGTCCAGGATATTCAGGCTATGATAGCGATGTTTCAGCCTCTGTCCTGGATTTCGGTGAGAATGACTCTGAGGCTGTTGGGCCTCGTGGCCTCCTGCATCCTGCTAGTGACCCATGCACAGTGGCACATGCGGGCTCTGCTGTGGTCCCTGAAGTTCCAATGGGCACAGCATCGAGGAAATCTCACGACCAGGTTCAGATTTCAGAGGGCACTGCGAGAGACCTGCAGTGGTGGCTAACAGACTGCCGTTGGTTCAAGGGCAGAACCCTTCCCCACCCAGATGTCACAGTAGTGACGGATGTGTCCCTTCTGGGATGTGGTGGCCATCTGGGTTCAAGGGACTCTAGTCTCAGGTGGAAGCCAAGCTCCATATCATTCTGTCGGAGCTTCGGGCGATCCGACTGGCACTGAAAGCCTTTTTGCCGTCTATAAAGGGAAGGCTCGTGCAGGTGTTCACGGACAACACTACCTGCCATGTGGTACTGCAACAAACAGGGTGGAGTGGGGTTGTGGACTCTGTCTAGAGGCTCTGCGTGTCTGGACTTAGCTGGAACAACAGGGAATTTCCCTGGTGGTTCAACACCTGGCTGGTTCTCTGAACGCCAGGGCGGACGAGCGCAGCCGAAGGTGCCTTGCGGATCACAAGTGGCGTCTCATCCGGAGGTGGCACAAGGTCTCTTAAAGCGGTGGGGAGAGCCTTGGTTAGATCTGTTCACCTCCGAAGAGGACACTGTAGGAAGCTGGCTCTGTATTTCTGTATTTGTGGTAGTGTGGGCGAGCAGTAAGGCTTTATCAGAGGGTAATGTTAAGCATTTGTTGTACACACTCAGGCAGCAAATGATGTCACACACTCAGACTGAACTCAGACCAACTTGTTTGTATTAAAATATTATTTAGTTATATTTGTTTTCTAGAACCAAGCAAGCCTGCTACAGGTAAGAGTAAATTGTACTTTTCAAGGCAGGTTCAACAATACAAGCAAGCTGAATGAAAATGTCTTTGTTACAGGTTTGTAAATACTTTCAATACAGTGGAAATTACTGTTAGATTACTTTTGATTACTTTTCAGATTACTTTTTCTACTCCGTGTGAAATGCCTAGCTATCACACTGGGATATTTCCTAGAGAAATGGTAAGTAAAGCAGTTTTTAGATATTTGCAGTTTTTCAAGTTCTCATGCAAAACCAACTCCACACTTAAAACAATTTACACAAGAAAGCAGTCAATGCAGTCCTATGGGAGGAAATGAGGTTATTGGTCTCAAGGTAAGTACTTGGGTTTGGGAGTTGTTTCTCCGTGGTTAGGACCAGGGTTAAGGATGCACTCTCAAAGCACCCTCAGCGGCACTAGGGCGGCCGGGTGCAGAGTGCTGAGGCCCAATGTTATCCAATGGGGGATAGGGGGCCTCCGGTTGGTGGCTGCTGACGAGCAGGCCACAAGGTTGTGGGAGCAAAGCTCCTGGTGTTCACCTCGGGGCAAAGAGGGACCTGAGTTAGCACCCAAAGTACACCCGCAGCGGCCCATGGCTGGGTGCAGGGTGCTGGTTTGGCTTGGGTGCCCTGTTGTTTTCAATGGGGATTCTCCGGTTGCAACAAAGACTGCAGGCTCGGGAACAAAGATCTTCTGGAGGGGACCACCGGTTGGAGAGTTAAGTTGGGATGCTTGGGGATGCTGGGACACCATCGGTTAGGCCACCCAAGGCCGTGGGACGTCGGGTGTCTTTAAGCGTCAGGTTTTTTTACCAGCTCCGGTCGCGGTCGGGGGGGATCCCCCAGAAAAGGGCTGCAGGCGTCGATTGGAGATTCGAGGCAGGTCAGAGATCACCAGATCTCCGGTCAGGATCACCAGGGAGACCTCCTTGTGGTGTTGGGCCACTTGAACTCGGGCCGTGGGTATAGGGTGCAGAGTAGTGCAGACTTGCGGATTTGACCAGAGCCAGGGTCTGTTTGGTGAGCAAATCCGGTGCTCACGGAAGACAAAGTTTTGGTTTTGGAAGGCAGGGCAGGTCCTTCGGGTTCTTGAGGGCTGCTGGCTGCAGAACACACTGGGATTTCGCTGGAGCAGGTTCGAGGTGCGGACAGGCTGGTAAGGCTGGGGCCAAGTCAGTGGGCGTCCTCCTCTTAGTTCAGCACGGCTTCTTCGGTCCTCCTTCTCTTCTTCTGGTCGATTCTTGTATGAGGAGGCAAGGTTCGGGTTGCTCCTAAATACCAGATTTAGGGGTGTTACAGGTAAGTAAAGGTCAGGACCATTGGGTCCCTTCTTTTGGGTGGGTACACCCCCTATTATGCCACCCTCCAGTGGGAGGGGGCACATGCCTCTCTCTGGTTGGCTGGGTCCCCCATTTGCAAGATGGCGGGGACTGAGAGTTGTTCTTCACCTCGCCTTCCCCACCTGAGGGGTGGGGTTGGCAAAGGTGGACCCACCTCCCTTCCTCACTTGGTTTTACCGCCGTTTCTCCCACCCAAAGTTGGGGTCCGAACCGGTGGGGGCCAGTTGCTAGAAGCAGCAAATGGCTGGGGTAGCTCACAAAGGCAGTAAGCCTTAGAATCTTCCCCTTCGTGGACCCTGTCCATACTGGGGGAGGAGGCTTGGCACCTCGTCCCAGGATGTGCATTGTTTCAGACCCCCAAAAGCAGCTGACTCTCGACCCAGGGATCCAGAAACATGTCTGGTGGTGGCAGCTGGCGAGCAGCCACTCAGCCAGGACACTAGTGTTTGGTCGTTTTTCAGGGGGCATCTCTAAGATGCCCTCTGAGTGCATTTTTTATTAAATCCCACACTGGCATTAGTGTGGGTTTAATGTGCTAAGAAGTTTGATACCAAACTTCCCAGTTTTCAGTAAAGCGATTATGGTACGGTAGAGTTCGTAATGACAAACTCCCAGTACCATATACTCTTAATGGCATGACTGCACTTACAATGTCTAAGAATTGGCTTAGACACTGCAGCGGTACAGGGCTCATGCACCTGTACCCTCACCACTGGTATAGTGCACCCAGCTAGAGGGGTGGCTGACCTTTGCCAGGGTAGCAGGTTGTAGGCATGGCACACAGGGATGTGTGCCATGTCGGCCCTTCACTTTGTTCTGTACCAAAACACGCAGCCTGTAATGGGGGGGGGGGTGGGTGTGTGTGTGTGTGTGTGTGTGTGTGTGTGTAGGTGTGTGTGTGTAGGTGTGTGTGTGTGGGTGTGTGGGTGTGTGGGTGTGTGTGTGTGTGTGTGTAGGTGTGTGTGTGTGTAGGTGTGTGTGTGTGTAGGTGTGTGTGTGTGTAGGTGTGTGTGTGTGTAGGTGTAGGTACAGGGCCTCTAAAGGCGGCACAATAAGTGCTGCAGCCCTTGGAGGTCTTCCTGGCCACAGTGCCATTGGTACCTATGGTACCATTTATAAAGGACTGACATGTGGCCAAAGAGTGCCAATTGGGTTTTGTTTCAATGCAGTTTAGGGAAAGAACATAGACCCCGAGTACCTGGTTGGCAGGACCCCAGGGCACACTCTGTCAAAGTACATCAGTAGTTTGGCAAAAAGTGGGGGCAACCATGCAAAAAGAGGGCACTTTCTTACACACACGCAATGTCAGCAGTTGTGCGCGCTGGAGTTTCCAAGGTGGCTCCTGCTTGGCTACGCTTTTCTTCGCGAGCGGAGCTCAGGCCTTCTATACACCTTTCCGCACATACTACTCCTGCCCAGAGTGCTCAACAAGATCAGGAGCGACCGGGCGCAAGTTATTCTTGTGGCTCCGGACTGGGAACGGAGAGTTTGGTATCCCGAGCTTCTAGACAGGAGCATCGATCCTCCGGTCAGGTTGCCCCTTTGGGAGGATCATCTCTATCTGCATCTTTATCTGATGTCCTCCTGTTTATACTTTCCTTGGCCCGGCAGGGCTCTGCTCTGGGCACCTTGAAGGGCCATCTTTCGGCCCTTTCCTCTTTTCTTCGGCTGCCTGATCAGCCTTCTCTTTTCAAATCTCCTCTGGTGCAGAGATTCTTGAAGGAGTTAACACACTTGTTCTCCCCCCCCCCTTCACCCTTTAATATGCCACAGTGGGACCTTAATTTGGTTCTCATCTTTCTGATGTGCGCACCGTTTGGGCCGCTGCGCAACTGCCCTCTGCGGCTGCTCACCATCAAAACAGCCTTCTTAGTTGCAATAACATCTGCCAGGAGGGTGAGCGAACTGCAGGCACTGTCATCACAGCCTTCTTACCTGACAGTCTTCCCGGACAAAGTGGTGCTCCGTACAAGGGCATCTTTTCTCCCTAGGGTGGTGACGCCCTTTCACATGGGACAGTCGGTTACTCTTCCCACCTTCTATGCACCACTGCACCCTTCCAAGGAAGAGGAGCGTGTCCATTGTCTGGACCCAAAAAGAACATTATCGTTCTATCTCGATCGAACTAAAGAGTTCTGGGTGGAGGACCAGCTCTTTATAGGGTATGTGGGTGCAAAGAAAGGGCGTGCTGTCAAAAAGAGGACTATATCCCGCTGGGTTATCCTTTGTGTAAAAATTTGACACGCCTTAGCGAAGAAAGATCCCCCTGAAGGGCTTAGGGCCCATTCCACCAGGGCAACAGCAGCCACCGCGGCTCTCCAGCGTGGTGTCCCTGATTAGGATATCTGCCAAGCAGCCATGTGGGCATCGCTGCACACGTTCGCCAGACACTACTGCCTGGATTCCCAGGTTCGCAGAGAAGGCCTGTTTGGTCGCTCTGTTTTGCAGGATTCTGGGTATCTGTTCAAAGGTAAGGAATCTGCGGCTAGAGGTCTATCAGATGGACAAGTTGCTTACCTTCTGTAACGCCTTATCTGGTACAGACATGATCTAGCTGCAGATTCCTTACTGACTCACCCATCCTCCCCGCACTGCGGAATTGTTTTTAGTGTCAGGGATGTTCCCCTTCTGGGCCCTAGCTGTTCATGTTTTTTACACACCATGGTCAGTCACTTCATGGCTTTGCGCTTCTAGCGTGGAAAGTCGTGAAAAGTGCTGATGTCAGAGCGCCGGAGTGGCAGTTATATTGACGACGCGGACGTCACAACGACGACGAACACAAAGTAGACGACGTCACGCGGAATCGACCGACGCCACCTCCTGGCGCGCAGGGGTACTGTTAAGAAAATCTTCCAGATCCAGCCTGATGCCTGGAAGTTCAAAGGTAAGGAATCTGCGGCTAGATCCTGTCTCTACTAGATAAGGCATTACCGAAGGTAAGTAACTTGTCCTTCAGGGCCCTTCCACCACACAAACGTCTTAATGGTTATGACAGATGCATTACTGCTAAGGTGGGCAGGCCAACTGTTGGAGGTAGAGATCAGAGGCCTCTGGTATCTGAAAGAGACAATTAGTTATCGATTCCTCACCTTAGAATTACCCCCAGGCGTCAGACTGGATCCGGAGACTTTTTTCCTCAGCAGTACCTCTGCATGTCGATAGGTGGCGTCGGTCGACTCCGCGTTCGTCGTTGGCGTCGTGGTCGCCGGAATGACGTCACGGTCGCCGGAATGACGTCGCGGTATCTACTTAGACGCCGGCCTCGCGCGCTGACATCAGTTCTTTTTTTTTTTCCGTGCCAGCCAGCGTAGATCCAGAGAGAGCGGTACCTCAAGTCACTTTTTGACCCCGATTTTGCGACTTTTTTAGACACCTTTTTTGAGTCGATCGACTCCTGGTGCACGGAGGGATGTCACGTCAGACCGGCTTCAAGGCTTGTGACTCCTGTCACAAATTGATGTTGGTCATGGACCCGCACCTCGTGTGCCTTTGGTGCCTGGAGCGCGACCACGACCCGAAGTCGTGCTCCGACTGCCGGGCCATGAACCCGAAGCCTTTGCGGGAGTGGTCCTGAAAGCTTCTTGAGGCCCGGCAGTCCGCTCCGTTCGAGGTCCTGGTCGAGAGGGAGGTTGTGGGACCGGTCGCGGAGCCACCACCACCACTCGTCTTCGGGTAAGTCGAAGTACAAGAAGAAGGCGAAGAAGCATCGTCGCTGTTCGCGTTCTCCCCGTCCATCGGCCGACGCAACGCAGGAGGTAGTCGTCCGGCTCTGCCCGCGGAGACTGTTGGGTCGACTCCGGCCTTCCCTCCCTTTCCGGGACCCGGAGCGACCCCTGCCCAGCTTCAAAGCTTTTACGAAGCCTTACATTCCATCTTTGGGCAGCCCGACTCTGCCGGCGCGCCCTCGGGCCCCGCGGACTCGGTTGGGGGCTCTAGGCCTTCGATGGCGGCTTCGGCTCCGTCGCCACAGTGCCTCCAAGGATCCAGGCCTGGATCCGGATCGGCGCCGGTCGACCTCATGACACCTCCGGCGCCGAATCCAGTGACGACACCGCCTCAGACGCCGGTTGTGTCCCCAGCCGGCATCGACCCCGGCCTCCCCCTCGATGAGGACACGGAGACGGACCGACGTCGGGACCGGCGCCGACCGGTACTTTTGTACCCCTGTTCTCTCCTGATATTTCCTACCGCCCTGAGTGGCTCACAGGAGAGGGTGCGGAGGACTGGGAGGGGTCTGTGGACCCTCTTGCAGACCAGTTGGAGGAACCGGACTGGAGAGAGGAGTTGGGTGAGGCCAGTGGTCTGGACACCTCCCCAGACCTTGGCATGCGATCTCCCCCTACCGTGGCTACGGAGGAGGGTGCATCTTACGCAGTGGTGTTGCGTAGGGCAGCCGAGGCCCTAAACCTCGAGCTTCCTACGGTGGCGGTCAGGACTAACCTCCTGACAGAGGTGCTTCAACCGGCAGCAGCCTCTTCGGAGCCCTTGCTGCCGTTTAATGAGGCCCTTACGGACATCCTTTTGGGCACTTGGTCCAAGCCCAACACAGGGGCTCCTGTGGACAGGATGATTGTCCGACGCCACTGCCCGGCCCCGGACGACCCCATTTTCCTCTCTTCCCATCCTACCCCTGAGAGCTTGGTAGTCCAAGCCTCAACGTCCAAAGGCGCATTCCCTAACACACCACCTGATAGGGAATCCAAAAAGCTGGACCACCTTGGGAAGATGTTTTCTTCCTCCAGCTTGGGACTGCGGTCGGTGAACACCGCATGTCTATTGGGCCGTTATTCCCACTCGGTGTGGGACACGGTTGCGCAGGTGCTGCCACAGTGCCCGGAGGAGGCCCGGGCCATGCTCTCCCGTGCTGTTGCCGAGGGGAGAGACGCAGCGAAGTTCACCATCCGGTGTGGGCTGGACACCGCCGACTCACTGGGCAGGACGATTTCCACGTCAGTAGCACTGAGACGCTTCGCCTGGTTGAGGTCCACTGGTTTTTCAGGGGATGTCCAAGCAACGCTTTTGGACATGCCTTTTGATGGCCGTCGCCTGTTTGGCGACAAGGCAGGCAATGCACTCGAGGGCTTTAAGGATTCTAGGGCTACGGCCAGATCCTTGGGCCTCGCTTCCACCTCCTGCCCAGCGCAGTCTGCTTTTTGCCCCTTTCGTGGCTACGGAAGGGGTGCCCCGCCACGTTCCGCCCAGTCTCACAGGCCTGCGCAAGCTGTCCAGCCTCTGCGCGGCCGAGGACGTGGATCCCACCGCCGTGGGTCAGGGGCCAGCGGACGGGCCAGTCCACCAGCGCCCCCTCTGCTGCGGCCTCCAAGCCCTCCTAGTCCGACCTTTCAGGCCCATCAATCGCCAGTGGGCGGCAGGATTCGCCATCACCTCCCCCACTGGCTGAACATCACGTCGGACAGGTGGGTTTTGCAGATAGTCCGAAGGGGCTACTCCCTACCTTTCAAGACTACCCCTCCATCCATGCCACCTCAATTCCACTGCATGTCAGAGGATCACCTGGCCCTTCTCCAACAGGAAGTTACGGCTCTCTTGGCCAAGGGAGCCATCGAGCGCGTTCCTGTCCCAGAAGTAGGTCGTGGTTGTTATTCCTACTACTTTCTGGTGCCCTAGAAGGACAAGGGCCTGCGTCCTATCTTGGATCTCAGGAACGTCAACCGTTTCCTCCGGAAGGAGAATTTCAGGATGTTGAACCTGTCTCAGGTCCTGTCTGCTCTCTACCATGGAGACTGGATGGTAGCGTTAGACTTGCAGGACTCATATTTTCACGTCCCCGTCCTACCGGCCCACCGGCGTTACCTGCGGTTCACGTTAGGCCACGAGCATTTTCAGTTTACTGTGCTCCCCTTTGGCCTTCCCAGCGCCCCTCGGGTGTTCACGAAAGTGATGGCGGTGGTCGCAGCTCATCTGTGCAGATCAGGGGTTCCAGTCTTCCCCTATCTCGACGACTGGCTGTTGAAGGCGGGTTCGCCCCAGGCTGTTGTTTCCCACCTCCAGACTACGGCGGACCTCCTGCATTTGCTGGGGTTCACTATCAACGTGCCAAAGTCACACCTGATTCCCTCTCAGAAGCTCCGTTTCATCGGAGCAGTTCTGGACACACTGCAGTTTCGGGTATATCCTCCCGAGCAGCGAGTCCGGGATATTCGGGCTATGATTCCGATCTTTCAGCCTCTATCCCGGGTATTGGTCAGACTGACCCTGAGGCTACTGGGCCTCATGGCCTCCTGCATCCTGCTGGTGGACTATGCCAGGTGGCATATGCGGGCTCTGCAGTGGGACCTGAAGTTCCAGTGGGCATAGCGTCAGGGGAATCTTTCCGATTGCGTCCAGCTCTCGGAGGGCACTGCACATCAGTTGCAGTGGTGGCTGACAAACCGGGAATGGGTCAACGGCAGATCCCTCTCCCTTCCCCAACCAGAGTTCACAGTGGTGACAGATGCACCACTGCTGGGGTTGGGCGGCCACATGGGAGAGGCGGCGATCAGAGGTCTCTGGTCTCCGGCAGAGTCCAGGCTCCATATCAACCTTCTGGAGCTTCGGGCGATTCGTCTTGCACTAAAAGCATTCCTTCCCTCTGTCCGGGGAAGAGTGGTGTAGGTGTTCACCGACAACACCACCGCCATGTGGTACTGCAACAAACAGGTCCCGGTGGGGTCGTGGACCCTATGTCAAGAGGCTCTCCGCCTTTGGACATGGCTGGAACATCGGGGCATATCCCTGGTGGTTCAACACCTGGCAGGTTCTCTGAACACCAGGGCAGACTAAGTTGCAGGTGCATGATGGATCACGAATGGCGTCTTCACTCGGAGGTGGTGCAAGGTCTCTTTCAGCAGTGGGGAGAGCCTTGGTTAGATCTATTTGCCACCGAAGAGAACGCGCAATGTCAGCAGTTCTGCGCTTTGGAATTTCCAAGGCGGCACTCGCTATGCGATGCTTTTCATCGCGAGTGGAGTTGCGGTCTTCTATACGCCTTTCCGCCTATACCACTACTGCCCAGAGTGCTGAAGAAGATCAAGCGCGACCGGGCCCAAGTCATTCTAATGGCCCCGGATTGGGCACGGAGAGTCTGGTATCCCGAGCTGTTACACATGGCCATCGATCCTCCGATCAGACTGCCTCTTCGGGAGGATCTTCTGTTGCAGCAGGAGGGGACGGTCCTTTACCCGAACCTATCCAGCCTCCACCTCCTTGCGTGGAGATTGAGCAGCGACAGTTGACAGCTTTCGACCTTCCTCCCGAAGTCTGTAATGTTATCTTGGCAGCCAGGCGTCCCTCCACTAAAACGGTATACGCCTGTAGATGGAACAAATTTGTGGCATGGTGCGCAGCAAAGGCTGTGGATCCCCTTTCTGCCCCCCTTTCAGAAGTTCTCCTCTTTATTCTTTCTTTGGCCCAGCAGGGCTCTGCTCTAGGCACTCTCAAAAGCTATCTTTCGGCCATTTCGGCTTTCCTTCGGCTGCCTGACCAGCCTTCTCTTTTCAAGTCCCCTATTGTAAATCGTTTCCTTAACGGCATTACTCATTTGTTTCCTCCAACTCCTTTCGTGATGCCCCAGTGGGACTTGAACCTGGTTCTTACTTATCTTATGTGTGCTCCTTTCGAGCCGCTCCATAACTGTCTTCTCAGACTCTTGACCCTTAAAACTGCCTTTCTGGTTGCCCTCACCTCTGCTCGCAGGGTGAGTGAGCTACAGGACCTTTCTTCTAAGCCTCCTTTCCTGGCTGTTCATCCGGACAAGTTGTCCTCCGCACTAGGCCTTCTTTTCTTTCCTTCCATATAGGACAGACCATCACTTTGCCCCCCTTCTTTCCGCCTCCGCATCCTTCTAAAGAGGAAGAGAGGCTCCACCGTCTGGATCCAAAACGTGCGCTTTCATTCTATCTGAGTCGCACAAAACAATTCCGGGTGGATGACCTGCTCTTTGTTGGCTATGTGGGCGCCAAGAAAGGTCAGGCCGTGCAAAAACAAACCATCTCCCGATGAGTCGTTCTTTGCATCAAAATCTGCTATGCCTTAGCGAAAAAGGAACCTCCAGTGGGGTTGCGTTCCCATTCCACCAGAGCAACGGCAGCCACTACTGCTTTGGGACTTGGAGTCCCCCTTCTTGACATCTGCCAGGCAGCTACGTGGGCTTCACTGCACACGTTTACCAAACACTAATGCCTGGACAGCCAAGTCCAGAGGGACGGCTTCTTCGGCCGTTCGGTTCTCCAGGACTTTCTGGTGTGAACTTGGTTCGCAGACCCACCACCGGGGTTGGTATTGCTGGGGTATCTATTCTAAGGTGAGGAATCCATAACTAATTCTCTTTCAGATGAACAAGTTACTTACCTTCGGTAACAATATTTCTGTAAGAGACATAGATTAGTTATGGATTCCTCACCGCCCCACCCATCCTCCCCGTTCTGCGAACTGACTTCTAGGGTAAGGGACTCCTTTTCAGGGCCCTAGTTTTCGTGCACCAGTGGTCAGTGTCTTGCATGGCTCTGTGTTTCTTCCGTGGAATGTCGTGTAAAGAACTGACGTCAGCGCGCGAGGGCGGTGTCTAAGTAGATACCGCGACGTCATTCCGGCACCACGACGCCAACGACTAACTCAGACTCGGCCGACGCCACCTATCGACGCGCAGAGGTACTGCTGAGGAAAAAAATTAAATTCTCCGAATCCAGTCTGACGCCTGGGGGTAATTCTAAGGTGAGGAATTCATAACTAATCTATGTCTCTTACAGATATATCATTACCGAAAGTAAGTAACTTGTTCTTCTAGAGGAGAGCCAACTCCATATCCATTTTTTGGAGCTTTTGACCATCTGGCTGGCCCTGAAAGTGTTCCTGCCAATCATCAAAGGGAGGCTGATGCAGGTTCTTACGGACATCACATCTGTCATGTAGTACTGCAACAATCAGGTTGTTGAGGGTGGTCCTCGATCCTTTGCCAGGAGGCCCTACACCTCTTTAAGTGGCTGGACCCACAGGAAATCTCTCTGGTAGCCAGTTAATTAGTGGGGTCTTTGAATACCAAAGCAGACTAACTGAGCAGATGTCAGGCAGACCATGAATTGTTTCTCCATCCAGAAGTGGCACAGTGCATCTTCGACCAGTGGGGTTCTCCCTGGCTGGATCTGTTCGCCACCATCATGAAAACAGTTTCAACAACTTTTGCACGCTAGAGTTTCCTCAAAGGCATTTTCTCAGAGACTCGTTCTGGCTGCAATGGAATCAAGGGTTGTTTAACATGCTTCCACTGTTGCTTCTACAGCCTCAAGTTCTGTAACAGATCAGGTTAGACCAGGCGCAATTCATCCAATCACCCTAGACTAGACCTGGATGATTTGGTAATCATAGCTCCTGAGCATTTGTGGCCCCCCTCCTCCCACAAGGCTACCACTTCCTGTCTCAGCAACAGGGCAGAATCCTGCATCCCTGTCTCCTCAATCTACACATCCATGCTTGTAGATTGAGTGACAGCAATTGAATGCTTTTGACTTGCCAACCAAGATGGTTGGCATCATCATTGCTGCTAGACGCCCTTCCAAATTTGTTGCCTGCTGCGACCCAAAACACTGACTCCTTACAAGCCAGAATTTAAGAAATGTTGGCTTTTTTTAATCTTTCATTACCCCAGGATGGACCTGCTGTTAAAAGGTTATTTTTCAGCCCATTCTGACAGTGTTTGTTTGATCAGCAATTTTTGTCTCCCATTGTCGTGCATTTCATAAACGTCTGCTCTCACATGTTTCCCACCAAGTTGATTTTTGTGCCACAATGGTATCTGAATAATGATTTTAACGTTCCTTATGTGCATGCCATTCGAAACAGTGCATATCAGTTCATTACCACTCTTGACCTCCCTCATCATGAATGTCAGCAAGTCTAAAGGTGTCTGTGGTTCAACTGCTCTGCACTGCCTTCTTAATGGAAAAATTGGTACTGAGGACCAGGGCATGTATAACCTATATGAAAGATGTAAGTCATAATGTTAAGATCCTGCAAACTCTGTGCCACAAGTAATGCCTTTAGTCCAACACTCTGTACAAGACTAGTAATAAGGTAGTTAAATGCTGTATTCTGATGGATACTTCTAACAGCAGATTAATCACCATTTAAATATTCCCCATTCATCAGACTGGATCCTGAAAGTCTTTAGCATTTCCTCCTATGTGCCGGTACGTGTCGTTGTACGGTTCCACACCAACAACGTTCTCCACAAGTGACATGTGGGCTGCATATGTGCTTCCTATGCACGCCATTGTCAGTTACTTTCTTTCTGCGCCATCAGATGTGGATCCAGAGCTACCTCTCGTCTCTTCAAAAGACTACTTTTCCACAAAATGTTACTCTAAATACCAATGTGCAAGGGAAAGTGTCGGCCCCTAAAAGCACAGGGTTCAAGCCTTGTAGAGACTGTCACAAGCAGATGTGTGTGACGGATTCCCACCAGATGGCTTTGGTGCATAGGTTTGGACCATGACTCCAAAGCCTGTAGCAACTGCTCCTTAATGAACGTGAAGGCCACCCAGAACCGTGAGGCGACGCAGTATGTTGCCAAGCACTGGAATACTCCACGCAGTGACCAGTCGAAAATAAGTTCCCATTCCTCGGAGTCAGGATCTGGCATTTTCTCCTAACAAGTGGATCCTGCAGTGTCAATTGCGTTTATGCTCTTCCATTTATTTACACGCACCTTCTACCCCCCTCAGGACAGCCGATGTCCTGCTAAAAGTGTATTTGTCACAATGCTTCTCCCAAAGTACCCGTCTCCTGCCTTAGTAATAAATATATCCCTCCCCTCCCCCTTGGTGGTACCTTTCCAGAGACTGGCACCTGTGGCAGGTGTCTACAGATTTCTGGCATCTCTGTAAAGTAATGTTGAGTGAATGGTGACAGGGTGTTTGTTGGCTGGGGACATGTTTCTTCTTGAGCAGTGCTTTGGGTATGTTTTTCGGTCTATGCTTCATGTTTTTTGATTTCTTAGTCTTGATTGAATTCATTTATTATTTTTAGAATCGAGGCATTTATATGTTCCGTATCAACAACGAACACGTGATCGATGCAACACTAACAGGAGGGCCTGCTAGGTAAGTGATATCTAAAAGGTGTTTTAAGGGGGTGTTTCTTTGTTGGGTAACAGGTATAAAGCAGTGAACTGCTGCTGAATAATATCCATTCAAGGAGACCGTTTAAGTAAAAGTAGATGTTTCTTTGGCTTACATTAATTAGGCTTTTGGTGAGTGAGGACTGTAAAGAGAGTGCATATGGAGTGATCTTATGGAAATAAGGGGCCAACAATGTCTAACTAATTTTGGATTTCTTTAGTGCCTTAGCCTGACAGTAGTTGATACCTGAAAATATGTCAAGCTTGTCTTTAAGTAAGATTTTTAATCTGTTAGATGCTGTTTCATTGCATTGATTGCGAAGTAGGCTATTTTGATGTGATTTGAGTTGGTAACCCAGTTAGTGAGTGAAATAGGACAACCAGTTGGGGTTTGAGGAAGTTGCAAATTTAATTGGGGGTTGGTGGATTGAGGAGGCTACCACAGTCATTTGATAACTGATTTGACCGTCCAGTGAGTTGACCGGTATGGAGCATGTCCAATGAATTTGGGGTTAAGGAACCTTTCCCTAACACTGTAGTGTCTGGAGCCTGTCTAATGAGATTCAATTTGAGGACAATCCGATGGGTTGTATATAGGAAAAGAAAAACCGTGAATTGGGGCTTCATGAAGTTTCAGTGGGTGGCCAGTGAATTGTTATTGATAAGGCTAAACTGTGTATCTGAAAGAGACACGTTGGTGACAGATTCCTTACCTTAGAATATCCCCAGGCGTCAGGCTGGATCCGGAAAGTTTTTTGCGTAGCAGTACCCTTGCGCGTCGGTAGGCGGCGTTGTGCGGCTCCGCGTCCGTCGTCGGCGTCGTGATCGCCGGGATGACGTCGCGGGCAGTACTTAGGCGCCGCCCCTGCGCGCTGACGTCAGTTCTTCTTTTTCCGCGCCAGCAAGCGCAGATCCGGGAAGAGCAGTGCCCTGGTCATTTTTTGACCAAACTTTTTGGTGAATTTTTCACTGTTTTTCTTCAATCGACTTCAAGGTGTCGTAGGGATGCCCGGGTTTAAACGTTGCGGCGCCTGTGCTCAGATGATGTCCATCACAGACCCGCATTGGGAGTGTCTCTTCTGCCTCGGCCGAGGCCACGACACGGAGTCTTGTTCCGACTGCCGGGCCCTCAACCCGAAAGCTTTGCGAGAGCGGTCTCGAAAGCTCCTCGAGGCCCGGCATTCGGCTCCGCGGAAGCCCCGGTCGCGTGAGAGGTCCAGGGGTCGATCGCGGAGTCCACACCGGTCGTCGGCATCGAAGTCTTCTTCGTCCGGTAAGTCAAAACACAAAAAGTCCAAAAGCATCGTCGCTCTAGGACTTCGCCTCGCCGGTCTCGCGACTCGGCTGAGGCCCCTCCCGGCACCGTCCCCGCCCCGCGGCCCCGGACATGCCTGTGGAGTCGCCCCGCAATACCCGTCCTTCCCGGGTTCGGGGGCGGATCCGGCCCAAGTACAGGAATTCCTGTCGGCCATGGCCCGCCTCTTCGGGCCTCAAGGTCCCTCCGGTGCGCCTGCGGGCCCTGATGGGGTTGCTCCGGCGTCGCCGACGGCTCCGGCCCCGGCGTCGCCCGTGCCTCCAGCCTCGATCCCGGCTCCGGCTCCGGCCTCGATCCCGGCTCCACAACCCCCATCGACGCCGGTCGACCTAACGACACCTCCGCCGGCGCCGATGTCTCCGGTGCCGTTCTCGACGCCGCCTGGGGCTCCGGGCGGCGTCGTCCCCCAGTTCCTTCCGGCTCCGGACATGGACCCGGACCGACGTCACTCGACGCCGATGAGACCTTGGGTCCCAAATGTCCCTCCTCACCCTTATTTTGAACCTGAGGAGGACCAGGAGGACTGGGAGGGGTCTGATGACCCTCTGGCACAACAGTGTCAGTACGATGAGGACTGGACAGAGGGTCTAGGGGATGCCAGTGGTCTAGATACTTCCCCTGACACTGGCATGCTGTCTCCTCCCGTGGCTACGGAGGAGGGAGCCAATTTTGCAACGGTGTTGCGTGAGGGCGGCTGGAGCCTTACATCTCCAACTCCCTACTGTGGCGGTCAAGACTAATCTCTTGACAGAGGTGCTTCAGCGGCAGCCTCCTCTACGGAGACTGTGCTGCCGTTTAACGACGCCTCACTGACGTTCTTTTGGGCGCCTGGTCCAAGCCCAACACAGGGGCTCCTGTGGATAGGAACGTGTCCCGACGCCATCGCCCAGCTCCGGGCGACCCCCTGTTTCTCTCTGTCCACCCCACCCCTGAGAGCTTGGTTGTCCAAGCCTCCGCTTCCCAAACCGCCTTCCCTACCGCCCCTCCGGATAGGGAATCCAAACGCCTGGATCAATTTGGGAAGAAGGGTTTTTCTTCCTCCAGGGCTGGCTTGCGGTCCATCAACACCGCTTGCCTTTTGGGCCGATATACCCACTTCTTGTGGGATTCGGTGGCGAATGTTTTGCCCCAGTGTTCTGAGGAGGTCCAGACACTGCTTTCCCGCGCCATTGCGGAAGGAAGGGATGCGGCCAAATACACAATACGATGTGGCCTTGATACCGCCGACTCGCTGGGCAGGTCTATTGCAACGACGGTGGCGCTACGACGCCACGCCTGGCTGAGAACCACTGTTTTTTCAGGGGATGTCCAGTATACTCTCATGGACATGCCCTTTGATGGAGTCGGACTTTTTGGGTCCAAAGCAGACCATGCGTTGGAGCGCTTTAAGGACTCACGGGCTACTGCAAAGTCCCTGGGCCTTTCTGCTACACGCCCTCCGCTGACTTCTGCTTTTCGCCCCTATCGTGGCCACGGTAGGGGCGCCCTTCACGTCAGCAGCCCAGCCACCGGCCCGCGCAGCAGGCGTCTTCGCGTGGCCGAGGACGTGGATTCCGCCGTGGCGGATCGGGCAACCAGCGTGCGGGTCAGGCCACCACGTCCAACCCGTCCGC
The DNA here is from genome assembly GCA_963921515.1 of Calotriton arnoldi. Classification (NCBI taxonomy): domain Eukaryota; kingdom Metazoa; phylum Chordata; class Amphibia; order Caudata; family Salamandridae; genus Calotriton; species Calotriton arnoldi. The sequence goes on from CAWUFW010005562.1 coordinate 54,867, forward strand.
GGCCTCCAAACCCTCCTAGTCCCTCCTTTCAGGTGCACAGCACGCCAGTAGGGGGCAGGGTCCTCCATCACCTTCCCCACTGGCGTACCATCACCTCGGACAGGTGGGTCTTGGACATTGTCCGAAGGGCTACTCCCTCCCCTTCGAGTCCACCCCCAGCCATGCCACCTCAATTCCACCGCATGTCAGGGGATCACTTGGTACTTCTGCAGAAGGAAGTCACGGCCCTCTTGGCCAAGAGGGCCATCGAGCATCGTTCCGACCCCAGAAGTAGGGCGTGGTTGCTATTCCCACTACTTCCTGGTGCCCAAAAGGACAAGGAGGACATGCGTCCTATCTTGGACCTCCGGAACGTCAATCGCTTCCTCCGGAAGGAGAAGTTCAAGATGCTCACCCTAGCTCAGGTCTTGACTGCCCTCGACCCTGGAGACTGGTTGGTAGCGTTGGACTTGCAGGACGCATATTTCCACATCCCCGTCCTGCCGGCCCACCGGCGTTACCTTCGGTTCACGGTAGGCCCCGAGCATTTTCAGTTCACCGTGCTCCCCTTTGGCCTTACCAGTGCCCCTCGGGTGTTCACGAAAGTGTTGGCGGTGGTCGCAGCTCATCTGCGCCGGGCAGGGGTTTCAGTCTTCCCCTACCTCGACGACTGGCTGCTGAAGGCGGGCTCGTCCCAGGCAGTCGTCTCCCACCTCCAGACTACGGCCGAACTCCTGCACTCGCTGGGGTTCTCCATCAATGTGCCGAAGTCGCATCTGATTCCTTCTCCACAGCTCCTTTTCATCGGAGCAGTTCTGGACACGACGCAGTTTCGGGCCTATCCTCCCGAACGGCGAGTCCGGGATATTCAGGCTATGATTCCGATCTTTCAGCCTTTATCCTGGGTTTCGGTACGGATGACCCTGAGGCTGCTGGGCCTCATGGCCTCCTGCATCCTGCTGGTCAATCATGCCAGATGGCATATGCGGGCTCTGCAGTGGGACCTGAAGTTCCAGTGGGCGCAGCACCAGGGCAACCTGTCCGATCACGTCCAGATCTCGGAGGGGACTGCAAAACAGTTGCAGTGGTGGCTCTCGAACCGGCAATGGGTCATGGGCAGATCCCTCTCCCTTCCCCAGCCAGAGCACACAGTTGTGACGGACGCGTCCCTTCTGGGATGGGGCGGTCACATGGGAGAGGCGGAGATCAGAGGCCTCTGGTCTCCGGCGGAGTCCCGGCTCCATATCAACCTTCTGGAGCTCCGGGCGATCCGACTTGCACTGAAGGCATTCCTTCCCTCTGTCAAAGGGAAGGTAGTGCAGGTGTTCACAGACAACACCACCGCCATGTGGTACTGCAACAAACAAGGCGGGGTGGGGTCGTGGACCCTTTGTCAGGAGGCTCTGCGCCTCTGGACATGGCTGGAACATCAGGGCATGTTCCTGATGGTTCAACACCTGGCAGGTTCCCTGAACGCCAGGGCCGGACGAACTCAGCCGCAGGTGCATGATGGATCACGAATGGCGTCTTCACTCGGAAGTGGCGCAAGGACTCTTTCTACAGTGGGGAGAGCCTTGGTTAGATCTATTCGCCACCGAAGAGAACGCGCAATGTCATCAGTTCTGCGCGTTGGAATTTCCAAGGCGGCACTCGCTCGGCGACGCTTTTTGTCACGAGTGGAGTTGCGGTCTATTGTACGCCTTTCCGCCTATACCACTTCTACCCAGAGTGTTGAAGAAGATTCGGCACGACCGGGCCCAAGTCATTCTTGTGGCTCCGGACTGGGCTCGAAGAGTTTGGTATCCCGAGCTACTCAATATGAGCGTAGATCCCCCGATCCGTCTGCCTCTTCGGGAGGATCTTCTGTCGCAGCAGCAGGGGACGGTCCTCCACCCGAACCTGTCCAGTCTACACCTGCTTGCGTGGAGATTGAGCGGCGGCAGTTGATTCCTTTCGACTTGCCTCCCGAAGTTTGTGATGTGATTCTAGCAGCCAGGCGTCCCTCCACTAAGGTGGTATACGCCTGCAGGTGGAACAAATTTGTGGCATGGTGCACAGCAAAGGCTGTGAATCCCTTTCTGCCCCTCTTTCTGAGGTCCTTCTGTTCCTTCTCTCTCTGGCCCAACAGGGTTCTGCCCTGGGTACCATCAAGGGTTATCTTTGTGCTATCTTCGGCCTTCCTCAGGCTCCCTGATCAGCCCTCCCTTTTCAAGTCCCCTGTTGTTAACAGGTTCTTAAAGAGCATTACACACCTCTTCCCTCCTGTTCCGTTTGTGATGCCTCAGTGGGACTTGAACTTGGTTCTACCTTTTTAATGTGCGCTCCCTTTGAGCCTCTACATAACTGTCCTCTTCGTCTTCTGACTCTGAAGACAGCCTTTCTGGTGGTCATCACCTCCGCTCGGCGGGTGAGTGAGCTCCAGGCTCTATCTTGCAAACCTCCCTTTCTGTCTGTTCATCCAGACAAGGTTGTTCTTCGGACGCGTCCGTCCTTCTTGCCAAAGGTGGTTACTGCTTTCCACATTGGGCTGACCATCACTTTGCCCACCTTCTTTCCGCCTCCGCATCCTTCCAGAGAGGAAGAGAGGCTCCACCGTCTGGACCCAAAACGTGCGCTCTCCTTCTATATTGACCGCACAAAACACTTCCGGGTGGATGACCAGCTCTTTGTTGGCTACGTGGGCGCCAAAAAGGTCGGGCGGTGCACAAGAGGACCATCTCCCGCTGGGTTACCTTGTGCATCAAGACCTGCTATTCTTTGGCTAAGAAGGAGCCTCCTGTTGGGCTGCGTGCCCATTCCACCAGGGCAACGGCTGCTACCACGGCCTTGGGCCGCGGTGTTCCGCTGCCGGTTATCTGTCAGGCAGCTACGTGGGCCTCGCTGCACACGTTTACAAAGCATTACTGCCTTGACAGTCAGGTCCGGAGGGACGGCTTCTTTGGCCGTTCTGTCCTCCAGGACTTCCTTGTCTGATCTTTGTTCACAGACCCACCACCGGGGTTGGTATTGCTGGGGTATCTATTCTAAGGTAGGAATCTGTCACTAACGTGTCTCTTTCAGATGCACAAGTTACTAACTTGTGTAACGATATATCTGTAAGAGACAGTAGTTAGTGACAGATTCCTACCGCCCCACCCATCCTCCCCGTTCTGCGAACTGATTTCTAGGGTTAAGGACATCCCTTTCAGGGCCCTAGTATTTTTCGGACACCTATGTCAGCTTCTTGCATGGCTCTGCGTTCCTGGCGCGGAAAGTCGTGTACAGAACTGACGTCAGCGCGCAGGGCGGCGCCTAAGTACTGCCCGCGACGTCATCCCGGCGATCACGACGCCGACGACGGACGCGGAGCCGCACGACGCCGCCTACCGACGCGCAAGGGTACTGCTACGCAAAAGACTTTCCGGATCCAGCCTGACGCCTGGGGATATTCTAAGGTAAGGAATCTGTCACTAACTACTGTCTCTTACAGATATATCGTTACACAAGTTAGTAACTTGTGCGTTTGGGGTGAGAGTTGGACTTTCAGGAGGCTGTCCAGTGAATTGAAGCCTGAAGCGATTTCATAAAGAGGTGTGGTTAGGAGGGCATAATTGACTTGGGGCAGGAGGCAGAAGAGACATTTTAGGGGGTAGGGAGGCAGAAAGGGGTTGGTGATAAAAGGCAGACATTTGGTCAGTAGTAATATGGATAGTCTGTTCACAGCTTTAAGCGATGAGATACCATGTTCCAGTAGCCCTTTATGTGTGATGAGTTTCAGAGAATCTATGTGCAAAACCACATTCACTCTGTTGTGGAACCTGGTAAGGCCACATCCTTCTTTAATTCTCCTATTTCGCCTTGGATCCCAAGACTTGGCTTAGAGCAGCTATTATGCATGTGGAAGACGTTTGCCTTTTTCAAGCCCTCTGATTCTCTTTTTTGTCTCTTTTACAGGTACATTAACCATTCCTGTGCCCCCAACTGCGTGGCTGAGGTTGTGACATTTGATAAGGAGGATAAGATCATCATAATTTCAAGCCGGCGGATCCCCAAGGGAGAAGAGGTGAGAAAGGTTCCCTGTAGCCTCCTCCGATGTCTTTTGAGTAGATGGTATAGCTGTTTGTGAAGAATGCATCCATAATTGGATGATGCATATGCTGGTTATGAATTCTATTCAGATGTTTAGAGATTCCTAATCCCCTCCCCGTTGTGTATGTTGATGGCCTCCCCATCTAATTGCATCTCTCATTACTTCTCTTTCCTCACAGCTGACCTACGACTATCAGTTTGATTTTGAAGATGATCAGCATAAGATCCCATGCCACTGTGGAGCCTGGAACTGCAGAAAATGGATGAACTAATATTCTGCAATCCTGTCACAATGTAGAAATCTCTCCCTGGCCAAACGTGCTTCGCTTGCACAAAGGCAATGGTCACTTCAGAGACCTTATGGAGGCTGATGGGGCAAGGGAGCAAGAGCCAGGAGTTGTGAGGGCTAGGTGGTTGTCCAAGACCGACCCCATCCTAGTTGGATGAAACCTGTGCAGCCAATGTCTGCCCTCCCGGGTACACCAAGGATCTCCAAGTGAAATCTGCAACTGCTGTCTAGGGACATGGATACTGCATCAACGGATCTTCCACAGTCCCAGAGTTCAGCTTTAGTCTGGCCAGAGTGCATAGAGGGTCATGGCAGAGTCTGAAGGTGGCGACAGTATATGCAGGCCCGAGAGCGCGGGTGTCTGGTCCTCACTAAGGGATCAGTGGTAACCTTTGAGAAACACGGCTCAACAGAGGATGTCCTCCATGGACTGATCCATGTGTGTAGCAGAGAAGACTTTGAGTAATATTTTTTTTTCAAACCCACAGAGCTTTTTGATACAAAAAATAGAAATGCGAAAATCATTTAAACTCTTCAACCTTGCAGTTCGAAACAAAGAATTTGAGAGAACTCAAATCCAGCTCGACAATCCCAGGACTAAAGCACGGAAGATGTTTTCAAGGAGCAAGACACTTTTAAGAGAAAGTGCACGCTAGTACACGAAGCACCTGAACCCGTACCTACCTCATTCTACCTGTCGGACTGTAGTGTGTGTGTGTGCGCAAGTGTGTGACATCAAGGCCCTCTGTACCCCACTCCTGTCCCAGAAAACCAGGAAGGCAAAGCGGCGTATGTGTAGCGCTGCCGGACAGTCTGGGTCTGACCATACCAACACCCCAAGCAGTGATTTGAGGGTTATTACTTTTTGTTAAAATGTTTGACTTATGCAGGCTGAGAGTAGCACTGAAGCAAGCTGCTGATCTACAGTGATTTTGGGGGAGTGCTTTTGAACACTCTGCCCCTGGTGCCCCCTGTTGCACACGTCCCCCCAAATACAAGTTCTTTCTGAACACCTTTCCTACTCAGGCTCTCCTCGCACTTTGTCTCAAGCAGTTAAGACCCAAAGCATCTTCCCACTCCATCTGTCAGCACATTAGGTTCTTCAGCCGTCCCAGATAGCTGCAGTGGGGGAATGGGCCATGAGAGTTAGGAGGGGTAGTTGCATTAAGTATGCTGGGCTTTTTTGCGCCCCCTGCAGTATTTATTCCTCTGCTACCCAGTGTGGCTCCTGACCGCCAACATCTCAACCTTGTATTTTTGTGCTTCCAGCCTAAAAGGGATTGGTTATTTATCTATTTATAATACATGTAATATATTTTTTAAAGTGAAATGCGGGACTGCTAAATTCTGTTATGATTGGCTGGGCATTTGGAGGGAGCTCTTGAATCCTAGGCTGTGATTGGCTAGGGGCATTCATTTCTTTTGTATTAAAATTCCCAGAGTTTTGTCTGGGATACATGGAAAGAATCAAGGTGTGTTTTAACGCAACATTTCTCGCACTCTGCAGGTGTCACCTGCAATGGGAATTGGGGGGTGGACAGGGAAAAGGGCAGAAAAGCCTGACACATGCAAATGACTACTGTAATTCAGTTATGGGTAGCAGATGTACATTTGGGAAGGAATGTGGGCGGGGGTATTGTGACATTGTACTACTACATTGTGACGCACAAGACGGTTACTCCCTTCTACCACTCCTGTAGACAGCCTGTTTACTTGGACCCATGGCAAGGTATGAACATTTTGCTCCTGTTGGTGTTGTGCTTCATTTTGACCCCTTTTGCCTTTAATTGTTTGCAGGATTCTGCTTTACCCTTTTTGTTTGGTTTCTCCCTCTCTTCCCCGTTTCCCTCCTTGCCCATATCACTCTCCAATGCCCATCCCCTGGGGTTGGAAGAAGCTTAGGCACAAGTTTTTACATTGGTGCCAGCATGGGGCTCGGTACCCACGGAGAGTAAGAGAGAGCTGCTGTTTGATGAATGAAGCTGCTTCCGCAACTGTTAATAGCTACAAATCTGTACAGAAATGAATTGTAAATAAGACTTCAACTTGTGTAGAAAGGCCGTTTTTAACCAATAAAACCACTGGACACAATTTTAAAAGTCTACCCTTTTTCAGCACACGGCTTGTTTTGTCTTCTGCTCTCCTTTTATGAGGGCGCAGAGTTGTTGCCAAGACCAGGGGGGTGGGATATTCACTGCCGGTAAAATTACTGAAGAGCTGGGAATAATCAAAAGACTTTTAGATTATGGTAGATGCAAAATAATGTAGATTTTAGTCAAGTCTATACAGTTTTTAATTTTTTATACAAACTATAGTTCCTTCTTCCCAGCTTTAGTGATTTGTTTTGGTTTTCAGTTCTTTGCCTGTATATCTGCATTCACAACTGTTATTTTTTTTTTTCGTTTTACACTCAAACGCGTTTCAGTTTTTACCTTTACAATCCCAAATAACATTTTTCCCCCTCGGCGAGCATAGACTTCCAAGAAGCTGAGTTTATTTTGTGTTGTGAGCACTCTGTACAGAAATACTGTTCTTTGTAACAACAAATAAAATTATTTCTTTTTTTCTTTTTTTCTAAAAAAAAGTAAAAATAAAGACTGTATGTGGCATGTTTTGTATTTCGTTTTCTCTTTGACTTGTGCACAGTTAACTCTGAGAAGCCAAGAAACGTTTCTGATTTTGGTTTTTATGCTCTTACAAATAAGCTGCAAGCAACGATCCAGAGTAAGTGTTGTATCATTGTGTAACGCAGGTAACCGATATCTACTCTTCCTCTTTTCATACTTCATAATGCCTTTCACCCTGCACTTCTATTTCACCTGTGACTGGTATGTGGAATGCAGATTCTGTATGTAAGATCTTCATAGATAGTTCTAAACGTTAGAGTAATTTCCCACTGCGTGCCCTCAACTCGGAACACTTTTATTGTAAAACCTTGAAAAAAGGAGTGAATTTAATATGTCCAGAGAAGTTAAAAAGAAAAAGACACCCTCTACAGCCTACCCAGCCCTAAATATTCCTGAATTATTTTCCAGAAAATAGTGAAAACCATTATAAAACTACGTTGCACCATCCTTTTCCCAGCCTGCTGCTAAATGTGCAGAGTGAGGGTAAATTAGACCCGATAGCCTTTAAAGATGTCTAGATAATTCAGTTTCTCAGAACCCTGGTGCGGTATCTCGGAACACATTTATATAAAGAATATATTAACTAAAAATATATGCTTGTTTTTAAAATTCTGTTTTTTTTTCTGTGAAAAATCATTTTTGCAGTGCAAATATTTTATGGATTCACATGCTGTGCATTATCCTGCCATTTAGTGGTTGGATCTGGAATACTTAGTCTCTTCCCCTTTTTAGGTCTCGCCTAGGCAGCGCTTGCTCGGTCTCTTCGAGACATTCTGTATTCAGGATATGGACATGAAGTTCTGCCCACTTTCCGCTCATCTTTTTAATTGGCTACTGTTACTGTCCTTTGTAAATGGTGGCTTTTCATTGGTCAATAGGCTTAGTAGTCTCTCCTTAGTACCGCCTTTTCTCTTGTTGTAACCTCCCATGAGGACTGCTCCTGTTACATGTTTTGTTCATCTAGATGTTTTAATAACAGCCTTGGTGCTCTATTTTGTTAGATCACTTTCTCCTGCCTGCTGTTGCAGGAAGGACACGCTCTCCCAAACGCTTTTTATTTTAATGTAACCAGCGCAGCACACCTCAACTGTAGTAATGGCGGCCTTGCCTTTTTTTTGTTATTTGCGGCTCGCCGATCTCTGCCGCGTGGCTTTTTTTCCCTTCTATTTCTTTACTTTTGTTACGATGGCGGTATGCCCTGCTTTAGCTTTAAACATCTTAAGCTAAAGAGTGGGTGCCGCAATTGCTTCAAAAGTCAATAAATAGGAAAAAAACGCACAGCTTTTTTTTTCTATTTCTTTACTTTTGTTATAATGGCGGCACTCGCACTTTAGCTTTAAGCATCTTAAGCTAAGGCGCGGGTGCCACGCTTGCTTCAAAAGTAAAGAAATAGGAAAAAAAATGCATCCACACGCAATACCATTTAGATTCTGCCCAGAATGACATAGAAAGTTTGCCCAGAAGGACAACCAGGAAGTTTGCAACCTCTGCATGCTGAGAGACCATGACACAAAAAGTATCATTGTATCGTTATATGAATGTTAAAAAATAATTTTTTGTTGTGAGGGACCGTTGTTTCTGGAAAATACTTTGCACCCAAGGTCCCTGACCACCAAATTGGGTTCCCTTGTTTTTGTAAAACACGAAAAGCTGTGCAGCATGCGCTTAGTTCAGGCTGAATACCTCAAGAGTAAGGGAGAACCAGAGGCTGGACAACCACACCATCAAGCAGAAACAAAATGAGGGGAGCTCGTTACTGAGGGACCTCGGACTGTCGAGTGAGGAGGAGTACAATGTTGAGGGCGCAGAAGTGGCCCAGGCAGAAGGCTCCAACACCAAAGTAGAAGTCAGCAAAGCAGAAGCAAGCCAGGCATCAAAGTAGCCCAAAAAAGGGAGAATCTCGGAAACATACTCTGGTAATATTCTGGGGATGAGCCAAAGGACCAGGGAATCTTTCAGGATGCGGAAAGCGATGAGGAGCAATGGCAGGACCTTAAAACAGATTTATTAGAAGAGCCAGTTGTCACACCCCTCGAGGCCTTCTCCACCTGACGACGTTGCAATGTATAATGATGTAAAAAGAGCAGCAGATAAGCCCTGGAAACAGTTGGAGAGGGCATAGGTCTCTCTTACTTCTACAGACGCTTCTGCTATCCCAGATCAGAAACCAGTACCTCCCCATGGAAGGGAAGCTTTCAGGGCAGCAGTGTCCTGCAACACTGTAACACAGATAATTGGAGAAAAAAAAAGTGCAGGCATTCCTCCAAGGACCCTGCACATAGCAAGGGCAATGGGATGGCCGATTCAGTCATAGTGGCCACGCTGCAAAACAGCCAATGTCCATGCATCCACAGCATCCCTTCCTGAGACAGTGAGCAAAAGAGTGGAGATGGTATGCCATAAGGTAGAGAGGGGAGCTGCAACACAACGGAGCATCACAAATTCATATGTACTCATCAACTGCTACGTCCACAATCTGAAAAAGAGACGTTAGTGACAGATTCCTTACCTGGCGTCAGACTGGATCCGGAAAGTTTTTTGCGTAGCAGTACCCTTGCGCGTCGGTAGGCGGCGTCGTACGGCTCCGCGTCAGTCGTCGGCGTCGGGAGCGCCGGGATGACGTCGCGGGCAGTACTTAGACGCCGCCCCTGCGCGCTGACGTCAGTTCTTCTTTTTTCCGCGCCAGTAAGCGCAGATCCGGGAAGAGCAGTGCCCTAGTCAATTTTTGACTAAATTTTGGGTGATTTTTTCACTGTTACTTTTCGAGTCATCTCGACTCCTAGGTGTCGGTAGGGATGCCCGGCTTCAAGCCATGCGACGTCTGTAGTCGAATGATGTCGATCACAGACCCGCACTTAGAGTGTCTCTACTGTCTCGGCCGAGACCACGACACAAAGTCGTGCCCCGACTACCGGGCCTTACACCCGAAGGCTTTGCGAGAGCGGTCTCGAAAGCTCCTCGAGGTCCGGCAGTCGGCTCCGCGCCGCACCAAGCCCCGGTCCCGTGAGAGGTCGAGGGGCCGGTCGCGGAGCCCCCGCCGGTCGTCGGAGTCCAAGTCTTCGCACTCCTCGGGTAAGTCGAAGCACAAAAAGTCTAAGAAGCATCGTCGCTCTAAGACTTCGCCTCGCCGGTCTCGCGACTCGGCTGAGGCCCCTGTCTGCACCGTCCCCTCCCCCGCGGCCCCGGACGTGCCTGTGGAGCCACCCCCGCAATACCCGTCCTTTCCGGGTTCGGGGGCGACTCCGGCCCAAATACAGGAAATTCCTGTCGGCCATGGCCCGCCTCTTCGGGCCTCAAGGTCCCTCCGGTGCGCCTTCGGGCCCCGCGGGCCCTGATGGGGTTGCTCCGGCGTCGCCGACGACTCCGGTCCCGGCGTCGCCCGTCCCGCCAGCCTTGATCCCGGCTCCGGCCCCGGCCTCGAGCCCGGCTCCGGTGGTACCGCAACTCCCATCGACGCCGGTTGACCCAACCACGCCTCCGCCGGCGTCTATGTCCCCGGTGCCGTTCCTGACGCCGCCCAGGGCTCCAGGCGGCGTCGTTCCCCGGTTCTCTCTGGTTCCGGACATGGAGCCGGACCGACGTCGCTCGACGCCGGCCCCGGCGCCGATGAGACCTTGGGTCCCAGATGTCCCTCCTCCTCCATATTTTGCACCAGAGGAGGACCAGGAGAGCTGGGAGGGGTCGGATGACCCTCTCACACAGCAGTGTGAGTATGATCAGGACTGGGCAGAAGAACTTGGGGATGCCAGTGGTCTAGACACCTCCCCTGACACTGGCATGCTGTCTCCTCCTTCCGTGGCAACGGAGGAGGGAGCAAATTTCGCAACGGTGTTGCGTAGAGCAGCTGGAGCCTTACACCTCCAGTTGCCTACTGTGGCTGTCAGGACTAACCTCCTGACGGAAGTGCTTCAGCCGGCAGCTCCCTCCTCGGAGCCATTGCTGCCGTTTAATGACGCACTTTCTGACGTTCTTTTGGGCTCCTGGTCCAAGCCCGCCACAGGGGCTCCTGTGGATAGGAACGTGGCCCGACGCCATCACCCCGCTCCGGGCGACCCCTTGTTTCTCTTTCAACATCCCACCCCGAGAGCTTGGTTGTCCAAGCCTCTGCCTCCCAAACCGCCTTCCCTACCGCCCCTCCGGATAGGGAATCCAAACGCCTGGACCAATTTGGGAAGAAGGCCTTTTCTTCCTCCAGTGCTGGCTTGCGGTCGGTGAACACCGCTTGCCTTTTGGGCCGATACTCCCACTCTGTGGGATTCGGTGGCGCAAGTCTTGCCCCGGTGTTCTGAGGAGGTCCAGACACTGCTTTCCCGCACCATTGCGGAAGGAAGGGTTGCGGCTAAGTACACCATCCGTTGTGGCCTTGATACCGCCGACTCGCTGGGCAGATCGCTTGCAACGACGGTGGCGCTGCGTCGCCACGCCTGGCTGAGAACAACTGGTTTCTCGGGTGATGTCCAGAACACACTCATGGACATGCCCTTTGATGGAGTCGGTCTTTTGGTACCAAAGCAGACCATGCACTGGAGCGTTTTAAGGACTCACGGGCTACTGCCAAGTCCCTGGGCCTTTCTGCTGTGCGCCCTCCGCTAACCTCTGCTTTTCGCCCCTTTCGTGGCCACGGAAGGGGCGCCCAGTCACGTCCGCTGCCCAGCCACCGGCCCGCGCAGCAGGCGCCTACCCGTGGCCGAGGACGTGGCTCCCGCCGTGGCGGGTCAGGCAACCAGCGTGCGGGTCAGGCCACCCACTCCGCTCCGCGGCCTCCAAGCCCTCCTAGTCCTTCCTTTCAGGTGCACAGCACGCCAGTAGGGGGCAGGGTCCGCCATCACCTTCACCACTGGCGTGCCATCACCTCGGACAGGTGGGTCTTGGACATTGTCCGAAGGGGCTACTCCCTCCCCTTCGAGACCACCCCCCAGCCATGCCACCTCAATTCCACCACATGTCAGGGGATCACTTGGTGCTTCTGCAGAAGGAAGTCACGGCCCTCTTGGCCAAGAGGGCCATCGAGCATGTTCCGACCCCAGAAGTAGGACGTGGTTGCTACTCCCACTACTTTCTGGTGCCCAAAAAGGACAAGGAGGACATGCGTCCTATCTTAGACCTCCGGAACGTCAATCGCTTCCTCCGGAAGGAGAAGTTCAAGATGCTCACCCTAGCTCAGGTCTTGACTGCCCTCGACCCTGGAGACTGGTTGCTAGCGTTGGACTTGCAGGACGCTTATTTCCACATCCCCGTCCTGCCGGCCCACCGGCGTTACCTGCGGTTCACGGTAGGCCTCCAGCACTTTCAGTTCACCGTGCTCCCCTTTGGCCTTACCAGTGCCCCTCGGGTGTTCACGAAGGTGATGGCGGTGGTCGCAGCTCATCTGCGCCAGGCAGGGGTTCCAGTCTTCCCCTACCTCGACGACTGGCTGCTGAAGGCGGGCTCGTCCCAGGCAGTCGTCTCCCACCTCCAGACTACGGCCGAACTCCTGCACTCGCTGGGGTTCTCCATCAATGTGCCGAAGTCGCATCTGATTCCTTCTCCACAGCTCCTTTTCATCGGAGCAGTTCTGGACACAACGCAGTTTCGGGCCTATCCTCCCGATCGGCGAGTCCGGGATATTCGGGCTATGATTTCGATCTTTCAGCCTTTATCCTGGGTTTCGGTACGGATGACCCTGAGGCTGCTGGGCCTCATGGCCTCCTGCATCCTGCATCCTGCTGGTCGATCATGCCAGATGGCATATGCGGGCTCTGCAGTGGGACCTGAAGTTCCAGTGGGCGCAGCACCAGGGCAACCTGTCCGATCATGTCCAGATCTCGGAGGGGACTGCAAAACAGTTGCAGTGGTGGCTCGCGAACCGGCAATGGGTCATGGGCAGATCCCTCTCCCTTCCCCAGCCAGAGCACACAGTTGTGACGGACGCGTCCCTTCTGGGATGGGGCGGTCACATGGGAGAGGCGGAGATCAGAGGCCTCTGGTCTCCGGCGGAGTCCCGGCTCCATATCAACCTTCTGGAGCTCCGGGTGATCCGACTTGCACTCAAGGCATTCCTTCCCTCTGTCAAAGGGAAGGTAGTGCAGGTGTTCACAGACAACACCACCGCCATGTGGTACTGCAACAAACGGGGTGGGGTCGTGGACCCTGTGTCAGGAGGCTCTGGGCATGGCTGGAACATCAGGGCATATTCCTGATGGTTCAACACCTGGCAGGTTCCCTGAACGCCAGGGCGGACGAACTCAGCCGCAGGTGCATGATGGATCACGAATGGCGTCTTCACTCGGAGGTGGCGAAAGGTCTCTTTCAGCAGTGGGGAGAGCCTTGGTTAGATCTGTTCGCCACCGAAGAGAACGCGCAATGTCAGCAGTTCTGCGCGTTGGAATTTCCAAGGCGGCACTCGCTCGGCGACGCTTTCGTCGCGAGTGGAGTTGCGGTCTGTTGTACGCCTTTCCGCCTATACCACTTCTACCCAGAGTGTTGAAGAAGATTCGGCGCGACCGGGCCCAAGTCATTCTTGTGGCTCCGGACTGGGCTCGAAGAGTTTGGTATCCCGAGCTACTCAGTATGAGCGTCGATCCCCGATCCGTCTGCCTCTTCGGGAGGATCTTCTGTCGCAGCAGTAGGGGACGGTCCTCCACCCGAACCTGTCCAGCCTCCACCTGCTTGCGTGGAGATTGAGCGGCGGCAGTTGATTCCTTTCGACTTGCCTCCCGAAGTTTGTGATGTGATTCTGGCAGCCAGGCGTCCCTCCACTAAGGTGATATACGCCTGCAGGTGGAACAAGTTTGTGGCATGGTGCACAGCAAAGGCTGTGAATCCCTTTCTGCCCCTCTTTCTGAGGTTCTTCTGTTCCTTCTTTCCTTGGCCCAACAGGGTTCTGCCCTGGGTACCATCAAGGGCTATCTTTGTGCCATCTCGGCCTTCCTCAGGCTTCCTGATCAGCCCTCCCTTTTCAAGTCCCCTGTTGTTAACAGGTTCCTAAAAGGCATTACACACCTCTTCCCTCCTGTTCCGTTTGTGATGCCTCAGTGGGACTTGAACTTGGTTCTTACCTTTCTCATGTGCGCTCCCTTTGAGCCTCTACATAACTGTCCTCTTCGTCTTCTGACTCTGAAGACAGCCTTTCTGGTGGCCATCACCTCCGCTCGGCGGGTGAGTGAGCTCCAGGCTCTATCATGCAAACCTCCCTTTCTGTCTGTCCATCCAGACAAGGTTGTTCTTCGGACGCGTCCGTCCTTCTTGCCAAAGGTGGTTACTGCCTTCCACATTGGGCAGACCATCACTTTGCCCACCTTCTTTCCGCCTCCGCATCCTTCCAGAGAGGAAGAGAGGCTCCACCGTCTGGACCCAAAACGTGCGCTTTCCTTTTATATCAACCGCACACAACACTTCCGGGTGGATGACCAGCTCTTTGTTGGCTACGTGGGTGCCAAAAAGGTCGGGCGGTGCACAAGAGAACCATCTCCCGCTGGGTAACCTTGTGTATCAAAGCCTGCTATTCTTTGGCTAAGAAAGAGCCTCCTGTTGGGCTGCGTGCCCATTCCACCAGGGCAACGGCTGCTACCACGGCCTTAGGCCGCGGTGTTCCGCTGCAGGTTATCTGTCAGGCAGCTACGTGGGCCTCGCTGCACACATTTACAAAGCATTACTGCCTTGACAGTCCGGTCCTCCGGGACGGCTTCTTTGGCCGTTCTGTCCTCCGGGACTTCCTTGTCTGATCTTTGTTCGCAGACCCACCACCGGGGTTGGTATTGCTGGGGTATCTATTCTAAGGTAAGGAATCTGTCACTAACGTGTCTTTCAGATGCACAAGTTACTAACTTGTGTAACGATATATCTGTAAGAGACAGTAGTTAGTGACAGATTCCTTACCGCCCACCCATCCTCCCGTTCTGCGAACTGATTTCTAGGGTTAAGGACATCCCTTTCAGGGCCCTAGTATTTTTCAGACACCTATGTCAGCTTCTTGCATGGCTCTGCGTTCCTGGCGCGGAAAGTCGTGCACAGAACTGACGTCAGCGCGCAGGGGCGGCATCTAAGTACTGCCCGCGACGTCATTTCGGCGCTCCCGACGCCGACGACGGACGCGGAGCCGCACGACGCCGCCTACCGACGCGCAAGGGTACTGCTACGCAAAAAACTTTCCGGATCCAGTCTGACGCCTGGGGATATTCTAAGGTAAGGAATCTGTCACTAACTACTGTCTCTTACAGATATATCGTTACACAAGTTAGTAACTTGTGCGTCACTGGGAAGAGGTGGGAGAAGTTTTGAAACACCTCCCAGAGCAATAACAAAAAAGAGTAACTGCACTGGTAGAGGAGGAGGAAAAAAATAAGCATTGGATGCCACTGACCCAACTGGCAGGCAGCTAGTAACTGGAACATCCATGAGGGACTCGCACGGTTACAGGAGCCCGGATTTAAGAATGAGGTTCAGGCGATCATCATCAAGACACCATTTATGTGAGCAAACCTGTTCGGAGCAGCTGTAGACAGCACAAGGCAGCAGATCAAAAAAGAACACTGCAAGCAAAGGTCATCGGGTCGCTGCAGTTTCAGGGTTAACCAAGAAGGAGAGCAATACCAATGAGAAGACCAACAGGATAAAGAAGTTTTCAAAGTTCAGCATCAGTCATTTTAGCACCAGCCAACTTGGCACCAAAGCTCACATCAACAGTAGCAGTTTCCAACACCACAGCGTCAGCTTTTTTGCCGCAGAGCCCGAGTAAGGGGACACCTTCCAGGGAATTCAGCAAGTGACTCCGCTCAGCAATGTCTGACCACAAATTGAGGGGGGGGGGGCAGAATGACAGATGTTCTTCAGGAATGGAAAAATGTCATATCAAACAGATGGGTTTTAAACATCATACAACATGGCTGCTGCAGAAAGTTGCTAAGAACACCACCAGCTACATGACCAAAATAAAATAGAACAAACACGGAGCAAAAAGCATGCCTTCAATGCAGAGTAGAACTTCTACAGAAACAAGCATTGGCAAAGCCAATAAGTCTCACCTATGCAAAAGCTATTGCCTTTGTCAATGTGTTTTAGCCATGTTTTACCCCAGCGTGGCTGCTGTTCAGCGTGGCTAAAAGTGAGTGTCATGGAGAGTGGAGTGAAGTGTCGCAGAGTGCCACAGAGCGGAGGGGCAAATAGAGTGAGTATAGTGGCATACATTGGAGAAGAGTTGATTGTTGTAGAGTGGAGTATGCATGTTGTGGTAGCGCACAGCCATTACAGACATTCAGTTGAAATTAAAAGTTCGAGGCATATGAGCTGTAGATTGTATACTTTAGCATAGATCGCCATCTGGTGTTGGGCTCGGATGTTTGCACTTTGTTTTTGTCGAAGAAGTCTTTGTAGTCACGGGATAGGTGACTCCTCCTTATGATGATAGTGCGCATGGGCATCGACTCCATCTTCAGATTGTTTTTATCCGCCATCGTGTTTGGATGTAAGCGGTTGCGCTCCGGGTCGGTGTCATATTCGATTCCCCTTCGACGCGCAATCCTTCACCGCTCGACGGTATTGTTTTCGATCGCGCTCCTCGACGCGCAGTCAACAAATCCTTCAACTCCTTCGATTCCGGTCGTCAACGCGGGCCGTTGGGCCTATCTGCGCCATCAGGCCCTACAGCTAATGGAAAGAACTCCATTCAAAAAATGCCCCCTGTGTGGTGCCAAATTCCCACACACTGATTTCCACGAGGTCTGTAACCTTTGCCTCTCTCCAGAACACAAGGACAAAGATTGCCCGGCCTGCGTTTCATTCCGATCGAAGAAAACCATACGTGATCGCCAGGCTCGACGTCACGTAATGTCTCGATCCACTACCTCGGTGCCGGACGACATCTTCGAGGCAGACCTCGATGCTCCCGAGGAACAAGAACCGGACAATGAAGACATCAGTGTCTCCGAGGCCGACGATTCAGAGGCCGAAGATCAGACGGTTACTCCAGGTCAACGAACCATGAGTACCGACATCGACACCCCTACCACTTCTCAAAAACATAAGGCTCCGGTAACACCTTCGCCTTCCGGCTCAGGTCGACACCGTGACAGAACTTCTCATGCCCCGCCTTCGGGCTCGGCTCCGAAGTCCAAAGACAAGCCTTCAGGCGACTCGGGACCGAGCCAGCCACGCATCGGTACCGAACTACCATCACCGGTACCGAAACCCAAACATTTGGCACCAAAACACCATCAAGATAAAACCTCGGAGCCGAAACCAGGCTACAAATCTTCGGAACCGAAAAAGAGCAAATCTTCGGAACCGAAAAAAGACCATAAATCCTCGGAACCGAAAAAAGACCATAAATCCTCGGAGCCGAAAAAGTCCTCGGACTCCACAGCTCCTCCAAAGCAAAAGGACACTAAGACTCCTCCTAAAGCTTCGGAATCAAAACCAAAACAACCAAAATCATCGGTACCGAACAAGGATACTGGGTTAAAAGACCTTTTCAACCAGATCCAGTGGATCCTAAACAAAAAAACCTTCACATTGACCTTAAAACTGGTCATATCAAGACAATTCTATCTAAAAAGAGACCTTTGGACTCCCCAGAACAACCCAAAGTACCCTTAAAGAAGAGAGACATAGGGACTTCTCCAGCCAGACCCTTCTCTCCTCCAAATATCCCCCCAACACCACTTTCTCCAACACACTCTCCAATACTTCCATATTCACCTACACCACAAGATGATGATGATGATCACCTTGGGGGTGGGGATGAAAACCCACAACAGGATAATGATGATGACACTACTCTCCCACCACCTGATCCTTGGGAGGATTATGATAATCCACCAGATGTCCCAGATCTCCCTGATCCAGACTCCTACCCATCTAGGCCAGACGACAACATAGGTTTTGCACAGCTCATAAATAGAGCTGCACAATATCATGGGGTAGAATTGCACTCAGACCCACAAGAGGAAGATTTTTTGTTAGAGACTTTCACACAGTCACAAAAATCAACAAGCATTCTACCTATGTTAAAAGGTATCGTCAAACATGCACCTGACGTTTTTAAACACCCCGTCAGGGCTACAGTTCTCAATCCCAGAATTGAGAAAAAATATAAACCAGCTCCCAACGATCCAGCTTACATTAAAGCACAGCTCTCTCTAGATTCCTTGGTTGTGTCAAATGCATGTAAACGAGCAAATTCCCAAACATCAGGGGATGCCCCACCTCCAGATAAGGAGTCAAAATTACTGGACGCATCTGGCAAACGCATTGCCTCACAAGCAGCCAATCACTGGCGCATTGCCAATACCCAAGCTTTACTGGCCAGGTATGATAGGGCTCATTACGATGAGCTTGAAAAGCTCATACAACATCTTCCCGATCAGTATAAGACTAAGGCTAATGACTTCATACAAGAGGGAAAATTAATTACAAACACTTCTATAAAGTGTGCTCTTGATGCAGCCGACACAGCGTCTCGTGCAGTTAACACAAGCGTTTCACTACGTAGACACGCATGGCTACGCGTATCTGGGTTTAAACAGGATGTGCAGTCCACAATTCTTAATCAACCCTTTGATCAAGAACATTTATTTGGACCCACTGTAGACACATCTTTGGAAAAAATGAAGAAGGACTCAGAAACTGCTAAGTCCATGGGAGCCCTACAGGCAACAACCAGTAGAGGTTCTTTTCGTCGCTCCTTTTATAGGGGCGCCTCTAAAACTATTGGAACCGACAACACCTCATCCTCCTACAAAAACACTACTCAAACCTCCCCTAACAGAGGTTATTTCAGAGGAGGTTATAGAGGCAACAACAACAAGGGTAGAGGCCGCGGTAATAATACCCGAACCTCTCCTACTACAAAGCAGTGACTTCCCTCCACTTCCCCCCGGCCATTCCACTCCAGTCGGGGGAAGATTATCACAGTTCCTACCTGTCTGGAATACCATCACCACAGACAAGTGGGTAAGACAAATTATCCAGTATGGTTACTGCCTGGAACTCACTTAAACTCCCCCATTCATACCCCCCAAACAACGTCCAATGTCCACAGAACATCTGAGACTGTTAAAACAAGAGGTTCTCTCTTTATTACAAAAACACGCAATAGAACCGGTTCCCTTACCTCATCAGGGAACAGGGGTTTACTCCCTTTACTTTCTAATCCCAAAGAAGGACGGTACTCTCAGGCCAATACTAGACCTCCGACCGTTAAATCTCTACATACAGTCGGACCACTTCCACATGGTCACTCTCCAACAGGTCCTCCCACTGCTCCAACAGGGCGATTTCCTTGCCACTCTAGATCTCAAGGACGCTTACTTTCATATTCCCATTCACCCCGCTCACAGAAAATATCTACGGTTTGTAGTGGACAGTCAGCACTATCAATTCAAAGTCCTCCCATTCGGAGTAACTACAGCACCCCGAGTCTTCACAAAATGTCTCACGGTAGTCGCAGCTCATTTGCGGAGACAACACATTCACGTGTTTCCTTATCTTGACGACTGGCTCATAAAAGCCAAGTCACACACACAATGTGTGCACAATACACACAAAACAATCCAGCTGCTCCACAACTTGGGATTCACAATAAACCTACCCAAGTCACATCTTCAACCATCCCACCTACTTCAGTATCTAGGCGCCACAATAGATACCTCAAAAGCCCTTGCATACCCCAATCCAGTCAGAATAGCCAGCATGCAAGCTCTCATATCAAGATTTGAGCCGCAACACTCCCTTCCAGCTCGAGTGTTCATGCAGCTAATAGGGATGATGGTCTCTTGCATCCTCATCGTTCCCTATGCAAGACTTCAGATGCGTCCCTTACAAGAGTGTTTAGCACATCAGTGGAACCAGGCTCAAGGTCGGTTAACAGATCTGGTGTTGGTAGACAGCCGCACGCATCGCTCTCTGCAGTGGTGGAACACACAACCTTTCCAAAGGGCGGCCGTTCCTCGACCCGGTTCCACAGATAGTGCTAACCACAGACTCATCGCTCACCGGCTGGGGAGCTCGTCTCCAAAACCAAACCGTTCAAGGTATATGGACCCAGCAACAAAAACTACACATAAATCACCTGGAGTTACTGGCGATCTTTCTAGCACTAAAGTCTTTTCAACTCTTGCTAGTAGGCAAAGCTGTCTTGATCCGTACAGACAACATCACAGCAATGTATTACATACAAAAACAGGGGGGGGGGGACACTCTTCAGCTTTCACAACTAGCGCAAAGCATATGGAGATGGGCCATTCCTCAAAACATTTACCTCCTCGCAGAACATCTACCAGGAGTACACAATCAGATCGCGGATCTGCTCAGTCGTCAAACACGGCAGATCCACGAATGGGAACTTCATCCTCAAGTTCTTCTTCCATTCTTTCGCATATGGGGTCACCCAGACATAGATCTGTTCGCCACACACCAAAACGCAAAATGCCCAAGCTTCGCCTCCAGATATCCACACCCATTGTCCAAAGGCAATGCGCTATGGATGAACTGGTCAGGCAGATTTGCATATGCTTTTCCGCCTCTCCCGCTCATTCCGTTACTGGTTCGGAAGCTCAAACAATACTCCCTCACAATGATCCTAGTTGCTCCAACATGGGCACGCCAACCATGGTTCACAACCCTGTTGGAACTTTCAGTAGTGCCTCATCAAAAGCTCCACCTCTCCCCCAAGTTCCTCACTCAGAACCATGGAGAGATAAGGCATCCAGATCCCAATCAACTCAATCTTGTGATCTGGCTCCTGAAGTCCTAGAGTTTGGCTACCTTAATCTCCCGCCAGACTGCATGAACATCATTAAAGAGGCTAGACGTCCTACTACTAGAGCATGCTATGCAGCAAAGTGGAAGTGATTTGTCATTTATTGTACAAATAACAAAATCGATCCGCTAGATGCTTCCATCCAAAATATTATCTGTTATCTTTTGCATCTACAACAATGTAACCTAGCATATACATCTATACGGCTACATCCTGCTGCAATTGCTGCTTACCTCCAAAACAGACAACATTTGTCATTGTTTCGAGTACCCGCTATTAAAGCGTTTATGGAAGGACTTAAAAGAATAATTCCACCTAGAGTTAAACCTTCTCGTGTATGGAATCTCAATATAGTCCTCACCAGACTCATGGGTCCCCCATTTGAACCTCTGCACAAATGCGAATTACAGTTCCTTACTTGGAAAGTAGCCTTTCTGGTAGCTATCACATCACTTAAGAGAGTTAGTGAACTCCAGGCATTAACCATACAAGAACCATTTCTACAAATACACTATAGTAAAGTGGTTCTTGGGTCTAATCCAAAATTTCTGCCTAAAGTATCTACTTTTCACCTTAATCAGTCGGTTGAACTTCCAGTATTTTTCCCTCAACCAGACTCAGTGGCAGAACGCGCTCTCCACACGCTAGACGTTAAGAGCGATACTCTACTACATCGAAAGAACTAAAGGTTTTAGGAAAACAAAACAACTTTTTGTAGCCTTCTCACCACCTCACAAAGGCAATTCCATTTCAAAAACAGGAATTGCAAGGTGGATAGTTAAATGCATCCAAATATGCTATCTCAAAGCTAAACGCACATTAACTATTCCCCCCCGAGAGCTCATTCCACACGCAAACTAGGGGCTTCTATGGCATTTTTGGGAAACATTCCCCTAGATGACATCTGCAAAGCAGCAACTTGGTCTACACTGCATACTTTCACTAAACACTATTGTGTAGATGTGCAAGCAAAGCAACAGGCTACTGTGGGCCAGGCTGTATCAAGAACACTTTTTCAAACTACTGCAACGGATACAGGTTGCCACCGCTAGGGAGGAAAAAAACTGCTTTATAGTCTATGCTAAAGTATACAATCTACAGCTCATATGCCTCGAACGGAAAATGCTACTTACCAGTATGCATCTGTTCTTGGCATGTAGAGTTGTATACGCCCACCCACCTCCCCGGGTACCTTTATCTCTTGCAGTATTATCTTATTTAGATACATCACATGGACATCCCTTTCTAACTCTTACTAACTCCATCACCCTTTATGGCGAAAAACAATCTGAAGATGGAGTCGATGCCCATGCGCACTATCATCATAAGGAGGTGTCACCTATCCCGTGACTACAAAGACTTCTTCGACAAAAACAAAGTGCAAACATCCGAGCCCAACACCAGATGGCGATCTATGCTACAGTATACAACTCTACAGCTCTACATGCCAAGAACAGATACATACTGGTAAGTAGCATTTTCCTTACATTTCCACAGACATGCAGTTTTACTGATAAAACTATACAGCACACATACGATAATGTGTAAATTGGCATCACATAGTGTATTTTGTTTTGATCATATAAAAATTTGTTTCCACCCCACTACAGAATTGCAAAAAAGTGTGCTTCATTTAAGCTTTCCTAATTCTGATTTATTCTAAAATGTTTGTACAGTTTATATACTGGCATTTACATTTTGTGAGCTAGATGTTAATATCTTACAGCCTTTCCCCTTCACATTCCCAGTATCCTGCAAGATTGTCACATAAATCCTCTCACTTTGCCGTCAGAGAAAGAAAAGTAAACACCAACCTCCCTCCAAAGACAGAGCCTAATATTTGACCTCTGTTTTGAATGCACACCATATGTGACAAGATAAAAAACAAATTTTAAAGGCCTGTTTATTGCTCATTCACTTTTTAACTCGAGTTTGGTTATATTGGGGATGCTTCAACACCCCCGCTTCCCTACTTCCAGCTCCTATTACATGGATGTGAAATGAAGGAAGAGGATTGTTTATGCTAGTAGTAAAGTGCAATTACCAAAATAAACAAGCTTGTATAACAGAACATTGTTCCTCACATTCATGCAGGATTGATGAACTGATAGTCACAGAGATAAGCAGAATTAGTTGGAAAGGAGGCAGGAAATCTCTTCAAAGAAATATAGCACGTCTACTGCTTCCTGAACTGGCATACAAGGGAGACAACTTATAACACATGTACTCTCGTGAAGTGCCTCACGAAAATGAAAAAAAAGACTCCTAGAAAGCGAGCACTCTTGGAAGAATACAAGGAGGCGGTCAGAGGTGGTAATCAGGCTATGCTCCATGGGAGGGACAAAGAAAAGGTGGACAGACCAAAACAAATAAAGACCGCAAACAAAAAGCAAGCAAATCTGAATTTTGAAACACAAAGCCAGTGGTAAGCAATGGGGGTGGGGGGGTGGGGGATGCATTCCTAGGGAAGCTTTCAGCATGTCCACAGCTGTCTGGTAGGCTTCGCCCCAAAGAGCTATAGAAAGGTTCCCCACAAGGACATCAACCAGGGAAACTATTCCACATACTTCCTGGTCCCAAAACCAGACAAATCACTCCAACCAATTCTGAGACACTTCACATCTTATTTCCACACCACAGCTTCCTAGGAACTGCCCTGTCAAAAAGCTTGCCTGGGAAATCTGTTTACGCCTTTCCCTCCACTCATACCGCTAGTGATAAACAAGTGCAAACCATCACAGATGACACTGATCTTGTTTCTCCACAGAGGGTAAACAGTCCTGGTAGAGATGCCACAAGAAAGCATAATGCTACCAATACGCCACAATCTCCTTTCAGTGAAAAAGCGGATGTTACTCCACCCAGAGCCAAGTAATCTACGTTCTGATGGATACATCTGCCTGTGGATTCCTCACCTTTTGAATTACCCCTGCGCCAGCATTCCACGGAAATTCTTTTCTTAGCTCTCCCACGTCGACGAGGACGTCTTAATAGCACGGCTCCGCTCGCGACCCCGTATGACGTCACGGTAGCCATAAGACCTCGTCAGCGTGCTGACGTCACTTCCCTTTTTTCCGCGCCGTCGACTAGCAACTTTTTTTTCCGGGACTCCATTTTATTGTGATTACTTTGTTTCTTCCTCTTCTTCGTGTTGGCTATATGTCCATCACGGACCCCCACGACGACTGTCTTTGGTGTCTGTCTTCAGACCACGACGTCGAAGGGTGTTCGTGCTGTCGGAAGATTGAAGGCGCTGAAAGAACGTGAGGCCAAACTCTTCATGGCACGGGCGAAAAAGGAGAAGATCAATCAATCATCAATTAGGGGGAATTGTAAGCGCGATACTCACCCGTGAGGGTCTCAAGGCGCGGAGGCCGGGGGGGGGGGGGTGCAGCTCCGTTCAGTCGAAGAGCCAGGTCTTGAGCGTCTTCCTGAACATGTTCAGGGAGGGGGCGCGCCTGATGTCATTAGGGAGCTCGTTCCAGGTTTTGGCCGCGATGTAGGAGAAAGTTTGTCCGCCTGTTCTGGCTCTGCGGATGCGAGGGGTTTCGGCGAGGGCGAGGTCGGCGGATCGGAGGTTTCTCTTGGGTACGTGGAAAGAGATTCTCTCGTTGAGGTATTGAGGTCCGTGTTGTGGAGGCATTTGTAGGCGTGGGTGAGTATCTTGAAAGTAACTCTTTTCAACGGAGAGCCAGTGTAGGTTCTGCAGGTGTTGGATGATTTGTTTGTGTCGAGGGATTCCGAGGACGAGTCTGGCTGCGGTATTCTATAGGGTCTGGAGCTTGTCGAGCAGAGACTTGTTGATCCCGGCGTAGAGGGCGTTTCCGTAGTCTAGTCTGCTGGCTATGAGTGCATGTGTGACGGTCTTCCTTGATTCGGGGGGGATCCATTTGAAGGTCTTACGGAGGCTGTTGAAGCAGCTGGAGGCGACAGCGTTGACCTGTCGGGTCATGGAGAGGGAGGAGTCTAGTACAATGCTGAGGTTTCGGGCGTGGGGGTGGGAGGGCTGCCGAGGGCAGTGGGCCACCAGGCGTTGTCCCATGCAGAGGGGGAGGGTCCTAGGATGAGGACCTCTGTCTTCTCCGAGTTGAGCTTCAGGCAGCTGGTGATCATCCAGGATGTGACGTCATTCATTCCTTCCTGGAAGTTGAGTCTGGTGGTGATAGGGTCCTTGGTGAGGGAGAGGATGAGCTGGGTGTCGTCGGCGTAGGATACTATGCTGAGTCCGTGCTGTCTGACGATGGCGGCGAGGGGGTCATGTAGATGTTGAAAAGCGTAGGGCTGAGCGACGATCCTTGGGGTACTCAGCAGTTGATTTCCGTGGGTTCGGAAAGAAAGGGTGGCAGTCTGATTCTTTGGGTTCTGCTGGTGAGGAACGAGCGGATCCAGTCGAGGGCGGTTCCTTGTATGCCGGCGTCGTGGAGTCTGGCGGTGAGTGTGCGGTGGGAGACTGTGTCGAACGCTGCAGAGAGGTAGAGTAGGATAAGGGCTGTGGTGTGGCCTTGGTCAAGGAGGGTGCGGATGTAGTCTGTGGCGGCGAGTAGGGCGGTCTCGGTGCTGTGGTTGCTTCGGAATCCAGATTGGGAGGGGTCAAGGATGGAGTTTTCTTCGATGAATTTGGTTAGTTGTGCATTGACGGTCTTCTCAGTGACTTTGGCCGCGAAGGGGAGGAGGGAGATGGGTCGGTAGTTCTTGAGGTCCATGGGGTCTGCTGAGGGCTTCTTGAGCAGGCGTCTGACTTCTGCGCGTTGCCAGTCGACAGGATAGATGGCGGTTTTGAAGGTGGCATTGACGGTGTGTCATAGTTCGGGAGCGATGGCGGTGGCGGCTCTGTGGAAGATGTGCGGAGGGCAGGGGTCCCTGGGGGCTCCTGAGTGGATGCCTTTCATGGTCAAGGTGGTGACTGGAGTCCATGAGGAGATGATGGGCTGGCTGGCGTTGCTGGAGAAGGAAGTGGTTTCGGAGTTGGGTGTCTGGTTATTGAAGTTGTAGAGGCCCTTGATTTTCAGATGGAAGTAGGATCCGAGCTTGTTGCAGAGGTCCTGGGAAGGGGTGATGTCCATGGTTTCGCTGGTGAGTTCCTGGATGACGCTGAAGAGTTGCTTGAAGTTGCTGGAGTTGGTCAGGGGCGTAACACAGGTGGCCCTGAGCTGCAAGGGGCCCCCTCATCACAAAACTCAGGCATGAGAGCGCCGGATTAAATCCGGAGCGGGGCCCCTCTGTGTACCTTGCAGGGGGGCCCCCTCAACTTTCGTTACTTCACTGGAGTTGGTGAGGATCTTGTTTTGGATGAAGGTCCTTATTGTGGCTTTGATGCGTTGGTGGTATTCCGTCATGGCGTTCTTGTAGGTGGTGCGATCTTCTGACGTTTTGCGGTTTCTCCAGTTCTTCTCTAGACATCTGCAGGTGCGTCTGGATTCTTGGAGGTCGGCGGTGAACCAGGTGGTCTGTTGGAGTTACGTTGGGGTGCGAGCAATTGGAGAATAGGGGTCGTAAGCGATCTAAGTCGTCGACCTCGCATACGTCGAAGAAGCATAAGAAGTCAAAGAGAAGACATGGATCACAACGTTGTTCTTTGAAGGGCAGGGCTTCGAGATCAGCCTCTACCGTACAGCGGTGTTGTGAAAAAGACTTTATCTCTCCGTCGCCTTCTTTCTCCTCAGGCGACTCCGGCCCACTCTACAGCTCTGAGGGATTCGCCGACGCCCAGGGATTCTCTGGCGCCCAGATGCTCACCGGCGCCCAGGAATTCTCCGGCTCCCAGGGAGTCTTCTCCTGTTCCGGCAGCTTCACCTGTGCGGGCGCCAATGTCTCCGGCTCCGCAGCCTCAGCCCCCCGTACATCCTCGGATGGATCCAGACCAAGAGATTTCGGATCCTTATCCTCCTTTCCCAGGACAAGGATCGGATCCTTCGCATTTCCTTAATGCGATGTTTGGCATGTTTGCCAGGGCATCCTACCCTACCGGTGCGCCTTCTGGCCCTGTGGGTCCTTTTGCCTTTAATTTGGGCATCCCCCAGCAGTATGCCCATGCACCTTTCTTGCCTTTTATGCCAACGGCTCCATCCCGGCGCCGAGGTTTTCGACTCCGATACCTCAATCACCGGCGCCGTCTGGTGTTGGGCCGGTGTCGTCCCGGATTCGATTGGCGCCGTTGCCCACTTCGGAAGGTCCTCCTTCGACGCCGGTGCCGCGGCTGGCGCTGCCGACCCTGAAGCAGCGTTCCAGGAGGGAAGCGCAAAGACTGCTAGAGGAAGAGGAGTACCAGCAAGAGCAGGAGGAAGGGGAGATTCTTGACTCGGTAGACAAATTTGAAGGTCTACGTATGGCTAGTGGCCTTGATACTTCCCCGGAGTGGGTCTTTTCTTCTCCAAAGGCTTTACCTTCACATGATGTTGCCCCTTATCACTTGGTCATCAGAAAAGCTGCTGAATTGTTGGACCTTCAGTTGCCCTCAGCTGAGGTAAAGTCAAATATTCTAACTTAAGTGCTAAATTCTCCTTCCTCTTCTAATGAACCTCTGCTGCCTTTCAATGAGGTGTTGACTGAACCAATTATGGAAGTGTGGCAGAAACCTTTGTCTTCCCCTGCAGTTTGTAGATCAGTGGCAAGAAGGTATAGACCTGCTCCTGGTGATCCAGCTTTCCTTTCAGCCCATCCATCTCCAGAAAGCTTGGTGGTTCAGGCTTCTTGTTCCAAGCAGTCAACTGGATCCTTCCCTACCACCCCGGGGGATAGAGACTCGAAGAAGTTAGAGCAGTCTGCCAAAAAGGTGTTTTCCTCAGTAAGTATGGCTCTGAAGTCAACGAACGCCACGTGTTTGCTAGGGAGGTACATTCATGCTCTAATGGACTCTGTCAAGCAATTGGCTCCTAAACTTCCTGAAGATGATAGTGTTCATTTTCTTGAGGCACTTTCAGATTCGCAAGCAGCAGCCTGTCAGGTCATCCAGTCGGGTCTGAACAGAGCAGACTCTGTTGCCAGAGGCATGGGTTCCTTGATTGCTACTAGAAGGCATGCCTGGCTTAGATCTCTGGTTTCTTGCCAGATGTACAGGCTACTTTACTGGATCTACCCTTCGATGGGTCAAGATTGTTTGGTACCAAGGCGGACTCTGCGCTGCAGCAGTTCAAGGACAGTAGGGCTACTGCAAGATCCTTGTGCCTGCAGTCCCAGCTCAGGGGCTATGGATACAAAAGGTATCGAGGCTTTGGGAATGCGGCTTCCTTTCCAGGCCGTCAGCAGCCTCAGCAACAGCAGCAGCAGAACCCTCTGTACAGGTCGTACAGAGGAAAAGGTAGAGGCTGTCTTCGGGGAGCTTCTCGACAGCAGTCTTCCTCCTCCTTCTCCCCTGTCCCCACCACTGGTACCACAGGAAATCGGTTACCTCAGACTGTTGGGTTTTGAATCTTGTGGAAAATGGGTACGCCCTACCTTTTCAAGAGTTTCCACCTCCTTACCCTCCTCTCCAGGACTAATGTTCAGAGGACCATTTACTGCTTCTGCAGCAGGAGGTTCTTGCCTTACTACAGAAAGGTGCGATAGAGGTGGTTCCGGAGCAGGAAAGGGGTCAGGGTTGTTACTCCCGTTATTTCCTGATTCCCATAAAGGAGGGCTGACTAAGACCAATCCTGGACCTCCGGGTTTTGAATTTTTACCTCAGGCAGGAAAAGTTCAAGATGTTGACCTTAGCTCAGGTTCTTCTGGCGCTGCAACAGGGAGACTGGATGGTGTTGATCGACTTACAGGATGCGTATTTCCACATCCCTATTCTGAAGTCTCATCGGAAGTATCTCCGGTTTACGGTAGGGTCGCATTAGGTCTTACTTCCGCACCACGGGTCTTCACAAAGGTGATGGCGGTGGTGGCAGCACACCTCAGAAGGTTGGGTATTCCGGTTTTCCCCCATCTGGACGACTGGCTGCTCAAAGCAAAGTCACCAGAGATGGTGTTGCGTCACTTGCATGCAACAACGTGATTGTTGTTCAACTTGGGTTTCTCGATAAATGTGCCCAAATCTCACCTGGTGCCCTCTCAGCGCAGCCTGTTCATAGGGGCAGTACTGGACACTACTGTATGTCGAGCTTTTCCGCCGCCGCAGAGTATTCTAGACATTCAGGAGATGATTCCTTTATTTCACGATGGAGCGGTTGTTACAGTCCTGAAGGTCCTACGCCTGCTCGGTCTGTTCGCTTCCTGCATTCGGTTGGTCAGCCATGCACGCTGGCACATGAGGTCACTCCAGTGGTGCCTCTGCAGGCAGTGGTATCTGCACAATGGAGATCTTGGGGAGAAGGTCCGAATCTCCAGAGACACTGCAGCTGAGCTGTCTTGGTGGAGTGTGCAGGGCAACCTGTCTCAAGGAAAGCCCTTTCAAAGTCCTCCACTGGTGGCCACAGTGATCACGGATGCCTCTGCTCTAGGGTGGGGTGCTCATCTGGGGGATCTGGAGATCAAAGGTCTCTGGTCTCCAGAGGAAAGGTTGCTTCACATCAACCTTTTGGAATTAAGGGCAATACGTTTGGCTCTCAAGGCCTTCCTTCCCTTCGCGGTCAGTCGATTCAAGTCCTGACAAACACTACCGCGATGTAGTACATAAACAAACAGGGAGGGGTAGGGTCGTATCGTCTCTGCAGAGAGGCTCTGCGACTCTGGTCCTGGGCTCAGGCCATCAGATTTTTGTGTTTGCAAATCATCTGGCCAGAGTGCTGAATGTGCGTGCGGACAGTCTTCAGTCAGCAGTTCTCGGCCAATAACGTGTGGAGGCTTCATCCGGAGGTGGTTCATCACATTTTTAAGAAGTGAGGATTTCCTGGGTTGAACCTTTTTCTCCACTCAGGAGAACGTGCACTGACTGTTATTCTGCTGCCTTCAGTATCCGATGCAGGGAGCATTGGGGGACACGTTTCATTTGGATTGGAGCTCGCAACTCCTTTACGTGTTTCCTCCCATACCCTTGATTCCTCGAGTTCTGAGGAAGATTCGCCAAGACTGGGCCCAAGTCATATTGATCGCTCCGGATTGGCCAAGAAGGGTGTGGTACACAGATCTACTTCACCTCTCATCGCATCCTCCGCTCCGTCTCCCTTTCAGGGCAGACCTCCTCATGCAGTCGCAGGGGCAGGTTCTACACCCCCACCTCCAGAGCTTGCACCTTCATGCCTGGAGATTGAACGGGGCAATTTGAGTTCTTTCTCTCTCCCACCGGATGTGGTGGATGTTATTTCATCATCCAGGAGACACTCCACCAAATCTATTTATTCCTCTAGGTGGTCCAAGTTTGTGAAATGGTGTGGAGAGAAGCCCATTGATCCTTTTGAAAGCCCACTTATCTGATGTTCTAGGATTTTCTCTTTCCTTGGCCCAGCAGGGTTGTGCTGTGGCTACAGTAAAGGGTCATTTGTCGGCCTTCCTCTGTTTGCCGGACCAGCCGTCTTTATTTAAGTCTCCCATTGTTATTAGGTTCATTAAGGGCCTCACCAAGAAGTTTCCTCCCACTCCCTTCATTATGCCTCAGTGGGATTTGAATTTAGTACTTACTTTTTTGATGGGTTCTCCTTTTGAGCCTCTTCATAGTTGTCCGTTGAGGCTTCTTTCTTTTAAGACGGTCTTTCAGATCGCTATTACCTCAGCCAGGAGGGTAAGTGAGCTGCAGGCTCTTAGTTCTAAGCCTCTGTTTTTAACCATTCATGCAGAAAAGATGGTTCTCAGGACCAGGGCTGCTTTCCTACCTTAGGTGGTTACTCCTTTCCATTTAGGTCAGTCTATTACTTTACCTACCTTCTATCCTCACCCTTCCAATTAGGAGGAGAGACTTCATCGCCTGGACCCTAAGAGGGCTGTCAGCTTCTACCTGGACAGAACCAGGGACCTAAGACTGGATGATCAGCTCTTCGTGGGCTACATCGGACGAATGAAAGGCAAAGCTGTCCACAAACGAACACTCTCCAGGTGGATCATCTTGTGTATCACTATCTACTACGCCCTGGCCTAGAAGGAGCTTCCTGAAGGTATTCGAGCTCATTCCACCAGAGCCAAGTCTTCTTCTGCTTTGGCTAGAGGTATTCCTGTTGTAGACATCTGTAAGGCGGCAACTTGGGCCTCCCTCCACACCTTTGCGAAGCATTACCGCTTGGATTCGGAGGGACGGCCATTTTGCACGCTCTGTACTGCAAGATTTTTTGGTATATGCAGGTGGACACCCTCCTCCGGGAGAAGGACAGCTTGGGGATTCAGTTCAAAAGGTGAGGAATCCACAGGCAGATGTATCCATCAGAAGAACAAGTTACTTACCTTTGGTAACGCTTTTTCTGGTGGAAACAGTATCTGCCTGTGGATTCCTCACTGACCCACCCGCTTCCCCGTTGTCCTCCTGCATATACCGAAAAAGTTCTGACTGTCTGACATTGTCATTTTCTATAGGTCATTTTCATGCATACAGTTTGTTGCTAGGAATTGCTTTGGTTATTTGCTTTTCCTTTCTACTAGGGGTCTGCACGTTCGCCTCGAGGGCACGGAAAAAATGGGTGGAACTGACGTCAGCACGCTGACGAGGTCTTCTTATGGCCCCGGTGACGTCATACGGTGTTGCGAGCGGAGCCGTGCTATTATGATGTCCTCGTCGACGTGGGAAAGCTAAGAATAAAATTTCTGTGGAATGCTGTCGCAGAGGTAATTCATAAGGTGAGGAATCCACAGGCAGATATTGTATCCACCAGAAAAAGCATTACCGAAGGTAAGTAACTTGTTCTTTAGCGGCATAGATCATGAGGACATAGTTTGGACAACTAAATCTACCAAAGAGATCAATGAATGTTCTGAAAGAGGCTTGACAAACGAGCACAAGAAAATAATACATGGCCAAGTGGACAAGATTCTTCTGGTGCTACACAAAGGAACAGATGGAAAAAAGCCGAAAAATGCAGGATGCCACAGTAATTGGGTACCTAACACATCTACTGGATGAAAAATTGACTTGTGTCTCCTTAAAAGTACACTTAGCGGCAGTAGTGGCCTACGCAAAGTCATATTGGGAGAAGTTACTTATCCACACCAGTAATTAAAAGATTTCTGGAAGGAGCAAAAAGGATAGCTCCGCCCAGAGAAGGCCCCCCACGTGGATGTTTAACCTTAATCTGGTCCTAATGTAGTTAATGAAGGAAACTTTTGAACCACTACAAAAGGCAGAACTCAAGTTCTTAAACCTAAAAACAGCATTGTTAATAGCAATTACCTCCCTGTGCAAGGTAAGCCGGCTGTAGGCATTAACAAACCAGGAACCCTACCTACAAATACACAAGGACGGAAAAGTTATGAGAACAAACCCACACTTTCTTCCAAATGTAATATCACAGTCTCATGTTGATCTAACAGTTCATCTACCATGTTGTTCCAAGACCCAAAGACTAAAGCAGTAAGAGCACTGCACACGCTAGACGCACGAAGAGCAGTGATGTATTACTTAAAAAAAACAAGACTTAAAACAAGGAAGCATATTCATTATATTGTTTGCAGACCAGAAAAGTGTTCACTGGTAACTAAGAGCACCATCATGAGGTGGATAGTACAGACAGTCCAAACATGGCATGTAAAAAAAAAAAAAGCAGGCGTACATCTAACGACATGACCTAGTGCACGCTCCACAAGATAGAAGGAAGCAACTCTTAAATTCCTAGCAAATGGCAGGACACATATGGCCGCCACATAGTTATCGATTCATACATTCACCAAACACTACTGTGTCGACGTTCAAATAAAGTCACAGGAGTGCCAGAGACTACTAAAAAAATTTGGGCCAGTTCACACTCATTTCAACCCAAACTTCAAAGGTGAACAAAGATGCTGCTACAAAATGAATGCAAAGCATGTGATTTAAAAAAAGATTCACGCTGTTAAACAAAATTTAAAAAAATTATATTGAATTTTATTGATTACAAATTACAGTCAGAGTGCAGCGATACATTCTGTATACGAATTCACCTTAACAGACATATCATCCCAAATATGTATCTCAAATCATAGCAAAAATATGACAAATAGGCTATAAAAACAAAAGAACAACAAACTTACACGAAAATCGAACATTACAGAACTAGTGCAGTGCAATTGTGCACATTAAATCCCAGACTGCCATCCGTTATGCTTAACATATTAATGGAGCAATGTATTCAATCCAGTACTGCCCATACAGAGACTAGAGTTCTATATCATATCCGGGTTTTCCAACAAATAGCATGTAAGCGGGCCCAAAAGTCTTTTGGTCTAGAAGCCTCTGGAAGTTCTTCTGCATATGCGGCCAATTGTTCTTTACAAATAAACAAGCTCTTTCAACCATTGTCCCACCTTTGGTGCTATTTTCCCACCCCAGTGTTTTGCAACCATGCGTTTCGCCAATAACACGGTAACAGCGACAATGCGTCTGTTGCAGGGCTTTAATTTTTTTACCAGACCTATTAAACATATCTCAGGCGAGCATTTCACAGTTTCCTGTATAATCAACGTGAGTGTCCGGGTAACATTTATCCAGAAGTCATTGAAGGGACTGCATGTCCTTGCCAGATGTGCAAAATCTGCCCCATCCATCCCTCCCACATCTCACACACTTGGCATCCTCACGTAAGCCGTATCTCTTCAACCTCATCGGTGTATAATACATTTGATGCAGAAACTTGAAGTGGATTATATGAAGATTGCAGTTCGCCGTAAGGCGACCAGTCGGCGCACAGCACTCCACCCAATCCTCCCAGGTCGGCACATCCAGCTGCTCATTCCATTTATCAAGCGAGGCGGAGCCTTGCTCCTCTGTTTCTCTCTGAGAAGCATTATATAGCCTGGCGATGAGCCCTGTTGATGCTAAACAAAATGGTTATGCATCTGTAGAAGTAGTTTTGCAATTTGAAAAATGTTCTAGGTTCACATACAAGCCAACCACCTCCCCAAGAAATAATGTGCAACTTGAACATGTAAACCAAGAACAAAAAGACAAGAAGTAAAGCGTTTAGTAAGTAAAAGGAAAGTCACATCAGCAAGAAGTTGCCAAGAAGGGGAAAAAGAATCTGAAGACGGCGACCATGCACAGAGGTTTCCGGGGTGCACATCTGTAGTCACAAAGGGACGGACATGACACCAAATGGTATCAAACGACACCCACATAAACAAGCATTAAAAATGCAATAGGTCTCGCCTTTCATTAAGTTAAAGCCATTTGCTTTGCTATACAATACCATTAGCAAAGCAAATGGCTTTAACTTAATCAAAGGCGAGACCTATTGCATTTTCAATGCTCGTTTTTAAAGCAGATTGAAAGCATCTGTTTAAAACTTGCCAATAGATGACCCTGGGGTTGAAAGTAAAGGGGGCAGAGCCCCAGCGCCCTTGCTCAGAAACCGCCGCTGGTAAAAGCGTGCATGACGCGCTGAATGTTGCAGGAAATCATGTTGTGCCTGCAGTAGGATAAACTCTTTAAAGAAAATAGTGCTTACAGACTAAATAAGACATACCATGTAACAACAGAAGTAAAGGGCCAGTCCTCATGGGAGGTTACAAATGAAGACAAGGTGGTACTCAGGAGGGACTAACAAGCCTATCTGAAAGAGACACGTTAGTGACAGATTCCTTACCTTAGAATATCCCCAGGCGTCAGGCTGGATCCGGAAAGTTTTTTGCGTAGCAGTACCCTTGCGCGTCGGTAGGCGGCGTCGTGCGGCTCCGCTTCCGTCGTCGGCGTCGTGATCGCCGGGATGACGTCGCGGGCAGTACTTAGACGCCGCCCCTGCGCGCTGACGTCAGTTCTTCTTTTTCCGCGCCAGCAAGCGCAGATCCGGGAAGAGCAGTGCCCTGGTCATTTTTTGACCATACTTTTTGGTGAATTTTTTCACTGTTTTTCTCTCTCAAGGTGTCGTAGGGATGCCCGGTTTCAAACGTTGCGGCGCCTGTGCTCGGATGATGTCCGTCACCGACCCGCATTGGGAGTGTCTCTTCTGCCTCGGCCGAGGCCACGACACGGAGTCTTGTACCGACTGCCAGGCCCTCAACCCGAAAGCTTTGCGAGAGCGGTCTCGAAAGCTCCTGGAGGCCCGGCATTCGGCTCCGCGGAAGCCCCGGTCGCGTGAGAGGTCCAGGGGTCGATCGCGGAGTCCACACCGGTCGTCGGCGTCGAAGTCTTCTTCGTCCGGTAAGTTGAAACACAAGAAGTCCAAAAAGCATCATCGCTCTAGGACTTCGCCTCGCCGGTCTCGCGACTCGGCTGAGGCCCCTCCCGGCACCGTCCCCGCCCCCGCGGCCCCGGACATGCCTGTGGAGTCGCCCCCGCCATACCCGCCCTTCCCGGGTTCGGGGGCGGATCCGGCCAAAGTGCAGGAATTCCTGTCGGCCATGGCCCGCCTCTTCGGGCCTTCAGGCCCCTCCGGTGCGCCTTCGGGCCCCGCGGGCCCTGATGGGGTTGCTCCGACGGCTCCGGCCCCGGCGTCGCCCGTGCCTCCAGCCTCGATCCCGGCTCCGGCTTCAGCCCCGGCCTCGATCCCTGCTCCACAACCCCCATCGACGCCGGTCGACCTAACGACACCGGCGCCGATGTCTCCGGTGCCGTTCTCGACGCCGCCCTGGGCTCCGGGCGGCGTCGTCCCCCAGTTCCTTCCGGCTCCGGACTTGGACCTGGAACGACGTCGCTCGACGCCGGTTCCGGCGCCGATGGGACCTTGGGTCCCAAATGTCCCTCCTCCTCCTTATTTTGAACCAGAGGAGGACCAGGAGGACTGGGAGGGGTCTGATGACCCTCTGGCACGACAGGGTCAGTACGATGAGGACTGGACAGAGGGTCTAGGGGAGGCCAGTGGTCTGGATACTTCCCCTGACACTGGCATGCTGTCTCCTCCCGTGGCTACGGAGGAGGGAGCCAATTTTGCTACGGTGTTGCGTAGGGCGGCTGGGGCCTTACATCTCCAACTCCCTACTTTGATGGTCAAGCATAACATCTTGACAGAGGTGCTTCAGCCGGCGGCCTCCTCTGCGGAGACTGTGCTGCCGTTTAACGACGCCCTCACTGACGTTCTTTTGGGCGCCTGGTCCAAGCCCAACACAGGGGCTCCTGTGGATAGGAACGTGTCACGACGCCATCGCCCAGCTCCGGGCGACCCCCTGTTTCTCTCTGTTCACCCCACTCCTGAGAGCTTGATTGTCCAAGCCTCCGCTTCCCAAACCGCCTTCCCTACCGCTCCTCCGGATAGGGAATCCAAACGCCTGGATCAATTTGGGAAGAAGGGTTTTTCTTCCTCCAGTGCTGGCTTGTGGTCCGTTAACACCGCTTGTCTTTTGGGCCGATATACCCACTCCCTGTGGGATTCGGTGGCGGATGTTTTGCCCCAGTGTCCTGAGGAGGTCCAGACACTGCTTTCCCGCGCCATTGCGGAAAGAAGGGATGCGGCTAAATACACAATACGTTGTGGCCTTGACACCGCCGACTCGCTGGGCAGGTCTATTGCAACGACGGTGGCGCTCAGACGCCACGCCTGGCTGAGAACCACTGGTTTTTCAGGGGATGTCCAGAATACTCTCATGGACATGCCCTTTGATGGAGTCGGTCTTTTGGGTCCAAAGCAGACCATGCGTTGGAGCGCTTTAAGGACTCACGGGCTTCTGCCAAGTCCCTGGGCCTTTCTGCTACACGCCCTCCGCTGACTTCTGCTTTTCGCCCCTATCGTGGCCACGGTAGGGCGCCCTTCACGTCAGCAGCCCAGCCCCGGCCCGCGCAGCAGGCGTCTTCGCGTGGCCGAGGACGTGGATTCCGCCGTGGCGGATCGGGCAACCAGCGTGCGGGTCAGGCCACCACCTCCAACCCGTCCGCGGCCTCCAAGCCCTCCTAGTCCCTCCTTTCAGGTGCACAGCACGCCAGTAGGGGGCAGGGTCCGCCATCACCTTCCCCACTGGCGTACCATCACCTCGGACAGGTGGGTCTTGGACATTGTCCGAAGGGGCTACTCCCTCCCCTTCGAGACCACCCCCCCAGCCATGCCACCTCAATTCCACCGCATGTCAGGGGATCACTTGGTTCTTCTACAGAAGGAAGTCACGGCCCTCTTGACCAAGAGGGCCATCGAGCGTGTTCCGACCCCAGAAGTAGGGCGTGGTTGCTACTCCCACTACTTTCTGGTGCCCAAAAGGACAAGGAGGACATGCGTCCTATCTTGGACCTCCGGAACGTCAATCGCTTCCTCCGGAAGGAGAAGTTCAAGATGCTCACCCTAGCTCAGGTCTTGACTGCCCTCGACCCTGGAGACTGGTTGGTAGCGTTGGACTTGCAGGATGCATATTTCCACATCCCCGTCCTGCCGGCCCACCGGCGTTACCTTCGGTTCACGGTAGGCCCGAGCATTTTCAGTTCACCGTGCTCCCTTTGGCCTTACCAGTGCCCCTCGGGTGTTCACGAAAGTGTTGGCGGTGGTCGCAGCTCATCTGCGCCGGGCAGGGGTTTCAGTCTTCCCCTACCTCGACGACTGGCTGCTGAAGGCGGGCTCGTCCCAGGCAGTCGTCTCCCACCTCCAGACTACGGCCGAACTCCTGCACTCGCTGGGGTTCTCCATCAATGTGCCGAAGTCGCATCTGATTCCTTCTCCACAGCTCCTTTTCATCGGAGCAGTTCTGGACACGACGCAGTTTCGGGCCTATCCTCCCGAACGGCGAGTCCGGGATATTCAGGCTATGATTCCGATCTTTCAGCCTTTATCCTGGGTTTCGGTACGGATGACCCTGAGGCTGCTGGGCCTCATGGCCTCCTGCATCCTGCTGGTCAATCATGCCAGATGGCATATGCGGGCTCTGCAGTGGGACCTGAAGTTCCAGTGGGCGCAGCACCAGGGCAACCTGTCCGATCACGTCCAGATCTCGGAGGGGACTGCAAAACAGTTGCAGTGGTGGCTCTCGAACCGGCAATGGGTCATGGGCAGATCCCTCTCCCTTCCCCAGCCAGAGCACACAGTTGTGACGGACGCGTCCCTTCTGGGATGGGGCGGTCACATGGGAGAGGCGGAGATCAGAGGCCTCTGGTCTCCGGCGGAGTCCCGGCTCCATATCAACCTTCTGGAGCTCCGGGCGATCCGACTTGCACTCAAGGCATTCCTTCCCTCTGTCAAAGGGAAGGTAGTGCAGGTGTTCACAGACAACACCACTGCCATGTGGTACTGCAACAAACAAGGCGGGGTGGGGTCGTGGACCCTTTGTCAGGAGGCTCTGCGCCTCTGGACATGGCTGGAACATCAGGGCATGTTCCTGATGGTTCAACACCTGGCAGGTTCCCTGAACGCCAGGGCGGACGAACTCCAGCCGCAGGTGCATGATGGATCACGAATGGCGTCTTCACTCGGAAGTGGCGCAAGGACTCTTTCTACAGTGGGGAGAGCCTTGGTTAGATCTATTCGCCACCGAAGAGAACGCGCAATGTCATCAGTTCTGCGCGTTGGAATTTCCAAGGCGGCACTCGCTCGGCGACGCTTTTCGTCACGAGTGGAGTTGCGGTCTATTGTACGCCTTTCCGCCTATACCACTTCTACCCAGAGTGTTGAAGAAGATTCGGCACGACCGGGCCCAAGTCATTCTTGTGGCTCCGGACTGGGCTCGAAGAGTTTGGTATCCCGAGCTACTCAATATGAGCGTAGATCCCCGATCCGTCTGCCTCTTCGGGAGGATCTTCTGTCGCAGCAGCAGGGGACGGTCCTCCACCCGAACCTGTCCCGTCTACACCTGCTTGCGTGGAGATTGAGCGGCGGCAGTTGATTCCTTTCGACTTGCCTCCCGAAGTTTGTGATGTGATTCTGGCAGCCAGGCGTCCCTCCACTAAGGTGGTATACGCCTGCAGGTGGAACAAATTTGTGGCATGGTGCACAGCAAAGGCTGTGAATCCCCTTTCTGCCCCTCTTTCTGAGGTCCTTCTGTTCCTTCTCTCTCTGGCCCAACAGGGTTCTGCCCTGGGTACCATCAAGGGTTATCTTTGTGCTATCTCGGCCTTCCTCAGGCTCCCTGATCAGCCCTCCCTTTT
Source organism: Calotriton arnoldi (assembly GCA_963921515.1). NCBI lineage: Eukaryota > Metazoa > Chordata > Amphibia > Caudata > Salamandridae > Calotriton > Calotriton arnoldi. Next base: position 93,593 of record CAWUFW010005562.1, read on the forward strand.
CAAGTCCCCTGTTGTTAACAGGTTCTTAAAAGGCATTACACACCTCTTCCCTCCTGTGCCGTTTGTGATGCCTCAGTGGGACTTGAACTTGGTTCTTACCTTTTTAATGTGCGCTCCCTTTGAGCCTCTACATAACTGTCCTCTTCGTCTTCTGACTCTGAAGACAGCCTTTCTGGTGGCCATCACCTCCGCTCGGCGGGTGAGTGAGCTCCAGGCTCTATCTTGCAAACCTCCCTTTCTGTCTGTTCATCCAGACAAGGTTGTTCTTCGGACGCGTCCGTCCTTCTTGCCAAAGGTGGTTACTGCTTTCCACATTGGGCAGACCATCACTTTGCCCACCTTCTTTCCGCCTCCGCATCCTTCCAGAGAGGAAGAGAGGCTCCACCGTCTGGACCCAAAACGTGCGCTCTCCTTCTATATCGACCGCACAAAACACTTCCGGGTGGATGACCAACTCTTTGTTGGCTACGTGGGCGCCAAAAAAGGTCGGGCGGTGCACAAAAGGACCATCTCCCGCTGGGTTACCTTGTGCATCAAGACCTGCTATTCTTTGGCTAAGAAGGAGCCTCCTGTTGGGCTGCGTGCCCATTCCACCAGGGCAACAGCTGCTACCACGGCCTTGGGCCGCGGTGTTCCGCTGCCGGTTATTTGTCAGGCAGCTACGTGGGCCTCGCTGCACACGTTTACAAAGCATTACTGCCTTGACAGTCAGGTCCGGAGGGACGGCTTCTTTGGCCGTTCTGTCCTCCAGGACTTCCTTGTCTGATCTTTGTTCGCAGACCCACCACCGGGGTTGGTATTGCTGGGGTATCTATTCTAAGGTAAGGAATCTGTCACTAACGTGTCTCTTTCAGATGCACAAGTTACTAACTTGTGTAACGATATATCTGTAAGAGACAGTAGTTAGTGACAGATTCCCTACCGCCCCACCCATCCTCCCCGTTCTGCAAACTGATTTCTAGGGTTAAGGACATCCCTTTCAGGGCCCTAGTATTTTTCAGACACCTATGTCAGCTTCTTGCATGGCTCTGCGTTCCTGGCGCGGAAAGTCGTGTACAGAACTGACGTCAGCGCGCAGGGGCGGCGTCTAAGTACTGCCCGCGACGTCATCCCGGCGATCACGACGACGGACGCGGAGCCGCGCGACGCCGCCTACCGACGCGCAAGGGTACTGCTACGCAAAAAACTTTCCGGATCCAGCCTGACGCCTGGGGATATTCTAAGGTAAGGAATCTGTCACTAACTACTGTCTCTTACAGATATATCGTTACACAAGTTAGTAACTTGTGCGTTAATTGCAGTGCACACGGGCGCTGCAATTAACATGATTATTATCTCAAATGCCCACATTCAGCCCCGCAGCTGCCCACTAGTAGGAAAAGGAATGTAGCAAATGTAACGCAGGACGTGTGCTTGCCAAGGTTTCAGATTGCCATGTGGGACATTTTCATATGTTTGTGTAATATGAGTGACATTTTAAGGATCATGAGTACATAGCTGCCAAGGTTTCAGATTGCCATGTGGGACATTTTCATGTTTGTGTAATATGAGTGACATTTTAAGGATCATGAGTACATAGCTGCCAGGGTTTCAGATTGCTATGTGTGACATTTTCATATGTTTCAGTGTAATATGAGTGACATTTTCTCACAAGCAAAATCAACACACTAAAATTCACGGTTTAACAACCGCCACGGCAAACAGCTAAGGGGCATTAATTGGGGTGCAAGAGAGGCTGAGGGGCACACATAGCCGGGCAGCAGCGGAGTGAGCAAGGGCGCTGTATTATTGCAAGTACGTTGCACTGTTCGTGAAAACTATCGACCACTAGAAACTGTGAGGTGGACTCTTTTTCATGACATTTACAAAATCACTAAATCATAGGTCTTGACTAAGTTCCACTTCATTTCCCCTTAGAGTCAAAACACAAATTAGGTGCAAGGCGACATTATTGATGCATTCGCCTGCACAAGGCATATGTAGAAACAGGGCCGGCTTTAGCAATGGTGGCGCCCTGTGCGACAATGTTTTGTGGCGCCCCCCCCCCATGACCACCTCCGCCACAGATTCCCACACTACCACCATTTGACAGTGCTCCTCAAGTCTCAATAACCACTGTCTCTTAGATTAATTTCGTTTTATAGCGCGACTCATACCAGTTAGTAAGGTGTCAGAACACTTTAGATCACACACACACATTGCACAGAGACAATCCCATGTGTAAATGAGTGTATAGGAAATGTTACATAAGACAAAGGCCTACAAGGTGTAGGAGTATAATGTCATCCATTCTGGTAGGCAGTATAGTTTGAGTCTTTGGTCTTGAAAAATACAAATTCAGAATTTAAAAATGTTACACCAATGTTGGGGGTTTTCCTAAATAATAAGAATTGATTTCTACATAAATGAACCCTTTTTGCAATATTAGGATAACAAAAGACTGGCAAAAAACACACATAGCTCTTAACACATTCCTTGCAGTTTGCATGCAGCTCTTTGATGACGGTGAATATATTAGGATTTTAACTTATACAAGTAACAACAGGATCTCTCTGTCAAAAGCGGTAACCCATTGACCAATTTATATTTTATGCACTTTGTGATATGAATGGGACACGTTATTTGCAGCAGACATATTAACCCTCTGCACTACAAGTCAACATTTCTTAGACAAAGCTCTGGTCTCTCTCCAGGAAGAACATTAATCAGATGAGTTATCTTGAGATTTTTATTGCTGGAACCAAGAACTCGGCACCAGCTGCCTCTAAAACAATAAACATGGCACCCCCACCCCAAGTCAGCGCCCGGTGCGATGGCACCGATCGCACCGCCCCAGAGCCGGCCCTGAGTAGAAACACTCATTTTGGCATTGAAATGCCCACACATGGGAAGGCATGGCCGGCAAGATGTCGACAAGAAGTGCTTCATCCTGGACACAAAACTGTAATTTTTAATCCAACACTGAATCCTGCAGTCCCCGCCACCTGGGTTAGGACAGAGAGCCGAAAGAGGGGGCTAACGGCAGAAACAAAGTTGTGGGAGGCCTGCAGCAAGGCACTGGTGCGGAGGCCCCTGAGGAGAAGACTCCGAAGTGGAGGCTGCGTGAAGGAGGGCTGACCCAGTGGAGGGCGGTGTCTTTGTGGGGGTGCCCTGGGGGCTGAAGAGCCCCTGGCGAGAACCGGCTGCGCTGCGGTCAAGACAGGCGATCGGTCATAACACAGGGGCCTGCCTGGATCACCCCGAGGGGTTCTGGTAATTGCCAGCCGGGAGACGTGTTTGCAATGAGGCGGCATTGGAGGCAGCCGAAAACAGCCAGACTGCAGCATAAGAGGAGAGGGTTCCTGGAGGGGTTCTGCTGGCGCCACTGGTGGAGAAAGTGGGCTGTGGGGAGCAAGATTTGAGATATAGAAAGACAATACAATATTCACCAGTGCAGAAATAATGTTAAATACTGTTAAAGGTTGTCTCCGCTTCAGGTATAGGAATGTTACTGCAAAACGTCAAAGGGAGCACCCCTCGCATGTTAAAGTCTTTGTTCGCTCTCCACGGGAGGGGGCACAGAGTCAGTGACTGGCGGCCCTGCCCTCTGGCTCCACCGGCGTACAACTGGGGCACTGATCACCCCACTAACCAGCTAGCTGGATCAATAAAAATCATACACTCGTGATTAGATATAGATTAGGCTGAAGTCGGGAATGTTTTCAACTCCAAGGCACGTTTTTCTCTCTAAATATCATGAGCTTAAGTATACATATTTATTAAAAGCATGCATCTTAAAAGCGAGCACACTTACCAACAAGCACTGATGCGCCTATTTTACCAGAGCTTTGCCCTCTCTCGAATCATAGAAACCAGAGTCCTTCTGGCCACAACGAATGACTCCCTCAGCAAACGTGCCACCCGGGCTGCATTCAGACTCAGCAGCTGCACAGTGCGTGCTCTGGACTCCAGCGGCCGCCACAGGTCCGTGGGATTGGGTCTCGGCGGTGGCAGGGATCATTCATGATTATGCTTAAATTACTGCGCTGCGGTGGAAGCACTGCCCTGGCATTGTCACGTCCAGCGTAATGCCGCACGCAGCCATGAGGATTACTTCCTATTTTAACTAATACATTGTAGCCAGCAGCCTGCAAAGCCTACCAGGAGCAGCGCTCTCGCACAGGCCTGCTGCCACTCCAGTTTCAGCATAGCGGCGTTATGGCTTGACAGCCAAGGCTGAAATGCGTTAGTCTAACACCTGATGCGTCGTCCTTGGCAGGGCTGTGAGTAACACTTTCACGCCAGCAAAATCAAGCCATAAAGAGGAGGGAAACGTATATAGAAATTACATGCATAGCTGTCAAGGTTTCACATTGCTCTGTGTGACCTTTTCATGATTTCAGTGTAATTATTAGTGACATTTCAACAACTATGAGTGACGTTTATTTCCAGCAAAAAATAGCTGGCAAGTTTCATTTTCCATGTGACATTTTCATATTTTCCTTGTGTTTGTGTGACATTTCTATTCTTATGTCTGATGCGTCTCAATATTTTGCTTCCCAACAACATTTTGATCCATAACCAATATAACAGTGAATTAATTAACATAGTCTTTAATCCCTATTAGCACTGCACCTTAAACTGTAGAACTTGTGATTTCACATCTGATTTTAGTGTGTGTTGCCTTTGTATACTTTACAAAGCTTGTATTGCATTTCATGATGTTTCCTTTTTACATATAAAATTGTTCTGAAATTAAAAAGGCATCTACATAACACTTCAAGCATACCGAATAGTAACCAATTCCTTTGCAATACAAGGTGTTGCAGGATTTTCTTTGAAAAGACGTCTTCACATCTACCTCCAATAACCACTATTCAACTACTAACACTTGAACATGAGTGATCACTGGTACTAGGCAGCAATTAAAAGGTGTGAACCTTTTATCGCTCAGAAATGTACAGATTCAAGAAGAATCAAAATTAAGCAAAACAAACTATATGAGCAGAGAACTACATTAAATCACAATAGACTCTTTCCTTTCTGAAATCCGCCACTCTTTCAACCTTTTCCATTTTAATGGGATCAAGCACAACAAATACACTTCTCTGATAGTGACTCGGGAAAGAATTGTGTCAAAGGTAATTTACTGTATTATTGCTTGAAAGGATGTTCTATCTTTAACCAAACACTGTGTAAGGCACCTCATTGACAAGCTGGGTGATGCTGGGTCAGTCTCCTTGTAATTACTACACACTCCTTTGGCATTGCAAGCCAATGCGCAGGGCAGTATTGGAACACGGTTTTATGCAACTCCGTGTTTAAGCGCAGTAGTTTCAGGAGCCGGAAAATAAGAAAAAGGTGCCGGGGTCATTGTGAGGCTAGACCCAGTGCTTGCACTTTGTGTATTTAAAGGCTTCTCCAAGCCGCCCACAGCCAGATTCATCTAGTGCCATATCCATGTGTATTGTATATCTGTGATCTTGTATAGGCTCCCAACATTTTCCCACCCTATGAACAGTGCTCGAGTTGAGGATCTTTAGTGAAATCTTAAGGTACCATCGTTGGAGTCCTATTCTTTTCTAAACCCGAAGTGTACTTGCCTGTGTAACCAATTCATGTCATGGCGTGTGTATCTAAATTGAACACCTGCCTTTAGACCCTTCATGTGGTGCTACAGGTGTGGAAATGCACCGTCCTTTCACTTTTTTAAGCAAAAACTTGGAGTGATATTTGGCGCTGCACCCTTACGCGCGGTCTGGTTCCCGGCGCACATAGCCTGGGCTGCAGTGCACAGAGACCTTACACTGCCGCACACAGAGGAAAAAAATTAGAGGGAACATTGCTTGTGACACACTGGGAAACACTGCTTACTCTTTTGGACCTTCCTTGTGATACAAATCCCTTGGGAGCACTGCTTGCTGTAACAGACCGCTGTATGAAGCAACACTGCTAAAGGTATGAATCACTTGTGAACACTGTGGGATTCAGAACCCTTTGAACACTGCTAATGATACGAGCCTTGTGAAAACTGCTTATGGAACAAATCCACTGTGAACACTGCTGGTGCTTCAGATTCCTTGAGAATATAGCTAGTGATACGGGTCACCAGTAGATACTGCTTGTGATCCAGATCTCCATGAACGCTGCTTTGAAGACAGACCCTGTGAACACTGCACAAGATAAAGACCCAGATATACACTGCTTCTGATACAAATCCCCAGTGAACACTGGATCCTCGGTCATAGCGATACAGTATGCTAGTGATATGTTCCCGTTAACAGTGCTTGTAATACTGACTCTTGTGAACACCCTTTGTGATAAGGATTCTTCTGAACACAGCTGACAATGATTCTTGTGAATGCCACTTGTGTGTAGATATCCTGTGAACACTACTTGAAACACAAAGCCAGTGAACACTTCTCAATCCTTGACGTTAAGGTAGCTTAATCAGTTTATTGTCTGCTGCAAACATATGTATGTAGCCTCCAATCAACAAGTTTGACAGATAGCTAGGTAGACTAAGCCTTTTACCCTTTTTAAGCCACTGGGACAAATTTACAAAGGATAAAAATACATGTACATTTATTCACATGTAGATCTACTCCTACACCTAGGTGTAACTCACCACTCTTTTGCTAGTTACCATTTACAAGTGGAGAGCTACACATAAGTTTAGAATGACATGTTGTCACTCCTTTAAATGAGTGGGCGAAGCCTTCTACAATAGAATTTACTAATGTAAAGTTACTAATAGTAACTTTTCACCTGCTGATAGAGATCTCCACCACCTGGGTGATGATTTACCTATGGGAAAGTATAGGGAAAATTTAATAAAGTTTATTATTTTTTCAATTGAAGTATTTTATTATAACATGTAAATGTAAAATAATTAAAAATATGTAATAGTAACCTGGAACTAAAAAAATAAAATATAACAGCACATTGGCTTATCATATTAAATGCTTATTACATTACAAAATAACAGAGTATGGCCGAGAATTATCAGCTGAAAAACACGGGCAAGGGGTGTTTTGGCAACTGCATGCTATATTATAGTATGTAATATATATCCTTTTAGGTCGAGCATTCGAGACCTCTTGTATATACTTTAGTATATACTTATTATATACTTATATGTGTATGTACTTTGTGGGCTCTGGAGATCACCCCTAGGACTTGTCTGCTTCCGCTTAGGGACTTTGTTTTCTGTTCAACTGCCTCTATTTAACTGTCTTGATAGAAAACGACCAGCAGAGGTCAGGAAAATAACAGAATTGCTTTCTGCTGAAGGACTTTCTTTTTTTATTTTTCTGGCAAATGCCTCTATTTAACTTTCTTGATAGAAAACGACCAGCAGAGGTCAGTAAAATACCAGAATCACTTTAGCATTCTCTAGATTCCAGTCCATAGAAATTGTCTTCCACGAGCACCCGTAGACAATAATATTTTTTTCATATCTTGTATTTTCAGTGATATGACCACCGAAGGCCCAGATTTTATATTAAAAACAGAGCTTTGGACTATACCATTTCCCGCTGAAAGACAATATTTCTCTCCATGTGTTCCCATAACTGACGTGTCACGCAGTTTGGTGCTTACTTTCCCTCCATGTTAAAGAGCAGTAGATGTTTCAGCACCCAGGCTAATGTGCTGCATAGCTAAATACATATAAGGTCCCAAAGGCGAGACATTGCATTGCAAATGCTTGTTGAGGTTTGACTGAACTTCCTGATTGCCGGAGTGTGTTTTTGGCTGACAGTCCTTGGCTCTACTCGTGGAGTATTGAGAAGCCATGTGCCCAGCGGCTCACCGGCACCAGCTTGTGGAGAATGTCTGTTAAAAGTGGGCAAAGCATAGTAGAGTATATGTCAAAACTAATTTAATTAATGTAACATTAGTTCCTTCGGGGTGTTATTTTAATTCCCTTCTTCTGTTGTTTGCTATGAAAGTATGTTTCATTACCAGTGGTTGACAATGCATGGTGCTTTACCTACTACACGGCTGGGCAGTAGTACATGGTAAGCCTATTCTGACACTTTTAATGCTGTAGTAAATTTAGAAGTGTATTTTGTGAATTGCAATGGTCATATTCTTTAGTCAATGCGTCTTTGTATTAGAATGTCCCTTCAAAACTCATTGTTAAATTTCCTTAACGCCGTCCATTTCTAGGTATTTTTTCTCCATTTTTCCACCACTCCCCCGGGGCTATATAAAGGGAAAATTCCCCGCTAATTCTTGACCTGGGAGCCTTTCACTCATGCCTATAATGTTTAATTGTCACCTAAAATCAAGATAAAATGTTATAAAAAAAGTTGTTCTCATGTATTCACACATGATTAAGATGAGCTAATTTTCCTGTAGATGTACAGAATGAGTTTATGCTTCTCCTACTGTCATAACTAATAAAGTTTAACTTGTTTAACATTCTGTGATCCACTATATTTTCAAATCAAAGATCTGCTTCAACAGACACCTTAAAAATATGTTTTCCTTCCTGGGATTCTAAAAACAAACTGTTTAGAATTCTAGTTCAACAACATTGGGTCAAAGAGATGTATTTTTATAATCATTGTAGAGTCAAAGATTGCTTATTATGGCCATCCACTGAGCAACAAGGCAACCTCTGATATCGGGTAGCAGCAGAGGCGCAACTAGAGCCAAATTTCGGGTGGGGCGGGCTACTAGAAAATTTCGGGGGGGGGGGGGCTAATTCTTTCAGCAATAGGCAGAGCGGAGATGCAGAGGCTTTCAGAAGGGGTGAAAAAACAACTAAGCCTCGTTAACAAGTAAATGGTCTTTTAAAGACCTGTGAAGTACTCAGGTGCGGCTGCAGTAAGACGGGCACCAGACCAGCCAGCCCACAGCAGTTCAAAAACTGTCTGTGTGTGTGCCCGGGAAACAGTCTCAGCCCGGGCTGACACACACGAGGGGGGGGGGGTGAAGCCCTTTGAGCCCAATGGGCTTTGTGCGCCTGGGTAGCAGATTTATTTAGTTAATATGGCAATGTTTTCTTTGATTTGACACCTTATAAAGCACACACCACAAAAGAAATTGTCTCCCGAAGCTCTAATAATAGGTATTACTTCAGGGCAACGCAATGTTACTCATTTACTTGACCTTCCATTGATGAAAGACTAAGTCAGCCCTTCAGACAGTTAAACCTGTGAAGTATAGGATCTATTACTATACTATAGGTTATCTACAAGGGTCACAACTAGTGGTGATCTGCTGCTAACTTACTGTCCTGGATTTCTGACCAAAAATAGTTTTCAGAGATTTTTATACCTGACTTGCTTGGGTGAAGAAAATGTGTATAGGATGTTGTAAAATAAAAAGAAACCGTTTTTTTCAATACATTTTGTATCTCATATAACTGTAAGGAGCCCTTTACCAATCTGAGAGAATGTTTTGTGGTTACTCTCAATAATTGTTTGCAATGTTTTGGGCGGTACTGAGAGGAGTGCATAATATTGAGTCTTTTTTTATCTGACTTGACTCCTCTCATCACTACCACTGCTCTAGAGTGATCATAGAATACAAGAAATCATCATTAACTTCAGGGTTATAGGAAAAGAAACTGAGGCCGGACGAGACCCCACAGCAATAAGGAAATGCTGAAACTGCTAAAATAACCGAAAGCTGTACGTTTTGTTAGTTGATTTTATTACTCAAAGTCGATACAAAATGAACACATAATTACACTGTGAACACGTTCACGCTTGTTGTCGGAAGTGAGAGAGAGAACAGTGTTCCTAGTCAGGCTGCCACAAGCACACTGTTCTCAGTAGCAACTTCCGGCGGTATCGGACATGACAAGAGAGACTTTGATAGAGGTGGGTTTACCGGTGAACTTGTCAATGGTCTTCTGGATGAGATGCATCGGTAGAGCTTCGTGGCCCACAGCACAAGTGAAGGACTTCCCCTCGTTCCAGTCGGCTGCGTTGACCTGCAGGCTGCTGTACAGGAAGTAGCTGCCACCCGCGAGCGCCTGGGTAGGTTCGGTCGTGGTGTAGCTTCCGGTGCTCACCTCCTTTCCCGCGCTAAGCCATTTGACGAATATATCTTTGGGGGAGAAGTCTTTGACGAGGCAGGTGATGGTGGCCAGCTCCCGGAGGGAAAGCTCTTCAGGGGACGGGGGCAGGAGGTAGACGGCTGGAGGACGGGGAGAGCCATCTGTGGCAGAAAACGGAAAATAGTCAACACCAAGGAGAACCAGTGGTGCGCGCGCACAACAGAGGAGCGGGGGGGCGAGGGAGCCTGTCGTCTGTGCCGCGCGCTGATGCGCGTCCTAGACACGGACGGGAATGGGCGGAGCAAAGGCGGGACATGCGCCCGCCTTTGCCCAATTGCGTGCCGTTTAAAAAAAAAAAAAAAGCTCGCCTCAGCCAATGCCAGCCTGCGAAAGCAAAACCACACGCACGAGCGTGTGGTTAGCTTTCTGAAGCCCATACAAGAGGTCTCGCGCTGCGCGAGCAGGTCTGCGCACTGCAACGCTAGGTGCAAGGACAAGACTAAGAAGTATCCAGACCCAACCACTAGATGGCAGGATAATGCACAGCATATGAATCAAGAAAATTCAAGCTGCAAACCTACTCCTGCAAGTAAGTAACCATTCCATTTTAGAACAGCCCATTAGAGGATATATTGGCCGGTTTTGGTGATTTAACTTTAAAAAAGAAAGTAACTATTTTTTTAAATATACACAAAGTCACCAAAAAAAACTAGTGACCTGAAAAGCATTTTCACAAACCTTTCTTAAAAGGAAAGGTGAGAAAAATAGGAACAATTAAGCCACATAGGCCGAAGCCTGTAAGGCTGACCTCAATCAATCAGGGAATTGTAAGCGCGCTACTCACCCGTGAGGGCCTCAAGGCGCTGAGGGGGGGGGGTCCCGCAGATCTGTTTAGCCGAAGAGCCAGGTCTTGAGGGTCTTCCTGAAGGTGTTCAGGGAGGGGCGCGTCTGATGTCTGCCGGTAGCTCGTTCCAGGTCTTGGCTGCAATGTGAGAGAAGGATCTTCCGCCTGCTCTGGCTCTGTGGATGCGCGGGGTTTCGGCCAGTGCGAGGTTGGAAGATCGGAGGTTTCTTTTGGGTACGTGGAAGTTGATTCTGTCGTTGAGGTATTTGGGTCTGTTGTTGTGTAGGCATTTGTAGGCGTGAGTGAGGATTTTGAAAGTGACTCTTTTCTCCACGGGGAGCCAGTGGAGACTTCGTAGGTGTTGGCTGATGTGTTCGTGTCGGGGGATGCCGAGGGACGAGTCTGGCGGCGGTGTTCTGTACTGTCTGGATGTTGCGGAGTAGGGACTTGTTGATGCCGGCGTAGAGTGCGTTTCCATAGTCCAGCCTGCTGGTGATGAGTACGTGGGTGACTGTCTTCCTTGACTCAGGGGGGATCCACTTGAAGGTCTTGCGGAGGGTATTGAAGCAGATGGAGGTGACGGCGTTGACCTGTCGGTTCATGGAGAGTGAGGAGTCGAGTACGATGCCGAGGTTCTTGGCGTGGTCTGAGGGGGTAGGTGGGCTTCCAATGGCGGTCGGCCACCAGGTGCTGTCCCATGCAGAAGGGGTGGTACCGAGGACGAGGACTTCTGTCTTCTCTGCATTGAGCTTCAGGCAGCTGTTGGTCATCCAGACTGCGACGTCTTGCATTCCTTTCTGGAAGTTGAGTTTGGCAGTGGTGGGGTCTTTGGTGAGGGAGAGGATGAGCTGGGTGTCGTCGGCGTAGGATACGATGTTGAGGCCGTGTTGTCGGACGATGGCTGCGAGGGGGGCCATGAAATGTTGAAGAGGGTGGGGCTCAGTGATGAACCCTGTGGGACTCCATAGGTGATTTTCGTGGGGTCGGAGAGGAAGGGTGGGAGTTTGATCCTTTGGCTTCTTCCGGTGAGGAATGATTGGATCTAGTCCAGGGCTGTTCCTTGTATGCCTGCGTCGTGTAGTCTGATGACTAGTGTGCGATGGGAGACGGTGTCGAAGGCCGCTGATAGGTCGAGTAGGATGAGGGCTGCGGAGTGGCCTTGGTCCAGGAGGGTGCGGATGTCGTCTGTGGCGGCGAGTAGGGCGGTCTCTGTGCTGTGGTTGCTTCGGAATCCGGATTGGGACGGGTCGAGGACGGCGTTCTCTTCAATGAATCGTGTCAGTTTCCTGTTGACTGTTTTCTCTGCAACTTTGGCTGCGATGGGGAGGAGCGAGATGGGCCGATAGTTCTTGAGGTCGGTGGGGTCAGCTGTGGGCTTCTTGAGCAGGGGTCTGACTTCTGCGCGCTTCCAGTCTGGGAAGGTGCCTGTTTTGAAGGTGGTGTTGATGGTGCGTTGTAGTTTGGGTGCGATGGCGGCCACAGCTCTGTGGTAGATGTGAGGGGGGCAGGGGTCGGTGGGGACCCCGAGTGGATGCTTTTCATGGTCGAGGCAGTGTCTTCGGCCGTGATCGGTGTCCAGATGGACATGGTGGGCTGGCTGGTGTTTCTGGGGGGCGGGGGGCCGTCTGTGGTGCCTGGTGGATGGTCGATGAAGTTGTCGTAGAGGTTTTTGATCTTGAGGTGGAAATAGGTTCCAAGCTTGTCGCAGAGGTCTTGGGATGGGTGATGTCTGTGGCTTCGCTGCGTGGGTTGGTGAATTCTTGAATGACACTGAAAAGTTCCTTGGAGTTGGTGGAGTTGGCCAGGATTTTGTTGTGGATGAAGTTCCTTTAGGTGGCTCTGATCTGGTTGTGGTAGTCCGTCATGGCGTCCTTGTAGGTGGTGTGGTTTTTGGTTGTCTTGGTGTTTCTCCAGTTCTTCTCCAGGCGTCTGCAGGTGCGTCTGGCTTCTTGGAGAGCGGTTGTGAACCAGGCGGCTTTCCTGGGGCGTTGTCTGTCGGGGTTGCGTAGAGGGCGAGCTCATCTGCGCAGTTGGAGATCCAGGTGTGGAGTTCTCTGGCTGCGTCGTTTGTGCTGTTTGCGTCGGGTGCCCAGGTGTGGTTGTCTCGGCTGAGGGTGGAGTTAAGTTGCTCGTCGGTAACCTTGCTCCAGTTCCTTCGTGGTGGGCGTGGGGCTGGTTTGGGTGCCTTGGGTTTGTTGATGGCGAAGTGTACGCAGTGGTGGTCGGTCCATGGCGGCTGCGTTGTGTGGCTGAAATGGACGCTGTTTCCTACTGCGAAGATGGGGTTGAGGGTGTGTCCTGCTCTGTGGGTCGGTGTGTTGACGAGTTGTTTAAGTCCGATGCTGGCGAGGTTGTCACGAAGGATAGTGGAGTTGGGGTCACTGGGGTTGTCGAGGTGGAAATTCAGGTCTCCAATCAATATGTAGTTTGTTGAGGCGATCGTGTGGGGTGCGATGAAGTCGGTGATGGTGGTGGCAAAGGGTGTTCGGGGGCCGGGGGGGTCTGTAGACGAGGGTTCCTCGGAGTGTGGCTTTGGGGGTGGTCTGGATCTTGAAGTGCAGGTGTTCGGCGGAGGGGAAGGTTTCGCTGGAGGAGGTGAGGCGGAGGGTGCTCTTGTGGGCGATGGCGAGGCCCCCTCCTGGGTGGTTGGGGCGGTCTTTCCTCTGGATCTTGTATCCGTCTGGGATGGCGGTGCTGATGTCGGGGGCGGAGGATGCGTTGGTCCAGGTCTCTGTGAAGAAGGCGATGTCGGGTGAAAGAGTCGAGTAGGTTCCAGATTTCCATGAAATGTGATTCTTTTTCAAGGCAAAGAGCACCTCCAGTATCCCATTATGTCCTGTCGGTGGCAGTTGAATACGTTCTTTTTTCCAGCTGATCGATCCTGGAACACAGAGCTCAACCTGCTTGAGGGGTTTTTTTTTCTTCCCTTTCCAAACCTGGAGAAAACTCCTTTAGCCTACATCTTTTAAGACTTGAAGCATATTTTTCTGATGGATACTTCTAACTACAAATTTCTCACCTTTCGAATATTTGTCAGGTGCCAAAGTGGATCCAGAAACCTGTCATAGCAGTTTTCCAGTATGCCTCTAGGTAGTGCCATGCTACTCTACATAGGCTTGCTTCATCCCAGAAAAGATTAAATGGAGCCACATATAAGTGCAAGCCCTGTGCACCAACATCAGTTCCTTTCTTTCCACCCCTTCAGATGCAGATCCAGAGCTCCACTCCCAATTTCATCTATCTTCAACACCTTCTAAACATAATCCTTTCTGCTACTGAACGATGTCCTCTCCTGAAAATAGACTTCTTACCACGCTGAGACTGTCGGAAACCGATGTCGGTGATGGACCTGAAGAAGGAGTGTTTTTGGAAGTTGGATTTGGGGTGACAAATGCTTCCTCATACCCCCGAAGGTGTTCTGGGACTACAGGCAAAGCTGTACGTCACTGAACACAACAAGTAGTTACGGGCCTAGTGTAAGTCTCAAGCACATTCCAAGTGGAGGGTGCTCCTTCAAGAGGTCAGCTTTGCGGTTGAATTCCTCTGGTAAGTCTAAGCCCAAACAATGTAAGAAGGTGACCCCATTCCACTACTCTAGATCTAAACTGAAGGCGCAAGTACTTCAATATGCCATTCGGTCTCCCTCTGGATACCCAATTGCAGAGCCAATTACCCGGTTTGCCCTGAATTCCACGGTCATCAGCGCAACAGATTGAAGCCTATAAGGCAGTCATATGATAGATATTTGGCACTCTTCTGTTCCCCCTGCCAGGACTTTTTGGCCCCAAGGATCCACAGGGGGCCTCTTCTGGTTCACTGTCAGTGTATCTGTCCTCTGTGCTGATTTAGCCACCCCCCTCCCTCCCTGGGCCTGTCACCATCTCAGAGTTTAGACATCTAGCCCGGCACCACAACCTGCATTGGTCTCTCTCTTGTCGATGTGGCAGGTGCCGTTTCAACACGCAGTGCTGGTTCCGATGTCTGACCCCAAACCAATTTCAGCACTGTCTTACCCGATGTCTCACAATGAAATCACAAAAGCTTAACTGGTGCACATACAGCCTGATTGCAATCCTGTTCATCATCTAGAATGGACACACCTCAGAGGTCCGTTGTCTTTTCAGCTCAGATTTTGATCAAAGCCTGCCACCACTCGGAGATGATGGGGATGATTTACTCCCTTAGTATGACTATTTGTTCATGGAGTTACAAGAGGCCATTAGGCTTGATATTTCCTGTGATACAGGCTTTGACTTGCCATATGGTCCTCCAACGGAAGAGTGACTAATTTGCAATGGTAATTCGACATGCAACTGAAGTCTTGTACCTACACCTACCCTCCATTGACGTTAAGACAAATGTCCTCATAGAAATAGAGCCCTTGCTCCTGTTCAATGAGGCCCTCATAAATACTTTAATGGGCAGCTGGTCAATGAAGCCGCTAGTGTTGCGAGTACTTGCGTCGAGATGCGTCACGCTGAGTCGAGATGCGTTGAGCTGGGCCAATTGTTGTCCTCAAGATGTGGTGCGCTAGGTTGGTGCTAGTGAAGCCGCCGATCAGAAGCTACGATGCTCAGTCCATTAAGGACTCAAAACATTGTTTGCGTTTGAGATTGTTCTCTATCAAGTCCTTTTTGATGGGCCCTATAAACAGGTGAACAGTCTGTTCACTACCAGGCTACTGCTAGACCACCGCTTGACCAAAGACCGCTTATCAGCTCAGGGGTTGGAACCGCAAAGAAATGGTTGGATGCACTTAAAAGAAAATATCAAGCACTTTTGGCTGCACCTGAATGAATCAGTTACTTCATGATAAAAGCAACACGAGAAAATATGCAAGAAAAGTAATCCAAACATTGAAAAGAAGATTCTCTGAATGCTATAACTGATGTATTCTGATGCTTACCCTTGCAAAGCAAAGTGAGGTCAATTTGAATGCACTCTGGTTTGTAATTGTACAAGATGAGGATAGCTTCCCAGAGAGTGGAAGTGTATACCTGCATTCTGATAGCTGGAGGGAGGATACCCAGACACTGAGGTGAGAAAGAAGAGATCAGGCAATATTTATAAATTCCGAGAGGCCTTTTGTTTATCAAGGAGTTGCAGAATACTCCTCCCGAGCAAAGTCGCCTGGTGGATGGCTGTGACAATGGTTGGGACACCAGCCTCAGCTTTTCCAAAGAGTTATAGCTTCTAGGACAGACCTGTTGTCTGCCTGTCCCCAATCGCTGCATCAAGAAGATCCCAAACAACATTTTGTCCACGGTGTGGGTGTTGAAGCTCAGAGTCACCTCCAGTGTTTCCTATAATGAGAAACATCATCTTACACAAAGGCTGCCTCTCCACAGTAGTCTGAGAAAGATGCTTGAGATTAAACCTCCACGTTATTTTGCTCACAGATTATGAATATTAAAGGATAACCCTTAAAAAGCAGGAAAAGCAAGATATTACTGCAATGCATAAGCTGTAATATTTGGTATCTCAATAGAAAAATACAGGAAAACACAAGGGAGGGTACAATTTGGCAGAAAAGAACTATGTTCACCCCGTCAACATAAGACCATATCAATTTGTACCCTGGTAAGTTTTAAACCTCGAAACATAGTGGATATCAAATATTACAGCCAATATAGGCCATGATATTTGGTATCCCTTAAAGGAAATGGAAATGAAAGCTTGTAGAATGGTATCAAAAGTGCTAAAGCACATTGTAATCTGCTGTCAAATAAAAGGCAATTTCAACTTGTCAATGGTTAAAAGGTCTGCCTTGAAACGCAAGGGGATACCAGATATTACACCAATGCATGATCCGTAATATTTGGTATCCTCATAAAAAGAGACAGTGGAAAACACAAGGAAGGTGTGATTTGTCACAAAAACAATGTGTTCATCCCGCCAGCATAAGATCATATAAAATTGTATCCTGGTATATTTTAATCCAAGAAACATAGGGGATACCCAATATTACAGCTCATTCGTGACATTATATTTGGTATCCCCTAAAGGAACCGGATGTGAAAGCTTGTGGAATGATATTAAAAGTGCTAAACTATACTGTAATCTGCTGTCAAATAAAAGTCAATTTGAACTTGTCAGTGGTGAAATGGTAACCCTTGAAAAGGAGGGTATACAAAATATAACAGCAATGCTTGAGCCATAATATTTGGTATCCCCATAGTAAACGAGGTTGGAAAGCAAAAGGAAGGTTGCTATTTGGCATAGAAATACTGTGCTTACCCATCCAACAAAAGACCATGTCAATTTGAATACTGGTAAGTTCTAACCCCAGAACCAAAGTGGATACCAGATATTATAGCCGGTATAGGCCATTATATAAGGTATCCCCTAAGGGGACCGGATGTAAAATCTTGTGGGATTGATGTAGAAAAAATCTGAAAAGATACTGTAATCTGCTATAAAATAAAAGGCAACTTCAACTGGTAAACGGCTAAAGGGTAACCAATGATACGTAGGGGATACAAGATATTACAGCACTGCGTGAGCCATAATATTTGGTATCCCCATTGTAAACGATGTTGGAAAGCAAAAGGAAGGCCGCTATTTGGCATACAAGTACTGTGCTCACCCATCCAACATAAGACTATGTCAAATTGAATCCTGGTAAGTTCTAACCCAAGAAACACAGGGGATACTAAATATTATAGCCGGTATAGGCCATTATATATGGTATCCCCTAAGGGAACCAGACGTACAATCTTGTGGAATGATGTAAAACATCTGAAAAGATACTGTAGACTGCTATCAAATAAAAGACAACTTCAGGTGGTCAATGGCTAAAGCGTAACCCATGAAACGTAGGGGATACGAGATATTACAGCAATGCAAGAGCCATAATATTTGGTATCCCCATAGTAGACGATGTTGGAAAGCAAAAGGGAGGGTGATATTTGGCATAGAAATACTGTGCTCACCCATCCAACATAAGACCATGTCGAATTGAATACTGGTATGTTCTAACCCAAGAAACACAGGGGATACCAAATATAATAGCCTGTATAGGCCATTATATATGGTATGACCTAAGGGAACACGTACCCACAATCTTGTGGAATGATGTACAAAATGTGAAAAGATACTTTATTCTGCTATCAAATAAAAGACAACTTCAAGTGGTCAATGGCTAAAGTGTAACCCATGAAACATAGGGGATACGAGATATTACAGCAATGCATGAGTCATAATATTTGGTATCCCCATAGTAGACGATGTTGGAAAGCAAAAGGGAGGGTGATATTTGGCATAGAAATACTGTGCTCACCCATCCAACATAAGACCATGTCGAATTGAATACTGGTATGTTCTAACCCAAGAAACACAGGGGATACCAAATATAATAGCCTGTATAGGCCATTATATATGGTATGACCTAAAGGAACCGTACCCACAATCTTGTGGAATGATGTACAAAATGTGAAAAGATACTTTATTCTGCTATCAAATAAAAGACAACTTCAAGTGGTCAATGGCTAAAGTGTAACCCATGAAACATAGGGGATACGAGATATTACAGCAATGCAAGAGCCATAATATTTGGTATCCCCATAGTAGACGATGTTGGAAAGCAAAAGGGAGGGTGATATTTGGCATAGAAATACTGTGCTCACCCATCCAACATAAGACCATGTCGAATTGAATACTGGTATGTTCTAACCCAAGAAACACAGGGGATACCAAATATAATAGCCTGTATAGGCCATTATATATGGTATGACCTAAGGGAACCGTACCCACAATCTTGTGGAATGATGTACAAAATGTGAAAAGATACTTTATTCTGCTATCAAATAAAAGACAACTTCAAGTGGTCAATGGCTAAAGTGTAACCCATGAAACATAGGGGATACGAGATATTACAGCAATGCATGAGTCATAATATTTGGTATCCCCATACTAAACGATGTTGGAAAGCAAAAGGAAGGGTGCTTTTTGGCATAGAAATACTGCGCTCACCCATCCAACATAAGACCATGTCGAATTGAATACTGGTATGTTCTAACCCAAGAAACACAGGGGATACCAAATATAATAGCCTGTATAGGCCATTATATATGGTATGACCTAAGGGAACCCGTACCCACAATCTTGTGGAATGATGTACAAAATGTGAAAAGATACTTTATTCTGCTATCAAATAAAAGACAACTTCAAGTGGTCAATGGCTAAAGTGTAACCCATGAAACATAGGGGATACAAGATATTACAGCAATGCGTGAGCCATAATATTTGGTATCCCCATTGTAAACGATGATGGAAAGCAAAAGGAAGGGTGATATTTGCCATAGAAATATGTGCACATCCATCCAACATAAGACCATGTTAAATTGAATACTGGTAAGTTCTAACCCCAGAATCACAGGGGATACCTGCTATTATAGCCGGTATAGGCCATTATATATGGTATCCCCTAAGGGAACCAGAGGTAAAATCTTGAGGAATGGGGTAAAAAATGTGAAAAGTTACTGTAGTCTGCTATCAAGTAAAACACAACTTCAAGTGGTCAATGGCTAAAGGGTAACCAATGAAATTAGGGGAATACGAGATATTACAGCAATGCGTGAGCCATAATATTTGGTATCCCCATTGTAAGCGATGTTGGAAAGCAAAAGGAAGGATGCTATTTGCCATGGGAATACTGTGCTAATCCATCCAACATAAGACTATGTGAAATTGAATACTGGTAAGTTCTAACCCCAGAAACACAGGGGATACCAGATGTAGCCGGTATAGGCCATTATATGGGGTATCTCTTAAGGGTACCGGCTGTAAAACCTTGTGGGATTTATGTACAAAATCTGAAAAGATACTGTAATCTGCTGTATAATAAAAGGTAACTTCAACTGGTGAATGGCTAAAGGGTAACCTATGAAACATAGGGGATACGAGATATTACAGCAATGTGTGAGCCATAATATTTGGTATTCCCATAGTAAATGATGTTGGAAAGCAAAAGGAAGGGTTATAATCAGCATAGAAATACTGTGTTCGCCCATCCAACATAAGACCATGTCTAATTGAATCCTGGTAAATTCTAAACCAAGAAACACCGGGGATACCAGATAATATAGCCGGTTTAGGCCATTATATTTGGTATCCCTTACGGGAACCGGATGTAAAATCTCGTTGAATGATGTAAAAAATGTGAAAAGTTACTGTAGTCTGCTATAAAATAAAAGGCAACTTCAAGTGGTCAATGGCTAAAGGGTAACCCATGAAACGTAGGGGATACAAGATATTACAGCAATGCGTGAGCCATATTATTTGGTATCCCTTTGTAAACGATGTTGGAAAGCAAAAGGAAGGGTGCTATTTGCCATAGAAATACTATGCTCATCCATCCAACATAAGACCATGTCAAATTGAATACTGGTAAGTTCTAACCCCAGAAACACAGGGGATACCAGATATTAGAGCCGGTATAGGCCATTATATATGGTATCCCCTAAGGGAACTAGATGTAAAATCTTGAGGAATGATGTACAAAATGTAAAAGTTACTGTAGTCTGCTATCAAGAAAAAGGCAACTTCAAGTGGTCAATGGCTACAGGGTAACCCATGAAACGTAGGGGATACAAGATATTACAGCAATGCGTGAGCCATAATATTTGGTATCCCTTTGTAAACGATGTTGGAAAGCAAAAGGAAGCGTACTAATTGCCATGGGAATACTGTGCTCATCCATCCAACATAAGACTATGTTAAATTGAATACTGGTAAGTTCTAACCCAAGAAACACAGGGGATACCAAATATTATAGCCCGTATAGGCCATTATATATGGTATCCCCTAAGGGAACCGGACGTACAATCTTGTGGAATGATGTAAAAAATGTGAAAAGATACTGTACTCTGCTATCAAATGAAAGA
This sequence comes from Calotriton arnoldi, assembly GCA_963921515.1. Classification (NCBI taxonomy): domain Eukaryota; kingdom Metazoa; phylum Chordata; class Amphibia; order Caudata; family Salamandridae; genus Calotriton; species Calotriton arnoldi. Next base: position 114,315 of record CAWUFW010005562.1, read on the forward strand.
CAACTTCAAGTGGTCAATGGCTAAAGGCTAACCCATAAAATGTAGGGGATACGAGATATCACAGCAATGCGTGAGCCATAATATTTGGTATCCTCATAGTAAACGATGTTGGAAAGCGAAAGGAAGGTCGCGGTTTGGCATAGAAGTACTGTGCTCACCCATCCAACTTAAGACCATGTCTAATTGAATCCTGGTAAGTTCTAACAGCAGAAACACAGGGAATACCAGATGGTATAGCCGGTATACGCCATTATATATGGTATCCCCTAAGGGAACCGGATGTAAAATCTTGTGAGATTGATGTAAAAAATCTGAAAAGGTACTGTTATTTGCTATAAAATAAAAGGTCGTACAAACAAAGCACTGCCAATGAGGCCGGGGGTCTATAGCGCTGCGTGGTCTGAGAGGTGCCGACAGCCCCACTCACTCTATGCCTGCAGGGGAGCACACAACGTGCAGTAACACAAAAACATCATTTTGCCCACCAGTTGCTGGGTCATTGGCCAATCATCATCCAATCACTGACTTAGTGGAATTGAGTTAACTGTCACTGCCATGCAGATGGTGCCAGTTTTTGAAATACAACAGGGCAAGTCGCCGCCCCCTGGATTCATCATCACTCTCAGTCTGAGCAAGGGGCCGTGCACTGCAGGGTAGTCTCAGGGTGATTACTACTCTCCAGAGGGGATGTAATTGTCAGAGTCTGTTTGACAGACTTAGCCATGGCATGTCACATGGCTGGGTTCCTGAGGCTCAGCTTTATTTTGCACTGCAGCCAGAGCCTGAGGCTGCCCTATGCTGTGTGATGACAATTTGTGTTCATTATTGGTAGTGAAGAAACTCAACCTTGAAGGTGGCACTGTATAATGCATGCTCACTGGCAGCACAGTTTGCACAGCACTGCCAGCAGGCAGCCCGCTGCTCGCGCTTTTGCAATGGTCTGTTCCTATTTGCAGTTTCTTATGCCTAGAAGTGCCGCTGTGATAGGAGGCGCTATAAATGCATGACTAAGCATTTTAGTGTGGTGATGAGGACTTCCATGCTAATCTGCATTTGTCTAACCATTGATGCATGATACTTGGCAGAGCTGTACCTCCAGCCTGAAAAAAACAAAAAAGTGCTTTAATTCCCACACCCTCTATTGTCCATGTTGCCCCCAACACCCATTCCTTCCCTCCTCCCTCCTTGTATCCCCTGCCTTCCCTCCTACCCCGCCAGCAATTTAAAAAAAGGGTTATGACCGTATCATATTTCCTTTTTAGGTCAAGCCTAGAGTCAGAGTGCATGCGCTGCTCTGCGAGGCAGGATGTATCTAGAATATGGGCTTTAACCAAGCCCATCGATTGCCATTCGTTCATTTTTGTGCCTTTCAGAAATGCTGCCTTTTTATTGGTGCATTGCTTGTAATTGTCCCTCCTTTGGGTGCTTGGTTCACGCCCAGGGGATTTCACTAATTGTTCCTTCGGATTGGCTATCACACGTTCATGGTTCCTCCTGGTTGGCCATCGCAACGCGCGCTTCCGCTGCTCTTTTCAACTTGATCAGCACAGCATGCAGTGCTTTATCCATTCATCTGTGTGACACATCGAGCATCAACTTTAAGCATGGACTCATTTGCACTTTAAACTGCATGCTTCAAACAGACGGACATCTTGACCGCTGCGTGTTTCTCTGTGTATGTATGTTTCTGCTCAAGTGAGCGTTATTGCAGTGGGGGGGATCTGCCAATGTGGTCTTATGTTTACACCTGAAAGACCGGTCACCGGAAGCACAAAAGACAAATAGAAATGTTACTCGAGAGATTTAGACTGAGCGCGCTCGGTGCCTCGCTTGCTTGTGAGTATATACTGCTTCTAGAGAAGTGATCCTGTACGTCGTTTCAGAGCTGTAACTATTAACGCACATGATCCCTTGTTTCTCCAAGCTATAGTGCGGAGTTTTGGGAAAATTTGTGAAACCCCACCATATAAGATGCATTGTGTAGTTCACCTTAAAATGTTTTGCAGGCCTCTCTCCCCTTCAAACATTCTCCTAGGGAAACAGTGGGTACCAGAGAAAGCTAACCAGGGCTTTTGCATGGATTTTTGCCTGTCAAAGTGACATTTTGCGCCTCTTCACTCCCTGTAGTCTTTGCTAATTTTATGATAATGCTGATGGTCTTCTGCTCCTCTAGACTTAAGGCAGCAGCCTGCTCTTGCCTTGTTTTTTAAACTGACTCTGGAAGATGAGACCTTTTTCACACTGAGCCCCCATTCCATAGCGTGCCCTCCACTATGGCTGCGATCTGTCCGCAGTAGTGGTGATGTGGCTCTTGACTCCGTCTGTTGTCAGGCAGGCGTCCCCCCTTCCCACCTCTTCCCAAATGTGCTTTCTGTTACCATTGTGACTCACAATCTGTTTTCTGCACTGTTGCCTGATAGCCATATGAGCAAAAAAAATCCACACATTTCTTCTCCGTTTTATTTTGCGAATAGAAGAGGACAGATGGTATCTAAAGCAGATTACCTGCTAGGTGTATTCGTTGGCCTTACCATCAAATAAGAACCTGGTTATTTTTACAGTGCTTGCAAGTGTTTACCGTTTATAGCGCTGTAAATAACAAGTGGTCATCATTGCCCAACTCACTTAGCTGATTTTAGAACTATGAAACAGACGGTTGGCCCTGCCACTATCAAACTTGTGACTAGGAGGTTTATAACAATAATGATGATGATAAATAGTTTTTTTTATAGTATGTAATGCCAGAGGTTTGCAGTTGTAGGCGCTGTAATAACACATGTTACCCAATTTAATGCTACTCATTTTATCTATGTTAGATGGATGCAAGGCTGAACTGGCCCTGCTGGAATTCAACCTGGCTGGTTGCACAGTAATAACAGCAGGGAACACATAACCTACTGAGCAGACCAGCTGACATGGGATCATTGTGCAGAAAAACTAGAATCCTGCTTAAATAAGACTACTTCTTAGGAAGTACAATAATAATACAATTGCCATTCTTCTGGTGCCTTTGGGAAGAAAGTGGGATTCATTGTTTTTGGAAGTTTATCTAAGTCACCAGTGGTAAACGACCATCCCAAACACACCAGCTAAAAACACATCAAGCAATAACATTGGTGTTGAGGCAGGCCAGGCACGGGTCAGCATCCTTATAAAAGAAACAAGACTGCCCCAAGCGAGATCCAACCACCTTCTCACGTCTCATAAGGTAAGCAAGGCAACAACAGCTCGAAAATGCAGTGAGGAAAAGGTCAGGAATACCAGTAACCCAACTCTGCAATGTCAGAAGCAATGATGCGGTTGTCTTCCCTCTTTTATCTGGCATAAATGTTTATGCTTGTTTTTTTACCTCACTCAATAGCTTTTGGCATTTGATAAGTTTACAGTTTTAAAAGCAACCCGCTCGTTTCCTACTGAGCAGTGAATTCAAAATCCTGTGAACCACATACACATCTATGGGTGCATGGTTTGGAGCACCAGAATCAGAACTCCCCTGACAAATGTGCCAAGCTAAGTTTAGATGAATATGGTGCATGCCCCCCCACAGATGTGCATAACCCTAGCACCATTTGCAACCAAAACAGTGCCCCACATTGTTCAAGCCCCCCCTAACATTATTCAACACAAATGTCACTGGGGATTCACTCTGCATGTTTTCATTAAGATATTTGGACAAGTCTTTGCATATAATAAGGTTTTGTAAATTTGTGCGCAATGAAAGGCCGCCTTTCTTCGTAATTATGTTTCATCATTTTAAAACTTGGGAACACAATCCACACAAATACACTCCACACCATGCAACATAATTCAGCATAATTTCACTCAATGCTGCACACTTCCAAGCCACACAATTCAACTCTACCATTTTCCTTCCACACCACACAATTCGGCAACAAACCACATATTTCAACTCAACAACACAAGTACAGAACACACCAAATACATCTAAACCACACCATATAATTCCATATCACGCCACAAAATTCAACAGCACATCACATAATTAAAATCTCTATGACACACAAGTACACTCCACATAATTCTAGTACACTCAACATCACATAATTACTATCCACATATTTTAACTGCACATAATTCCACTTAACAAATCCACTCCACACCACACAATTCCACAACTAATAATTCCAATCCAACCCACATAATTCCACTCCACAGCGCACATATCCACTCCACACCAATTCAGAACACATGGGTAAAAGACATTGTCATTTACAGCGCCAATACCTCTAACTCTCACAAATTTGAGACCAATTTGCATTGTAAATGCTTGTTTTACTTTCATTCATGCAGCACTCCAGCCATGCTGCTACACAACATTACTTAAAAACATAGACAAATAACTCTCTAATAGGCAAAACATATTGCCAATGATTGTTTTAATTGGCACAGAAATATAATGCAGGCTGGTGATATGCCAGTAAGGTGGCAGCCTTATAATTGTATGTAAATAATGATACAATCACTGTTGTTGTACTTACAGTGTCAGTTATATGTTTTGAAAACAGTTTTGTAAATTGTTCATTGTATATAACAGACTAAATCTTTGCTCAGTAACACTGAAACTAGTGACAACAGGATACAGCAGACGGAGTCAGTATCACTACTCCAAGGCAATAGCCCCCATACTTTAACCCGCAGCACTAGATTCAGTGCTAAGAAGTGCAGGTTAGCCTCAAATCGTTCTTTGAACATACCCAAAGCTGGTAACAATAACCCCATAGTAGCAAACCAGCTAAAATCTAGCCCACTGTCCATCCCTCACACACCTCGGGCGAATACATCTAATACTCTGCAAAGCGAGGGTTTCTCGGATGCAGCTTCTGGTGGTCAGAACTTCAGTAGGTTAGATCACTATACTAGTTCCGATCTATTCTTACAGTGGAAGGAAAAATTATCTGAAGATACCGTAAATAGCCACATTCACGCGGAACTAAATACATCTAGCGTTCAGATCTCCATGACTACAGACAAGCTGCAATTTCCACTTCTCTCCTCTCCCCCACGAACTGAGCTAGAATCGCTCAATGCCCAGACGGATAGGATAGCAATAGACATGCAAAACGCCATCAGAAACATGAAGAATATTTTACTTATCTCAGAAAGCTATCTCTCTAAAATCATCCAGATTCAAAAATCAGTACACTCACTACACAACAAACTTGACAGGATTAACACGACCCCATTGCCTCTGTCAAATAGGATTCTTCGTCCTCGCAAAATCCTTAGTTATCTGACAGACTTCGAAACACAATCCTTAATGCTATCATATGAGTTGTCACCCAGTCCCACCCCTAAGAGAAATGATCAACAAATTAGAGCAGTTCCGATCAATGTAAACAGAATAACATAGGTGAATCCTAGAAAGCTAAATGCTAACAACCTGAAAGAAATAACATTAATACCTTTAAGGCAAGATTCGATTCTAAATACCCCTCTGAAACCGCTTATGTCTTACTACTGAATTGCCTTTCAGCTATGAAACATGCAGCGGACATTGCCGACCTAATCCTGAACCGGGGTATTGACGTAGCTATTCTAACAGAAACGTGGCTCAATAATGCATCGTCCCCATGCCTAGACCTATTGGTTCCACCAAACTACAATATTGTGAGACTAGACAGGCTAAATAAAACAGGTGGAGGAGTGGCCTGTATACACAGATCAAGCATCTCAATCTCTAAAGCCCACTCCGACCCTCTTGAGTCCTGTGAATACCTGGGGCTCTCTCTACGTCTCTCAGATAACCAACACTTTAAACTACATGCTTTCTACCACCCCCCAGGTAAAAGCGCAATGTTCATAGACCAACTTATGGAAATTTTCACAGCAAATTCTGATCCACACTCCAACAATATCTTTCTAGGGGACTTCAATCTACATTGGAATGACCTCATAGATAATCAGGTCAATATTTTCAAAAACTTCCTAGCAGACCATTCTCTAGTGCAGGCATGTGGTCTTCCAACTCACTCAAAAGGCGCTACATTAGACTGGATCATCTCCAAAGAAAATTAGGTAGATTCAATCGATATTGTACCCCGCGACTGGTCGGATCACCACATCATCACCTTCCAAATAACATCCTTTAAGAAGAAAAGAGCCACACAAGCAGTCAAGCCTAAGCAATGGGTAAGAGATACTAAAGGCCTAAACATGGAGTTGCTAACAGCAAGTTGCGAGAACGAACTTGAACCTCCTCCTGGAGTGGTGGACTTCAGCGAGCTTACGGATCATTACAACAGTACAATGTCTAACATATTCAATAACATAGCCCCTTTAAAACTCAAAAGAATTCAAGTCAAAGATAAAAACCCATGGTTCAAAGGTTCTCTGAATGAAGAAAGACGGATACTCAGAAGCACAGAAAGGAAATGGAGACAGCTCCCATCATCCCCTCATCTAAATCAGCTAAGAAAGACTAGGAAAGCCTACAATAAAAGTGTACTTCAGTCAAAAAAAGACTTTTTTTTTTTTAATTAACTTGATAATGCTAAGAACAGACCGAGAAAACTCTTCGATCTACTAAAGGATCAGTCGAACAAATTGGCCAAATCCTCTCCACTAACAGCTCAATCGGCTCTGAGCTGTGAAGACTTTTCAGCATTTTTTACTACCAAAGCTAGTTCCATGGAGAATGAACTCAAGGTTACCGCTGATAATCTCGTGACTCAAAAGAGCACTCAAGTGAAGCAGCCAACCCAGCCTGCACAAACAGTGCCCAAAAATAAGGCCCATTGGTCAACCTTCAAACTTTATGATCAGGATGACATTGCTAGAACCTTATTGGCCTTAAAACCGAACAACCATTACTATGATCCTCTTCTCGCAAAATGTTGGCCTACGGTCAACCACATGGTCATCCTTAGCTGGACTAAAATAATTAATGCCTCGCTCTTCCAAGGTTCCTTTCCTGACTGTCTAAAAACAGGCCAGGTCATCCCTCTACTGAAAAAACCTACAGAGAATCCATCAGACCCAAACAACTTTAGGCCGGTAACAAACATTCCCTTACTGGCTAAGGTGTTGGAAAAATGTGCTCAACAACAACTGAACCTTCACATCTCTAAATATAAGCTACTAAACGACTGCCAATCAGGATTTAGACCAGACCACATCACGGAAACAGCAATTATGCACATAGCTGATGACGCTGTGCTTGCTCTAGACCGTAACGAAACCTGTCTACTAGTCCTCCTCGACCTATCTTCAGCATTTGACACCGTAAATCATGGCAAATTATTAGACCGATTGGAGAATAGGATGGGTTTCTCAGGGACAGTCCTAAAATGGTTTCATTCCTTCTTAGAGAACAGATCACAAAGATTCTTGGTGAACCATAATCTATCCCTTCCATCCCCGAGTCAGATTGGAGTCCCTCAAGGCTCAACGCTATCCCCATCCCTATTCAATCTGTGCATTGAGCCACTCACGGAAATACTGCAGCAGGCTAACATCTCCTTCCACATGTACGCAGACGACACTCAGCTGTATATGAAGATCACATTGCTTGAAGAGATCAAAATAATGAACCTAGCACTACAAAAGACCGTACATTGGCTTTCTAGCAATCATCTTAAACTCAACTCACAGAAAACAGAATTCCTTCTGATCTCCCCCCTTAAATCCTCCACGATGATCAAGGAATGGACCAAACTGATCACAGCGCTAAATGGTACTCCGATTCTAGTTGATTCTACCAAGTCTCTTGGAATCACGCTGGATAAGGATTTAAACATGAAAGCAAACATCAACACTATGGCAAAAAATGCCCGATTCCATTTGAGCTATATCAGAAAATTGAAACCGTTCATTGACGCTGCTGACCCAAAAACGGCTGTCCAAGCTTTGGTTATCTCAAGGATTGAGTATGGTTGCACAACTCTAGCTGGACTTCCTAAGATTTCAACAGCCCCACTAAAAGCCTGCCTCAATGCTGCAGCGAGACTTGTAACGGGTACAAGAAAATTTGACCACATCACTCCACATCTGAAATCGCTCAAATGGCTACCGTACGAGGCAAGAATTCAGCTAAAGATGGCGTGTATTACACACAAAGCTTTACACTACAGAACACCACTTTACCTTGCCCAGAAAATTACGATTTCTGGAGGCCTTAGATCATCGAGAGGGGCCGCAGTTTTCCTTCTGAAACCAGCAATTTTCCGTAAGAAGAGAACGTACGATAGAGCATTCTCTGGAGTGGCACCAAGAATTTGGAATGCGCTTCCACCAAATATTAGAGGAATCACCTCTGTCTCGCAATTCAAAAAAGAGGCTAAGTCCTTTCTCATTAGTAAATTTCTCCCGTAACTAACTACAGCCCTCTTGCAACTCCTTTGAGACCTTTAATCATCCCTGAATCTACTATTTTCAGATGTGTTAATAGGTGGAGATAACAGGATGACTGTACTGCGAATATCAGAGTAATGGCTCTGGGATAGCACAAGTCATTGTGTTTTCATCGAGTCTCACCTATGGACCTCAGTCAGACTGGCATGGATACCCAAGTCCATACGCAAGATTCAAGGAAGATAGCTAATGAAGATACCTCTATCAAGCCACATGGTTATTGATCTGTACCTGTAACTGTGCATCCAGTTCTGAAACCAGGTTTTCTTTAGAAAGGATATTACATTTTATATTACTTTTTATATGCAAGTATGTCATGACATTTACTAAATAACCCTAGTGGTTGCCTAGTAAGACTGAAGATGTTTATTAGTTGTAAATTTGTAAACTGTGATCGAAACTGTTTGTGGCGGAACTGTAAAGCGCTCTGACACCCAGGATTGGGTCATGTTCGCGCTATAGAAAACACTAAAAATAAAATAAATAAATAAAATAAAATATAATCTGAAATGTTTTATTTCTCCATTTTCCTATCCTGCTTTTTCCCATTGCCTTTTTTCTATCCCTCACACTTTAATATTTCTCCCATATTGATGGGTTTTATCCTTTTAGGTTTTTTAATCTCTGCCATTGTTTCCCTCAGCTCTGCCAAGTACCACGCATCAGGCATTAGACTAACGCATTTCAGCGTGGTGGTCCGCATCCGTGCACTGAAATGGAAAGTCACGCATTTGTAGCGCCTCAGTATCAATCCAGAGTGCTATTAGTGCTCAGTTAGAAACTGAAATCCAGGTTGCAGCGCACGGTATGCGCTGCTTGCGCAGGCTTGGGGCGGCTGGCTCAGCTCGTGACTGGGCTGTCTTAAGCAGGCTGAGAGCAGAGGCTACAATGTAAGCAGGTTTATTCACTTCCCCTTGACACTGGCAATCCATTCAGGTTAACTGTGTGACTCGTCACCTCACAGTCAGTGTTAAAATTATGGCCCCAAGCCGGCACGGTGCGAGCGGAAAACGCGACAGTCATGGAATAATGTGACAGTCTTTTGACACGCGGCCAGTCCCATCCCAGTACAGACAGCCGCAGGATTGGTGGTGTCTGACAGGCAGCACTGAGCTCAACTCAGATTGCATGTTGTGGCGCAGCCGGCAAAGAGTCGTCAACTCGACTCCTGGAGGAGCATGGCTGCAGCCGACTCCGAAGACAGCAGCACCCAGGAGGGAGAGAGTGTGCCTACACCGGCAGCAGGTAAGGGAACCTGCGCCCCCACCTTGAAACTTAATCTCGCTCCACAAGGGCCAGTACTAGCTTCCCCAGTCGGTTTGGTCTTGAATTCCCACAGAGCAGGCCAGAAAAACAAGTTAGGGATTATACTCACGCACTCAGCAGGTAATGGGCGCCACAGGGATGAAGGGGTCTGCACTTAGCACCTAACCCCGCAAATGGCATGCTGCACCGCCGGCGCTTCACAGCAGATAAACAGCAGTTATCTGCAGCGCCACAAGAAGTAAGGGACCCTGCGTGAGACACCTGCCTACACCTGGAATCTTTCCCCCACACCCTCCAAAAACACCAGAGAAACCCATACACTCGCCCACTCTCCACCCAGCATCCCCGCTTCCATACTTCCCTTTCACATAGGACTGCCCGGGCACACCCCTGCACACGAGACTGCCGCAGGTGAGTGTGGCCTACACATAAACAAGCTGGAAGCTGAGCCCTAGGGAGCAATCACCAGGATGGATGCGGCCTCCCTAGAGCCTCAGTCTGTTGGCGCCTGCCTAGCGGAGTGAGTCCGGCCCCTAGCATCGACAACTTGATACCTGGTTATGGTAATGAGGGGCAGCGGTAATGGTGCCGGTCCAACTTTCAGCATGGCCAGCAGCTGTGTCACTTACGAGCCTGGTGTTTTCAGAAGCTCTGGTACAGCTGCAGCCTGCAGGTGTGATCTGGTGCTGCAGGGTGGGGCAGGTAGTGGCGTGCCAAACGGGCTGACACCGCTCAGCTGCACTCCTTAGTTATAATTTTTATTCGGATTGATTAAACCATACTGTCTTTGAAACAAACAGCATCCTGGCTGGCTGTAAGGTGTGCGCCTCACTCTCCTGAGCCTTGCCAATGCCCGTGATGCTGTCTGGGGCGGCTCGCGAGTACTAGGTTAGTGTCCTTCCATATCTGGTGCTTTGCAGTAATTTTAAGAACTTCTTAGAGTTTCTCTTTGGTGAAATGGGTGTAATTTCTGATATTTATATGCTTGCCTCATCTTTATCACTTGACTTTGCTTGCGAGAAAGTCACTCACAGTTGTTGAAATGTCACTCATAATTACACTGAAATTATGAGAATGTCACACATAGCAATTGAAAACCTTGGCAGCTGTGTTCCCTCTTCTGTCATTCTCTCTCCTCATGTTTTAATTTACAATGTGATTCCAACTCTTCAAAAATAAAAATTCCATTCTTTCACTCCGACTCCATGCATATGTTTAATTTTTATTTATTTTACGTTTCCTTCTTTGTACTACTTGCGATTTGCTTAAAAAAAAATTCCATTCTTTCACTCAGACTCCATGCATGTTAGATTTTTATTTATTTTACGTTTCCTTCTTTGTACTACTTGCGATTTGCTTAAAAAATAAAAATTCCATTCTTCCACTCCGACTCCATGCATATGTTTAATTTTTATTTATTTTACGTTTCCTTCTTTGTACTACTTGCGATTTGCTTAAAAAATAAAAATTCCATTCTTTCACTCCGACTCCGTGCGTGCATTTATTTAATGTTCATTAATTTCACCTTTGTTTGTGCTAGTTGCGATTTGCTTGGAAAATAAACATTCCATTCTTTCACTCCGACTCTGTGTACACATATAATTTTCATTTATTTAACCTTTTGGTCTTTGAACTACTTGCGACTTGCTTCCTGTCTTCTGTGCAGCAGTGGCTCCAGTATTAGAGAAACGTCAGATAATTTATAGCGTGAGCCTGTCTGGTATCCCATGAAATCGTGTATCCCTGCACTCAGCCCGAGCAGAGATCGGCTGCTTCTGTCTGATCCTGCCCGGGCTGAGTTAATTCTCCGAAGACGGCCGAAGAGCAGGGGAAACACGATCCCAAGGGGATACCAGATATTATACAACAGGTACCGAGCGGAGTGAGGCACTGGGGTGACAAGCGACGGGGGAGACGAACGTCTGAACCTGCATATGCGGCGGGAGGAAGAGAGGAGGTGTAGCGGCCATTGGTGGAAAGAACCGGGACTAGTGTCCACTTGGGAGACCACGGGAGGGGTGGAGTGGAGAACATGTGCATTCGGGACTACTCCCAAGATAGTTTTAGCAACTAAATATAGTGAGTGGCTGCGGGCCAAAAATTGCTATTCCATAAGTGGCTCGGGCGTGAAAGTGAGGGGGAACCGAGGTTATAGAGAAGGGGAAGCTTGTTTAGGTGAAAGAAGTCCAGCTGAGTGCCCTTAGCAGTGGATAATGGTCCTCCGTTGATACCTTAGGAACGAGATGGGACGGGTCAATTGTAAGAAGGTTGTGTGTTTAAGTTTAAATATGCCCTGTACAATCACACCTAGATGTCCATAACCGTGTTGACCGCATGAGTAGTGAGTAACTTTATTCACAGTGCCACACAACTGAGATTGTAGTGGAACTTTATTTAGCGCGTTAGCCATCAACTAATTGGTTTTTACAATACAAAAAAATAAGTGACTAAAACTGACTGACACCATAGTTGTGTCACCCTGACATTTCAAAGATAAACCTAAAGAAAAGGATAATGCACATTTGGGCAACATCTGCCCCTTTCTTTGTACATAACCGACCAAATGTGGTAGAAACCACACAAAAAACAAGACAACCCAGACTTGTACAGCACAGGGGAACTTAATACAACATACAATCAAATAATGTAACTGCTACGTGTTTTACAAGCCCCCATGATCACCACAATTTAGCCCCCTTCTTTTATGCACTTCCTTATTACTATCTTGTTCTATAGCCCCTTCACCGCTATTTTCAAACAATTCGGCATCCTCTATCAATGTTACACCACTGCAACTACCACCATGTGACATTTCCTTCTCAACTCCCTTACTACCATACCGACCTCTTTTCTTCCCCATCACCCTCTCCAATCTGTTTCTCATACATCTCTACATGTTGTGTGTTCCATTTGTGATATTTTCTCAATGTGACACAATGTAACCTAACCAGGTAGCCAAGTCCGGAATCTTCGAACTGCAACCTATGTTATTGCCCACCTTAACCTCCACCAAGTCAGCTTACTAAGTCCAGTCCTCCATGCTAATGCTATCTCTTTGATTCCGCTTCCTCTTTTCCTTTCCGAGGTCTCCACTAAAGCCACCAACACGCCTACTGGTCCAAGTATGAAGGGAGAATCTCTGGTTCCAGTGTTCCTTGTGGTACAATGAGAGCATACTTCACAAACTACACTCTGCATTACCAGCGTCCTTTTTACAGCCATCTGTATGGCTCATTGATTAATCCATTTATCCCCTCTACTCATAATTTGGACTAACTGTTGTACAGTGATGTGGTCACTTTTTTGCCCTCCAAAATCACTGAAATCTCATGCGAAGTTAGTTAAATTACATTGCCAATGACAGTAGGCACCACTCCCACAGAAATATATCACCTTTGTAATGGATGTGGTTATTTTCTTACAAAACAAACCTCCAGCTGCTTCGAGAAATAATACTGTAGTAGTACCACATCAAATCTGGTGTTAGTATTCAAACAAAATGAGTGGGTCCATTGAAGTCCATGGCAACCATTTCCCACACCTTTCCTCTAGGCTCTCACATTCCATTCTAACCCCTTTAACAATCAATCTTCTCACTTTTTTTTTTATATTCCATGCATTGAACCCCACAATCATTAAATTCACTGTTTAGGATTGGTTCTCACTCTTATCTTTACCAATTGTCCCTCTTGGGCCAATCGAATCTGCTTACATTTCACGCTTCTCAGTGGAATAAAGATCCTCTCTCAGTCTTAAATGTCATCTTCATCTAATAACATTTCTAACATTTTACTCAAAGCCTATTACCACCTTTCGTGACCATGGTTTAATTTTCTTTTTTAAAACCTCAACTCTCTGACTCATCACAAACCTCTTTCTACTACTCTTTCCAATGCACTAGCCTATTTCTCACCCTATACTTCTATCAATATATCCACTACCTCCACTCTCTTTCATCCCATACCACTACTATGATCTCCAAAATAGCCCTTTCTAGACTCTCCCCTACTCTACCCCTCCTTGCACCACCTGACACCTCTTTTACTATACTGATCCCCCAAAACAAGCCTTTCTAAACTCTTCCCTCTGACTCTTCTCCTCCACATCCCTTTTTACTCATCCCAGCCCTCCCACTACTACTATGACCTCCAAAGAAAAAGGAAAAAAGTCTAAAGCCTTCACTCTTCTATCCCTCCACTATCCTTTTCAATCGAAATAACATACTAACATGTCCACTTCTCAAATTTCATATTTCACTATACTAATTCACCACTAATCCTTTATGGGTTCCGGAGTAGCGTGCTTCCCGCCGAAAAAGTGCTTCAACACCCCATATGGGGTAACAAGCGATATATATATATATATATATATATATTATCTACTGGCGGTCGCCAGTAGATAGTTATAGTTAGGACCTATTTTCCATAGGAAATCCGCGACATTCTATTTGAAATAACTCTTGCGTCGGTTGACGAATCTTCGCGAAATTTTCAAACTTTATGGCCCGCTCCGGTCCGCTCCTACCCTGAAAGTTACGGGGTGATTTGTCAAGCGGGGGCCGAGAAAAAAGGGGAGTCCCAAAACGTGTTTTCCCCATTCATTTTCCCATAGGAAACTTTAGACACGGCTACAGCCCGAACTGCTGAACGGAATTACACCAAATTTGGCAAAGAGGTAGTTCTTGGTTCAGAAAGAACCCTTTTTGTTAAATGGTGTAAATCCGTTCAGTAGTTGCTGAGAAAATCAAAAGTAAAAACACATATATATCTGGGCGGAGCCTAACCACACATGTCATCGTGAGATCTGATTGGCTGTCAGCACTTCATCCTGGAATTGCTGGCAGCCATCTTGGGACCAATATAAATGTTAGTACCCCATTGAAATGCATTGTAGTGAATCGAAGATTTTGAGGGTTACCAAAAGGAGAACTATAAAGGGTGATAACAGACTTTAGTTACATTAGAATTCATTTGTTGATGGTACCATACTAATTTCAGGAATTGTGGTGTGTTCTAAGGTGATTTTACCCTGTGAAAAACCTTCTGCTGGGATATCATGAATCATGTTTGAGAGAAAACTATTTTCACATGCTTGTCCCATACAGTTTTGGAAGGTGCTCCAGAAGCTAAAATGAGAGCATATTTTCTGTAAATTCACATTATCTTTCTCAGTCATGTGAGAATGAAGTCTGACATTCTCAGTAAAACATGTACATCCAACAAGGGCAGAGACTGTCAGTTGATTCCTTTGTGTTCTACTGCAGCTTCCCAGAGTGTTCTAAAGAACATCTAGAGTGCTAACAGCCTTACTTATGACAAACGTATGGCACACCTGAAGCCATCTTGATTGGAATAAACTGGTAACACTTAAAACATTTAATTTAAAAGGAACAAAATGATGGGGTTCATCTTGTCATAGAAATTATGGTTAGTGCTCTGGAAAGAAAAATTAGGACATGTTTCAAGTGTGATCTCAAATATCTTCCTGTTATATTTCAACAGGAGCAGCCTGTCAGTTGATGCCTTTGTGTTCTACTGCAGCTTCCCAGAGTGTTCTAAAGAACAACTAGAGCGCTAACAGTCTTACTTATGACAAAAGTATGGCACACCTGAAGCCATCTTGATTGGAATAAACTGGTAACACTTAAAACATTTAATTTAAAAGGAACAAAATGATGGGGTTCATTTTGTCATAGAAATTATGGTTAGTGCTGTAGAAAGAAAAATTAGGACATGTTTCAAGTGTGATCTCAAATATCTTCCTGTTATATTTCAACAGGAGCAGCCTGTCAGTTGATGCCTTTGTGTTCTACTGCAGCTTCCCAGAGTGTTCTAAAGAACAACTAGAGCGCTAACAGTCTTACTTATGACAAAAGTATGGCACACCTGAAGCCATCTTGATTGGAATAAACTGGTAACACTTAAAACATTTAATTTAAAAAGGAACAAAATGAGGGGGTTCATTTTGCCATAGAAATGATGGTTAGTGCTGTAGAAAGAAAAATTAGGACATGTTTTAAGTGAGATCTCAAATATCTTCCTGTTATATTTCAACAGGAGCAGCCTCTCAGTTGATGCCTTTGTGTTCTACTGCAGCTTCCCAGAGTGTTCTAAAGAACAACTAGAGTGCTAACAGCCTTACTTATGACAAAAGTATGGCACACCTGAAGCCATCTTGATTGGAATAAACTGGTAACACTTAAAACATTTAATTTAAAAAGGAACAACATGAGGGGGTTCATTTTGCCATATAAATTATGGTTAGTGCTGCAAAAAGAAAATTTAGTGCATGTTTTAAGTGAGATCTCAAATCCTCTTCTATTTCATTAGAAAATTCTGACATGCAGACTGAAACAATCACTTTCAATACCAGCAGTAGACTTCCAGTTAACTCCTTGGTGAGCAGTAGCTTTACTACAGTGATCTAATGAACAACTAGAGTGCTAACATTCTGAATTTATGGCAAATGTGTGACACATCTGAATGCCTTCTTGATGGAATCAAAGTAAAAAACTGAAAGCATTTCCTACTGAGGAGACTGCAGTAAATGAGGAAATTAGGAAACTTCATAACAAAGAAGTCTTCCAAGATGGCCACCAGTGAAAAAAGAGCCCAAATGTAGCACAAATATTACCCAGATGTAGCCCACATATAGCCCAATGACAAAAGTGTGCAAAACACTTTTATTTTTAGTTTTTTTGCAGTTTTATGTAGTGCAGACTGGTCAGGTATTGGAGCGTTGCATCTTAAAACATGACCCCCTACACTACAAAAACACCACTGCACTACCCTAAACCCTAAAACACTACCCCCAGCACGACCCCCTACACTGCCCGAACACCACTGCACTGCCCTAAACCCTGAAACACCACCCCCAGCATGACCCCCTACACTGCCCAAACACCACTGCACTGCCCTAGACTCTGAAACACCAGCCCCAGCAAGACCCCTACACTGCCTGAACACCACTGCACTGCCCTAAACCCTGAAACACTACCCCCAGCACGACCCCCTACACTACCCAAACACCACTGCACTACCCTAAAACATGACCCCTACACTACACAAACACCACTGCACTACCCTAAACCCTAAAACACTACCCCCAGCACGACCCCCTACACTACACAAGCACCACTGCACTACCCTAAACCCTAAAATACTACCCCCAGCACGACCCCTACACTACACAAACACCACTGCACTAACCTAAATCCTAAAACACTACCCCCAGCACGACCCCCTACACTACCCAAACACCACTGCACTACCCTAAAACATGACCCCCTACACTACACAAACACCACTGCACTACCCTAAACCCTAAAACACTACCCCCAGCACGACCCCCTACACTACACAAGCACCACTGCACTACCCTAAACCCTAGAACACTACCCCCAGCACGACCCCCTTCACTGCCCGAACACCACTGCGCTGCCCTAAACCCTGAAACACCAGCCCCTGCACGACCCCCTACACTGCCCGAACACCACTGCACTGCCCTAAACCCTGAAACACCAACCCTAGCACGACCCCCTACACTGCCCGAACACCACTGCACTGCCCTAAACCCTGAAACACCACCCCTTCACGACCCCATACACTGCCCGAACACCACTGCACTGCCCTAAACCCTGAAACACCACCCCCAGCACGCCCCCTACACTGCCCGAACACCACTGCACTGCCCTAAACCCTGAAACACTACCCCCAGCAAGACCTCCTACACTGCCCGAACACCACTGCACTGCCCTAAACCCTGAAACATCACCCCCAGCAAGACCCCCTACACTGCCTGAACACCACTGCCCTAAACCCTGAAACACCACCCCCAGCACGACCCCCTACACTGCCCGAACACCACTGCACTGCCCTAAACCCTGAAACACCACCCCCAGCACGACCCCCTACACTGCACAAACACCACTGCACTGCCCTAAACCCCGAAACACTACCCCCAGCAAGACCCCCTACACTGCCCGAACACCACTGCACTGCCCTAAACCCTAAAACATCACCCCCAGCAAGACCCCCTACACTGCCTGAACACCACTGGCCTAAACCCTGAAACACCACCCCCAGCACGACCCCCTACACTACACAAGCACCACTGCACTACCCTAAACCCTGAAACACCACACCCAGCACGACCCCCTACACTGCCCGAACACCACTGCACTGCCCTAAACCCTGAAACACCACCCCCTGCACGACCCCCTACACTGCCCGAACGCCACTGCACTGCCCTAAACCCTGAAACACTACCCCCAGCAAGACCCCCTACACTGCCCGAACACCACTGCACTGCCCTAAACCCTGAAACATCACCCCCAGCAAGACCCCCTACACTGCCCGAACACCACTGCCCTAAACCCTGAAACACCACCCCCAGCAAGACCCCTACACTGCCCGAACACCACTGCACTGCCCTAAACCCTGAAACACCAGCCCCAGCACGACCCCTACACTGCCCAAACACCACTGCACTGCCCTAAACCCTGAAACACCACCCCTGCACGACCCCCTACACTGCCCAAACACCACTGCACTGCCCTAAACCCTGAAACACCACCCCCAGCACGACCCCCTACACTGCCCGAACACCACTGCCCTAAACCCTGAAACACCACCCCTGCACGATCCCCTACACTGCCCGAACACTACTGCACTGCCCTAAACCCTGAAACACCACCCCCAGCACGACCCCCTACACTGCACAAACACCACTGCACTGCCCTAAACCCCGAAACACTACCCCCAGCAAGACCCCCTACACTGCCCGAACACCACTGCACTGCCCTAAACCCTAAAACATCACCCCCAGCAAGACCCCCTACACTGCCTGAACACCACTGGCCTAAACCCTGAAACACCACCCCCAGCAAGACCCCCCTACACTGCCCGAACACCACTGCACTGCCCTAAACCCTGAAACACCACCCCCAGCATGACCCCCTACACTGCCCGAACACCACTGCACTGCCCTAAACCATGAAACACCAGCCCCAGCATGACCCCCTACACTGTCCGAACACCACTGCACTGCCCTAAACCCTGAAACACCACCCCCAGCATGACCCCCTACACTGCCCGAACACCACTGCACTGCCCTAAACCCTGAAACACCAGCCCCAGCACAACCCCGTACACTGCCCGAACACCACTGCCCTAAACCCTGAAACACCAGCCCCAGCACGACCGCCTACACTGCCCGAAAACCACTGCACTGCCCTAAACCCTGAAACACCAGCCCCAGCACGACCCCCTACACTGCCCGAACACCACTGCACTACCCTAAACCCACAAACACCAGCCCCAGCACGACCCCCTACACTGCCCAAACACCACTGCACTGCCCTAAACCCTGAAACACCAGCCCCAGCAAGACCCCCTACACTGCCCGAACACCACTGCACTGCCCTAAACCCTGAAACACCACCCCCAGCAAGACCCCCTACACTGCCCGAACACCACTGTACTGCCCTAAACCCTGAAACACCACCCCTGCACGACCCCCTACACTGCCCAAACACCACTGCACTACCCTAAACCCTGAAACACCAGCCCCTGCACGACCCCCTACACTGCCCGAACACCACTGCACTGCCCTAAACCCTGAAACACCACCCCTCAGCACGACACCCTACACTGCCCGAAGACCACTGCACTGCCCTAAACCCTGAAACACCACCCCCAGCACGACCCCCTACACTGCCCGAACACCACTGCACTGCCCTAAACCTTGAAACACCACCCCCTGCATGACCTCCTACACTGCCGGAACACCACTGCACTGCCCTAAACCCTGAAACACCACCCCCAGCACGACCCCCTACACTGCCCAAACACCACTGCACTGCCCTAAACCCTGAAACATCAACCCCAGCAAAACCCCCTACACTGCCTGAACACCACTGCCCTAAACCCTGAAACACCACCCCATATACTGCACGAACACCACTGCACTGCCCTAAACCCTGAAAGACCACCTACAGCAAAACCCCCTACACTGCCTGAACACCATTGCTCTGCCCTAAATCCTGAAACACTAGCCCCAGCACGACCCCCTACACTGCCCGAACACCACTGCACTGCCCTAAACCCTGAAACACCACCCCCAGCACGACCCCCTACACTGCCCGAACACCACTGCACTGCCCTAGACTCTGAAACACCAGCCCCAGCAAGACCCCCTACACTGCCTGAACACCACTGCACTGCCCTAAACCCTAAAACACTACCCCCAGCACGACCCCCTACACTACACAAACACGACTGCACTAACCTAAATCCTAAAACACTACCCCCAGCACGACCCCCTACACTACCCAAACACCACTGCACTACCCTAAAACATGACCCCCTACACTACACAAACACCACTGCACTACCCTAAACCCTAAAACACTACCCCCAGCACGACCCCCTACACTACACAAGCACCACTGCACTACCCTAAACCCTAAAACACTACCCCCAGCACGACCCCTACACTGCCCGAACACCACTGCGCTGCCCTAAACCCTGAAACACCAGCCCCTGCACGACCCCCTACACTGCCCGAACACCACTGCACTGCCCTAAACCCTGAAACACCAACCCTAGCACGACCCCCTACACTGCCCGAACACCACTGCACTGCCCTAAACCCTGAAACCCCACCCCTTCACGACCCCCTACACTGCCCGAACACCACTGCACTGCCCTAAACCCTGAAACACCACCCCCAGCACGCCCCCTACACTGCCCGAACACCACTGCACTGCCCTAAACCCTGAAACACTACCCCCAGCAAGACCTCCTACACTGCCCGAACACCACTGCACTGCCCTAAACCCTGAAACATCACCCCAGCAAGACCCCTACACTGCCCGAACACCACTGCCCTAAACCCTGAAACACCACCCCCAGCACGACCCCCTACACTGCCCGAACACCACTGCACTGCCCTAAACCCTGAAACATCAACCCCAGCAAAACCCCCTACACTGCCTGAACACCACTGCCCTAAACCCTGAAACACCACCCCATATACTGCACGAACACCACTGCACTGCCCTAAACCCTGAAAGACCACCTACAGCAAAACCCCCTACACTGCCTGAACACCATTGCTCTGCCCTAAATCCTGAAACACTAGCCCCAGCACGACCCCCTACACTGCCCGAACACCACTGCACTGCCCTAAACCCTGAAACACCACCCCCAGCACGACCCCTACACTGCCCGAACACCACTGCACTGCCCTAGACTCTGAAACACCAGCCCCAGCAAGACCCCCTACACTGCCTGAACACCACTGCACTGCCCTAAACCCTAAAACACTACCCCCAGCACGACCCCCTACACTACACAAACACGACTGCACTAACCTAAATCCTAAAACACTACCCCCAGCACGACCCCTACACTACCCAAACACCACTGCACTACCCTAAAACATGACCCCCTACACTACACAAACACCACTGCACTACCCTAAACCCTAAAACACTACCCCCAGCACGACCCCCTACACTACACAAGCACCACTGCACTACCCTAAACCCTAAAACACTACCCCCAGCACGACCCCTACACTGCCCGAACACCACTGCGCTGCCCTAAACCCTGAAACACCAGCCCCTGCACGACCCCCTACACTGCCCGAACACCACTGCACTGCCCTAAACCCTGAAACACCAACCCTAGCACGACCCCCTACACTGCCCGAACACCACTGCACTGCCCTAAACCCTGAAACCCCACCCCCTTCACGACCCCCTACACTGCCCGAACACCACTGCACTGCCCTAAACCCTGAAACACCACCCCCAGCACGCCCCCTACACTGCCCGAACACCACTGCACTGCCCTAAACCCTGAAACACTACCCCCAGCAAGACCTCCTACACTGCCCGAACACCACTGCACTGCCCTAAACCCTGAAACATCACCCCAGCAAGACCCCCTACACTGCCCGAACACCACTGCCCTAAACCCTGAAACACCACCCCCAGCACGACCCCCTACACTGCCCGAACACCACTGCACTGCCCTAAACCCTGAAACACCACCCCCAGCACGACCCCCTACACTGCCCGAACACCACTGCACTGCCCTAAACCCTGAAACACCACCCCTGCACGACCCCCTACACTGCCCGAACACCACTGCACTGCCCTAAACCCTGAAACACCACCCCCTGCACGACCCCCTACACTGCCCGAACACCACTGCACTGCCCTAAACCCTGAAACACTACCCCCAGCAAGACCCCCTACACTGCCCGAACACCACTGCACTGCCCTAAACCCTGAAACATCACCCCCAGCAAGACCCCCTACACTGCCCGAACACCACTGCCCTAAACCCTGAAACACCACCCCCAGCAAGACCCCCTACACTGCCCGAACACCACTGCACTGCCCTAAACCCTGAAACACCAGCCCCAGCACGACCCCTACACTGCCCAAACACCACTGCACTGCCCTAAACCCTGAAACACCACCCCCTGCACGACCCCCTACACTGCCCAAACACCACTGCACTGCCCTAAACCCTGAAACACCACCCCCAGCACGACCCCCTACACTGCCCGAACACCACTGCACTGCCCTAAACCCTGAAACACCACCCCCTGCACGATCCCCTACACTGCCCGAACACTACTGCACTGCCCTAAACCCTGAAAAACAACCCCCAGCACGACCCCCTACACTGCACAAACACCACTGCACTGCCCTAAACCCCGAAACACTACCCCCAGCAAGACCCCCTACACTGCCCGAACACCACTGCACTGCCCTAAACCCTAAAACATCACCCCCAGCAAGACCCCTACACTGCCTGAACACCACTGGCCTAAACCCTGAAACACCACCCCCAGCAAGACCCCCTACACTGCCCGAACACCACTGCACTGCCCTAAACCCTGAAACACCACCCCCAGCATGACCCCCTACACTGCCCGAACACCACTGCACTGCCCTAAACCATGAAACACCAGCCCCAGCATGACCCCCTACACTGTCCGAACACCACTGCACTGCCCTAAACCCTGAAACACCACCCCCAGCATGACCCCCTACACTGCCCGAAAACCACTGCACTGCCCTAAACCCTGAAACACCAGCCCCAGCACAACCCCGTACACTGCCCGAACACCACTGCCCTAAACCCTGAAACACCAGCCCCAGCACGACCGCCTACACTGCCCGAAAACCACTGCACTGCCCTAAACCCTGAAACACCAGCCCCAGCACGACCCCCTACACTGCCCGAACACCACTGCACTACCCTAAACCCACAAACACCAGCCCCAGCACGACCCCCTACACTGCCCGAACACCACTGCACTGCCCTAAACCCTGAAACACCAGCCCCAGCAAGACCCCCTACACTGCCCGAACACCACTGCACTGCCCTAAACCCTGAAACACCACCCCCAGCAAGACCCCCTACAC
Source organism: Calotriton arnoldi (assembly GCA_963921515.1). Classification (NCBI taxonomy): domain Eukaryota; kingdom Metazoa; phylum Chordata; class Amphibia; order Caudata; family Salamandridae; genus Calotriton; species Calotriton arnoldi. The sequence continues at coordinate 137,398 of CAWUFW010005562.1, forward strand.
TGCCCGAACACCACTGTACTGCCCTAAACCCTGAAACACCACCCCCTGCACGACCCCCTACACTGCCCAAACACCACTGCACTACCCTAAACCCTGAAACACCAGCCCCCTGCACGACCCCCTACACTGCCGGAACACCACTGCACTGCCCTAAACCCTGAAACACCACCCCCAGCACGACCCCCTACACTGCCCAAACACCACTGCACTGCCCTAAACCCTGAAACATCAACCCCAGCAAGACCCCCTACACTGCCTGAACACCACTGCCCTAAACCCTGAAACACCACCCCATATACTGCACGAACACCACTGCACTGCCCTAAACCCTGAAAGACCACCTCCATCAAAACCCCCTACACTGCCTGAACACCATTGCTCTGCCCTAAATCCTGAAACACTAGCCCCAGCACGACCCCCTACACTGCCCGAACACCACTGCACTGCCCTAAACCCTGAAACACCACCCCCAGCACGACCCCCTACACTGCCCGAACACCACTGCACTGCCCTAGACTCTGAAACACCAGCCCCAGCAAGACCCCCTACACTGCCTGAACACCACTGCACTGCCCTAAACCCTGAAACACCAGCCCCAGCATGACCCCCTACACTGCCCGAACACCACTGCACTGCCCTAAACCCTGAAACACCAGGCCCAGCACGACCACCTACACTGCCCGAACACCACTGCACTGCCCTAAGCCCTGAAACACCAGCCCCAGCACCACCCCCACACTGCCCGAACACCACTGCACTGCCCTAAACCCTGAAAACCAGCCCCAGCACGACCCCCTACACTGCCCGAACACCACTGCACTGCCCTAAACCCTGAAACACCAGCCCCAGCACGACCCCCTAAACTGCCCGAACACCACTGCACTGCCCTAAACCCTGAAACACCACCCCTGCATGACCCCTACACTGCCCGAACACCACTGCACTGCCCTAAACCCTGAAACACCACCCCCTGCACCGACCCCTACACTGCCCAAACACCACTGCACTGCCCTAAACCCTGAAACACCACCCCCAGCACGACCCCCTTCACTGCCCGAACACCACTGCACTGCCCCAAACCCTGAAACACCAGCCCCTGCACGACCCCCTACACTGCCCAAACACCACTGCACTGCCCTAAACCCTGAAACACCACCCCCTACACTGCCCGAACACCACTGCACTGCCCTAAACCCTGAAACACCACCCCCAGCACGACCCCATACACTGCCCGAACACCACTGCTCTGCCCTAAACCCTAAAACACCACCCCCAGCATTACCCCCTACACTGCCCAAACACCACTGCACTGCCCTAAACCCTAGAAACACTACCCCCAGCACGACCTCCTACACTACCCGAACACCACTGCACTACCCTAAACCCTGAAATACTACCCCCAACACAGACCCCTACACTACCCGAACACGTCTGCACTGCCCTAAACCCTCAAACACTACCCCCAGCACGACCCCCTACACTACCCGAACACCACTGCACTGCCCTAAACCCTAAAACACTACCCCCAGCACGACCCCCTACACTACCCGAACACCACTGCACTGCCCTAAACCCTAAAACACTACCCCCAGCACGACCCCCTACACTACCCAAACACCACTGCACTACCCTAATCCCTAAAACACTACCCCCAGCATGACCCCCTACACTACTGCCTAAACCCTAAAACACCACCCCACGCACGACTCCCTACACTACCCAAAGCACCACTGCACTACCCTAAACCCTGAAACACACACCCAGCACCTCCTACACTGCACGAACACCACTGCACTGCCCTAAACCCTGAAACACCACTGCACGACCCCTACACTGCACAAACACCACTGCACTACCCTAAACCCTAAAACACTACCCCCAGCACGAACCACTACACTGCCCAAACACCACTGCACTGCCCTAAACCCTGAAAACATCACCCCCAGCAGTACCCCTACACTGCCCAAACACCACTGCACTACCTAAACCCTGAAACACTACCCCCAGCACGACCCCTACACTGCCCAAACACCACTGCACTGCCCTAAACCCTGAAACACCAGCCCCAGCACGACCCCTACACTGCCCAAACACCACTGCACTGCCCTAAACCCTGAAATCTACCCCCAGCATGACCCCCTACACTGCACAAACACCACTGCACTACCCTAAACCCTGAAACACTACCCCCAGCACGACCCTCTTCACTACCTAAACACAACTGCACAATTTGTTACAGGCGTTGCAACGCAGGCCTGTGGTGCTTACTGGAAGTACCTAGTGGGCTAGTTGGGCCCCAGGGACCCTCAGGATTCAAGGTGACCTAATCCCCCAACTTAAAACGCACCACGGGGCGCGTATGCACAGTGGTGAAGGGAGGGGCGGGGCCTCAGGTGACATGTGCGCAAACACGCCCTGTGGTGCGTTTTAAGTTGGGGAATTACTTCCTTTGAATCCTGAGGGACCCTGGGGCCAACTAGCCCACCAGGTACCTTCAGTAAGCACAACAGAGTTGCGTTGCAGAGAGGTGAAAAAAGGTGCGTGGCCTCGGAACGCCTCTCTGCAACTCAGCTCTGTGGTCCTAACTGTAGGTACCTGGGGGCTAGTTGGGCCCCAGGCACCCTCAGAATTCAAGGGGACTTAATCCCGCAACTTAAAAACACGCCACGGGGTGCGTTTGCACACATGTCACCTCAGGCCCCCCTCCCTTCACCACTGTGCAAACGCGCCCTGTAGCGCGTTTTAAGAGGTAGTTTTAATCCCCTGCCCTATTATGTACTAGGGACTTGCAGAGGAGGTCATGCTAATCACAGGGGTACCCCAACGCATAGTGTTCCCTAGTGTATGTAGGTGTTTTCACTGTATTCTAAGTGTCTTTTAGCATAGCACTGGCTCTGGTTAGTCAGAGTCAGTTACCACCAGTACCCGTCTGAAAAAGTTGTGGGCACAGGATGATTTTGCAACAAGGCCTCTTTCTGCTCCTCTGTTGGTTCTTTCTGCACATCTTTTGCTTCTTTCTGTGCGTTTTTTCTTCTTTCTTCACATGTCCTACCTCTGTAGGCATAGTTAGAAACTAGCATTTAAAAAAACCTTTGAAATTCACTTAAAAAATCATAGGTTTCAGGCACGTTATAGTTAGAAATTAGCATTTAAAAACCTTTGAAATTCACTGAAAAAACCATAGGTTTCAGACACGTTATAGTTAGAAATTAGCATTTAAAAAACCTTTGAAATTCACTGAAAAACCATAGGTTTTAGGGACAGTTATAGTTAGTTGGACATTTCACTCGTACAAAACCATAGAAATTCCCCGTTATAGTTAGTTCAGCTAACTATAACTCGCGCCCCGCAATGCACTGCTGATGACGTCACATATTACATCACTCATGACATGGTCAGTGACATCACTGATGACATCTCAAATGACATCACTGATGACATCATCCATGTGATAATTTCATGCATCTTCTCACACCCTAATATAACTTTTGATACACCCACTCTAAATTACAGACTGCCATTCTCAAAACCATAGACACTCCAACACCAAAAACTACATACCCACTCACTGATTCTTAGGTCTACACACACATCCACTCACTCACCCGTACAGTCACTCATACTTAGTCACTCAGTACAGGACTATCATATGCACTCATACACCTATATAAACACTCACACACCGCCACTCATCCATAGAGGTACTCACACACCTAGTCAGTCATGCAAAAAACTTAATCACACACCCATTTACTCACCTATACAGTTATACACACACCAGCTCACTTACTCATACAAATACTAGCACATTCTTACGCTCTTATACAATCACTGATACAAGTACACACTCATCCATACAGCCACTCTCACAATCACACACTCTCACTTATAGCCATTTATATACTCCAACACACATATATACTGCCTTTCACATATGTAGTTACTCACACATGTACCACTGAGATATACATTCAATCACTAACACACCCATACACACACTCACCCACCCATACAGTCCATCACAGATGCACTCTTGAAACCATGCACCCAGTGAATCACCAACTCACACATCTATGCACAGAGTCACACACACCCCACCCACACAAACACTCAGGCACCCATACAGATACTCAGACAATCAATCAATAACCCATGTAGACACTCATGTAGCTATTCAGAAAGCTCATGCAGCCGCTTACAAACCAACAGACAGACGGATACAGACATTCACACAGTTTAGTCACTAACCCATGCATTCAGTAAGATACATTTAATCACTCACTGGTAGAGTCAGTCACTCACGTACTAAATCATCCATTCAGACACTTATACACCCACTCATTCTTCAATACGCCTTTCCCTATATATATTAAACATATTTAAACTTTACAGAAACACACAGTCACTGGATGATGTCATCAGTGATGTCATCAGTGATGTCATCAGTGATGTCACTGACCATGTCATGAGTGATGTAATATGTGACGTCATCAGCAGTGCATTGCGGGGCGCGAGTTATAGTTAGCTGAACTAACTATAACGGGGGAATTTCTATGGTTTTGTATGAGTGAAATGTCCAACTAACTATAACTGTCCCTAAAACCTATGGTTTTTTCAGTGAATATATATATATATATATATATATACACCTTTGTCCGTCTTCTATCCCTCTGCTACCATTCTCAATCCAAATAACTGACTAACATCCACCACTCAAATTACTTTCATATTTCACTATACTAATTCAACACTAATCTTTTAATGGGTTCCGGAGTAGCGTGCTACTCGTCAAGAAAGTGCTTCAACACCCCATTAGGGGTTACAAGCGCTACATAAATGCAAACCTTTTTTCCTTCTTCTATCACTCCGCTATCCTTCTCAATCCAAATAACTGATTAATAACCACCACTCAAATTACTTTCATATTTCAATATACTAATTCAACACTAATCCTTATGGGTTCCGGGGTAGCGTGCTACTCGTCAAGAAAGTGCTTCAACACCCCATTAGGGGTTACAAGCGCTACATAAATGCAAACCTTTTTTCCCTCTTCTATCTCTCCGCTATCCTTCTCAATCCAAATAACTGACTAATATCCACCACTCAAACTACTTTCATATTTCACTATTCTAATTCACCACTAATCCTTTTATGGGTTCCGGAGTAGCGTGCTACTCGCCGAAAAAGCGCTTTGACACCTCGTCAGGGGTAGTAAGCGCTATATAAATGCAATTACAATACAATAGCAGACTCACTCTTTCTAAAGCATTTCTTGGATGGTGAGTTTGAAGGCAGTGCGGGGGGGCTCTCCATAATGTTTGGTTTTTCCACCGCTACTATGATAAGATGTGTGGACACAATAATTAAATGTCTGTTTAATAATCTTTATTTTTATTTATTACAGCGGACCAAGCGTGTTCAGTGCAACAGTATATGAAACAATAAACCTAACATAGCTTACATAATTGATGCTTGCACCATGTCTTGTCTCAGCTGCATTACATACTATGAACATGTAAAAGTGCCCATTACTAAAATGCTGCTGGTGTCGGTTTAAAGGTGTGTAAAAGCCAGTTCGCGTGTTTGCAGCATGTCCTGGAATACATGTATCTTTCTTTAGATGATGCTAAATTATACATTTAATATGCACAATATCTTAACCGTTCAATGTCAACATATAACGGCAATACTAATGCAGTGTATTGGCTGGAAGTAGTGTTTATCTTAAGGGGGGTTTGTTTATAATATTTAACATTGGAACCGAGGCTCCCTTCCATTTGAATATTTGAATTTTAGAAGCAATGTTTACTCTCCTGGCATGTACTACTACTCCACTACGCACACATGCAGCTCTTGATAATAACTTATTTACTTTTTGCCAGATATATGTAGCGCCAACTCGGCCCAAGGTCATTGGAGCGCTTTACATGAGCACCAGTTATATTACGCAAGGACACATTCTTTTTCTTTTAGGCACGGGAAGATGAAGTAATTTGCCCAGAATCACAGGATGTTGAGCCGACGCCGCCAGGATTCAAAGCTAGTTCTCTACAGTTCTAATGTCAGTAGCCGTTAGCCGTAACCTTAAAGTCACATCCTCAGATTTACCATACTTCTGATAAAGATGGGCGACAAAGGTTATCTGTGAACCCTGCTTTGCGCAAACAAGTGCAGCCTACAAACTGGGGAGAATGCCTGTGCCAGTCCCTTCCTGTCATTTTTGCAGTTCTTATTTTAAAGATCCTGAGTCTCAGACCAAGGGCAACTGCTGCACTAACTCATTTCACTCAAGCATTGCAACCTACAACAATAGTGAGGGAGACAAACCGACCAAGAAGCATTTGTTAGGTTTTTTCCCAAAAGCATGAATAGTTGGTGCCTCTTTAGATGTTTGAATAGTAACATTGTCACAGCATGTTGCTTTTGTTAACACAAGCCTGGCCGGCTTTAGCGCTGGTGGTGCCCGGTGCGACAATCTTTTTTGTCGTCGCCTCCCCCCTCCCCCCCCCCCATGACCTCCTCGAATTCCCTCACTACCACCCCGCATCTCCCCTAGCCCCTCTCTCACATGCATACCATTTGTTTTAAAGGGCTGGTGAAGGCTGACTTTTCTAATCCACTCAGCTATCCACATAAAATACAGATCTGTTCTTTGCAACCGGCATATTAACCCTCTGCGCTACTTTGTGGCAAGTCAAAACTGCTACTAGACAAAACTCCTGATCTCTCTTTAACAGGAACATTAATCACAAGTTTATGTTGACATTTTTATTGCTGCCTAACAGCTGGACGCACAACACTCTGCAGCAGGTGCTTTTAAATCATAAGTTATTGCTAAACACAGCGCCCAGTGCGGCCGCACCCGTCCCACTGCCCTAAAGCCGGCCCTGAACACGAGCAATGTACACTAGCATACCAACTTCTCCTTTTTAGGTCGAGCATTCGAGACCTCTTGTATATTCTTTAGTATATACTTATATACAGTATATACTTATATGTGTATGTACTTTGTGGGCTCTGGAGATCAGCCCTAGGACTTGTCTGCTTCCGCTTAGGTACTTTTTTTCTGTTCAACTGCCTTTATAGAAAACGACCAGCAGAGGTCAGTAAAATACCAGAATCACTTAAGAATTCTCTAGATTCCAGTCCATAGAAATTGTCTTCCACGAGCACCCGTAGACAATAATATTTTTTTCAAATCTTGTATTTTCAGTGATATGACCACCGAAGGCCCTGATTTTATATTAAAACAGAGCTTTGGACTATACCATTTCCCGCTGAAAGGCAATATTTCGCTCCATGTGTTCCCATACCTGGCGTGTCACGCAGTTTGGTGCTTACTTTCCCTCCACGTTAAAGAACAGTAGATGTTTCAGCACCCAGGCTAATGTGCTGCATAGCTAAATACATATAAGGTCCCAAAGGCGAGACCGATTGCATTGCAAATGCTTGTTTCCCTATTATGCCTATTCTATTGCTTCCTGAACTCTGAATCCGTATCAGGCCGTTTATATTTCTGTTACACTAAAAGACCACAGTAAAGCGAACTCCTGCCACAAGGTCATTAGCTAATGCCTGTGTTATTTCACACCCTCGCCTGCTGTTGCTTCTTCCTTCCTCCTTCCAGCATGCACCCTGCCACATTACTGTGTGTTTCCTTTGCCACTCACACCATCTCTTCTTGCTTTTTATATCATAAATTAGACAGAGCCTTAGCACATTTTTAGCATACTTTTAGCCGTGTTGCATCTTACCATTACTACTGTATAACGTAGATAAAACGGTGTTAAAGGCAACAGCTATGCAAATAAACATCTATTGCTTTTGACAATGTTTTTGTCTTGTTTCTTAAAGCCCATGCTGTCAATTCTAACAATTGCCTAACTCGGACATTGAAGGATCTCTACGTTGTGGTTTAACTAACTCTTTAATGCGCTTTAGCGTCTACTTTATGCCTTATACACACAGAACTTACCTTAGAGACTCCTATCCTATTTTATATACATTTGAAACACCTGGAACCTTTATTTTGCTTCATCTCTGCTTTCCTTTTTCTCGTTCCGCCTTGCTCTTTACCGCTTGTTAAAGCTTTATCACCCCTCAACAAAGTCAGATAAATACATTTTGGAACCATGTTGCTTTTAGCACTAGGGTATATAAAGCAGCAGAACAGCAATGGTTTCAAAATGCCCTGTAATTCTTTCAAATAAGCGCATGCTATATTTGCGTACTAACAGAAGGCGAGAAGTTGCTAGTGTCGCTTTTCAAAATTAATGTATTGTTTGCCTCTTTCAAACATTGCCTCGTTTTTTTTCTGGCATCACCTCATTGGGTAATATTTTTTCCTTGTGCCATTTTAACATTTAAAACCATATGCTTATTTCGGTTAGATTTTTTTAAATAATTAAATGGGGTGCTTTTTTTAACACTGAAATTTCAGTCAATCAACGTTTAGACACAATGGTGCCTAAAGTGAAAAAAAATAACTCAGTGGGGAATACTACAGGCCTGTTGTAACGCAAAGTCTGTAAAAGAAGTGCATTTCTATATAAATGCAAACCTTTTTCCCCTCTTATATCCCTCCGCTATCCTTCTCAATCCAAATAACTGATTAATTTCCACCACTCAAATGACTTTCATATTTCACTATACTAATTCACCACTAATCCTTCATGGGTTCCAGAGTAGCGTGCTACTCGCCGAAAAAAGTGCTTCAACACCCCATCAGGGGTAACAAGCGCTATATAAATGCAAACCTTTTTCCCTCTTCTATCTCTCCCCTACTCTTCCCAATCCAAATAACTGACTAACATATCCACCACTCAAATTACTTTCATATTTCACTATACTAATTCAACACTAATCCTTTATGGGTTCCGGAGTAGCGTGTTACTTGTCGAAAAAGCGCTTCGACGCCTCGTCAGGGGTAGTAAGCGCTATATAAATGCAATTACAATACAATACAATTCCCTTTTAATTTAGGCCCTTTGCTACGCAAGTACCAACAACAACTGAAATAAATTGCAAACCATACACAAAGACGTGCTAACTACCTGTAGCCTTAGCATTTCTTAAATCTTAAGCTGGGTGCCACTAACGTTCAAGTTAATACTTTAGTCTTCTGTCATGGAATGTTGGTATAGTTGGTTTGGTGTGTCGCCGGGGTAGTCTGAGCACCGTTTTGGGGTGGCTGCTACAAGCTAAAGGCTGGTCAATGAAGGGAGGCTAAAATGCAGTGGTTGGTTGTAGTTGGGGGATGCATCAGAAGGCTGCACAATAATCAGTGCTTGCACTGTCAGTGACTGGTGGCAGCGTTCTGATTTTGCAGCATTAGCTGCAGTGTAAGGCTGTACACTGCTGCACTCTCAGACCTCCGTAGTCTATCTTGGTCTTCTGGGTGATGCTCTTCTGGATCCTTTTGCTGAAACTGCGGTTCCCTGCAGCACAACAGCAGCGTCCTAGTCCTTCCTTCTGCAGTCAACAAAGCTGCCCGCTCCGGAACCAGGGAGGGTGGGATGGTTGGGGTCCCACAAAAAAGCACCTCTGGTTCTCCATTGCCATCCTCCGGCTACACAACAGAAAGTCTACAGTACACTTTCTCTACAGTAAATACATTACATTTTTGTGCGCTTTTCCAATTATACAGACAGTGCAGCTAGATAAAGTCTGCTAGATGCAACACAGCAAAAATACTCTCAATTAATTCGATATTCTTAATTACAAGTAATATCCATATTGCCACTCTATGCCTCTCCACGCGACTCCAGCCCACTCTACAACAGTCCACTCTACCACACTCCATACAATGCCACTCCACTTCACTCAACGCAAACCAACTATATGTCAATCTACTCTATTCCACTCTACTGTCACTCTACACTATGCAACTATCCTCTACCCCACTCAATGCCACTATACTTGACTCCACTCTCTCTATGCCGCTCCACTTTACACCACCCTACACCATGCTACTCAATGCCATTCCACTCTGCATTACTCTACGCCAGTCTGCCACTCCAATCTAAGCCATTCTAACTAATGCCACTCCACACCAATGTAATCCATGCTACTCCACTCTATGCCTCTCCATTATATGCCATGCTACTTTACGCCACTCCACTCTATGCCAAGCTACTCTAATCTATGCTGCTCCACTCTTCGCCGCTCTACTCCACTCTATACCACTCCATTCCACTCTGTGTCAGTATGCCACACCCACTCTACTGTGCAAGTCTATGGCATTCCACTTTATGCCACTCCACGCTAGTCTACTCCACGCTATACCCCACCTCTCTATGATACATCACTCTATGCCACACCTCTCTACTCTACACCTTTGTACTCCATTCTGCATAATGCCACTCTACATCACTCTACACCACTCAACTCTGTACCACTCTACTCCATAGCACTCCCCTCTAACATATTCTACACTACTCCACACCCCTCCACATTACCCAATGGCACTCTAGGACATTTTATTCCAATCCACTATACGCCAGTGTACTCCAACCCACTCTACTCCATCCTACTCTATGCCACCATGCTCTGCTCCACACTACTCTATACCTATCTAATCTACTCCACTCTATTCCAAGCCACTTCACATTTCTCCTCTCACTGTATGCCACATAACTCTATACCCCTCAATTCCTCTCTACATCACTGTATGCCATTCCACTGAAATCATCTCCACTCCGTGACACTCTACTACACTACACTGTCCTCTACGCCACAACACTAACTTTTAGCCATGCTGAACAGCAGCCACGCTGCTCTACAACATGGCTAAAAGACATTGGCAAAGCCAATAGCTCTCACAAAGGTGAGATCTATTGGCTTTGCCAATGCTTGTGTTGGTTTCCATTCGTCAGTGACAGCAGCTGGTTTCAGCTTGCTGGTCGCTCCAGATGGCTTTGGGAGGATTTTGTTTTCAGATCATTAGATTCATGTGGCGCAGTGTGTCATTGAGTTCAAGGACTTGTTTAGTATAGGTGTTTCACTGATAAAAAAAGGTAGATTGTGATTATCACAGTGTTGTAGAGCGCAACCATACATACAGAGATCTCGGAGGCTTGTACGGTGTCCAAGATGCTTTAGTGACCCTACACTGCTATGTGCCTCAGACTTCCAGTGGTTGTCAAGCTGAGCACCTGTATTTAGCTGATGCCTCAAAGACTGTGAACACTGCACTTGTGTGTCAGTTACTTCTTCCTTAATGCAGGGCACAACTGGAGGTGCTGAACCGTGGGGAGTGATCTCACAGATTTTGCTTCTCTGATTACACAGCACTTCTTTTCTAGCCGTGTGGTAGTGTCATGTACGTGAACAAGAATTGGCAAAGCCACTAGGTCTCGCCTATGCGAGAGCTATTGGCTTTGGCAATGTGTTTTAGCCATGTTGTACAACAGTGTGGCTGATGTTCAGTATGGATAAAAGTTAGTGGAGTGAGGTAGATTGGTGTAGAGTGGAGTGGGGGAGTTGGGTAGATTGCGTTCAACCTGGTTGATCAGGGCACGTTATGGGACATGATGGCCAAGGCAGGCATCGATAACTCCTTGATTAATTTTGTGAAGCGTTTGCACTAGGGAACAACCGCACAGGTCTGATATTGCCAAAACGGAGAATGTACCCCCCTTTTTAGGTCTAGTAGAGGAGTCAGACAGGGCTGTATTTTAGCTCCTTTTTTGTTTTATACATTACTTCCCTCGACTCAGTGCTGGTGACAAGAGGAAAAGGCCCACCAATGGTAGGAAGCTGCCCAGTCCCAGTTCTATTGTAGGCTAACAATGCAGTTTTATTTTATTTGCTAATGGTGTCAAACGCAACTCGACTCCTTTAATGAAATTATAGGGGAGCTTAAAAGTTAACCACCAGAAATCATATATCATGATCTGTGGACCAAACAAAAATGTTCACATCAGGAATGTTAGATTGGGTCCCATGAGTAATGAAGGGGCCACATAGCCTGTGTTAGCTGGATATACACCATTTCCACATCCTGAGAACCTACCAATCGCTGATGTAGTTGGACTCTTAAATTATACAGTCTCCTTGTACAGGAAACTCATGCAATATGTACTACAAACAATGAATGCTAGATAAGTCCTAATAGAACCAGTAGTACAGGGACAGGTTGTGGTACAGGCAATAAACGGCATTATGGGAAAGATGTCGAAGAAGTGTGATGAAATTGCCTTCTGGGTTGCTCACAAGACCAACCAGTTGGAAAGATTTACGCACACACAACACTCCAACATATGCATAGAATATTGACTGTGTCTTCCCCTTGGAATGGTGCCACCCCCAAGAGGATTGCAAGACATGGGGAAGTGCATTTTCATGCATCTATACCAACACAGATGGCACACCCTCATTAGAAGTTCTCCCAGAAGTGTTCAAGATTGTGCACAGGAATTACAAAAAATAATAGCTGAGGTTTACCTCTGGGGACTTTGACACTTTAGGTACATGAGTTGTTAAACCACATCTCAATCTGAAAGGCGAGACTGAGAGTCCCACTAAGGAAAAACCTGCAACTGAAGGCAAAATGAAACGGAGGGGAAGAGAGAAAAGATGGGCTGTATCTCCAGAACTGTATCAATATTCTGATAGCTGATCTTCTGGTTCTTTTTTAGGACTCTGACAGTAAACAAGCAGGGAGGGAAGGGGTTGGACTGAGTATCGAAGAAGAGACAAATATAGAAAGTAGAAAGGTGAATCAGGATGAGAGACTGAGGTTAGTGTAAAGAAGGAAGGGAAAGGCTTTGACCCTAAGACTAAATTTAAAAAGAAGAAAGTGGCACTAAGAAGAAGGTCATAACAAGTATGGATACTTCTGCGGAACCGGACATGGGGAAAAGTGCTTCCAGACAGTGCAGGAAAAGTAACGATAGTGCATTAGACTTTCCAGGAGTTTCTGGTGGCGAGTCCAACTGACAAACTCATACAGATTGAGACTCCAGATAAACACTTAAATCCTTCAGATGGGGTTTATAATTTGGATGTACAAACTGAGTGGATAAATCGGGAATCATAAAAGCAGTATTCTAGACGCATTTATCTGAAGCTTTTCACATGCTGTAAAACAGGCGTCTCCAACCTTTTCGATAGTGAGAGCTACTTCTGCTCAAGGAAAGTCCTCACGAGCTACTAGCATATTTAATCACTGTAAAATAGTGACCAGATATGACACAACCTAAGCAAGATTATCAGTAGCGACCACCCAAACAATACACGTGAGGTTACCGTGAGAAACACCAGGATAAATGTTATCGGTATTAAATGCCTCGCCCTAATTAATGAAATAACAGCCAAAGCATCACATGCCCTCCAGCACAAAGGACATAACCACAGCAATAAGTCGCCCCAACTCAGCTTAAATTATCTTTTAACTATCAGTCATTGCCATTTTTATGCGAGGGGGCGGCTGCCATCGTCGGGGATGGCTACAAGTTGGCCAGTCATTCTCCTAATAAGTCAATGATGGCTTCCAGAATGCCACAGCTAGTCCAAGAATGCCCAAAATGGTCAAGGATAACCATTATTATGCCATACGCACTATTAAGACATGAATAAACACAATTGTGCCGGAGATTAACCCGTTATGATTGGGGGGGGTAGCTTATACTTCTGTTGTCCTTGACATCAGGCAAGCTTTCAGGGAGTGATACTGTTTATTAAGGAGGGACACAATGTCACAGACACACATAAATGTGCACACATGCATACACACACCTAGATGGGACTCTTAATTGTCTCAGCTTTGTATACATACCCTGTTCTTCACTTTCTTTGACTGATCATGCACCTAAATAACAATTATTTTCACTCTGGCTCCTGTCGTCTGACACTTTGGTGGGTCAGCACCAGTTACTGCTCATGCTACTGCTGTCACTCTTCTTTCATGGCCCATTCTTCACAACCAGTGTGTGACTGATAGAGCAGGGCTTACAACACACCCAATCTCCTTGATACTTATAGCTAGATTGAGACTGGAGACAGATGGTGATTTTTAGACCTCATAGGCTGGCAGAGTGTGTATCTGATTATCTTGAGATGTCACTGGTTTGCCTGGCTGTTACTCTAAGGGTCTTGAGATTAGCAGTATTGCCTTCTTTGATATGCACAGACTCTGAATGAGAAGCTTGGCTACACCGCTTGGCTACACCTCTGAGAGCTACTTTGAGTGTGCTGGTGAGCTACTTGTTGGAGACCCCTGCTGTAAAGCAATCCCCAGCCCTGTACAGAAACCAAGCAGGTGGGATAAATGCTTTATTCCTCATGGTATTCCCTTGCGTAGTGAGCCCCAAGCGCAGGCTCAATATCCAATGAAGCCATAAGCAAAGCGCAATATAAAAGCAATATTAAATCAATTACAATTTCAAGGCATAGCGCCTTTTAATTCACTAATGAATACTCCTCTCTTTTTCCCTGTTTAAAGCTGGAAGATCTTATAGAATAGTTTTAGATTATAGAAATCTAAACTCACAAACAGACGTGCAGTTCAAAACACTCACAGCATGAGTTTAATGACAAAGCTAGTACGAAAAAATAAATAAAACAACCCTGGACATTTCCAATGGTTTATTTTCTGTCAAAGCATAGCACCTGCCTTCAATTTTGATGGAATTTAATATTCCTTTAAGAGACTCCCCATGGAGTATAATCACTGTGCACACGTTCGGTTGGCCAATACTGGGTCTCTAGGCATAGCGCAGAGCATGCCTTAGGTGTAGAAAGTGGTGGGCTGTGCTATATTTAAAACTTTATTGTAAACACGTCATATTAAAGCCAAAATTTGAAAGAAACAGTTATAGATTCCTTACCTTAGAATTACCCCCAGGCGTCAGACTGGATCTGGAAAGTTTTTTGTCAGCAGTACCCCTGCGCGTCGAAAGGTGGCGTCGGTCAACTCCGCGTTCGTCGTTGGCATCGTGGTCGCCGGGATGATGTCGCGGTAGCTACATAGACACCGCCCTCGCGCACTGACGTCAGTTCTTTCTTTTTCCGCGCCAGCCAGCACAGATCCGGAGAGAGCGGTACTTCCAGTCACTTTTTGACTGACTGTTTGACGACTTTTGTCGACGCCGTTTTTGAGTCTTCGACTCCTGGTGCACGTCAGGAATGCCCGGCTTCAAGGCTTGAGGTTCCTGTAGCCGACTGATGTCGGTGACGCATCCACACCGCGTGACTATTCTGCCAGGAGCGCGACCACGACTCTAAGTCGTGCTCCGACTGCCGGACAATGAATTCGAAGTCTTTGCGGGAGTGGTCCCGAAAGCTTCTCGAGACCCGGCAGTCGGCTCTGCGCCGCTCGAGGTCCTGGTCGCGTAGGAGGTTCGAGGGACCGGTCGCGGAGCCACCGTCATTCTTCTTCCAATTCTTCGCACTCGGGGTCAGGTAAGTCGAAGCACAAGAAGAAGTTGAAGAAGCATCGTCGCTCTTCGACTTCTCCCCATCCGTCAGCCGACGCGACGAGGGATGCGGGTTGTGCCCCTCCTGCGGCTCCGCGTATGGAGCCCGAAAGGTCGACTCCGGGTTTTCCCCCCTTTCCGGGACCTGGAGCGACCCCTGCCCAGCTTTGTCAATTTTACGAAGCGATGCACGCTATCTTTGGGCAGCCCGACTCTGCCGGCGCGCCTTCAGGCCCCGCGGACTCGGTTGGGGGCCCTGGGCCTTCGACGCCGGCGGCTCCGGCCTCGGCACCGCAGGGTCCCCTTGGATCCAGGCCTGGATCCGGATCGGCGCCGGTCGACCTAGTTACACCTCCCCCGGCGCCGCTTCCACCGGCACCACCTCCGCAGCCGATGCCGGCGTCGATCCCGGCCTCCATCCCGATGTAGACACAGAGCCGGACCGGCATCGACGGGTACTTTTGTGCCCTTGTTCTTCCCTGGCTCTCTTAGGCCGGATTGGCAGCCAGAGGAGGGTGAGGAGGACTGGGAGGGGTCTAGACGCCCTTTAACTGACCAGTTAGGCTATGAACTGGACTGGAGAGAGGAACTGGGGGAAGCCAGTGGTCTGGATACCTCCCCAGACCTTGGCATGTTGTCTCCTCCTACCGTGGCTACGGAGGAGGGAGCGACTTACGCAGTGGTGTTACGTAGGGCGGCCGAGGCTCTCAGCCTCGAGCTACCTACGGTGGCAGTCAGGACTAACCTCCTGACAGAGGTGCTTCAACCGGCAGCGAGCTCTTCGGAGCCCCTGCTGCTGTTTAATGAAGCCCTAACAGACATCCTTTTGGGCACCTGGTCCAGGCCCAACACAGGGGGTCCTGTGGATAAGTTGATTGCCCAACGCCACCGCCCGGCCCCGGGCGACCCCACTTTCCTCTCCCAACACCCCACTCCTGAGAGCTTGGTGGTCCAAGCCTCCACCTCCAAGGGCGCATTCCCGAACGCTCCACCTGATAAGGAATCCAAAAAGCTGGACCATCTTGGGAAGAAGATGTTTTCTTCCTCCAGCTTGGGAATGCGGTCGGTAAACACTGCATGTCTGTTGGGCCGTTACACCCACTCCGTGTCGGATACGGTTGCGCAAGTGCTGCCTCAGTGCCCGGAGGAGGCCCGGGCCGTACTCTCTTGTGCAGTTGCCGAAGGGAGAGACGCAGCGAAGTTTACCATCCACTGTGGGCTGGATACCGCCGACTCACTAGGCAGGACGATTTCCACGTCGGTAGCCCTTCGACGCTACGCCTGGATGAGGTCGACTGGTTTTTCAGGGGATGTCCAATCCACCCTTATGGACATGCCCTTTGATGGCCGTCGCCTATTTGGCAACAAGGCAGACAAGGACTCTCAGGCTACGGCCAGGTCCTTGGGCCTCTCCACTACCCGCCCTGCGCAGTCTGCCTTTCGCCACTTTCGTGGCTACGGAAGGGGTGCCCCGCCACCTCCCGCCCAGAGCCACAGGCCAGCGCAAGCTGTTCAGCCCCTGCGCGGCCGGGGACGTGGGAACCACTGGCATGGTTCTGGGGGCCACCGGGCAAGCCAGTCTACCACAGCCCCCTCTGCCGCAGCCTCCAAACCCTCCTAGTCTGACCTTTCAGGGCCACCAAACGCCAGTGGGCGGCAGGATTCGCCATCACCTCCCCCACTGGCGCACCATCACGTCGGACAGGTGGGTTTTGCAAATAGTCCGAAGGAGCTACTCCCTCCCCTTCGAGACTACCCCTCCATCCATGCCACCTCAGTACCATTGCATGTCGGAGGATCATCTAACCCTTCTCCAACAGGAAGTTTCGGCACTCTTGGCCAAGGGAGCCATAAAGCGCGTTCCTGTCCCAGAAGTAGGTCGTGGGTGCTATTCCCACTACTTTCTGGTGCCCAAGAAGGACAAAGGCCTGCATCCTATCTTGGATCTCAGGAACATCAACCGCTTCCTCCGGAAGGAGAAGTTAAAAATGGTGAGGCTAGCTCAGGTCCTGTTTGCCCTCAACCCTGGAGACTGGATGGTAGTGTTGGACTTGCAGGGCGCTTATTTTCACATCCCCGTCCTGCTGGCCCACCGGCATTACCTGCGGTTCATGGTAGGCCACGAGCACTTTCAATTTACTGTGCGCCCCTTTGGCCTTACCAGCGCCCCTCGGGTGTTCACGAAAGTGATGGCGGTGGTCGCAGCTCATCTGCGCAGATCAGGGGTTCCAGTCTTCCCCATTCTCAACAACTGGCTGTTGAAGGCGGGCTCGCCCTAGGCGGTCGTCTCCCACCTCCAGACTACGGTCGACCTCCTGCATTCGCTGGGGTTCTCCATCAACGTGCCGAAGTCACACCTGATTCCCTCTCAGAAGCTCCTCTTCATCGGAGCGGTTCTGGACACGACGCAGTTTCGGATCTATCCTCCCGAACAGCGAGTCCGGGATATTCGGGCTATGATTCCGATCTTTCAGCCTCTATCCCGGGTTTCGGTCAGGATGACCCTCAGGCTACTGGGGCTGATGGCTTCCTGCATCCCGCTGGTGGACCATGCCAGATGGCATATGCGGGCTCTGCAGTGGGACCTGAAGTTCCAGTGGGCACAACATCAGGGGAACCTGTCCGATTGCATCCAGATCTCGGAGGGCACTGCACACCAATTGCAGTGGTAGCTAACGAACCAGGATTGGGCCGACGGCAGATCCCTCTCCCTTCCCCAACCGGAGTTCACAGTGGTGACCGATGCATCACTTCTGGGATGGGGCGGACACGTGGGGGAGGCGGAGATCAGAGGCCTCTGGTCTCCGGCGGAGTCCGGGCTCCACATCAACCTTCTGGAGCTTCGTGCAATTCGTCTTGCACTCAAAGCATTCCTTCCCTCTGTCCGGGGAAGAGTAGTGCAGGTGTTCACGGACAACACCACCGCCATGTGGTACTGCAACAAACCGGGCGGGGTGGGGTCGTGAACCCTATGTCAAGAAGCTCTCCGCCTCTTTACGTGGCTGGAACATCAGGGCATATCCCTGGTGGTTCAACACCTGGCAGGTTCCCTGAACGCCAGGGCGGACGAACTCAGCCGCAGGTGCATGATGGATCACGAATGGCGTCTTCACTGGGAGGTGGTGCAAGGTCTCTTTCGACAGTGGGGAGAGCCTTGGTTAGATCTATTCGCCACCGAAGAGAACGCGCAATGTCAGCAGTTCTGCGCGTTGGAATTTCCAAGGCAGCACTCGCTAGGCGACTCTTTTCGTCGCGAGTGGAGTTGCGGTCTTCTATACGCCTTTCCGCCTGTACCACTTCTGCCCAGAGTGTTGAAGAAGATCAAGCGTGACCGGGCCCAAGTCATTCTTGTGGCTCCGGATTGGGCACGAAGAGTCTGGTATCCCGAGCTGCTACACATGGCCATCGATCCTCCGATCAGACTGCCTCTTCGGGAGGATCTTCTGTTGCAGCAGCAGGGGACGGTCCTCCACCCGAACCTGTTCAGCCTCCACCTCCTTGCGTGGAGATTGAGCGGCGGCAGTTGACGTCGTTTGACCTGCCCCCGAAGTCTGTGATGTTATCTTGGCAAGTAAAAAGCAAATCTTCCTTTGGTTGCTGCAAAATTAACACAACTCTTATTCAGTCGCCCAATACACAGATATCATCACCGGTCACACTACGTGGGGTTATACTATAGGCCCAAACAGTAAATCAAAAATACGTATGTAGTAGAAAATGAACAGAGTTTATTGAATAAAAAAGTTTTTTTTAAAACAGAAAGGAAATTTCTTCCTACTGGCATAAAAAGGTTTAAAAACACAAGGAGTTACAAGAAAAACATTTCATATACATTATAACAATATCATAATAACAGGAACCACAAGTGTATTATTGATAACACAAAAAAAGAGAGAGACGAAAAAGACAGTACACTTTGTCATTAAAAAAACACATTTGTGTTAAACAGTATAAAGACTGAAACCCGATACTTAGACACTCGTTTGGTATCTACAGTTCCAGCCAACTACACGAATTGTGTGCCAGATGCGTCGACGCGTTTCAAATGGTGTTGTCCAACTTTATACCATCTTTATCAAGACATTAATAAGACTCTCATGGTTAAGCATTTGATTGATCCTAATCGTAGTCCTGTACATTGAAACAAATATGAATATATATCAGTGCTATATTCACAATATATTTTAAGAAAAAAGACATTTATAATACTACCACAATAAAATGATAGGACTTATTCCTTGAAAGAACCAAACAAGTTCATACTAAAAACATATATTGGCATGCTGGATGGGCACTGTAAGAAAAAAGAGAGGGCTAAAAAACATTCCCACTTGACCAAACAAGCCCTACATCATTCCCAAAACCACATCATTTCAAAGAAAGTCACAAATCAAACTCCTACATTGTTATCTTGGCAGCCAGGCGTCCCTCCACTAAGACGGTATACGCCTGTAGATGGAACAAATTTGTGGCATGGTGCACAGCAAAGGCTGTGGATCCCCTTTCCGCCCCTCTTTCTGAGATTTCTCTTTATCCTCCTTTCTTTGGCCCAGCAGGGCTCTGCTCTGGGCACTCTAAAGGGCTACCTCTCGGCCATTTCAGCCTTCCTTAGGCTTCCTGATCAGCCTTCTCTTTTCTAGTCCCCTGTTTTAAATCGTTTCCTTAAGGGCATTACTCATCTTTTTCCTCCTGTTTCCCTTCGTAATGCCCCAGTGGGACTTGAACCTGGTTCTTACATATCTTATATGCGCTCCCTTTGAGCCGTTACATAACTGTCTTCTCAGGCTTCTAACTTTGAAAACTGCTTTTCTGGTGGCCATCACCTCTGCGCGCAGGGTGAATGAGCTACAAGCTCTTTCTTCCAAGCCTCCCTTTCTGGCAGTTCATCCGGACAAGGTCGTCCTCAGAACTAGACCTTCCTTTCTTCCCAAGGTGGCTACTTCTTTCCACATTGGCCAAACCATCACTTTGCCCACCTTCTTTCCGCCTCCGCATCCTTCAAAGGAGGAAGAGACTCCACCGTCTGGATCCAAAACTTGCGCTTTCCATCTATTTGGATCGCACCAAACAATTCCGGGTGGATGACCAGCTCTTTGTTGGTTACGTGGGCGCCAGAAAGGTAGGGCCGTGCACAAACGGACCATTTCCAGGTGGGTCGTTTTGTGCATCAAAGCTTGCTATTCTTTGGCGAAGAAGGAGCCTCCAGTGGGACTGCGCGCCCATTCCACCAGGGCGACGGCAGCTACCACTGCTTTTGGACGGGGAGTCCCCCTTAATGACATCTGTCATGCAGCTACGTGGGCATCTCTGCACACGTTCACCAAACACTACTGCCTGGACAGCCAAGTCAGGATAGACGGCTTCTTTGGCCGTTCTGTTCTCCAGGACTTTCTGGTGTGAACTTAGTTTGCAGACCCACCTCCGGGGTTGGTATTGCTGGGGTAACTATTCTAAGGTAAGGAATCTATAAGTAACTGTTTCTTTCAGATGAACAAGTTACTTACCTTCGGTAACGATATATCTGTAAGAAACATAGGTTAGTTATTCCTTACCGCCCACCCATCCCCCCGTTCTGCGATCTGACTTCTAGGGTTAAGGACTTCCTTTCAGGGCCCTAGTTTTGTGCACCAGTGGTCAGTGTCTTGCATGGCTCTGCGCTTCTGGCGTGGAAAGTCGTGGAAAGTACTGACGTCAGCGCGCGAGGGCGGCGTCTATGTAGCTACCGGCGACCACGACGCCAACGACGAACGCGGAGTCGACCGACGCCACCTTTCGACGCGCAGGGGTACTGCTGATGAAAAACTTTCCGGATCCAGTCTGACGCCTGGGGGTAATTCTAAGGTAAGGAATCTATAACTAACCTGTGTTTCTTACAGATATATCGTTACTGAAGGTAAGTAACTTGTTCATTTGGCCATCCCATCAGGAGAGGTCGCTCTTGTATGAATAGGAAACTATTGCAGATTTTTACAGGAAATAGCTGTGAGAAGCTGGCCTGGTATATGATGTCCACTAAGGTAAGAGGGCACCTTGCACCAGTCCAGACAACCCTTATGGTGATTTAAGAGGTCTTAGACAACCTTAGAAGCTCGCTAAGTAGTAGCTGTGGAGAGCAGCCTTCAGGCTTAGTCTAGAAGGAGTGTAAAACAGCTTGTTTTACCAGAATGCAATCTTATAGATTAAGTGAAAAAGAACCACACAAGGTATTTATAAAAATATGTATTTATTATATAATACTGTCTAACACATAAAAATATCTCCTCCCTCCCAGGAGATATCCACAATGCACACAATACTTCAGCAAAGAAACACAGTAAATAGCACGTAATACACAGTGGACACCGGGGGGGGGCAAACCATATACTAAGGAAGTGGTATAAGAACCACGACTCGGGTCAAGACAAGGTCGAGAGGACGTTGAAGTGCCGGGGACCCAAGGAACCAACCAAGGTGAGTAGATAGGAGCGTGTGTAGTGTGGGAACACGACCGCGTGCTCCATACAACTCTACGGGTAAGTCGCGGTCAGATTTTTAAAGTTTAAGGACCCTTCCCAGTGGACCCTGAAGAAACCCCGTGGAAGACAGAAGGTTGGAGAGCCACCCCACCCGTGGTTACCCTAGTACCCACGTTACCTACACCAGGGAAGCCGGGTGCATACGTGTGAAGTGGTGTCGGAAACCGCAGTCGAACCCAATGGAGGACTTCAGGAAAGTGCCGCAGCTGGAAGATGAGAAAGTGTCCGATGGAATCCAAAGGTGGATTCAAGATGAGAGGTACCTGCAAGCAGAGGGGACAGAGTCTATGTCACTCAGGAGTGACCAGGAGACTTGGAAGACAAATGCCCTCCAATGCCGGGTGTTGCAGGATGGATGACGATGACCTTGACTCTGCAGCTGTGAGGACCAGGCAATGCTGAGGAGAACCAGGAGCAGTGCACAAGCTGTCCCACGAAGGATGTTGAGTGCTGAAGGGTCGGTGTCCGGCAGGAGCACCAACAAGCCTTGGCAAATGCAACCAACGCAGTAATTGAAGAAGGAGCAACATCGGGACCAGCAAGGTCCAGGGGACTCACCAAAAGCAGGGGAGTCAGGGCAGGCACCGAGAAATCAGGGGAGCCCAGAAGAAACAAGTGTGACCCTCAAATGGACCCACAGGCCGGAGGCACTGGAGTCGCGAGAGGACCTCAAGCAGCTCACCAAAAGATGCAGGCCACAGTGCACAACGATGCAGTGTGGCTGAAAATTCTGGTCTCTGGAGATGCTCGAGGTGGGGGCTACTTGGAGCCCGAAGATCTTCTTGGAAGGAAGCCAACAAGCCTTTGCAACTGCAAGTTGACACGTGCACAGGGGTTCGATTATTGCTACCCCCACGAGGTATACTGTCCTCAAACTTGGTGAGAGGGTAGGGCAAGCCTCGGGAGCTGTGGAAAACCACCACCTGTGTTGCAGAACCTAACAGAGTCGGAGGAGCTCAGGATCAGCAGACCGGTTGACTTAGTTGCAGTGCCTGCGAATGCAGGGGAGTGACTCCTTCATTCCAAGGGAGATTCCTTCAAGTGTCTTTGATGCTTCACAGGCCTTGGAAGGTTCCTGTATGATGCACAGGCACAGACGATGCAGCAGACTGGAAGGGAGACGAAGTCAGGCCCAAACGAAGCCCAGCGAAGTCCAGAGTGCCCAGACGGTAGAAGAAGAAGTGGTGTCTGATCTGAATCTTTTCCCACAACGAATCTAGGGACCTACACCCAGGTAATCCCTTAAATACCCCAGGGAAAGGGTTTGGATGATTCAGGGGACCCTCCCAGGGGTGGGTCTGGACAGAGGGGAGGTTACTCCCACGTCCTTTGCCAGTTTCGCACCAGAGCGGGAGCCAACGGCTCCCAGGACTGGTTTGAACTGGACTATGCATGGGGACTCCAACTGTGCCCCTCATGCAGACTGGGTGATGCTGGCAAGCGTACCCACCCTGCCCCAATACACTAAATCCTGTCTGGGAGGTGGTCACACCTCCCTGTGACAGGATGCCTATTGTTCTGCCTTACCCTGCTCGAGCTTGGCACAGCAGCAGGAGGGCAGAATCGTGTCTCTGGTCGGCAGCAACCATTTTGTGCTGTCCCAGACTTTCTCAAAACTTGTCCGTGTGGTTTTTCAACTTCCACACATTCTATTGGCCTTTGCATGTGGCTTTCAAAAATGAAAGCAAGCAATTGGCCAAAGGCGGGTGCATGTCCCACCTTTTCTGTAAATGTTCACTCCCACGGCCTCCAGCTGTCGGGAGCGCGCAGGGTGCCAGCTGCATTCCTTTGTGGATCATTAAACACAGCGCGGTCCCGCGCAGCTGGAACCGGACAACTTGTTTTTGTTGACTCTCGCTTTTGAGCTAACACACGTTTCCTGCTCATCAGACGCATTCCGAGGGTGCCTGTTCCCTGCACTTCCCCCTCCCGCTATGGCTTTAGAGGTAACAAACACACACAAATTTGTATTCCTTTGTATATCAGACGGTCTTAGATTTTTTTTTTCATAAGCGGATGGTACACAGATCACTTTTGAACGTTAGTGTTATGTATTTACGTAATGTTGCCTTTTCTGACACTTGCATATACACGAATCCCCTTTTCAATCGGCAGTTCTTTTACTGCCAATAAGCCTTCCCTTTTGAACCAATTCAGCACGTTTAATTTGTAAATACCGGAAAGTCAGCAATCTCTTAATCTACTTTTTATTTTTTTAATTATTACCGCGTCTACGCACGTCTATTTCTGGCACCTTTGAGATGCCCAGAGTGTCCCAGGAACACATTCCATTCTTTGGTGTGCGGCAATAGTGAGATGATGTGTTTTTAATGTAGTTTTTGTTTTTAAAAAAATAAGTTAATTTTGTTTGTAGTTTTTCTTTGGATGTCCGACTTTGTTTATAAGAAAACTGTACTTGTTACACTAAGGAATCTTATTTTTGCATTTTATATGTTTATTTGGGTTGTATTAACTTTCAGATCATTTTTCTTCATTCGTTCATAAACCCACTGCTTTATCCCTGTTCTTGTAAATTAACCCGCATTTCAATGCACGCAGCCAAAACGGTTAGTTTGTTCTGGTGCAGTATGATGTTGAAACGTTGAAACAAATGGCATCACTGTTCATGCCTCCCCCTGTGGTTTGGACAAATGAGTGTTCTAGATGCGAGTTTATTTTTAGGCCTACCCTTTTAGCAGAGGGTCACAGTGACTTACTTGGTTTGCCTGTGAGTTAGGTCTGATGTGCAAGGGAATCGCGTACACCGGAACAACTGATCAGACCGTATTCAAGTATGATTTACAGAATGAATGAATGAATGAAGCAACATTTATTGAGCGCATGGCTACCCCAGGGCATCCCAGCGCTAAGACAGTAGCAGAGAGGGACAGCACAGCACACTTAAGGGAAACTTGAATACGGCGCCAGGACGGACGTATGGACACGCCGCCGGTTGTTTTCCTTATATCAGAAAGAGCTCGATAAGAATCTAAAAGCTCCACTTCAAAAAGGAATTTCAAAGGAGTTCCTGTTAAGGAATAGTGTGAAGGATACGTTCCTTTATAATATTGCCCACAAGGAATAGAGGAATTTTCTGATAGAAGTCAATAACAGGACCTACGCGCCTGCTGTGATCCCTAAATTAAGGCCAGTCCGCCGCTGTGAATCAGACGCCCGAAGTTTGTACAGAATTTATAGAATAAGAAAGTGACTAACCGGGACGTCTTAATAGGAAATATATCTGGGACTATAAAGTCCGTATGACTCTGAGGCAGACTGGTTTATCTTCGCCTCATATTTTTTTTTAAAAAGAACGGGAGTAACATTACCATTGTCTTGAAAAAGAAGGTGTTATGTGAACATACCTTCGAAACGCGTCGACGCTCTTATTTGAAGCCACAAATCCATCTGTTTGAATATTTTTTTTTAAGTTTGAACAAAGAAGTTTATTGAGATAATACAATATAAGATAACAAATACAAAATAAGGGAACATCTTCTTAGCGGGGGGGGGAAGAGGGGGGGTGTGAAAGGGAGGGATAAAAATTATAAATATATATATTCAACATAATCACTTATTATAGATATCATCAATTGCAAGAAATACAACTTTCCTTTAAAAATGTAGAATTCAGATTTAAGATAATAAAATTCTATCAGAACAACTCATGGAGGTTTGGGAACTTCTTCAATACGAGGGTTGTGTAAACATGCAGTGTTGGCAGATTGGTCCAAAAACGGGTGATAGGTGACCATAGATGTTCTTGTTTTATTGCAAGGGATATGGGATGGACATATGCTCTATCTAACCTGTGATTATAACAAACACCATACCACCAGGCTTGGTAAGAGAGGTCTCTAGTATTCTTCCATGCCTTAGTAATTTGTTGAAAGGCTACTGCAAGAAGAAGATCAACAATATGAAAGGTCTCTGGATAAGAGTCCCATACCGAAGAGAGACTACCCAAAAATAAGTTAATCAAATTAAAAGAAATTTGTGTTTTAAAAATATAATTAATTTGATTCCAGACTCGTAACCAAAAATCATGAACAAGAGGACAAGCAAATAACATATGGTATAAATCAGCAAGGGGTGTGTTGCACGACCAGCAAGACGAAGAAGTGGTAGGATTGATCTTATGTAAGGACATAGGAGTTAGTAATAATCTATTATATATAAAAAATAGTGTTTGTGTAGTGTTTGCAGCCCTGGAAGATTTCCTTATCTTCATCCAAATCTTGTTCCAAGTATGAATTGTGAGAGATATTTTGAGATCTGTTTCCCATAATGTTTCCGTTTTTGTTTTTTCACGAGAAATTAAAGAGGAAGAAAAATGTTTATAAATTTGGGCCGCAGACGGAGAAAGAGATAGAAATTGCAAAGAGGTGGGAGGCGAATCTAAGGGCGGAGAAGTTGAAGATAAATTGGTATACGCTAATTGAAGTAACTTGACTAAAGAAGTGTACTTAGATAAATAAGAATCTGGCAGGGAAAAACGTGTCTGAGCAACTGGAAAAGGAATACAGATATCATTTTCAAAAAGTTGATAAACCCACCGAAGTCCTTTAGCATGCCAGTCTTTCCAGAAAATGACTCTATGACGGTATTTAAGAGATTGATTATACCACAAGGAAGATTGCATAAAACGATCTCTAGGAGAAAGATGGGCAGTAAGTAAGGGTTGAAGAATTTTGCAACAGTTATTGAAAATAGGAAGAGAAAGAGATATTGGGCGTTGAGTAAAGGACAGAAATTCTCGAAAAGGAAAGGGATGAAGGAAATGCTTTTCAACATTAGTCCACAGAGGTAATAGTAGATCGTCGTTGGTTTCATGGAGTAAAAGAGCGGCTTGTTTTAAAGAAAAAGCAATATGATATGCCTTAAAATCTGGAAAATTGACGCCTCCTAACTGTTTGGGTTTCTTTAATTTACATAAGGACATACGAGATTTCTTATTATTCCACAGGAATTTTGATAATATCGAATAAATTAATTTAAAATGTGAATTAGGAATGTTTATAGGAAGGTTAGAAATGTAAAAAGTATTATAGGGACAAGCATCATCTTTATTGTGTCAAGACGACCCCACCATGATAAGAATAGAGGGTTCCATCTGGATGTCGCATTACGTAGCACAGTTTGTAGTTCTTTTAAATTAACAGTAACCGTCTCTTTTATAGAAGGTTTAAACCATAGACCTAGATATTTTATCTTATCTGGGTTCCATCGAAAACCAGAAGAGACAAAGTCTGCAGAGAAGCATAATGTATTTAGAGGGAGGACTTCGCATTTATCAGAATTAAGTTTGTATCCCGAGACATTAGCAAATGCCTGCACTTCAGAGAGGAAGGCCTGTACAGTAGATTGGGGTTGAGATAAAAAGAGCAGAATATCGTCGGCATAAACAGAAAGTTTTAACTGGTTAGAACCATACATGAATCCTTTAATGTTCGAATTTGAGCGAATCCTAATCAAAAAGGGTTCAAGGGCTAGTATGAAAAGAAGAGGAGAAAGAGGACAGCCCTGCCGAACACCGCGGTGTAAGGGGAAGTAAGGAGAAATAAGACTATTAACTAATACAGAAGAGACAGGAGAAGAGTAAAGTAGTGAGACATAATTTATAAATTTCTGACCAAAGCCAAACCAGGACAAAGTAGAGAAAATATAAGGCCAAGCTACTCTGTCAAAAGCCTTTTCCGCATCCAGAGATACGGCTGCCAAAGGGTCTTTGTATGATCGAGCTTTAGTAAGAACTTGAAGAAAAAGTCTAGTATTGTCTGAAAGATGTCTACCCTTAACGAAACCACACTGTTCTCTGCCTATTAAGGATGGTAGAAAGTGTTCCAGACGACAAGCCAGAATCTTAGCAAAAATTTTATAGTCCAAGTTAATTAAGGAGATGGGTCTGTAATTTTTACAAAGGCTATGATCTTTATCTCCTTTAGGAATAAGACATATTAGAGCTTCTTGAAAAGATCCAGTGGATTTTTTAGAGGAGTTAAAAAAGTGGAATAAATGATATAATTTAGGAATCAATAGACGAGAAAAATGAGAATAAAACTTAATCGTAAAGCCATCAGGGCCTGGAGCTTTGCCTCGTTTAATTAAGCGGATAGCAGAAAGGATATCTGATTCCCGGATGTCTTCGTCCAACACTGAAAAATCTAAATCACGAGAAGCAGGAGGAGTAACAGAGGATAAATATTGGGCTATAGAGTCCTGGGATATCGGGTGTTCAGGGGTATAAAGGTTTTGGAAAAATGTTGTAAATTCTGACAGGATTTCTTCATTTTTGTGAACTAAGAGATTATTAGAGGATAAAATAGAACTAATTGCAGTACGTTCTTTTTTAATTTTAAGGTAGTTAGCTAAAAGTTTTCCTGATTTATTTTGACCTCCATAGTATTTAGCTGAAGACTTGAGTAAAAACGAGTTTGCATTATCTGTAGATAGTTTGTTGAACTCGAATTTGGTTTTGACTAATTGATCTAAACAAGTTTTAGAGTTGGTCTGGAAAAGGAGTGTTCTAGTTGTTTAATACGCTTCTGAAGTGATTGTAAAACCTGTAACGCTGATTTCCTTTTCTGAGATACATATGAAATAATAAAATCTCTGGAGGCAGCTTTAAAAGTATCCCAGACAATCTGTGGAGACATATCAGGAGTTTCATTTTCAGAGAAAAAGGTATTAACAAAAGATTCAAACTTATTAGTAAATGTAGAGTCCAACAGCAGGAAATTGTTGAATCTCCATCTGCGGGTACCTTGATTAGAGGGAAAAATCTCACAATCTAAGAGGACAGGTGCATGGTCAGAAATTAATATTGAACCAATTTCTGCATGTGTAATATGTTGTGTAAGTGCTTTTGAGGTGAAAAGATAGTCTAATCGGGACTGAGAAGAATGTACTGGCGAGAAAAAGAGTATTCACGAAGTGTAGGGTTGCATAGTCTCCAGGCATCTACCAGGGATCTCTGTTGAATAGTGGATACAAACTGGGAATGCATAGGAGAATGGGAGAATCTAGAACAAGAATTACGATCAATAATAGGATCTATAACTGAATTACAATCCCCACCAACTAACACATAGTCATCATGAAAAGACATCAATTTAGACAAAATTGTAGGCCAAAACTTAATATCTGTGGCAGTGGGCGCATATAAATTAAAAAGAGTTAACGGAATATTATTTAATAACAATGAAAGAGAGACCCATCGACCTACATCATCTGTATCTTGCGAAAGTAATTTCAAATCAAGGCGTTTATGGCATAAGATGACAACGCCATTCCGGTTACCTGTGCCCGGTGAAGCAAAGACATGACCAACCCATTGACGCTTAAGCTTTGGTATTTCTTTGTCTAGAATATGGGTTTCTTGCAGGAATGCTATGTCACATTTTAAATTGGATAAATGGGAAAGAACTCGTTGTCGTTTGATAGGGGAACCCAAACCTTTAACATTCCATGAAATGACTCTAAGAGTCATCTACAATAAACATTAAGATACAAAATATAGATAAATAGTATACATAAACATATCTTGCAAAATATCAATATAACAATAATGAGTTTAATTTTAAAACTAGTATATTGAATACGGTGAGGAGCAGAAAGGAAGAAATCAATAATCATGTAGTCAGGAATAATAGAAGAAAGGTAAGTAAGAAATTGATAATAGAGGAGAATATAAAGCTGAGAATAGAATAAAAGAATTATCTTTGACATATAAGAAGTGATTAAATACAAAGTAATGATATAATAAAGAGAGGGAAAAGGATACGAGATAAATAGGATATACGCATCACCGAGGTCAAAGATATAAGAATTCTGTGTTGAAACAAGAAAAGAGATGTAGAAAGAAAGAACGAGAAAGGAGTATGTATAGGTTGACCAAATAAGGGGGAAGAGAAGGTAAAAGGCATAATAAATACTCCTCAAATTTAAAAAAGAAGAGGGAATTGACAGAACCTCACTGAAGAGAATCAATGTTGAATAAATAGAGGAATACATTGATGAGAAGAAAAGGAAAGGGGAAGAAAAACAGGAAGGGTAAGGAACGACATGATCAACTAACGAAAAACATAAGGTATGAGATTTCTCAATAATATAACTAATCACATATAAGAGAAATAACAACATAAACATAATGAGGGTGGTGAAGCCACACAAAGAAAACAGCACAACCAACCGGGTAACTCAGGGCGAACCGGGAAGGGAGAACATCACCGAAAACGGACCAGGGATGACAAAGACTATAAAACAGGAAGTTCTGCACCTAATAAAGACAAAAATATAATGAATGAATACAACAAAAATACCACATATGACAAAACAAAGATTGTAATATATTAGAATGTTTCAGTGACCTTGTGAATAATAATACGCGTTATGTAGAACATATCATGAAGTTAAGCAATTACTAAAACATTCCTATTCAACAAGAGGAAATAATATGCAAGCACATTATAAACAGTCAGTTATACGTTTTAGCACGATTATACAGCTAAACACCAGTTTGTCGTGTCAAATCCATATCTTCCTCGGTACATTGATCCAGGAACCGCTGTAGCAATGCAGGATCTTCGTAGCTCGTGGTTCTATTCTTATACGTTACTTTGAACAGACATGGATGGAAGAGACCAAATCTGGCATTAAGGGAACGAAGTGCTGGACGCATATCTAGGAATTTTTTCCGTCTATCTGCAGTATCTTTAGCATAGTCCTGAGCAAAGAAGAGATTGGAGCTTTGCCATGAAATGCGACCTTTAAGTTTAGCTGCATGAAGAACTTTTAATAAGTCTGTATATTCCAAAAAGTATATGATTATTCCTCTGGGTTTGGTTGAAGGAGATGTTATGGTTGAAGCACGTCCTAAACGATGAGCTCGCTGAATATTTAACACAGGAGAGCTAGGTATGTCAAGTAGCTGAGGAAGAAAAGTCTTGAAGAAAGCGATGGTATCTGAGCCTTCAACCTCTTCTGCTAGGCCGTAAATACGTAAATTGTTGCGTCGATTACGATTTTCTAACTGTTCGACTTGTTTCTTAAGTCGTGAGATTTCAGATTTAACAGGAGGAATCTGATTTACCGCAACCTGAACAGATTCGACTTGTTGTTCAATCTGCATAATCCTATTGTCCATCATAGACCACCTATCATCCATCACTTGAAGCCTCTGGTTTGTCTCCTCCATATAGGGCTTAAGAGCTCGGATTTCTTCAAGAAGAGTATCCAACGTGATTGGAGGAGGGGATGTAGTAGGAGATGGAGGATTCGTTTTAATCCGTTTCCCCGTGTTTGGTAAAGATGTAGTAGATAGTTTGGTAGTTAATTTGCTGGAAGAGGGCGACATGTTAGATGGAGAGAGCAGAACCCCTGCGCCGGAGAAAGAGGGACCGCCTTCAGCATTCTCCATATTCGTGGAAAGGACAGAAAATGGATTATGATCAGCCAAAGATGATATAGGCGCAGAGGGGTCAGTAGTGCGACGAGTGGATTTCGTTCTCCCCATAAACTTAACACAGAATGATTCCAGTCAAAACCTTAGAGGATGTTTATTGAACTTTATGTAGGGTAGTTCAGTTAATTTGTCGCATTTCACAATCATAGGAATATGAATATATAGAAACCTCAGGAAGCAACTGCAATGTTAGGAAGCATGTGAAAAAGAAAATATAATTATGTTGAAACTATGACTTTAGTGCCTTAGAGTTTCATAGAAATATTAAATATAGTACAGGCAGCGTTTGAAAAACTTAACAAATCCCACAAATGATGTAAGGTATGCCATTCTCAATGAGAGATGATTTCTCCAGCTGTATGAATTAGTGAACTATAAGCCAGCATTCATGTCAATTAGTACTGCCAGTATCTGAAGAGTGCCCCATAGAAGATGTCGGTATCCACTGCCATCAAATAGGTAAACTAGGAAAGAAGCCAGCATTCATTTTCCAGTCAGAACTGGCATGAAACTACAGAAAGAACTGCAGCATAACTGTTACGTGCCGTTAATTCAACGAGGAGAGTATGCGCAGGCACCAAGAAAGAAGCGCTCCATAATTAGTCACGTTAAACGCGGGCTCCGGCGTTTAGGGAAATAAATCAAAATGGCGGGCGCTGCTTCCGTGAGGGGAAATTTCCGGCACCAAATTCAGAGGCAAAAACGCTCACCCACATCACGGCAGTTTCACTGAGGCATCCCAGATTCCTTATGCCTCAAAGCCTTCCTGTTTAAAGAATTGAAGTAGCGCTGGTCCGCTCGAAAGGCCCTCCGACCTCGCAAGTCGCCGCGGAGCTCCCTCAGTAGGCGGCCATCTTCAATCGGCGTCAAGCCACGCCCCCATCTGTTTGAATATTACCTTAGATGTTTATGACTTGTAAGGCATCAAGGTTTATGTGGTGAAATCTTGTTTTTTGATTGTGGCAATTGATGACAAAAGTTACTGTCTGTTTTTAAACTCTCGTGCAATATTTTTTGTATTTTACTAGGATCAATTGGTTTTATTATTGAATGCATTGTAAGTGCTTTATTGTGATTTCTCTGATAGAATTGTTTTTATTGTGTAATGTCTTGAAAAATATATTGTTTTAATAAATTTCAACCATCAATTCAACAACCATAGGTTTTTTGTGCCAATACTTAGCAGACTCAAGGTGTGAATGTGGTCGGTATGATTGGATCTATATGCATGTGACTTTGATTACGAGTGTGAGGTAAGGTGTGGATACAAAACATTCCCAGAGGACGTCTTTGCAAAAAGTTCTTGTTTGAACCCCAGTCCTTTGGGTTACCAAGGGTTCCTCTCTCTTTTTTATTTACACTTAAGGGAAGAGCCAGGTCTTCAATGATTTCCGGAAGGCTAAATGGCTAGTTTCCCTCCGTAGGCAGAGGGGAAGAGTATTCCACATCTTAGCAGCGTTGTAAGCGAATAGGCGTCCGCCACTCCTGGCCCTCTTAATCTTGGGAACAGCCGCCAGATGTAAGTCGTCAGAGCGCAGCCGTCTATTTGCCATATAAGGCTGGACCATGGAGTGGTTGATCGTGGGGCCATTCCCGGTTAGCGTCTTATGGGCAATGCACATGGCTTTAAAGCTGACTCTCTCCCGAATAGGAAGCCAGTGGAGCGACTTCAATGCGGGATTTGCGGATTGCCGGCTCTGAATCCCCATCAGCATCCTTGCAGCGCAGTTTTGCACCGTTTGGAGTTTTGTGAGGGTCGCAACCGGAGCTCCGAGGTAAAGGGCGTTCCCGTAGTCCAGGCGGGAAAGAATAAGTGCCTGTACCATAAGCCTTCTTGCCCGACAAGGGAGAAGAGGGAGCACCTTACGGAGCATCCTTAGGATGCCGAAACAGGAAGCCGCAACCTTCCGTGCTTGGACCATGAAGCTAAGATCCTGGTCCAGCCAGAAGCCTAGACTCTTCATCTGGGTTTTAGGGATAGGGACGGGGCCCATACAGTCTGGCCAAAGAGCGTCTACCCTGGAGAGGGATGGGTTGCCAAGGAGCATCAACTCGGTCTTGTCACCATTTAGCTTTAGGTATGATTGATGCATCCATTTGACTACCTCTTCTAGGCAGAGACAGAGGCTGATAGAGGCCTTGTCAGCGTGGTTTAGTGCTACGACCAGTTGGGTGTCGTCAGCGTAAGTCACTATATGAACCCCAAATGGGAGCACAACCTCTGCAAGTGGAGTCATATAAACATTGAAAAGAGATGGACTCAAGGATGACCCCTGCGGGACTCCACATTGGAGGGGCAGAGGTTTTGAAGAAACATCACCCTCAAAGACCTGGAAAGATCTCTCGTCCAGGAATGATTGCAACCATGTTAGTGCTACCCCAGTCACCCCCAGACCTCTGAGTCAGTGGATCAGAATTTGGTGGTTGACCGTGTCAAAGGCAGCGCTAAGGTCCAAGAGGATAATTGCTGTTGATCCTCCAGCGTTGAGAATCTTTTTAGATTCTTCGACAACTGCCAGTAACGCCGTTTCAGTTCCTTGGCGCGGGCGAAAGCCCGTTTGAGAGGGATGAAGGAGATTGTGCGACTCAAGAAATGTCGAGAGTTCAGCGTTGACATATTTCTCAGCTAATTTACTAATCCATGGGAGGAGAGAAATGGGGCGAAAGTTACCCAGTATATCTGAATCAAGGCTAGGCTTTTTCAGGAGAGGCTTTACCTTCGCTGTTTTCCAAAGGGGTGGGACCACTCCCGAGGAGAGAGAGGCATTGATAAGGTCAAGAATGACCGGGGAGATTATTTTGGACACTTGACACAATATATTAAGTGGAGCTGGGTCTGTCGGCGACCCGCTCTTTACAAGTGCCAAGATGGTATGCAGGGAATCACAGTCCATCAAGGAGAAAGCCTCGAGGAGGTGGTCTCTTTTGTGTAGATCCTTATCCTCTGAGTGGAAATTGTTTAAACTGTCCACCGGGGAAAATGAGGCATAGATAGTTTGGATCTTATTATGAAAATAGTTTGCGAACTCATTACAACGTTGGCCGGTGGTATCAGGTTTATCCGGGGGTGAGGGGGGCTTTTAGTAATGTTTTCACTATGCGAAAGATTTCGCGGGGGAGTTAGCTGCCCGGGAAATTCTTTTGTCATAATAAGAGGCCTGGGCAAGTTTGATTTCGGCTTTGTATGCTCTTATGGCTTCCCTATATTCCTTTTTTTTATCTGGCGAGAAGTCCTTTCTCCAGGCTCTTTCAGATTTCTTGCACAACTGTTTTAGTGACCGGAGCTTAGGGGAATATCATGGTGTCCTGTTGGGTCCCACTTTAAGTTGGGTGAGTTTTTTCGGGAGAACCTGGTCTAAAGTCCTCTCGATCCAATTATTGAATTGGTCATTGGCCACCGTTGGATCACTATTGGTGCAAGGCTTAGTGTTTTCTAGCTCCCGTCCCCATTGTTCTGTGGGGAGTTTGGGCCAAGGTTGTGACAGAATTCTTTTTGGCCTGGATGAGGGAGTGACACAGGTGGGGGCCCATAAAAAAGGAATCAAAAAATGATCTGACCAGGGTATAGGAGTAGGAGGCATTACAGTTAATTCCTCTAAGTTGGAAAAAATGAAACTTATGTTTCTGTTTATCATTCTAAGTGATGTGACTTTAGTAAGGAATTTTCTTTGAATTTTTCTACTCCTTGACCCGTCTCTAATTTTAGGAAGCATGCTCTTATGCTAGTGTTTTTAAGATGCCGGACATCCCCCTTGTCAGTTCTCCTCGATTAACTGTGCTGGACTTGAGTGAGAGCAAGCCTTTGAGTGGCAGATGCCAGTTTGTTCAATCTACAGTGAGCTTGAATAAGTACCTATCCTATCAAAAGCAAAGTATAGGCCTAGTGCAAGTTTGCTGCCGTGGCAATCCTGCTTTACTGGTTCCATTTCACACAGCCTCGCCCAAGAAACTCTCTGAGGGCATTCACACAAGACTGTAGAGATGTGTGCCTTCAGGGTGACAGAGGACACTGAAAGAAATGTTCCAAAGTAATTGCTTACCCTGGGGGGCATTGATTGATTTCCACATGGGACTTTGCAAAATATATTTCCATGTAGTATATATCTTAAATGTTGATACTTTATTTTCATATTTATAGCAAGCAGTTTGCAGAGTCAGATTTCAAGCTAATTGTTTCTAGGAGTTGTTGAAATAGTATCCTTCTCTCCATTCACCCTCCTCGCCATCAACCATCAGCCATCCTTCTCCCCAACCATCCTTTTCTCCATCCATCCCTTCATCCTTCTCTCCGGCCACCCATCTCTCCATCCTTCCTTCTCTCCATCCTACCGTCTCTCCAGCCTTCCTCCCTTACACTGCAAGAGATTGTTTCTACGAACTTCCTGGAGACCAGAGTCTCCGATCAAAGTCAAAGAAGCCATAAAAAAGTACATTTTTCATGTTACACAAAATGACCCTGTGATGGCCACCTACAGAGACGCCTCTCCACACGCAAGCACACGCTGCTCAACAGAGCAGTTCTGGGAAAACTCTCTATTGAAGAGTTCAGCTGCTATGAGGCTTCCTGTTAAGGATCTTGCGGCGCACTTTCACTTTAAGTATGGTAGCTGCCCCCATCATAAACAGGCTGCAAAAATATCTTCTGTGAGGCCCGTTTGTTTTTGACCAGGCGTTTTGAGCTGCAGTGTTTCAACAGTGACGACTCTACGAGGGAAAGGCATGCTCTGGCTAAACACTTATAAAAGTCCCAAAGGCGAGACCTATTGGCTATGCCAATGCTTGTTTAGATGGTCATTGCGTCATTACACGGTGCCCCTCTATATAGTATATGACTGCTTCACTGACAACCCAGGAGAATGGACTCCGTAGGGTGTAGGGGTGTCCTGCTCATGCAGGGGCACCCTCTCACTTAGAACCAAGCACCCTGCCTGCAGGATTGCAAAGGCTTGCTATAGGGGTGAGTTGTAGTTTTTAAGTGCAGCGACCCTAGATATAGGAAACCTATATCTTTAGTAAGTGGTTCTAGCACCAGCTTACACAGGCTGCAATGGCAGGCCTGTAGTTTCATTTTGAATGGTCTATGGGTGGCATAATACATGCTTCAGCCCATGGGAGACCTCTGGGGTACCTATGCCCTGGGTACCTTAGTACCATATACTAGGGACTTATAAGGGTACCCCAGTATCCAATCTGGGATGAATCTAAGTACTGAACACAACAATTTAGGGAGAAAGCAGATAGACTGGGGTCCTGATTAGCAGGATCCCAGTCAGACTAGTAATATACAGTAACAACAGGCAAAAAGTGGGGGTAACCATAGAAGCAGATCCTACTTTCCGACAATAGCCCAATATGAAAATACTGCAAATGACCTCCACCGGTCCTGCATCTCCTCAGCTGTCCTTCAGTTCCCCGCCCGGGCCAGCCTACAGACATTCAGTCCCAAATTGCTTCCACTGCTGCCCATGGAGACCCTAGTTCCTTGGACTGCTGGAGCGCTATGCCCACCACTCGTTCTTTGCAGCACTTTGCTGGTGGTACAGTCCTTGTCAGTCTGCCACCATTCCACAGAATACCAAGCCTCCTGTACTCACTCAACAGTCAGGCAATTTACTGTGCACTTGCTGTCTTACCCTAGCCCAGTCTCCTGTTCGTTCATTCTTTTTTTTAAAAATATTTTTTATTTTCATTTGCATGTTGTAAATAACATACAATCTTCAGAACTATAACTTCCGTCACGTAGAGTGCTAACATCAGGGACTGTTTATAATAAATTCCAGTGGAACCACTCAAAGGCAGTAAACATTGTATCCAGTCTGTGAGTCCCAGGTCTATACCTCAGTCAGGGACAGTGACACCATAATGGTTCTAACCAAATGGGTATTTCAATATGTAGTGGTATCTACATGTACTGTTGTGGATGAAAAGAGTTCCTGTGTATCGTCGAGCAGGTCTAGCCTGTTGTAGCGCCTCCAGGGACCCCATATCCTCCAAAACATTTGGGGGCATCCCCTGCTGTAGTAAATGATACTTTCAGCGGCCATATAGCGGTCCATCCCTCTCCTCCATTCCTGCATCGTGGGGACCTCTTCTGCCTCCCACCGGCTGGCCACATCTTGTTTGGCCACCGCCAGGCCCAGAGAACCAAAGAGTAATTGAACCCTATTGGCATCAACATCATTTGGGATTTCCAGAAGGACAAACCCTGGGTCAGTCGGCAGTGGTACCCCCACCATGGTACTCAGCTTCCCAATAATCGCCCTCTAGTAAGCTTGTAGAGTGGGGCAGGACCATATTGTATGGAATAAATCACCCTTGACATCCCTGCACCTAAGGCAACATTGTGTCTCTACTAGCCCATCTTATGAAGTTTCTCTCTATCATAATATATTCTATGTAGGATTTTGTACTGGACAAGGCGCAGTCTAGCTTTAATGGCCACTTGTCTTTGGTGCATCAACGCTGCCTCCCAGTCAATGTCTTTCAGGGTGCCCAGGTCCCCCTCCCATCTCTCGCATAGTTTCCCCAAGGTTATCTGGTGTGTTCTTGTTTATCATTTTGTATGTAAGGGAGACTACTTTTTCTGTGAGGTCCTCTTGTAATAACCTCCCCTCCAGTGGGGTAAATTCCGTTAAATCCGCACACTATATACCCTCTGTTAGCCACGCATGGCGTAGTTTTGCGTTCTTAATAAATTGGGACCTGCGGAGGCCATATTCTGTACTGATAGTGGACTAGGATTTAAGTTCGCCTTTGTCCACGATATTGCCTATCGTAGAGATGCCCACCAAGTCCCAGGCCCCAAAACCTATAAGTTTGCACAGGTCTTTGAACCAACCCCCTTCCAAAGCGGCATTGCCCTGGTAATCCGGTGAGTCCACCCCATCGGTTTCGTTGCCCTGCCCCACACCTCAGGGTAACCTGTGTCGCTGGCAGTAGCCGAGAGGCTCCCATGCCACCATAGAGGTAATGGAACTGTGTATGTGGTTCCATCAAATCCCTCTCTAGCCTGTATGTGGGGTGATCTTGTGCCCTATGGGCTAAATCATTGATGGGGATCAAATGTGCAACACAGTAATAGGCCTCAATGTCTGGCAGAGCTATCACACTATTGTAGGGGTTGCATTGTAATGTTTTTAGTCCTATTCTGGGATGGCCTCCCTGCCATATCAGGGATCTGATATATCCCTCCAGTCTGGTGAACACCGTCCAAGGGAGTAGGAGGTAGGTGTTCTGAAGAGCGTTGAGTAACTGCGGCAGGGTGATCATTTTAAAAATGTCCGCCCTCCCTAACAAGGAGAGGGGTAGATCTCTCTGCATCCTCTTTAAATTTCCGGGCAACCCTTCCAATGTTACGATGCCTACATATTTCCTTATGTGAGGTAATGAAAATACTAAGGTAATGGAAGCCCTCGTGGGCCACCTTTAGGTCTCTGGGTAGTGGCAGAGACAGTGGAATCTCGCCAGGGCAATGCAAAGTGGATTTATTCCAGTTTATCTTGTAGCCAGAGTGCCTCCCATACTCCTCTATGGTACTAAACAGGACAGAGATGGTAATTCCAGGATCTGTAACGTAGAGGAGAATGTCGTCTATGTAGAGGGAGAATGTAAAGATCCACTTTCCACGCAATTAGTGAAGACAGGGTATCTTTATTGAAGAGTAACAGCAAGTACCTCCAGCTCAGCTTCACAGCTCATAAGAAATCCAGTAACTAATAAAGAATAACATTCTAACCTAGCAACATGCTGAGAGTTCCATGACATGCAGAGAACTCCACACATCTCCCCCCTCACATATTATATTAATATAATAAATATGATACATTTATAACATTTAATTGTCAAGAAAAGGTAAAGGAGCACAACATTTCCAAACATTACCAGTGCTTCAAGCAAAAACATCAATATTATTAAATATGATACATTAAAACATTTAATTGTCAAGAACAGGTAATGGAGCACGACATTTAGAGACATTACCAGTGCTCCAAGCAGACCCATTATCCAGGATGACAATGTTCTTCTTTACAGATTTCACCTGCATTGGTTTAAGAATTTACTATCTCCCTTAATAACAATGCCACCACGTTTCACAACCACCCAATCTCCAATTTCCACATCATGACTTCTCACACCCTTCTTGACATTGTAATACTTTGC
The DNA here is from genome assembly GCA_963921515.1 of Calotriton arnoldi. Lineage (NCBI taxonomy): Eukaryota > Metazoa > Chordata > Amphibia > Caudata > Salamandridae > Calotriton > Calotriton arnoldi. The sequence continues at coordinate 176,952 of CAWUFW010005562.1, forward strand.
TGTGGCCAATTGGCGTTGAGCTACCCCACTTCCTACAGCATTACGATCAACCCACACACAATCCTTGTCTTTCAACCACCCAGGTACCTCCTTAACACCAGGTTCACGTCCTTTAAGAGAAATAAACGGCGAAACACCAGTCATAGAATGCGGTGTCACTCTGTATGACCACACAAGTTTCTTGAGCTCCTCACGCCATGGTAAACCATTCAATAGTGACAACTGTATATTTTCCATAATCAAACGGTTAATTCTCTCAACTAAACCGTTTGCTTGGGGCCTGAACATAGCAACTCTCTCATGACTAACTCCCAACTTGCATAAAAAACTTTGCATTTCTTTAGATACTAGTTGGACTCTGTTGTCCGACACCAAAACTTTCGGAATCCCTTCATTCAAGAAAACTCTTTCCATAAACGCAATTACCCTCTGCGTGTTCACGCAGTCTGTGGTCTCAACTACAAACCATTTGGAATGGTAGTCAACCAAAACCATCATAAATTTATCACGTGACCCAAGTTTAAATATCGGTCCTAAAAAATCAATTGCAACTCTTTCCCACGGGCGCTTGGGAAATGACACACACGCTAAAGGAGGTTGTCTAACAATTTTAGATTTGTCGGCTTGGGCACATGCATGACAATCTTTCACAACATCCTCAATATCACTATCCATGCCAGGCCACCAATACGCTTGTCGGACTCTCCTTTTGGTCATGTTCCTTCCCAAGTGCCCCTCATGGGCGATGTTCACAATTTTCCCTCTCAATCCAACCGGTGGTACAAACTGACACCTTCTCATTAATTTTCCATCACATACACTCAACTCACTTTCTACATGATGGTAACTTCTAAAACGAACATCGTGCGTGACACTTTCACTCCATCCCATGGAGACACACCTAACTACACACTGCAAAATCTCATCATTAGACATGGCATCCATCCATTCTTGCTAGGAGAAGGCAGCTTCCTCACCATTGCAGTTAGTGTTAAACACTTCCTCAACTACATCATCTACATCTGAGACAACTTTATCAATTGGCATCCTTGATAAATAATCTGCCACTACATTTTTTAATCCTTTAACATATTCAACAACAAAGTTGTATTCGAGTACCGACAACATCCACCTGGAGATTCTTGGAGTGACACTACCTTCAAGCCCTCTTCCCCTTTGAATAAGTGAACCAAGGGTTTGTGATCTGTACGAACCTTAAATGGTAATCCCCACACAAAATATTTAAAGTGCTTTACGCCCCAACAACACGCTAAGGCCTCCTTTTCTATTACTGAATATGTCAGCTCAGCATCCCGTAACCTCCTCGATGCAAATCCAATAACTTTCTCCACACCATCACTCATCTGCGTTAAAACTGCACCAATCCCAATTGCACTTGCATCAGTTGTAACAACAGTTTTAGCCTTGACATTAAAATGTCCAAGAGTAGGAGCATTCATAATACTTTTTTTTTATCATCTTAAATGCATGATCGCAATTAGTATTCCATTCAAATATGATCCCTTTTTTCATTTGCACTCTTAAGGGTTCCACTATTTCAGTGAATCCTTTTACAAATTTCGAGCAGTACTCTGCCAGACCTAAAAATGACTTTAATTGGTCTTTATTCTGTGGGGCTGGGGCATCTTTGATAGCTGAAATAATACTTTTCTTAGGTTTGATGCCATCTTTACATATCTCGTGTCCAATATACGTTACATAACTTCTTTTTAGTTGACACTTTTCATTTTTTATAGTAAGCCCATTAGTTTGCAATCTTTTGAGAACTTCATCCATTATCAAATCATGATGTTCATTGTTCTTCCCCACAATCAAGACATCATCTTGAAAACACAAGACGTTTTTCATGTCCCCGAATATTCTCTGCATCACTCTTTGAAACACCGCTGAGGCAGACGCCAAACCGAAAGGCATTCTGCAATAGCGAAATGCACCCAGCGGCGTGACAAAGGAGGTGAGGTGTCTTGAAGCTACATCTAAATCAATCTGATGATATGCTGCAGACATATCCATTACGCTAAAGACAGTACCCCCGCCCATTGCTGTCAACATCTCCGAGATGTTGGGCAAAGGTTGCCTGTCCACCCAAATGTTTTTATTTAAGTCGCGTAAGTCCACACACAAACAAATTTTCTTACTCCCATCCTTGGGTGCGACCACAATGAGGGCCAACCACTCCGAGACCTCAGTAGGTTCTATGATGTTTTGTGCAAGTAATTTCTCAAGTTCATTTTTCAAGGGATCTCTCATCAAATATGGTAAACTCCTCACCTTATGCACAACCGGAATTGCATTTTTTTTCAAAATAATCTTGTGAGAAAAATCCTTAAGTTTCCCTAGCTCTTCAGAAAAGACTTGTGGGTATCTTTCTATCAAACTCGACTGATATGTTCCACCAATCTCATGTATTACAGTGGAAATAACAGGCTCTCTTGCATTGAGATTCAGAATTATATTTAGATCTTTTTGGTGTCGCCACCCTAGTAAGTTGGAACCTTGCTTAGTTAAATACACTCGACCATACACCTTTTTTCCACTGAACGAAATCACCATCCATTTCAACCCCAAAATGTCAATCGTTTTTCCACCATATCCCACAGCCTTAATATCAGGCTTGTCCCAAGATTTGACATTTGCTCCATGTTCCCAGATTTTCAAATACATATCCATAGACAACAGTGTATAAACTACCTGAATCCACTAACATAGTAACATTATGTCCATCCAAACTTATAACACAATGAGGCTTACTCAACAACGATGTACTTTCTTTAACAATATCACACTCTAGAACGGTATGATCACGATCTAACTCGAGATCCAATCCATCAACACATAACATAAACTCCTGAACATTCTCACATATATCATCTACTTCTTGTATTTGAGTTTTTATCCTACACACTTTGGCTAGGTGTCCCTTCTTCCCACAAGCTCTACACAACGCATTTCTGCCCATACATCTAGGACTAGAAGCTATATGCCCAGGAGCACCACAGTGATAACATTTAATATTTCTCCAACCAGTTCCTGAAACAGCAGCGTTTGCATGAGCAGTATCATTGAACTTGCTAGGAAGTTTATTGGAAGCAGGAATATTTGCATGAGCAGTATCACTAAATTTGTTAGGGACCTTATTGGTACATTTTGTAGATGAATTTATTACTTTAGTTTCATCCACACATCCTGCTTGTATTTCTGCACTTTTGGCAACATGTTCCTTGGACATCGTGGGATTGCTACAACTTTCCATCTCTTTTATCCATAAATCAGTATGCTCCAGACCCCTAGCTATTTGAATTGCCTCCTCTAAAGTTGGGTCTTTAATGAGCAATTTCTCTCGCACTCTTTTATTATTGGTACACCTCACAATTTGGTCACGTATGAGGGAATCCGCTAAACCCTCAAAGCGACAAGTAAGTGAAAGACCGCGTAATGCAGCAACATAAGTTCCAATATCTTCATCAACCTTTTGTTTATGACAAAAAAACTTATGTCTCTCTAACACAATATTGATTTTAGTAGTAAATCGTAAATCCAACATTTGCATAGTCATTTCATACACATTGTTAGGCTGACCATCCCCCATTCCTAAAGAAATTTCAGGAAGATCTTCGTACAAGCGCCGTCCTTCAACTCCTAAGTGGTGTAGTAGAATCGCTTGTCTACGCACAGGACCATATTTGTCTGCACCTGTAGCAAGAATGTAAGTTAAGAACATCTTCTTCCAATCCTTTCAGAGAATAGCAGGATCACCTGGAGTAGGAAGAAAAGTAGGTGGCGCAGACAACCCCTGATCCGCCATGTTATATGTTGATACAATTAGTACAGTACAATTAACTCCCAGTTAATTAGTCTCACCTGTGAAAAAACAAATGTTAGATGAAATAATAAACTAAGATAACAAATTAAAACAAGAACCTAAAATAACAAACCAAGTTGTTGTTGGAAGAGATATTTGATCCAGTTCCTGTGAAAGTAGATGTTTAATCCAGTTCTTGTCAAAGATCTTGTTAACCCGATGGGTTGCTTGAGAAATTAAAAAAAACGGAGTAATTTTTTTTTAAAATACAGCTCTTCCGCTTTCCTGTAGACAAAACAACGTGTGTCGAAGTAAAACGAAGGAAATCTTTCCCAACGATTTAAAATGGCCGCTACAACGTAAACTGTACGTCTATTTTTGAAGGAAGATTGCCTATGTTGAGGCGACGTAGGAGTGAAAGACGATAGCAGCGCGAGTGAAACAGAAGCAGTGAAACAGATGACAGCAGCACGAGTTCAAGTAAGGCTTCGTTCTAATAGTGTTTATTTTCAATCATTTGCTCACCGGTCTCAACAGTCATTGTGTCGTTGCTCTAGACACAGACTGCGGTTTCTTCCAAAATAACACTATTCACCTTGGACTGTTAACTTGTTCACCGCTTCTAACAGTCAATCAGTGTATTCCTCTCAAACAACGCTGTTCACTAGAATTATTAGTTTTCACGCCGCTTTCAGTAATCAATTAGCACTTTACTTCAATGTGACTTTACTCTTGATGCAAGTAGCATTTCTTCCCAATTAGCGCTGACACCGTTTTCAGTAATCAATCAGCACTTTACTTCGCTGTGACTTTACTCTTGATGCAAGCAGCATTTCTTCCCAATTAACGCTGACACAAACATCCGAGAATTAAGCCAACCACCGAGAATTAAGCCAACAGTCACGTAGGGTAAAGCAGATCATTCAGGAAAGTGTCGGTGTCATAATGGTTAGTTAACTGACACCACAGTATCCAAACTCTGACACAACGCAAATCTCATGTAGAGAAGACAAAGTACTTACAATTAGTATCCAATTTAATAACACGCAGAAATTGTAGAAGATGAGTTTGTCTCCAGTAGTAACAGTATATTCTTCCAGGGGTGGAGGTACAGATCATCTGCCCCCTGCGCAGATTAACTCGTCGCCAATGTAAAGATCCACTTTCCACGCAATTAGTGAAGACAGGGTATCTTTATTGAAGAGTAACAGCAAGTACCTCCAGCTCAGCTTCACAGCTCATAAGAAATCCAGTAACTAATAAAGAATAACATTCTAACCTAGCAACATGCTGAGAGTTCCGTGACATGCAGAGAACTCCACAGAGATCTTTTCTTCCTCTGTATCGGTGGGAGTGATATGAAAACCTTGAATCTCCAGGTGACTCCGGATAGTACACGCCAGGGATTCCAGTGTAAGGGCGAAAAGGAGTGGGGAGAGAGGGTACCCCTGTCTCGAACTCTGGCCAATGGGGAAGGCCGATGACATCACACCGTTTACCCGGACCGTTACGACCGGTGTGTTGTATAGTAGCCCCACCCAACTCCTGAACCTGGGTCCTATTCCAAATTTAGCTAGCGTACCTTCCAGAAAGGGCCAGTGTACTGCATCAAATGCTTTTTCTGCGTCTAATGACAGGAATATGTGCGATGTATCACAGTCCCAGACCTTCATCAGCCAATTATGAGTCCTGCGAAAGTTTAGCCTAGCGGCGCGGCCCAGCATAAATCCAGACTGGTCATCATGGACAAGGGATGTAATATACCTCAGAAGGCGAGTCGCCAGCAAAGTAGCCAGTATCTTTACCTCCGTATTTAGTAAGGAGATGGGGCGATATGAGTCACATCTATTGTGAGGTTTACCTTCTTTATGCAGAACTACAATTGTGGCGGTCCTGAGATCAGGGGGCAAGATGCCATCCCTGTGTGCAACTTGATTGAGACGCAGAAGGTAAGGACCCAGGTCTATGCATTTCTTGTACAGTTCAGCCGGCACTCCATTGGTACCGGGGCTTTTCCCGGATTGTAGTTTAGCCACCGCCCCTTGTATTTCTGTCAGCATGAGGTCTGCCTCTAGGTCCGTTGCCTCCTCCTCCCCAATACCAGGGTCTGGACAGCCGCCAAATAGTCCCACATCTCCACGTTGTCTCTAACAGGGCGTGTCACATAGAACTCCCTATAGTAGTCCGCAAATGCCCTGGCAATATGTGTCAGTGGTATATGTTAGGCCATTATTATCCACGGTGTCCCGTACCCATCTAGCCTGTATTTATTTTTTGCTGAGCCAGGCCAGTAACTTCTCTGCCTTATCCCCAACCTCATAGAGTCGGTACAGCGTTGATAGTCTTTGGTTCCTGGCATTATCCATAGCCATGTCCCTATATTCTTGTTTTAGTGTGGCTAACTGTCGGGTCATCTTATGATCCTTATCGGTTGTCACCTGTGTTTCAAGCGATAATATGTGCTGTTCTAGCCTTTCCAGGGTTTCAACCCTTTTCTTTTTTCCTCATGCAATTCGATTCTGGGCTTTATCCCGCAACACTGTCTTATACGCCTCCCATACCATCACCCCTGAAGAGACGGAATTTTAGTCTTTGAGAAAGCAGATTTCTGTATCAGCCCGTATTCCCCATAGCACTGCACCTTACAATCCTGCAGGTCCCAGGCATTGAGACGCCATACCGAGGGTCGGTCATGGCACCGAGCTCCCAGCTGCACCAAGAGAGGGAAGTGGTCGGTAAGACCCCTCGCAGGTATTCTGCCTGCCCCACTATGTTTGTCACACTCTGGTACCAATATGTAGTCTAACCTGGAGTACACATTATGTGCAACAGAGTAAAAGGAGTAGTGCTTATCTTGAGGGTGACATCGTCGCAATGGGTCAGTGACCCCAAGAGTGCTAGCAAATAGTGATTGCGGGGTGATGCCAAGCAAACCCCTGCCGTCACTGGAACGGTCAAGCAGCTGATTCATTACATCGTTAGAAATCACCCCCAACACGTGGAGAGACAGTGGAGTCTCTAGCATTATATCGACAATCTTTTTCAGTGTCGGGGCCTGTAGTTGTGGCGGCGCATATGCACATATCAGTCACCTACCGTCTACCCCACTGTCCCATGACATCCACATATCGCCCCACAGGGTCTAGCCACTGGCGGGTCACCCGGAAGGGGGCGGAATCTCTTAATCAATATTGCAATGCCTCGTGACCCAGTTGTGCAGCCCGTGTGTGCCAGCACTGCATAAGCGCCCCAACCAAGAAATTTGCAGTTTGTGCCTTGTAAATGGGTCTCCTGAAGCATCACTATATCTGGAGCCTTTTAATGTATTGTGTCACCAAACCCTTTTAATTTTATCCCCAACCCACTGACCTTCCACGTCAGCACCGTAAAGTCTGGGGGCTATACAGTATTGGACCCGGCCATGAGATTTGATTTTTCATCATGTCACCTCTGCCTGAAGTACTCCCAGGGCTTTCTAGTATCCCTTGGGTTCCCTGCCTAACACAGACCCACGCGACCAGTGAATGAAAACAACAAAACCTGAACCCCAACCTTCCGCCCCTCCCAACTAACCCCCCCCCTCCCCACCCCCTATAACATCCCCACGGCATCACCCCATCTCTTCCAGTAGAAACAGCAGTGCGCCAGAGAAGAGGGAGAGGTCTGTCATTCACCCCCCATGAAATTAGTCAGTGTCTAACACTGTAAGATTTAGAACATATAAACTAGCCAAAAAAGTCTCTTAACAGAGGTGCCATGACTAAGGCTGGGCGTAGTCCGCGTAGTAGCGCTACGCGAAGCTACGCGAAGTGCACTACGCGAGCTACGCATAGCTACGCGAACTGCGTAGTGCACTGTGCAAAATGCTGTTCGCACTGATTGCACAGTGCCGGATGCTTGTCCGCACTGTGCAATCATTGCAAACGGCTTCTTGTACAGTGCAAGCGGTCAGTGTTCTGCCGCTCGAGTAGATTTCTACTCGAGCGGCAGCTTTCTCAACGCGGACTGGTAGTTTCTCATCGCGAGCGGTCGCGAGCATACGCAACCACTCGCAATGAGAAACCTGACCTCCCCGCGTTGAGAATCTCGCCGGGAGGTTTATTTTCCACGCTCGCGATCGGCAACTTGATGTTGCTGATCGCGAACGAGGAAAAAGTCTCGCCGGGATGTCATTTTGCTTGCTCGCGGTCGCCAACTTGACGTTGAGGACCGCGAGCAAGCAAAAAATGACCGCTACGCTACGCGTGTTTGCACTGTGCTACGTGCAATTCGCGTAGTGCGAAGTAGCGCAAACTTCGCAAACTACGCGAGCGTAGCGTAGTACTTCGCCCAGGCCTAGCCATGACCTAGGCTAGGGCTATCTGGGAGCGTTAGTGGTGCAGTTAGAACTCCAGTGGCCGGTACTTAGTTGCCATTTCCAGTTTCTGTAAGTTACAGATCCAATGGGTCGTCTTGCGGCGGTTGCTCTCCAGTCACGGTGTTTTCCTCCATGGGGGAGATCTTGGCTGCCAACAGATGCAAGCATTCAGAACCTGAGGACATTCATGTTTCCTCCGAGTCTGTCTGGGAGCCCTATGATCCTGGCCCAGCGTTGGACCCGTTCCCTGTGGGGGCTTTGTCTCCATCCGTTTTCGTGCTGTGTCTCTTGCCTTGGTTCACCTTCCTCAGTGTGTATGGCGTTCCGCCACCCCTGTGTAGCCGTCTACGATCAGTTTTTCATTTTCCCTGCATTGAGGCCCTCTCTGTGGGCGCAGGATAGGCCTCTCTTCAATCCAGGCCCATGCATCTTCCGGAGTTTGGAAAAAATGTGTCTTTCCTAGGTAGATGACTTTCAGTTTTGCTGGTAAGAGCAGTATATATTGAATTTGGAGGGCTCTAAGCTTCACTTTTACAGAGTCAAAAGTCCATCTTTGGCGTTGGACCTCGTGGCTGTAGCCCAGGAACACCATGATTCTGGAGTTTGCATGTCTAACATCCCCTTTGTGGCGCACTTCTCGCAGGGTGATGTCCCTGTCCAAGAAATTGAGAAACTTAGCTATACTCGGTCTGGGTGAGGCCCAGGGGCAGTGCGTCCATTGGGGCGCTGGGGCGTTGCCCCACTAATGCACATGGCCCCAAAGTGTCGCGGCGTATAATTAATAAGCAGCAGACGTCCAAAGTAATACTCCTGTACGTCTGGCAGACGTACAGGAGTATTACTTGAAGTCCGTGCCGGTCACTGACGATCACCGGGCGACGCCCGAGCAATCATCAGGACAAGGGGGTGGTGGTGACGTCGGGTCTAGCGCACTTAGTGCGCATGTTCAGTTCTGGGCTGGTCATTTTTCTGACCAGCCCGAACATGCGCATTAGCCTGCACATTAGAAGAGCGGGGGTTGCTTCATGGCGCAGCCCCCGGTCTCCTAATGGGCGGGTGTGTACCCTGCCCAAGCCAATCCTGGCGCTGCTGGAGCAGCGTCTGGATTGGCTTAGTCAGAGCGAGGCACGGGATTTGGGAAGCGTTAACTGTAGTCGGACACTCGGACTGCTGCGCCACACACACGACGACGAGACGACACCAGTCCTGGACGACACCTCGTGTTCTGGTGCGAGGGCCGAGGCTGCTACTACTGCTCGTCGTGGGTGGCTCCGGTAAAGAAGAGACTGGAGTGGACGAGACTTCACGACGTAAAGTAAGTATTTAAAGAGTGAGCTGATGCCTGATGACCATAAATATACTATTTTCCTTTCACCCGCGCCACCAAGCTGATTGTTGTAAGTAATAGTACATTTTAAATTACTTACAGCAATCAGCTTGGTGGCACGGGTGAAAGGAAATGCTCATGTTAACGTTGCTCTGCGCTCGTAGACTGTAAGATTTTCAGTGTGTCTTTGTGGATCTGGGTATGGTGCACAGGGAGAGGTGATGGCTCACATGGATTTCGAGTGACAGTAAAGTGTTTTCTCCAATATAATCGGGGCGAGAGATACCAGAACATTGAAAGAGTCATTGTAACCGTAAAATGGGCGTTTGTGATACAGTGTACGTATTTTGCACCCTATATAATGCTCTAAAATGTATTATATTGTCGGCGAGATATAAATAGTATTTCCTTTCGGTCACTGAGTGCAGGGTATCCTTTTCTACAAGGAGCCGTTTTATTATAAAATGTGAGGCATTCTTCCCGCACGTGGCTGATTTGCAAGATATCTGTGTGGGTTGGGCAAATGCTGCGGAGATTGGCGCGCAACCCACTCAGAGTAGTGTGTGTTCTTTCAACGCTGGCTCAGCATATCCTTTACGGATGTTGATAAAAGGAGTACCATCGTACTAGGCTATCCTAGCACATTGCGCTTAAAATATATATGTATATTTGTGGTGTGTTCTTTATAGATTGACAGTGACGCAACGCAAGGTGGGGCATCAAAGAAACATATCAATCTGGGTTTAAACCCCTTAGCTCCAGACGTCGGTCAGGTCAGACATTCGTCGCTCATTCCAAACGCGCCGTTTACAAAGGTGTGCCTGCTAACATAAGATGCAGAAACACCCCGTTGTTGCAAAAAATCCAGGGCCCCCGGGGGCATGCGCCATTTTCCTCAGTCGCTCCATGCACCCAAGAGGCAATCGATCCACTTGGGATGGTGATCAGAGATACAGACCTTCCATTGGACCGAAAGCCAGCCTCCACATGCATTAATATGTGTGCCTGGAAGTCTCGTCCCCTTTATACCTCAACTTACTGCACCCCCCCACCCCCACCGTGCTTGAGGGGCTTCATGTTCAGCTCATTTACCAGGGTCCCGGAGAGGAACCTGGGGAATCAGGTGGTCATTGGGGCCCCCCATCACTCCCCCAATCCCTTGAACGCATTTTAAAGAAAACAGGCATCATTCTGCCTAGTGCACACTGGTGTCCTAAAGGATCGCGCACCGTCCGAAGTAATATGTCTGCGATTCTAAATATATGTAAATAAAATGTGGCCCCCCAACTATACAGGTTGCTGTTCGCTGTAATCTGGTTTTAACTGCAAGATCCCCCAACCCCCGCCCCAGACACCATACCGTTGAGCTATTTTTACTTTGCATCAAAATGTACCCCCAAAATAACACAAGTCTGGTGGGTGTAATAATAATAATGGGGATATTTTATGTAGTGACACCACATGCACAATTGCCCGTGCGTGCTTCACTAGTGCGCGTTGTTAATACACAACTGAATGTTGTTAGTTGTATCAAACACTGGAAGGGTGGCCGGCTCAGTCGTGACACGGGGTGCAGTCAGTAGATCTGTGCAGCAAGTGCGCAACCGACCGTGCTATCTGTTCGGCGTGTGGTTTTGTACAATAATCTAACAGGGAACCCAGCCTGCAGGACGTTATTTAACAGGAACGAATTGCTTTATTGTGTTTACCTATGGTAGCGCTTCGCATAATGGTGATAATCTAAGCGCTTCAAAGTATGATCCGTGATTATTAACGTTTACAATCAGTATAAAAAGTTTGCAGGAGCCAATGTGCAGTTACTCCGGAACGGGAATTTACCTTTATTTTGCGGGGCTAATTTTACTCCCAGCCATGCATGGCTTACTCCGTTAAAATATCTCGAAAAGCGAGCCATAATTTAAATACAATTGTATATGAAATAGAAGCCTTCCCTGATACTGGAGAGAAACAACAATATTCACACATGAAACAGGAAGGGGTGGGGGCTGAGAGAGCGGGAGAGGAGAGAGAGAGAGAACGAGAGACATGGTAGAGATCAAAACCAGGGAAGAGAGAGAGTCCATTCAGAGACAGTATATGAGAGAGAGGGAGGGAGAGACTGAGAAAGAGAGGGCACGAAGGTGTGGTTATACTGAATAAGCACCTACCTATGTTATATGACTTCTCTTTATTAATATAATAACTGCACTTTCACAATTGCTTTATTAACCTTCCTGCTTTCTCAAATTTGCTTGAAAATGCACCATTTGTCCACTCTTTTTTCAAAATGTTCTGGTTCGGGCTCGCTCGCTCGCTACGGTGCTCTATGAAATTCATTTTCCGCCATACCACTTACAAATGTCACCAGCCGCCACTGGTGAGGCCCCTGGTGGCGGCCTCGCACTGAGAGCCCTGTGTGCCCGCTCCATGGCGAAGCAGGCGGAGAAGTGCTCGGGTAATATAATGTCTTTTATCCAGGTCGCCGGGAACGTGGGCGCATTGGCCCCTTCTATTCCCTCCGGAAAGGTTGTTCCTCCGTGCTATGTTTTCTGCATCCTCGAGGCACCATAGTACATATTTATTCATGCTGCGGAGTTCCGCAACCCCTTTTTAAAGGTCCCTCACTGCATCTTCTACCTCAGGGCCGTAGCCATGGAGGAGCCGAGCGGGGCCCGACCAGGCCTTAATGTGCTCTGCCCCCCAACTGAAAGGGCGGACTTTTAAGTTTCTGTTATTTAAAAATATAGTTACGTTACACATCCGAAACAGTGCCTGTAATCTGCTGCCTCGTCCCTGCCTGCATTACCAATTGTGAAACTGACAGAACCTTCGATTATCTCTAGGCAGGGAGAGAGTCTGAGGCAAGTGGGCTGGGCTGAGGTGCCATGGTGGCGCGCTGAATGATACGAATATGAGGGCGAGTGCCTGGGGTCGGAAAGGATAGCTTCAAGCTGGAGCCCCACTACCAACAAGGAGGGCACTTCAGCAAGATGACATGAAGTGTGAATACACTGCTTCTAGGCTTCTCCTCAAGCTTATCAGCGCACGATAAAATTACTGACTGCAGGGGCATGGATGGTAGGCGAGTCAGACATTGGCAAAATGGACACATGCCAGTGCCCACACCTTCCTGGAGCGACCTTATATCTGATTGGGACAGTCCCACAGCACCAGTTTTCTATTTAGCAGCTGTGTTTAAAAAAAAAAAAAATGAGTTTTTCGAAAAAAGACAAATAAAATACTATCACTGATAGTCCCAGCCCGAGCCTTGCTTTGCTGCAAGAGCGTTGTAAGGGTTAACAATTTGGGCTGGGCACTATGCCTCTATTGGTATAATGCGGACTGTCCTACTTTAAAACGGCTGGGCATCCTGGCCAGCAGTAGGGTCCTATTCAGGCTGGTGGGTAGGGGCCCAGACCTCAGTTCAACATGCTTTGCCAGCCTCGGTAAATATGTGAAGCGGAGTCTGTTGATCCGTGTTCATTTAAAGAGTGATATGGAGGAAGAAGATACCAGTCTGTGAGCAGGCATTCTTTCTTAATGCTTAATTCTGTAGTAACTGTAATCTCTTTGCACTCACAACCTATCCTGATTGTCTTTTATGCAGAGATGTATTAAGGCATGGGCCAAGTGGGCTCAGGCTTTCAGGGGCCCCCTGATAGAGCCAATTCTGTTCTGCAGAGAGTTTTGCCCTGATGACCTTGAATAATTGTTTTAAATACAGTTTTCATTTAATTTATTTTTAATGTGGATGAATCTGTTGCAGACATTTTGCAGAGAAAGGTTGTGTTTACGTTTCATGCATTATCCATTAAAAAATAGTTTATTTTAGATCCAAATAGGACCTCACATATGAGAAATGGGAGGGTGTCACAAAGATTATTTGCAGTAATATTAGTGAGCTGCTGCTGTGTTACAATATTGAAAACATACATCACTATCCCTAAATAATAAATGTAAATACATTTAGAATTTGGACGTGTGCACCTGTGCGGTGTCAGTGCCCTGGCCAAAGAGGGCATGAAAGAGCAGAAATTGGATCATAAATTCAAAACTGTTCCAAACAGGGGCCCCCAAAATCCTTAAGATGTCTCTGTTTCCATGTTGCCTTTCCTGAAGCTTGCGTCACAGCATTCTGTTCCAGTCTGCAGCTCCTTCTTCCAGTAGTAATTCAGGCCTGGTTGAAATGATGAGAAGTGAAGGTACCATTAACAATGCTTTTGCAGTTATGTTTATAAATGTGTAAGAAAGGAGAGCCAAGAAGAAAACATCAATCCCGCCTGTTATCTTCCCGTAACATAACAAGCGTGACAAGTCAAGAGGCCTGGCTTGTATAAGATATGTATAGATTAGAACACAGCATATGTAAACCCAACTGCTTACAGACAATGACATCTCTAGAGACATGAGTTAATACAGGCACACACACAGAAAAACAGAAACATGCGCAACCATGCACACAGACATACAGACACCCATCCAACAGAACCGCAAACCTAAAGGCATCTATGCACAAAGCCAAACAAGCAGTGACTGTAGTCATCAATACCGCCCATGCAGACAGACTAACCTATACAGGCACTCATACATACCTGCTAATAGTATGATCAATATGTGTCTGTGTGGCTGCGTGTTGTGTGCCTCTGTTAGTAATCCCTATACAAAGTCAATTCTTTCTGGAGCTGGAAGTGGTATTTTCAAACCTTTACTAGTCGTTGTTTTGAAAGAATGGGCTACTAGTGAAGGGAAGTGTTGGTTTACAGTTAGAGGTCTCTCTGCCCATCTATGGATTTAGTTCTCACAAACCCATAGAGTTAAATTCTCTTCTCTGTTAAAATCTAACAGATGTCTTGGATGGGAGGTACAGTCTTTGCTGTCTGTGAGAGGTGGTTATTTTGCTTGCTGTTAATCAACAAACATATAATCATGCACACAGGAGAACATACACACAGGCTCCCATGTGCATAGACCAACACTCATACATACTCTTGTGCTACAGAGGCCTTTGACATCGCCATGTGCTCATCTACTAAGGTACATCAAGAATGTGCAAATGAGCCTATGCTTACTGCTACACATCACACTATGCCCGCTAATGCACACAGGCAAGTATCCCACTGTGTACCACTCTGTGCCTTTTGCTGTATATCAACCTGTCCTCCGAGATGCACAACATTCAATGCTACCGATGTACATCGACCTGTACTTCCCTAAACTGAAGCACATTATCGTACACTTCCATCCTGCCAAACACCACACAGTCCGTCACTGCATATCATCTTTCAACCTCGTGTTGCATGCCAGCCTATGCTTCCCTGATGCATATAACTTTTGCTCCTTGATGCCGATCAACTGTACTTTTGGATGCTAACGTTCCATGTTATTGTGTGAGTAACTGAACAGTTCTGATATCTATGCAGGGCTCGAAAAACCATAAAGTGTTTACTAGACCTGCAGGTCTAGTAAATTTAAAAAAAATCTACTCAACCTAACTGTAATGTACTTGACCTCTGTCTCTGAAAACCGAGCAAATGTGACAAGTTAACAAGATTTAAAGGCATTTTTATTGCTCAGTCACTTTGTGAGCAATAAAGATGCCTTTAAATCTTGCTACCTTGTCACATTTGCTCTGCTTTCAGAGACAGAGGTCAAAAGTCAGTTTGTCTTCGTACTCCCCAGAAAGGGCTAGTAGGACCTAAAAATAGCTTGTCCTAATTAAATCTGACTCGCAAATGCGAGCAGGCGAGTGGATTTTTCGAGCCCCTCTAAAGTATTTCTAGCACTTGTTGCAGAACCGTTGTAAGGCATGGGCATAGTGGGAAATTGACCAAGACACCCAACTTTCAACTGCCCCGCTGGTAAAAGAAATCAAGATAGCCGGAAGGACTGCCATAAAAACATTGTGCTTAAAAATCTTATTCCTTTTTTTTGTAAGTTTGGCATGTACACTTTGCATAATATTAAGAGTGCATACCTACCTGCCCCACCTTAACCCTCATGCTCTCAGGCATTTTATATCAATTAAATTAAAGAATAAACTTTCTGTCTCTTTCCATCATCACCTCACCTCTTCTGTCTCCTCACTTTCTCTTTACCTCTCTACAACTTTATGTACGTGTCACAGTTCTCACTCTATTTGAACTCTCCACATCACCTAGATTTACCCAACCTCACAATCAATAGTAACAATACACCTGTCACACCTACATCTGTCTACCTCTCTCATGACTTCACCTCTGTCTCTCTACTAATCTCTATCTCTACCTCCTTACCCCTCTAGCTTACTCAACTGGCTATCTCGGCCAGCTCTCTGTAGGTACTGTTCTGTTTCCATCTCACATCCTGTGTCTCTCTTCCATGTACTTGGTCTCTCTCAACCACAACATTCTCTTTACCTAGCCTCTGTCACTCTCTGTCTCTCTTTATATGAAACTTACTTTGACCTCACTTTTAACCCACTTACTTTCTCACCCCTCTGACTGTACCTCATTTCTGTCTCATCTCTCAACATCTCATCTATCTCTATATAAATGCCCACTGTCTTTCACTACCAAACCTCACCATTTGTTTGATACCCACATTCTTCACCTCTTCTCTTCCTTCCTAGGCCTGTTCCCTCTATGCTTAACTCTCTTGATACCTTTCCTTCTCTAACTCTTTTTTCTATCAGCACCTCCTCTCTGCCCCATCTCTCTCTGCACCGTCTCTTATTCAGTTCACTCTTCCTACCTCACCTCACTCTCTCTACCGTGCTCTTTCTACATTTCTCTAACACACATCTGTCTCTTTGTTCATCACACAACACTCTATTTCTCACCCTCTGTGTCTCTCTCTCTCGCTGTATAAACTTCACCTCACTTCTGTGCCTCACCTGTCTCCCTACTTTACCTCAACACCTCATCTCACTTTTCACCCTTCACGCCTTTCCTTTCTTCTGTTCTCTCTCACTGCTCTCTTTACCTGTCTTTCCATATACCGCTTAAAATTTTGCCCAGGTGCGTGGTCTCGCTGCAAATGGAGTAAGACGTGCGCCATTTGAGCTCCGGGCCGCCACAGCCAACCACAGCGAATATATGCATTTCTACGGCCCGAAAAGAAACACGGGTGGAAGTACACGCTAGCGGAGCGACTCGAGTGCCTCTGGGGCTCGAGCTCAGCTGGCGGCGATCGGCAGAGGAGACTCGGACTGAGGGAGGCCTGAGACCCAGTGGCCCGCCCGCCATTTTAGCTGCTTCGACCCCGGGTGTCAACAACCAGCACCCCTGGAAGTACCCAGGAGCACCGGAGAAGCCCCACGGCCTCGGAGAAGAGAGTGCAGAGTCCGGAGGGGACCCGACGCTGCAGACGCCTCGCCGCCCTGGCCTAGATCCCCGATTTCAAAGAGCCATAAGAGACGGCCGCCATCTTAACAGCCCGGACCCTGAGCGAATGCGCTGGAGGCGCTCGGGGCGATCGAGGTCTGATCCCGCGCTCCCCCACTGCTACAGGGGTGTGAGGGAGGCCCGGAGACGCCCCGGAGCTACTGACCGGTGCACCGACCCGCCGGGCCTCGGCGACCAGGGGTGATCCCGCCAACTTGCTGCCTAGTGGCAACCAGCTGCCAACAGAGGAGCCCGGGTCTACAGCGTCTGACCAGGTACGGGAACGTGGGGGGGTTAGAGCGGCCGCTGGGGGGGACTGAGTCGATGGTCTGGGCGGCTTGGGACTGCATTCCCGTGGTCGGGTTCCTGGGCCCAAGACCTACTCCAGCGGCGGCGCCCCTGTCTGGCTGGGCGGGACCCCCCCCCGTTGGCACTGGCCCCGTCACACCGCGGTACAGCCCTTGGAGGTGTACCATCCTATACCTGTGCGCTGGCCTCCCCGTCTGTGGAGAGCCGGTGAACGACGGGCCACAAAATCCGAGATAAGGGAGGGTACGAGAGGCCGGCGGCCAGCTTAAGGAACCTAGATCTTGGTCAGCGAGACGGAGGGCGCCACCATCTGCTTGCCCATTAGGGTGGTACAGAGCCCAACCCTCCAAGGTTTAACATCGCCAGCTGTCACCGCAGACCCGATTGATCCTCCTATCATCACCAGAAGCGGCCACCACGCCGCAATCCACCTCGAGTGGCTGACACCTCGCCCGTCGATCTCCTGGGCACCCAGAGCCTGATGTACACGGTGGGGGCCACTACAGGTGAGATCACCTGGTCCCTCCGCACCTCTAGAATCCACGCTTAGTCGAAGGGCCCTGAGCTAGCACGACATACAACTGCGCCACTGTGCCACTGGGCCTGGTCTCCCCCTGATCGCCACCCCCAGGGACTTGAAGCGGTGAACACGACCACGCGGGGGACTAGGCCACTCCTCCTACTCCATGAACATGACCCGCTCAAAACCCGGGAAGGAGTCCTCAGCAACGCCAAAGGATACTACAGTCCTGACCATGTGGAACAAACCGGGGGCAGTAACAGCGCCTGACGCGACGCTTGTGGCCGGATGTTCATCAGAGCCGGTCACACAATCCTTCATGACCAGTTTTATGCAGGAACTTAAGTCGGAAATAGGGTCCCTGCGCACAGAGGTGCAAGCCTGTGTTAAAGACCTCCGGAAAGATGTAGGAGAGCTAGGTGGGCGAGTGGATGATCTTGAAAAGACCCTGGACACCCGTACAGAGGACCAGGAGCACCTATGGCAGCGGCTAGCCACCCTGGAGGAGCAACACATCAAGCTACAGATCAAGCAGGAGGATCTGGAAAATCGGGGGCGCCGAAACAACATACGCCTGCGGGGGATACCGCTTGGGGCAGAAGGAACAGACATAATAACTTTTGTGGCCGATCTACTACATGACATTAGAGGAGACGATGACACCTCGCCGCCCGCTCTGGACCGTGCACACCGAGTAGCTGGTCCGCCAGGGAGGCCGGGCCTCGTGCCTGACATCCTGACGCGGGTCCATTTCTTCATTGAGAAGGAGGCTATCCTTAAGGCAGCTCGGGACAAGCCGGAGATTCTGTACAAGGGCACACCCATCCAGTTGTTTCAAGATCTGGCCCCCACGACCCTTCGGCGCCGCAGAGACTTCCGTCCCATTACGGACAAACTCAGGGAGCTCAACATCCGATACCAATGGGGACACCCCTTTGCTCTCATCTTTCACTGGGAGTCCAAACGCCGAGTACTGAGGTCATACAGGGAAGCGGCCCAACTACTACAGATCCCTGACACCCCCCCGACAAGTACATCACGCATGCCACCGAGAGCTCGAATCCCACTGAAGCCGCAGTGGGCTACGGTCCGTCATGCCGGACAGCCATCCTCCCTAGAGCGAAGCAATTCATCCAAAGAAAAGCAAGACATAATCCAGCATATACGATCCTTAGAAGGGGGTCAGTCACCCTCAGGCTCACAAACACCCGTCACCAAATAACTGTAAACTGCAGATGGGACTCAACTCACAGTGCGCTTCTCATCTCTGGGGGAGCCACCGGCCTTCGCATAACTGGCACTCCACACTCTACTGCACCACCCGAGAGACGCAAGGATTATCTTACGCCAGGACGGCGGTCCCGGAGCACATTCCAGCACTAAAGACTGGAAGCGTAACACGATGACCAACCCCCACGCCTACTTCTGGGAGAGTGACATCTCCGGGACAGCCTGTGCCACTGTGCCTGGCTCCTCCCTAGACTGGAATAGGTCCTGTTGGCCATGTTGGCCATCAACCCGTCCGGGTTGTCTTGTTTATCCTTGTTCCTTTTTTCTTCTTCCTATTTCTTGCTCATTCTCCCGGCGGGGGGACCACTTGGATAATTGGGGGGACTTACACTGGAAGCCTTACTTCTTTTTTCCTTTCCACACTGCACTGAATATCAATCTGTTGAAGCTTCGAGCCTCCTCACTCGATCCCTGCTTCTTGGCCCTGTTCAAAACACAGACACACCTACCTGGGATCACGCGCACACTAGATACTAGACGATCATGACCTCGGTGCCCTGTTTGAAGCTCGTAACCCTTAACGTGAAGGGACTTAACTCCCCCAACAAGAGGCGTCAGATATGGCGGTATCTGTTACTACAAAACCCAGACATCGTTTTCCTCCAGGAGACGCACCTCCTTAGGGCTGACACTACACGTATGACACATCCACGCTTCCCCCTACAATTTTGGAGCTCAGCGCGTACTAGGACAGCGGGGGTAGCCATCCTCTGCAGAGCAGGCATCCAGCAGGGAGACACCAAAGTGGTCCGTGACACGGAGGGCAGACTCCTTAAGGTGGTGGTCGGGATGGGACATCGTAATCTCACCCTCTGTAACACATATGCGCCCAACCAGGGACAGGACTCTTTCTTGCGTAAACTTCTGCGGGAACACATAGTACCGGTACACTCAGACCTGGTCCTGGGGGGGGACTTTAACTTAGTGTGGGATGCAGACATTGATCGCAGCGGGGGCACATTTCATGGGATGGGGGCTATGTCGGCAGCGACAAAGAGCTGTATCACTGCCTCGGGTTTGGTAGACGTATGGCGGTATCACTCCCCTGAGACCCGAGACTACTCCTATTACTCTCATCCACACCGCTCTTACTCACGAATCGACTACCTCTTCGTCTCACATTCTCTAGTTAAGGACATTCTCTCAACCACCATGTCAGATATCTCAATCTCTGACCACGCGCATGTGGAGCTACTTCTCCATGAACGCTTCTCTCATCCTAGACGACCTACTAGGTGGCGTTTTCCTCCTCACATCCTTAGAGACCCAGTAGACACGGCGGAACTACAGGCTGCCATCCTCTCCTATTTCGCGACCAACGACCTCCCGGAGACGGCCCTCCCTGTTCTATGGGATGCCTTTAAGGCTACGATACGCGGCACCCTCACATCTATCGCTATTGTCAGGGCCAGAGAGGCCCGCCTGTACGAGGATAAGCTCACACGCGAACTCAAAACACTCGAGAAAATAGACCAAGAACGCCCATTGGCGATTCACAAGCGGCGCTTAGCTATACTCAGGGGTCAACTCCGGGCCCATAGAACCAACAAGGCGGAACACGCTCTCCTTGCATTGCGACAGCGCTATTACGATGGAGGAGACAAAGTGGGCACCATCTTGGCACGACGCCTGAGAACACGGGCAGCTAAAGCTCACATTTCTAAACTAAAATTGGGGGACGGGACCTGGGCCACCACTGAATCTGCCAAGCTTCAAGCATTCCAAAACTACTATACATCTCTTTACGCGAAAACCACGCCCAATCCAGCTCAAATATCGGCTACACTAGACGCCTGCGACTGGGAACCCCTTAGCCCATTTCATTCCCAACTCTTGGAAGAACCAATTACACTAGAGGAACTAACCAATGCCCTTAAGGAACTTCCACTTGGCAAAACGCCGGGCCCGGATGGGCTCCCCGTCTCATTTTATCGTACCTTCATCCACAACTCCAATCATACATGTTACGCCTTTTCAATTCTTTTACGGATAAGACTGGGCCTTCCACAGATATGGCTATGGCGGAAATAGCTTTAATCCCAAAGCCTGGGAAGGACCACACACTCTGCTCATCCTTTCGCCCCATAGCCCTATTAAACATAGACCTTAAACTCTACACTAAAATACTGGCTAAGCGCCTCAGCACACACCTCCCAGGCCTAATCGAACCAGACCAGGTGGGTTTTATACATCAACGCCAAGGGGCGGATAATGTGCGTCGAATTGCGCACCTGGTGGGGAAGGCGCATCACTGGAAGATACCCTCGTGCCTACTCTCGCTTGACGCCGAAAAGGCATTCGATCGAGTGGATTGGGTGTTCCTCCGGGCCGTTCTGCAGAAGATAGGACTTGGTCCGCAGATGATAGCGCGCATAATGGCCCCCTACCTTGCACCGCTCGCCAGGGTAAGAGTCAATGGCCAACTCACACACCCTATCTCTATCCTCAGGGGCACCAGACAGGGATGTCCCTTGTCCCCCTTATTGTTCGCCCTCGTGGTTGAACCGCTCGCCATTCTGATTCGCCGCTCGCCTGATATACAGGGTATCGCCCTTGGGGGCATAGACCACAAGATTGCACTCTTTGCGGACGATCTCCTCCTCACCTTGTCGAATCCGACTGGCTCTCTGCCAGCAGTACACGCTCTGCTACAGTCATATGAGCAAATCTCAGGGCTTAAAATTAACCATACAAAATCATGGGCTCTTAACCTCACAATTCCGACGGAGGACATTGCGACCCTGCAAACCCTTGCCCCCTACCAATGGGCTACGAACTCTATTAGATACCTAGGACTTAATTTGACTCCGGACCTGGCCAACTGGTCCCAAGCTAATTGGCAAGAATGCAAAAAGGCAGTAGTAACCGACCTACGAGCATGGAGATCTCTGCCGCTCTCCTGGCTGGGGCGCTTAAACACAGTTAAAATGTCCATCCTCCCAAAGATACTTTATTTATTCCAGACCCTACCAACGCCTATTCCGGAACACCAAATCCAGAGCCTACAGCGTGAGCTAGTCGCGTTCATATGGGGAGGGAAGAGGCCGCGATTCTCCAGTAAAATCTTAATGCTCCCTCGCGATAAGGGTGGGCTCGCATGCCCTAACCTATTAGAATACTATTGGGCATCCCATCTCCGTTTTATACCGGAGTGGACAGCTTGGGAGAGCGAGAAGGTGTGGTTCCATATGGACAGGGCGGTTACCTGTCGCCCTCTCTGGGACCATGCATGGCTCCCTCGCGAAGCACGCTCCCGAAGTGCATATATGGCGACCCCTACTAAGACCGTACTTGAGATTTGGGACAGGCTGGCCGTCCGCAAGGGCCTCACATCTTTTCCGTCTCCACACACCCCAATAGCTCGCAACCCGCAATTTCCCCCTGCTCTTCACCCGCCCTCTTTTGCAGAATGGACAGACAAGGGTTGCAAAACGGTGCGAGATCTATTTCTAGGGAGTGATGTCAGAACTTTTGCCCAATGCAAACAGGAATATCAACTCTCGGAGAAGGAGAGATTCCAATATATACAACTCCGGCACTGGATACAGGCGTCCTCTCTAACACAGGCGGCTACACGACCTTACACACCGTTCGAACAGCTGGCTCGCACATTTGACAACTCTAAGGGATTGATATCTCGCATATACCAAGTCCTCCAACATTCACCACACCCTACCACACACCTGTACCAACAACAGTGGCAGTCTCTTCCCGGGGCCGACATTGCACCCTCTCAGTGGACACGTCTATGGCGCGACATCCCGAAGACTTTTCATAGCATCCCCCAGCAGGAATCCGCATACAAGATAATGACCCAATGGTACTATACACCCCACAGGTTACACAAAATGTTCCCCAACTCTTCACCGATCTGTTGGCGATGCAATAGGGCACGGGGAGATTTTATACACATATGGTGGTCGTGCCCCCTCTTGACCATCTACTGGAAAGAAGTCCTTAGCCACATTAAACGAGTACTAGGCTACCCGTTACCTGAAAACCCACTCACGATTGTACTGGGCCTCAGGCCGGTGAACCTACGGGCTATGACCCGCCGCGATTGGCACCTCAGTCTTCACATGCTGGGAACTGCTAAGCGGACCATTGCCCTATATTGGAAAAAGGCGGAATCGCCCTCAGTGAATGTGTGGTTCACCCGCCTGTGGCAAACAGTGGTGATGGAACTGCTCACGGCGCGCCTACAATACCGAGACACCCAGTTTACGACACTATGGAAGCCACTGGTGGAACATCTGGGACATCTAGAGAACGCTAGACAGCAGCCACCAAAACTGCGGGCTTTACGCCTCTTCGATGATGTGGTGCACACCGCAGATCCAAATAGCTATTGGAACCCTCCTGATGGACCACTCCGCGCTGCGCCCCCACCCACCCCACACGACTCAGGCCCGGTGATACTTGACGCCCCGCCAGCTGTTGTGGTCCTCAACACCGTCCCACACGACGAAAGAGACATCAAATAGTTGCACTGCCACTGCACCCCCTGCGAGGCGTGCTACTCCAGGCATACTGTCATAGTGCCTTTGTCGCCCCCGCCACACCCTACCCCTTCTTCTATCGCCCCCTTTTCACCTCTTTTTTCTTTCCACTGGACTTTCACTTTCCTTGTTAGTACACTGCTTATAGCCTATTGGCGGCACATATATAGTGTTGAGGCACTGCTTCACAAGCATGAGCTCTGAGGAGATAGTGCGCAGCCCGACACATTGGCGATTTGGAAGATGCCACAAGATAGCCATAGCCGTACGATACTTGCGCCAGAAAAGTGTGTAATTGAAGTCGTCTCTAGCTAGCCATGTAATTTTCTGTACTGCGCGATATCCTAGAGCTTATCCAACAAGATGGGTTGAATTTACAAAGCTTGAGTTAAGATGCGGGACACAGTGTGCAGGATGGCTTCTTCTATATCACTATGTGGCACTTGCCAAATGTAAAACTAATGAATGCATAATGTTCTTCTCTAAAATGCAAATAAAAACGTATTTGAAATAAAATTTTGCCCCTCTCTTTTTCTCACTGCTCTCTTTACCTTCCATCTCTTTATACATCTCACTACTTCATCTATTATCTACAGTTATCTCAATCTGCCTTTGTGTGACTCATCTTTCCGTTTTCATTCAGTCACTCTGTCACCCCTTGATGTGAGCCATCCCTCTGCCTCTCTCCAATTTTCCCTTTCCCTAGCTTTATCTCTAGCTACTTGTCTAGCTCACTGTAAAACCATGCCTATTGCTCCACCTCTTTTTACCTGTATGTATCTTTCTGGCTACCCAGCCTTTCTCTATTTGCCTTATACTTCTCTCTACCTCACCTATGTCTTATGATCATGCTTCTCTGTCTTCTTCTTCCTC
Source organism: Calotriton arnoldi (assembly GCA_963921515.1). Taxonomy (NCBI): domain Eukaryota; kingdom Metazoa; phylum Chordata; class Amphibia; order Caudata; family Salamandridae; genus Calotriton; species Calotriton arnoldi. The sequence continues at coordinate 201,311 of CAWUFW010005562.1, forward strand.
TACTTTGCCCCTCTTGCTGCACCATTCTTCTAACTCTATCTTTTTCCTCTCTTCCACCTCTATTTCATTTCTCCTACTCACTAGAGTCTGCGGTCACTGTCTAGCTAAAAGAGTAACACAGAAAAAGAGGACAGGAAGGGAAGAGATTTAAGGAGACAATTATCAGATTTCATTCAATGGAATAGGGAAAATATTCAGAGCAGTGCTCTGATATGATCTGTTGCAGCGGGTATGCCAACTGAGAAGGCAGATTTAATTATGATTATGTATATCTAGCACATACATTTTAAGTGTTCACTAGTTCCCTAAATATCGTCCACATCAACATTTAATGTGTGGTTCATACAAAGAGGGGAAGAGGTTGTTGGCTTGATAGTGAATTGCTTTGCTAATATTTAGATGATGGGTTCCTGGCACCTTCAGATTTTGGCTGTGTTTACATACCTCTTTTCCTGGAAGTTAACATATCATTCAGTATGTTTTGGTATCATCAGGCTTTGAGTTAGTTGAAATGGGTAAACAAATCCAAATTTCCCTCCAAAATATTGCTAGCCTGAGGCACCAAAAATCCTTAAAATGGCACGGAGATGAGTGGTGCAGCCACCAGCAGCTGACTGCAATGAGAAGTGGAGGAGTAATCAGAATGTTTTACAACTTCCTTTAAAAACAACTCTCCTTTAAACAATGCATTTCAAATACATTGTTGGAGAATACACCATGTAATCCCACTTATTAAGTTAGAGCTCAAGCACTAGGCTCGCTTGAATTCCCTGCATATCAATTCAAGAATTAGAATCTGTATACCTTTCCGAAGTTGGTAGGTCTGTTTAAGGGTTCCCCATGCTTTAAGTCTAATTTAATCCCACCTTCCTGTCACCAGCTCACTTTTAGGTGTTTTCTCTGCTTTTTGTTCTCTTTCTGCCCTCTCCAGTCTTAGTTCTAGTTTAGTATCCCCTCCTTCCTTTCATTTACTTTAGGGTCCCTCTTTGCCTTCAGCATATTTGAAGGGTTTTTGCTTTCTTTCCTCTACAGAGCAGGGACTCTTATTCAGTAAAACAGGAAATCTTGCTCAGTTAAGAAGGGTCCAATATCAACTGCCGCCACGGATTTAAATTGCACATTTATAATCTAGTGGGAGGGACTGTGAACTATGGTAAGTGATATGAAAAAGGAAGGGAAAAAAAAGACTTGAGAAGTTGTGGGAAGAATGTGAACATAAGGAAAGGAAGAAGCTAATGGATAGCGATAGAAATGGGGAGACAAGTGAAAGGGAAAAGGATAGAGAGTTTCCAATTAACTAGGCTATATTTGAGATATTTCTTAAGGAATACATTCCTGTGTCTTTATTGCCATTTCTGTAAAGCAGAATTTCTTGAGCACCTCAAATGTTCTGTGATCTTGAGGTCCTAGTATTGAATCCCTACAGGGCCATTTCAACATTTCAGCTTTTGGAGGTTGATAAATTGAGTATTCTTTAAATAAGTTGATAGTAAAACGTTTTTCACAATCCTTCTAAACTACAAACTGTGGTATTAGGCCCTATATAAAAAAAGTTATTATCTTGGAGTGGATCCAAGTCTGGTAGTTCAGTGCAGTAGTATATCCACTATTAGAGCCTCTGTCTAGCTGTATCGTCAAATTCCTGTGGGTCCACACAATCTTTCAGTAGGCCAGTGTGAAATTCGCATAATTATGCAAAATGCTGATGCAGAATTTTGCGCTATTTTTTGCATGGAATGCGTCTTTAAATTCATTTTAAATGTGAGGGACCAACAGCCACTCGTGTTATATTCGTTCCCATTATTCCAGGGCTCCTACAAACACATTTTTTACATAAATGAAATCTGAATTACACTGTGTGGTGTAATACTGTAAACTTAGGCATTTTGTATTAGAAGTGTAATGCGAAATGCAGGAAATTGTGAGGTTACTTCGTCGTAAACAAAATTTTGCCTAAGCATAGCCTTTATCCCAAGTCTATAAAAATGCGCACCCCTGAGTTTATTAACAGTACACCTTGTCATCAGCATCAAGAGACAGCCTTGCGAGGCCCGGGTGGGTACATATTGGAATGAAGTGGCAGAAGTATTATACATCTGCACTGATAACAGGCTATCTTTCGATTGGCCAACCTACCTGCTGCATAAATTCCACAGGACGCCCAACACAAAGGTCACTTCCAGATTTCTGGACCTAGGGCTGATAGTAGCCAAAAGGCTGATCACTAAGAAATGGAAATCACCAGACCCTCCCAATATAGTTGCCTGGCGAGGCTCAATGCTTGTGTGGGCCAAGGCGGGAAGCCTCGCCATTAGGCGTGAAGAAACTTTGGGGCTGCTCAGGACTCCCATTGCAGCAAGCTGGGATGCTCTTTATACTGCTTTGCAGCTCAGTGCAGGCATAGCAAATGGGGATTCCACTGATACGCGTTCTGTGAGTAACTAACATGCTCGCGAGTTGGGTAATAGATATACCACAACACTTTTGGCTGGCAGACTACAAGCTGCTTGTGTAAGTGTATTAGCGCACACCTCCGAGGCGAAGGGGTGGCTGGTGACCACTGGCGATAAGAGCAACACAAGAATTTATACTTAAAACAATGGGACACTATGGGCTGAACATCTGTTCCACATGTTTATTTGTTCATTTTGTTAATTCATATAGTTCTCTCTTTATTGTTTGCCTTCGCTAACTATTCTATGGACACCAACTGACCATCTACAGATACTGTTATCACCCTGTCTATATGCTATTACATGTAAAGGCAAACGATAATAGACGTGCAATGACATATTTGATGTACAAGATAACTGGAACTATATGGTCATGATGATTATCCTACTTCTATGTCCCTCGTTTCCTCTCTCGTTTGATTAATGGATGTGAGTTGTGGTTGCACTCAAAAACCTGTACTTAATCATATTTCTACTGTCGAGATACGGTAATTGGGACATTAATGCACACATGTACCATGTCCAAGATACAAACCAAAGTCCAATACTGCTTGCATGCAGGTATTATATGTATTGAAAAAAGGAGATCAATAAAGAGATTTGCAAAAAAAAAAAGAGACAGCCTTGCGAGTAGGTGCACACATCATAAAGCAGATATTTTGACACTCTCCTTGTTGAGATACTCCAACCACAAGTTGTAACCTAGAGATGGCTATCTTCATGGGTGTTCATGCAGTGCATCATTAGAAATCTTCCCATTTTACTCTAATTGTCTAAATTTGTGTAGAACTGCTTCAGTACCTGACCCTCGAAGTGAGAAGAAACGAACTAACTGCATGTGTGAATGGCTGGCAGTCTATGATCAACCTATCACACAAGCATTATTTGTGCTGTAAAGATGGCTGACATAGTTGCACCGTATTAATAATCAGGGGCCTGAAAATGCATTCTGCAGCTCTTCAGCAGACAACTGTATGCCAGCGATCAAAAGGCAGCTACAAGCCCTGTATCACGTTAACAGTGTGCTTACCAGTGTACGGTATGTTACACAACCATTTACCATGCTTCGCAAGCAAGCTACATGCGGCTCGCTGTTTTATAGGCCCTGTCACTCACACTCACACTGTAACTAATACAGGGCTTCCCACATGGCAGGAACAGGAACCAAGTGAGAACTCTGAGGCATCCAGAGCAGGACTCTTAACATGGTAAGTTATACAGTACTGCTCAGTGCAATTCTTGCCACTTTTCAACACTGCTCTGGGTTTAAACATCTGCTATTCTATTTCATTCATTGCTGCCTGATTATATATGTATATATGGGGGGGGGCGTGTTTGGGAGACAGTACTTTTTTTGTGGTTTTCAAACCTGCAAGAGAATCAGTGAGCTAAAATTATGGATACAATGCTCTGAAAGCATATAAACAATCAGTCTACATTGTGTGCCCATTTCAGTACAGTCTTTGCATCTGTTAGTGTGTGTGGATGTGTGTGTTTGTAAACTTAGGGTTCTTACTTACTGATAAGGTACATATCTTTCAGGCTCATAATTTTGGTCATTTGAACTTACTGGCAAAGATTTGGCAAGCTGATCGAGGTCTGGAAATAACTGGTCATGGTTGGATTATTGGTGGACACCTATTGAGTATAAGCATATCCACTAGGTTCCACAGTGATGACACCTATATGTATCAGTTGAAACCATTTATGTTAAGTTCAATTGTTTTATTGTGTTAACATTAAAATCCAGTTAGAGTGCACTGAGACTTGTGGCCAGACAAGCTTTAAAATGTACTACTCCTACTCTCCAGAGAGGTTAACTGGCATAGCCCATGCCATTGCTTAATGAACCAACAGCAACCCTGCCTACAAAGTTATCTTTAATAAAATCCTTAAATTGTATATTATTGAAACATGTGCCATTTGCCATCATTTTGCTAAAAAAAAGTAATGGCAATGACCCCAAATCTCCTGTAAAGCCATATTTGAATTATATTCCATTTTGATGAATGTGATTGCTCCAATATGTTTTATGCAACATGCACACAAACTATCACAACGATCCCTTGTGAGGGACCCTCAGTTCTCTGGTAAAATTGGCTTTAAGCCTTAACGGTTTTGTGTACGGTTTATAGCTAATGTGTTTGAGTTGTGAGACTGGGCACACATGTTTTCAGCAATCTTTCGGATTATCACCAGCCCACTATTAAAGTCTCTTTACATTATCTTCTGTTTTAACTAGCATGTTTTAAAATTTACAATTTGTCCCTCCTTTCCTCCAAACACACTCTGGGATCATACTGTAGCCATATATACAAAATACAAATAAACTGCCTGTTTTCAAATATCAAAATGAAAGACTTTTTCAAACAGATTCTATAGATAGAAACTAGTAATTCCCAGCCAGTCCACCACTTGTCATTATGTGGGGCCAGGCCCCCCAAAATCCATACTTTCGGCTACGTGCCTGTTCTACCTCAGAGACTTGAGTCTCTGCCCCAGTCACTCTCTCTGACACCTTGTGTAGGTCCTGGCATAAGAGAGCGACCTCTGAACATACCTAACCTATCTTGCCATCCAGCGCCTCTTTCGAGGATTGTATTGCTTGTAACAATATTATCTGAAAGAGACCGTAGTTATAGATTCCTTACCTTAGAATTACCCCTAGGCGTCAGACTGGATCCGGAGAAATTTTTTCTTAGCAGTACCCCTGCGCGTCGGAAGTTGGCGTCGGTAGACTCCGCGTTCGTCGCCGTGTCTACTTAGACGCCGTCCCTGCGCGCGGACGTCAGTTCTTTCTTTTTCCGCGCCAGCCAGCGCAGATCCTGAGAGAGCGTGCCCTTAGTTATTTTTTTACTAAAACTTTTTCGACTTTTGTCTACATCTTTTTCGAGTCCTTCAACTCCTGGTGTACGTAGGGATGTCCCATCGTCGGATCGGCTTCAAACCTTGTGACTCCTGTCACAAGCTGATGTCTGTCACGGATCCGCACCTCGTGTGCCTCTGGAGCACGACCACGACCCAAAGTTGTGCTCTGACTGTCGGGCCATGAACCTGAAGTCTTTGCAGGAGCGATCCCGAAAGCTTCTGGAGGCCTGGCAGTCGGCTCCGCGCCTCTCGAGGTCCCGGTCGCGAGGAAGGTCTCGGGACCGGTTGCGAAGCTATCACCACTTGTCATCGAAGTCTTCGCACTACTCGGGTAAGTCGAAGCACAAAAAGAAGGCAAAGAAGCATCATCGTTCTTCACCTTGTCCCCGTCCGTCGGACGACGTGCTTCCTCCCATTCCGGGAGCCAGAGCGTCCCCTGCCCAGCTTCAAGCTTTCTACGAAGCGCTGCATAGCATCTTTGAGCAGCCCGACTCCGCCAGCGTGCCTTCGGGCCCCGCGGATTCGGCTGGGGGCCCTGGGCCTTCGAGGCCGACGGAATCGGCCCCTGCGCCGGAGGGCCCCCGAGGATCCAGGCCTGGAACCGGATCGGTGCCGGTCGATCTCACGGTACCTTCCCCAGTGCCGATTCCAGTGACGACGCCCCCGGCGCCGGTTGTGCCCCCAACCAGCGTCGACCCCAGTCTCACCCCTGACTTCGACACGGAGCCCGACCGGTGCCGACCAGTACTTTTGAACCACTGTTCTTTCCTGGCGTTCCCTACCGCCCTGACTGGCAGCCAGAGGAGGACTGGTAGGGGTCTGGTGACCCTCTAGCAGACCAACTTGAGGAGCCGGACTGGCGAGAGGAGTTGGGTGACGCCAGTGGTCTAGATACCTCACCAGACCTTGGTATGCTTTCTCCCCCTACCGTGGCTACAGAGGAGGGGGCCTCCTATGCTGTGGTGTTGCGTAGGGCGACTGAGGCCTTGAGCGTCCTACGGTGGCAGTCAGGACTAACCTCCTGACTGAGGTGCTTCAGCTGGCAGCGGCCTCTTCAGAGCCCCTGCTGCCTTTTAATGAGGCCCTCACTGACATCCTTCTGGGCACTTGGTCCAAGCCCAGCACAGGGGCTCCTGTGGATAGGATCATTGCCTGACACCACCGCCCGGCCCCGGGCGACCCACTTTTCCTCTCCCAACACCCTAACCCTGAGAGCTTGGTGGTCCAAGCCTCAACATCAAAAGGCGTGTTCCCTACTGCTCCCCCAGATAGGGAATCCAAGAAGCTGGACCATCTTGGGAAGAAGATGTTTTCTTCCGACAGTTTAGGACTGCAGTCGGTGAACACTGCATGTCTCTTGGGCCGTTACACACACTCTGTGTGGGACACGGTTGCAAAAGTACTGCCGCAGTGCCCGGAGGAGGCCCGGGCCGTGCTCACCCGCGCTGTCGCAGAGGGTAGAGATGCAGCAAAGTTCGCCATCCGGTGTGGGCTGGATACCGCTGACTCACTCGGTAGAACGATTTCAACGTCAGTAGCCCTGAGGCGCTACGCCTGGCTGAGGTCCACGGGCTTCTCTGGGGATGTTCAATCAACCCTTTTGGACATGCCCTTTGATGGCTGTTGCCGGTTTGGTGAAAAGGCAGACAATGCGCTCGAGCGTTTCAAGGACTCTAGGGCTACGGCCAGATTGCTGCCACCTCTCGCCCCATACATTCTGCCTTACGCCCCTTTCGTGGCTACGGAAGGGGTGCCCCACCACACTCCACCCAGAGCCACAGGCCTGCGCAAGCTACCCAGCCTCTGCGGGGATATGGGACCCACCGTCGTGGGTCTGGGGGCCAGCGGGCAGGCCAGTCCACCAGTGCCACCCCTGCAGCAGCCTCCAAACCTTCCTCCTTCCTAGTCTGACTTTTCAGGGCCACCACTTGCCAGTGGGCAGCAGGATCCGCCATCATCTCCCCCACTGGCGTGACATCACGTCGGACAGGTGGGTGTTGCAGATAGTCCGATAGGGCTACTCCCTCCCCTTCGAGACTACCCCTCCCTCCATGCCACCTACACTCCATCGCATGTCGGAGGATCATTTGGCCCTTCTCCACCAGGAAGTTATGGCTCTCTTGGCCAAGGGAGCTATAGAACGCGTCACTGTGCCAGAAGTAGGTCGTGGTTGCTACTCCCACTACTTCCTGGTGCCCAAGAAGGACAAAGGCCTGCGTCCTATCTTAGACCTCAGGGACGTCAACCGCTTCCTCCGGAAGGAGAAGTTCAAGATGTTAACTCTGGCTCAGGTCTTGTCTGCCCTCGACCCTGGAGACTGGATGGTAGCGCTGGACTTGCAGGACGCTTACTTTCACATCCCCGTCTTGCCTGCCCATCGGCGTTACTTAGGTTCACGGTAGGCCACGAGCATTTTCAGTTCACTGTGCTCCTTTTGGCCTTACCAGTGCCCCTCTCGTGTTCACGAAAGTGATGGCGGTGGTCGCAGCTCATCTGCGCAGATCAGGGGTTCCAGTCTTCCACTATCTCGACGACTGGCTGTTGAAGGCGGGCTCGCCCCAGGCTGTCGTTTCCCACCTCCAGACTACAGCAGACCTCCTGCATCTGCTGGGGTTCACCATCAACGTGCCGAAGTCGCACCCGATTCTCTCTCAGAAGCTCCTTTTCATCGGAGCGGTTCTGGACACAGTGCAGTTTCGGGTCTATCCTCCCGAGCAGCGAGTCCGGGATATTCAGGCTATGATACCAATGTTTCAGCCTCTATCCCGGATTTCAGTGAAAATGACCCTGAGGCTGCTGGGCCTCATGGCCTCCTGCATCCTGCTGGTAGATCATGCCAGATGTCATATGCGAGCTCTGCAGTGGGACATGAAGTTCCAGTGGGCGCAGCATCAGGGTAATCTTTCCGATGTTGTGTGGATCTCGAAGGGGACTGTAAGCCAGTTGCAGTGGTGGCTCACGAACCAGGATTGGGTCAGTGGCAGATCCCTCTCCCTTCCCCAACCAGAGTTCACAGTAGTGATGGATGCGTCACTTCTGGGATGGGGCGGCCACATGGGGGAGACGGAGATCAGAGTCCTCTGGTCTCCGGCGGAGTCCGGGCTCCACATCAACCTTCTGGAGCTCCGGGCGATTCGTCTTGCACTGAAGGCATTCCTTCCCTCTGTCAAAGGAAGAGTAGTGCAGGTGTTAATGGACAACACCAGCGCCATGTGGTACTGCAACAAACATGGCGATGTGGGGTCGTGGACCCTATGTCTAGAGGCTCTTTGCCTTTGGACATGGCTGGAACATCATGGCATATCCCTGGTTGTTCAACACCTGGCAGGTTCTCTGAACGCCAGGGCGGACTAACTCAGCTGCCGGTGCATGATGGATCACGAATGGCGTCTTCACTCGGAGGTGGTGCAAGGTCTCTTTCAGCAGTGGGGAGAGCCTTGGTTAGATCTATTCACCACCGAAGAGAATGCGCAATGTCAGCAGTTTTGCACGTCGGAATTTCCAAGGCGGCACTCGCTCGGCGACGCCTTTCGTCGCGAGTGGAATTGCGGCCTCCTGTACGCCTTTCCGCATGTACCACTTCTACCCAGAGTGCTGAAGCGCGACTGGGCCCAGATAATTCTTGTGGCTGCGGACTGGGCACGAAGAGTCTGGTACCCCGAGCTCTTGAGCATGGCCATTGATCCTCCGATCAGACTGCCTCTTCGGGAGGATCTTCTGTTGCTGCAGCAGGGGACGGTCCTCCACCCGAACCTGTCCAGCCTCCACTTCCTTGCGTGGAGATTGAGCGGCGACAGTTGACAGCTTTCGACCTTCCTCCCGAAGTCTGTAACGTCATCTTGCCAGCCAGGCGTCCCTCCACCAAAACAGTATACGCCTGTAGATGGAACAAATTTGTGGTATGGTGCACAGCAAAGGCTGTGGATCCCCTTTCTGCCCCTCTTTCAGAGGTTCTCCTCTTCTGTCTTTCCTTGGCCCAGCAGGGCTCTGCTCTGGGCACTCTTAGGGGCTATCTTTCGGCCACTTCGGCCTTTCTATGCCTTCCTGATCAGTCTTCTCTTTTCAAGTCCCCGATTGTTAACAGATTCCTGAAGGGCTTTACTCATCTCTTTCCTCCTTCTCCTTTTGTAATGCCCCAGTGGGACTTGAACCATGTGCTCACTTATATTATGTGTGCTTCCGCCGAGCCACTGCATAATTGTCCTCTTCGTCTCCTCACTTTTAAGACTGCTTTCTTGCTTGCCATCACCTCTGCTCGCAGGGTAAGTGAGCTTCAAGCTTTATCTTCTAAACCTCCCTTTCTTGCTGTCCATCTGGACAAAGTAGTCCTCCGTACTAGGCCCTATTTTCTGCCCAAAGTGGTTACTTCCTTCCACATAGGTCAGACCATCACATTGCCCACCTTCTTCCCGTCTCTGCACCCTTCCAAAGAGGAGGAGAGACTCCACCGTCTGGACCCAAAGTGTGAGCTGTCTTTCTACCTTGACCGCACAAAAGACTTCTGGGTGGACGATCAACCCTTCGTGGGTTATGTGGGCGCTAAGAAAGGTCGGGCAGTGCACAAACGTACCATCTCTCGATGGGTTGTCCTATGTATCAAGATCTGTTATTCTTTGGCTAAAAAGGAACCTCCAGTGGGACTGCCGGCCCACTCTACCAGGGCAACGGCAGCCACTAAGGCTTTGGGACATGGAATTCCCTTACTTGACATCTGTCAGGCAGCCACGTGGGCATCCTTGCACACGTTCACCAAGCTTTACTGCCTGGACAGCCAAGTCCGGAGAGACTGCTTTTTCGGCCGTTCTGTTCTCCAGGACTTCCTGGTGTGAACTTGGTTCGCAAACCCTCCTCCGGGGTTGGTATTGCTGGGGTATCTATTGTAAGGTAAAGAATCTCTAATTACGATCTCTTTCAGATGAACAAGTTACTTACCTTCAGTAACGATGTATCTGTAAGAGACAGTAGTTATAGATTCCTTACCGTCCCACCCATCCTCCCCTTTCTGCGAACTGACTTCTAGGGATAGGGACTCCCTTACAGGGCCCTAGTTGTGTACACCAGTGGTCAGTGTCTTGCATGGCTCTGCGCTTCTGGTGTGGAAAGTCGTGTCAGAACTGATGTCAGCGTGCAGCAGCGGCGTCTAAGTAGACACTGCGACATCATCCCGGCGACCACGACGCCAAACGCGGAGTAGACCGACGCCACCTTCCGACGCGCAGGGGTACTGCTAAGAAACAAATTCTCTGGATCCAGTCTGATGCCTGCGGGTAATTCTTAGATAAGGAATCTATAACTACTAATGTCTCTTACAGATACATCGTTACCGAAGGTAAGTAACTTGTTCATTGTGTCCGGCAGGGGTTATGTAGCCTCCGCCTGAAGGGCCATGACTTTTGTGTATCAGTCCACCTGGCCATGCCGGGGGTGCTTGGGCTCCTTATCTTTTACCATCATTATAGATGTATAGTATTCCCAGTACTTGTTGATCATGACCTCCCGCTAGGTTACCAGGATTCAGGGGGTCAAACAAGCAGGAGCGAGCCACACGATCTACCCCACATCAAGTGCCAGTGGACACTGCTGGTTTATGACCCCGAGCTGTGCCTGTCCGTCACCAGCACCTCCACCTCGCTGTACCCCACCACAGCCACTCAAGGTCCTGCACGTGCAGCGCCCACAGATAGGGTATCCTATGGATTATGTGTCCTTCAGGGGGCGGCAGGGACTCTCAGCTAGCGATCCAGGCCTTCCCTCGCCAGCAGTCAGGAAAGGTGCTCTCTATATTATCTGGAGGGCCTGTCCTTCTTTCAGCTGCCCACACGGTTGTTTGCAGCCCCAGGATCAGGCAGATCTATTCATCCTCCTGGGGTTTGTCTTCAAGAGTGTTCTCCTGGAATCTACGCCACTGGCCCCCACTTCTGCTCTGTGGGGGCCTCACCCCACGGCCACGCTCAAATCCTGACGTGTGGCCCCTCTCACCCACAGGGCAGCATGTGAGATCGGAGGCTCTTACCTTCCTGTGGGCCATCTTCTAATCGGGCCTGATGAGTCAGCCAGCTGCTCTCGGGCCTACTGTTCCTCAGCTACACCGCTTCCACCACCCAGACTCCTCAGCAGCTGCCGCCAGCCACACGTCGGCCCCAGGCTCGTCCGCCCACCGGGTCTCCCCAGAGTGTCCCACTCTGCTTCCTCGTAGCATCGCCCCGGTCTTCCACCACCCGTCCCGTCGCCCGCGTGGCTTTGTCAACGATCTGAGGCCCCAAACATGGTGGAGAGGCAGAGGCATGATGCCAGGGGGACACCAGGATCCGTCATCCCCACAGGGGCCGCTGGGAGGACACTGCGGCCCCAGCACGCCCGTAGCAGGACCTCCACGCCCCCCACGTTATCCACACCAGGAGGGGGGTGGAAACACAGCCATAAAGGCCCCGGAGCCAGTCTTCCTCCACAGGAGTCGCCTGATGAGGCGCTGCGACCCGGCCCCACACCACAGTCCCACCTGCATAACGCAGAGCCCCCGGAGGCACTCCAGCTGGACGGACTGCCATTTTGTTAGGTGCCGGCCGATCTGGTCTTGGTACAGTTCACCACAGCTCAGCAGTCAAAAGCGGTCCAACAGGTGTTGATTTGACGTTGTGCAGCAAATGTCCGCACAACAGGGCCCCTTAGCAAGTGTTAATTCTGTCTCAGGACGACAGGATTGAGGTCGGATAATTTGCTCCGGCTGGAGCTCGGGCGAGTGCAACCTACTCTGCCATGTTGCAGGCCATGGCCCCCTCCTGCTCATTCGGGAGCTGAAGACCTATCCCGTCTACAATCACTCTCTAAGGGTCCCAAACTAATTTCACTCTTGCTCTATGCCCCAGATATGTCTCAATGCCAATTATCTAGTTGCTTTCCGTACCTGGTCTCTGTGTCTCACTAGATCTGCACCCCTCCCCATGCCTCCACCACAAGTTGCCTTTAAGTATGTGCACCCTCTATATCTAGCCCAGATAGCCCCTGTATCTTCAGCCTTCCTGCTCCTGTGATGCTAGAGCTGAAATCCAAAACAAGCACAATTGCCCAGGATTCAAAGCCCAATACAAACTTACTGATGTCCAAAATGAACCCAGCCCTCAAATTCACATATAAAGGCTTTGAAGTGAGGTTATAAGCGTTTAAAAAACAATTAACACTAGTTAAGAAAACATATAACATAGATTAAAAATCACACTGCTTATTTATTTGTAAGCAATCGGTAGAAGTGACTAACATCCAGACACGAAGACAAAACATGTGTTGCCAATGACTGGGGCTCCTAAACAGCAGTTGGCAGCTACTGATTTATGTGTTGTAATGCATGCTTAGCTCTGATGTCACTTGGTGGCTGTTGCCAGGTGACATCTGCACTGAGCAAGGGGAGTTCTGGTATCTTGGCATTTGAGCAGTTGGTCTGACAGGGGTTGTAAGCTGTGTACTGAGCTTAATAAAGTGCTACATCTAATGCTTAGTTTGAAGGGGGGAAAAAGTGCTGAGACCCTTCTTGGAAGGCCACTGCAGCTTGCACCACACATTACCAACTTAACACCTAACCAGCTCACTCCTACAATTGAGACAATTCAGTCGATTTTAGGTCACACAAAGCTATAATGGCATGAGGCTGGTATTTTTCATTTTCAATGTATATTGTCTTAATAAACACTGTTGTACTCATCTCAAAATTAGACAGTGCCACCATGTGGTGGAATGTCATTACAGCTGGTGCTGACATTTAAGTACCGGCTCAAATTAAACACTGACTACATCCATTTCATCTGTGAAGCGGCTAACTAAAAAAGTGGTGACTGAGGATGGGATCTGATGCAAAGTGAATCAGAGAGGCGAGTGAATGTTTTCATTCCTTTGGGCGCTGATATGAAAACCTGTAGGTTTAAGCGCTAATTAAGGATAAGCACGATGGGCAGACTACACCTGCTTGAGCGTCCATGGTCCTGGCGGGAGGAAAAGACTTTTATGCCACTCATTTTCATCTGTTTTGGAGCATTTTTGGGAAACCAGTTGTGCAATTGTTAGGCATGGGACAATATGCACCTCATCAAGAGCTCGACGTGTCAGCGCGTGGCCATGCAGCAAGTGGACAGCACATGGCTGACTGCGACTGAAGAGGCGCATGCTGAACAGTGTGTTTTAATCTATGTGGCACACGCAAGGCTGGCAGCGCGGATAAGGTAGCGGAGTATTACGAGCTACACGGTTATATAAATATATGGAGGAAAAGTTTGGTAGAAAAACTAGTATAGTTATAGAGAGACATACATTTTTCTCACAAGCACAATTATCTGGCGAGTCTATAGAACAGTATGTGGCAGTACTGAGAACACTAGCAGTTTCATGTATATTCAAGGATTTACAAGAAGGTATCATAAGCGATCAAATTATAAACAGAAACAGCAACACCAAAATTCAAGAGAAATTGCTGAGGCTAAAGGAACCTTTTTTGAAAAAATCTATAAGCATAGCTCGCAGGATAGAGAACACTTCACAATATATTAAGGAGTTGAAGCAAGATCAGCATAAGAGTGAGTCAGGATTCTACAAGGCAGTGAGTGCATTACGTAGTACAGGGAAGAAAAATAGGAACACTAAAAATGAAGAAACAAAAGAATGGTGTAGAGGTTCCAGTTTGGAACAATGTTTCAGGTGGGGTAGCACCAGACATTTGGCGGAATCAAATGCTTGCCCAGCTAGCAAGGCCAAGTGTTTAAGTTCAAAAGAGTTGGGCATTTTTCAAGGGTGTGCAAAGAAGGAAAGGTTGTGGCGAAAATAACAATGTATGTTCAGATAGGGTGTGGAAGTCATGGGATGTATATTCAAATTCTGACAGACGACGAAGATGTGGAAGTGTTAGTGGTAGGTAGATGAAGGTGGTGATTATAGCAAAAGGGCATATTAACCACAAAAAGGTGAGGTTGAGGTGAACAGAGTTAAAATAAACATGTGGGCTGATTCTTGTTCGCCGTACATGTTAGTTGACAAATCTGTGTGGAAAACCATCAAGGGTACTGAATTAATTCCTACTGATGTGGAACCGGAAGGTTATTGTGGGGTTAAAAATACCAATGTTGGGGTATTTTACGACAGAGTTGAAATATAAAGGTAGGAGTGCATGTTGCAAGGTGTATGTAGTGGAAAGAGGGAAAACTCTGCTGGGCTAGAGAGCAAAAATCTCTTGGAATAATTTTGAATCCCAATCATCTGGACAAAGTATTATTGAGTGCACAAGAGGGTGTGGGGGTATGGAGTTCCCAATTTCTAAAATTGTTACAAGGAAAGCTGGGTTGTTTAAGGAAATTTGAACACCGGATTGTTTTGAAAGATAATGCAGTACCTAAAGTTCACAAGGCCTATAATGTCCCATTAGCTCTACGCGACCAATTGAAAACAGAGTTAGACCGGTTGTGTGATGTTGGAGTCATTGAGCCCATTGAAGCATCGGAGTAACTCAGCCCAATTCTGCTTGCCAAGAAGTTTGATGGCAAGATACGCATTTGCGTTAACTTGAGAGATCTTAACCAATGTATATGGGTGGGTCGTCATCCACTTCCCCACATCAATGAAATGCTAATGAGTGTGAGAGGGGCAAAATGGTACACCAATCTAAACTTGTCCAGTGCCTACCACCAGATACGACTGCATCCCGATTCCAAATACCGGACATCATTTATCACACCTGAAGGGGCATACCAATTTGTGCGCTTGTCTTTCGGACTGGCATCAACTATGTTTGTATTTTCATTAGTCCTGTTGTATTTTTAATTTTCTAATCTGCTGTTTATTGTAATGCATTCTCTCCATAGATTCTCTGTTTGCTGCTGTTCAGCTGGTGTGTGATGTCATGGAATGTTGGCGTGGACAGTTAGAGAGAGTAGGCTGAGAGTGTTTCGGCCCCAAGACCTCTAATCATTTGCTTTACCAGATAATATTGGGGGTTCCGAGTGCCCGCTATCCTGAGGGAAACTTCAGAGGAAACCAGCTACTAGATGGTTAGATTACTCTTTCGCCCTATACCCAGGTTGGACGACTGATTTTCACATCACTACCTCTACGGACCTCCACCAGAGTTCCAACTGCTCAAATGACTAGATTCCAGAACTCCCCTCGCAAAGTGCAGGTGATTAAGTATTAACATGTTGATGAAAAATACTTATTTGACTATAGCTAATTAGATAACGTAAACGCACATAATACATTCCTAATGCTGGTAACTTCTAGGAAAAGCGCTCCTAACGGACAATTGAAAATAAAGTCACAGTTTACACAAAAATAAATATATCAATAACAGCAGCAAATCATCTTTAGAAATTCAAGTGTAAATGCAATCTTCCAAACCCTTGGGAAGCTTTCTGATTCGTTGGGGGAACATTCTGGGACACACTCTTCCCAACTCCATCTTGATTGTTTCCACTCCACATATCAGGTTCAACAGTATGGTACTTGACCACTTTCCAATGTGTTCCACCATTTTCCCTCCAGTAATACTTTGTTTCCCCTTCACATCACTGATTACCTTCCGGCATGACCATTTGGAATAACTTTTTTTTATGACCTTCCACATATGCACTCGCTTATTCTCTCTTGTTAAAATCACGTCTTTATTATCCTATTATTATACCTTTGAACATACTGATCCTGATAATCATTCACCCTTACTTTCAACAATTTATGAACTATTTTGTCACTTGATGTTCTCTCCATCCATGCAGGAACAGCAGTAGTACATGCTACTCTTCCCTTCAGTAAGAAAAATGGAGTTTCCCCCATGACTGAATTAAGTATGGTTCTGTAGTTCCTCAACATCTTTTTGATTTCTTTTTTACCACTCTAACGCCCAAAGCCAGTTGCACACACTCACTCAATACACGGTTAAACCTTTCCACTAAACCGTTTTTTCTAGGATTATACACTTCAGTTTTGTAATGAATAATGCCCTCCCTCCTTAGGAATTTGGTGAATTCCGCTGATGTGAATTGCAGACCGCTGTCCTGGGACACCCTTACCTCCTGAAACTTTCCTCACAGAGAGAAATCATGATTGACTTTCATTTCTCTCATAACTGCTACCTCTGTGCACTTGGAAAGGTAGCCTATTAACATGATAACATACTGACTCTGCTGCCCCAAGCAATCAAATGGTCCACAAATGTCAATAGCTAATTTTTCTCACGCACATTTGTGAAACGTGGTGGAGGTAATGGGTGTAATGGTGACTGCATGAGACTTGTAACTGCACTACAGACCTCTATCCAGTTTCCCACTCCTATGAAAACTGATTGAAGGGGCCTTGTTCTCCCAGATTTTCAACTCTGCGAACGGGAACTTCCTAGTGCAAGGTCAGCAATCTGGGTTCTGCTCAGGAAGAGGTAATTAATCCACCTTGAAATCTACTTGGGATTAACGGTGGATAGCAATGAAATAGCAGCACTACTACTCCTGGATCTGTTGACAGCCTTTGACACCTTCCAGCATCAGACCCTACTACAGAAGCTGAAAGAAGTTGATGTGTGAAGAAATAGACTAATGTGGACTTCTTCCTATCACAAAGGCAGGCGAAGGCATAAATCAATAGCACCATTCTCTTCAAACCGCCAGAATCCACACTGTTTGATGTGCCACACCTGTGTATAAATTCCTATTTTTAAAAAAAATATATAAATGTAACTCTTTTATTGGTTATTTGTTGAGAGCAAGCCCGTTGCTAGGGCTACACATAATATCAAATCTGTATGATCAAATTGCAACACAACCAATCAGCAAATAAAAGAAAGGAATGACAACAACGGTACATTTGCTCAGGGTACACACCATTTCCAAGTGCAAGTATCAAGACTCCATTCCCCACCCCTCAGTCTCGACCCCAGGATTCGATTCAATAAACTTTATTCGGCTTGTTAGAACAACCATAAAAGCGTTACGAGTTAAAATACACATTTAAAATCAATTCTATGATTTAGCCACAGGTTCCATTACCATAGAGGACATATCTTATAAAATTAATACCACAACGTGA
Organism: Calotriton arnoldi; assembly: GCA_963921515.1. Lineage (NCBI taxonomy): Eukaryota > Metazoa > Chordata > Amphibia > Caudata > Salamandridae > Calotriton > Calotriton arnoldi. The sequence continues at coordinate 218,680 of CAWUFW010005562.1, forward strand.
TGCCTAGTTTCATGTGGAGAAGTGTGGCTCAATGGTTAGAGCGCCAGACCCTGATGCAGAGATCTGGCCCGGGACCAGGGTTCAATTCCCGCCTCGGCGGGTCTTGGGCTCAATTTCCTCGGACCTGATAATTCTCGCCTCGGTGCCTATTCTAATCATGGGTCCCACTCTGCAACTCTGGGCAATAGCTTGCTTAATCTCCACAACGGCCCCAACAGCGCTGGGATGCCTGGCTTCACCCTGGGGGTGCCCAGGAGTGGACATTTCACAGGGAAAAGCCAGGAAGGGTTCCACAGCGGTATGCGTACAGCGCCTGGACACCCCTTTGGGGGTATGGGTGCGCTTTACAAGTACAAATTTCATTTCATTTCATAACCATTCAAAAACAATAGCTGGTCATATCAACATTGTACAGTCTCACATATATCTTATCTTTGATCAATTAATAGTAACAATACCTTTCCTGACATTAATAGCTTTTAAAATATATAATACTACATGATAGCAAGTTCCCGGGTCATTCAGTGCAAAGAGCAAATTCATAGCAGCATGATGCGATCTTACATTGTTTTTTTTATAAAAAGTGGTTTCAGATAACATCTAAAATCCAAATAAAATTTACAAAAAAGCATAAAATGCACAGTGCTTTGTTTAGAAGATTCATCGCAATGGCAAGGTGTACAATCTAAAGGGCATATTTTCATAACTGGAAATGCAACTAAGTGATGTACTATGCCTAATCTCAGTCTAGTCAGCACATAGCGATGCAAGGTTTTATTCACTAAAATCAAATAATTTTGAATTCCTTTTTTGGATTCAATTGATTGATAAAATTTAAAACTTGATTGTTTCTCTATCGTACTCTTACGTGTTTCTTTTTTATAGCAAAAATGAATCCTTAATTTCCTTTTTATTTAAGGAGACCACTGTACCCGGGTTATCAAGCATCTGGATGTTAAATAACTTGCTGTATGTATCCATACTATATTTTAACCACGGGATACATGATTTTTTCTCAAGGAGTAAACAATCTTTAATAATGGATCTAGTAAAAGCTGCCTCATCTTTAGCCCATATCAATCTCCATACCAGCAGTGGCCGCATAGAGGTCAAATCTGCTAGGTATGTCAAATCGACCTCCCGATGTATTAATTCAGTGGATGCTGAGGGAGGTAGATTTAGGAGACGTTTTAAAAAAGCATTTTCTTCTTGTTGTAGGGCCTGGCTGCAATGATATCCCCATACCTCCGCACCATATAAGGCTGTAGTAACACATCTCGCCTTATATATTGTCAACATTTCCTTTACAGGGTAATTACCTAATTTAGATGCAAATCTAAAAACCCCATGTGCATTCTTAGCCATCTTAGAACCGACATTCAATAATTCCTGATTCCATTTCCCATTGCTGGTATAAGTTACCCCTAGATAGCAAAATGTTTTAACAGTTCGAACTGGAGTGCTATCAATATAGAAGGTTTTACATTTCGTAGTTTTGGTGCCACATATCATGGTAAAAGTTTTAGTTTTTATTAATTGGCAGTTTTCTTTCCCCATGATTGAAAAACAACTTCGCTTTGTGGCTCTACAAAACTGGACAACTTCAAAGTTAGAACAAAACACTCTGAACATGTGCACTTCATGACAAACACAGGACAAAGTCTAGTTCCAGAGCTTCAAAAAGCACCATATGGCTGAGTGTAATTAGTGCACGCCCCAGAATAGGATATGCCTTGCTTGGAGAGCCTAATTCCAAGTTCACAACACCAGTTTCTGGACGCTAGTAGTCAGATCAGAATGGAACATATCCCCGAACCTAGACTGACCCCGTGGAAACAATCAAAGCAACCTGCAATTGGGAAGCCATAGGACGATCAACCCTCTTAAAAATTCACACAATTCTCGAGATGGCATGCTTCTAATTGATGGAAAGATCTGCCACCCTTGAATGCGACTGGTGTCACAAAACTTTATAAACGATGACTATTATATAACCAGTTGTTATCTTGGGTGACTAAAATATAGTCAATTTCTGCAGGTCTCAAACTCTCCCGACCCTCAGCACCCACCTCCCAGTTACAAGACTGAACACTTAAGTATTTTGAATCTTAGTGAATACCGCAACAGCTTGCATCAGATTGCCTTAAGCAGGCAATTCCTGCACATCTCTCACTTTTTTTTTATTTATTTTTTATCTCCAGCCCCCGCCAAGATTATAAATATTGGGCAATAACTGAAATAATAAGCACAGTAAGTGGTTTTCTGGTTCGGCTAAGCGACCTGCAGAATACTCATAGCAGCTGAAGAAAGTAAACTATCTGTGCCGGCCTTCAGCTCTCACTCTTTTTCCCGCTAACACGCTTTAATCGCAGTGACTCAAGACAGCATAGCAGAGGCACCCCCCACCTAGTCGCCCCACCCGGATCCCAATAAATTCAGACCACACAAATTTCACATTTATGGAAGAATTGAGGCTGCAGTTTATTAGGCATTTTTCAACTTACAAGCGATCCTTTAAACACCATTTAACTTATTAGGCGAGCCTGTGTCCTTGACCCATCAGCTCAGCACTGTGCCTTACATTCAGTGCCGGTCCATTTGCCCAGGTGACCTATCACCTCGGGACGCAACCTTTCACTTTCACTCTGGGCAAGCGTCTGCTTCCAGCCCGACCGGGTAACCTTTTTACTTCCGGTAGCCACACACTCCCCTTGGGTAAGCATCTGCTTCCAACCCAACTGGATGACCTTTTCACTTCCGGTGTCCACACATCTCCTTCCGGGTAAGCGTTTGCTTCCAACCCGACCGGGTGACTATTCACTTCTGGCCCGCCAGACCCTGGTTGAATGTTTCCCCACCCATCTCTGCGAAGGTGACCCGATAACCGGTACCCAACTTCTTCCATGCCACAGGCTCTGCCCTTAATTGTCTACTTAATTGTTCGCTTCCGGTTCTCCTGAACAAAGGCCATTGGGGCTTGCCAGTAACCCCTGGGTCCTGACTGTCCCGTTTGTGGTCTGTTCCCGTTTCGCAAGCTGTTTTATTTTGTTGGATCGCTTTGTAAGTACCGCCATGCCTCGCTGGGAGCTTTCGCTGCCAGCGAGGCCCCCCCCTGCCATACCTGCGGCCCAGTTCTTCAAAACTACCAACAGCCTCTTGCATTCAATGCTGCTCGTATATTCCGTAGCAGGACATCTGTCCCAGTATCAGATAGGTACACCCCATCTGCACTGTAATAGCGTGGCTGCCGCAAGTTAATTAGACTATGCCTAATGCTGCCTAAACCTGCCCCCCACAGAAATTTGGTCATGAGGCTGTTTAGCCTCCTCCTTGACAACTCTATGCCCTTTTGGGAGCGAGCACCAGCCCATACCCTTCTGGGAATGATCTCAGACCATACAACCTCTGTGGCATCCATGCTCCTGGCTAAATTGGTGAGATCTTTCTTTAGCATGCGAAGTAGATTACCCCTCCCTATCACTGGAAGGTCATTTCCCCCTAGATGAATTACTAAAACATCCGGGTCCTTTGAGTGGGTGCGGCACGCTTGAATGACACTCTCCAATTCTCTCCAGTGTAACCCTGGCTTTCCAAACCATTGCACCCTTGTACGTTGAAACAGGAATGCTGCATTCCACCCATTGTTGCGAGCTCTGTTTGCAGTCCTGGACACGTAAGAGTGCCCGACGACCCACACGGTTTTTCACTCTGTGGAGTAGAACAGAAGCACAGAAAGGTTGAGTAATGAGTCATTAATAAGCCCTTTATTACAAGTATAAACTTGGTGTACATAAGTGTGGTAACGTCCCCTAAAAAAAATAAACTCGCCCCCAAACCTGCCTCTTAATCCTTTATCTGTTGAGTGTTTGGGCAAATGTAAACCTATCTGATTCCCATCTTCCTATTCGTTTTATTGCGTTTGCCGACATCCCCTCCTGGAAGGCTGTGGTTGCTGCCCCAATCCGAAAGGAATGTGTAGTATAGTGATGCCCTTGGAGCCCTGCCATTTGGACAGTTGCCGCTAACACCCTTTTAAATAAAGTGTTTCAGGGGTCCCATCTTTATGGGTGAGAAGGTATGCGTCGCCATTGACCCCTTCCCGTTCTTCCATGTACCCTGCCAGAAGCTTAACTGGGCAATATGGGCTGTGCCCCTCCATCTTGTTCAGTGTAATGCACTGCCCCCTTCCCACTTGATCTGTCTTAGAGCGTCTCACCCGTAAGGATACATTGTGTGTGCCTAAGCATATGTCCTTAACCAACAGGGCCCTGCTGCTTTTATCTCCTTTGGCTCTGGCTACTAGTTCGCTAATGCGAAAAGCCCCAAAAAAGGCCAGTGAAAAGGTTACACGAAACAGTGTACTTTCAAAGTCAGAGTGACACACTAAAGGGAGGTGGTCAATTAGAATTTTTAGTGTTTTAAAATCAATTGGGGACCTGTCATCCTGTTTTTTGCTTTCCCCTTTGGCCCAACCTTTTAAGGCTTCCCTAAGAACAAATCCTTTAGTGGGATCGTCAAAACCTTTTAGCTTCGAATGGTATGATATTGCTGATAGGTGTTCTACAACCCATGACCTAGATTTACTGGCTCCCCTTGCCCACACCACAAACTGTTTGACCCGCATCCCCAGTTTCTGAAAATTGTTTGGAAAATCGGAAACGTCAGCTGTAAAGTTCAGAAAAGTCTCCACACAACGCCGGTACCGTTGCCTTGTTTCAACAGCTAAAGCCTTCTCCGCCATGCTTTGTAGTTGAATTTCTAATGCATTAGTTTCCAGTATTCCTCTTTGAAGGGCATCATTTCCTGTTGCGCCTCTGGCCATTCTGCCTGGATCCTTTCTCACTGCAAGCGAGAAAGAGCATCAGCTGCCTTGTTCTGAACCCCTTGCACATGCTTTGCTCTTATCTCGATATTGTACTGGAGACACGTGCTCACCAGATGCCTTAACAAGCCTAATACAATGGGACATGTCGCCGCCTGCATATTAATTGCGTGGACGGCTGCCATGTTGTCTGACCGGATGACTAATTTCTTGTTAGCCAAGGTATCCGACCAGAGTAACAATGACACTAGAATGGGAAAGAGCTCTAATGCTGTGATATTCCCTGTCAGGCCACATTTCCGCCAAGCAGGTGGCCACTGTTTGCCACACCAGGCAGAACCCAATATTGCCCCAAAGCCCCCCCGCCTGGAGGCATCTGTGTACAGTTGCAACCGCTGATTTGCTGTCCATGGTGCTGGCCATATTCTAACTCCATTGAAACCCTGTAGAAAAGACAACCACATCCGCAAGTCTTGTTTTAGACCCCCACTCAACCTTACAAAGTGATGTTTCTGAGTAATGCCTGCTATAGCCACTGCCAACCTTCTTGAAAAAACTCTCCCTACCTGAATGATCCTGGATGCAAAATTGAGCTTACCAATTAACTCTTGGATATCCCTTAATGTGGCTTTCTGTTTTGCTAATACCTTTTCAATAGCTGCTGCAAAGTCCTGTACCTTCTCAACGGGGAGGCGTGACACCCCTTCCAAGGAATCCAACTCTATTCCCAAAAATGTTAGCTTAGTTGTGGGGCCTTCCATTTTCTCTGCAGCCAATGGTACTCCTAATCCTTGTGAAATGACCTTGAAGGCTGCCAATGCTTGGGCACACTCGGGGGAGTTTGCCTTGCCTATAAACAAGAAGTCATCTAGATAATGGAGCTTGCCACCTACCGGCTGTACCTTGTTTGTTGCCCACTCTAAAAAGGAACTAAATGCCTCAAAATAAGCACACGAAATTGAACATCCCATGGGCATGCACTTGTCATAGTACAGCTTTCCTCTGAACTGGAACCCCAGCAAATGAAAGCTGTCTGGGTGCACTGGCAACAGCCTGAAAGCTGATTCAACATCTGCTTTCGCCATGAGGACTCCTGTCCTCGCCTCCCTGACTAGTTGGATGGCTTCGTCAAATGTGGCATAGGAGACCGAACACATATCCTGGCTTAGCCAGTCATTTACTGAGTTGCCTTTGGGATAAGAGAGGTGGTGGATCATCCGATATTTACCTGCTTCCTTTTTAGGGACAATACCTAGTGGAGAGATAATAAAATTGTTTGGGGGGGGGGGGTCAAATGGGCCTGCTATTCTACCTAGTTGCAGCTCTTTTTGTATCTTTTCTGCAACTGTTTCTGGCAGTTCCTCTGCTGAGCAAAGGTTCCTAGATGACCTGCCTGCAAAAGGGCCACTGTAAGGTATTTTGAGCCCTTCTTTGAAACCCCAAAAAAGTAGTTCCCTCTCCTCTTCCTTGGGGTAATTATTCAAAAGTGTTGCTAGCATCTCGGAGTTTATTGGGGATGGGCCTTTTGTTACTGGGCTCCAACTATGGCTGACCCATGAAAAAGGCACCCGGTGTAGGTCTAGCCTGGGCTTTGCATGAAAAAACGGGATGGTCTCCACTGCACTGTGAGCACCCATGCCGGATTTTGCATTGCATCCCCCAGGTGCAGTTGCCTGCATTGACCAGGCGACAGGTATTATCACTTGGTCTACGCTGCAGCAGCTGCTTAAATCCGTCTGCCACTTTTGTTGCTCGAAATGACTGCAGCTGCTCCTGGAGCGGCTGTTGGTGACTCCCCATGATCTGTCCGTGGCCTGGGACGGGGCCCGGGGTAGTTGGTGTTGCCACCATGCCACCCTGACATTGCTCCCCTTGCTGCCCTGATGGAACCTGCACTGAGCCAGCCGGGAACCCCCCTGTTGTCAAGGACTGATGATCCCTGCCCCCGCTGAACTGCGAACTTGGTAGTCCATTGCTGCCCTGTGGTGGTTGCCCCCCAGCCTGCGTGGCGGAAATTGGAAAAACCGTGCCTGACTGTTGGCTAGGCCCCACCTGTCTCAACTGTGGTTCTGTCGTTCCCAATTGTTGTTGTAGTGTTTATCCTCCAGTTGACTGCTGCATGGGACTTAGCCAAGTATGGTGCTGTCCCACGCCCCCCATAGAGGACTGCTGACCAGGACCAATTCCTGCTCCTTGATGCTGGGAACGCCCCACCATTCCGCTAGCTGTATAAGTGATTCTGTGTTGAGTCGGCACCTGTCCCACCTGCTGTTGTGGGAAGCTTGACAATAGCTGTTGACCCAATCCGGATTGAGTGTTTGCCAAAGAATGTGCCTGCGTGTTGTTTGACTGCCAACCCTGCCCCCATTGTGATGTTTTCCACTGCGGTATACCAACTCCTGCCCCGGCTAACCCTAAACCATAACCTGCCTTGGACCCCATCTGCTCCATCCATTCATCCGCCTATCTTTGATCCCAAGACATCGATGGGGACTCTTCCATGCGTTGGCGAAAGTCTAAATCATATTGCAGCCAACCCATGCCACCATAGCGCCTGAACCTGTCCAGGATAGCTTGGTTGTACCTACTCAATTGTGGACCTTGCTCCGGAAATTTCTCCAAAATTATGGCTGCCAGTAACGCAAATGCATCCAACCAGTTGGTAATATTTTCCTCTGGCCTGATCCTCTTCCCATCTTTGCTGTGCCCGGATCCCCGTAATGTGTCTGCCCCCCTGCGCACATGTTCCAGTAGAGTGAAAATATCTATGAATTCCCTTTCCAAACTCTCTCTTTAACTTCCAGTGGGATATGCCATGCTTGCGAGCGTGTCCTGCTAGGCCCCCCCGCCCATGACTGACTGGATGGTGTGGTGTTTGTGTTGCTAGCTTGAGATGCACTTGTCAAGGGAGCCTTCTCCGGTGTAATGGTGTCACCTTCAACCTGCCGCTCGGGTACTTTCTTCCCTGTCCCTTCGTGTACCCTATGCTCCTTAACACCCTCCTCCCAGACTTCGATTGGGGCCCCATCCTGTGCTCCGCCTGCCGTGATCCCTTTACCGCCCCCTATTGCCTCCACATCGTTTTTTCCACATTGCCTGTGCCAATGCTTGAAAAGTCTCACTGTGCACTCCCCAGGCCAGCAGCCCTGCGAAACAGGTGATGCCTTGTTTTTTCAAGGAGTGTGTTTTTTTCCCCTCTGTTGCTGGTTAGTACCTTTTTGGTTCATGATTACTGTCTGTTTTGGAGCTGGCAATGTTTTTCTGCGATTTTGTATTTTCTATTTTTGGCAGTCCGAGTCACCATCCTTTTGAGCAAATATCTGATGGCAATACATGAGACGGGGATGAAAGTGGTTATATTTCCAATTTCTTTTTATTTTCTACCACGTTAGGAAGCGTTGTGAAAGTATTTTTGATAGAATAAAGTAAGATTTGCTACAAGTAGGTCGCTTCCAAACTTTTTTCTCCTCCCCACCTATAGGCCCCATCTGAAATCACTACAGGGAGAGAAAAAAAAACAAAAAACATACTATCGGTCAGAAATCCTACTTCTGATGAATAATACCACACCACACGTTCACTGCGTTCAACAGTATGCGTTTTCAAGCAAAAAAAGTAAACGAACAAAGTATCTTAAACTTTTGAAAAATGTTTTAATACAGCAATTTTATATTTTGGTGTGGCCATGTAAATGTGACTATGGAGATGTTTAATTCTGATAAGATAAGAAAAAAGAGAGGGACCCCTTAAAACCAGGGGAATAGGGTACTACTGAATGGTAGAGAAAATAAACCCTTGGCCAAGGATAAAAGTGGAATAACTAAGTACAAAACTAGTTTGTACACAAAAAGTGTTTTTTCCAGGTCACCCATACGTTGCACCAATTATCCTCAACTACTACAACCCATATGGTTTCCAGGCCGGCAATATAAAAACAAGATACAGATTGTAACGGCAGTAACCTAGAAAAAACAATTTTTAGAGAGAAAAAGAATCTTGAAGCGGAAAAATCTTCTGACTTTTTACAGATTTGGGGTACTGAGGGCCTATATCATGCCTTACAGTCAGACATAGAAGACACAATTCGAATGAAATAAGGATAGTTTTATGGCAACCAGACAGTGCCGATAAAGAGAGAGATAAAGTTTGTCTTGATAAAGATGGAAAAATAAATTAAGTCATCGAAACGCATCGACGCTGTTTTGCACAATCTTTGGAACCAGCTTATCCTGCAGACCAAATACAATACAGTGTATCCAGGATAAGCGAGAGAAGTGTTTCTCTTAGATGTGCTGTTTGATGACAAATTGTACTGTCTCTGTGTTTCTCTCTTGTGTTTTTGTCATAAATGTTTTTTGTATATGAATTTTACTGTGTACCCTTGTGAAATGTATGGGGTGGTTTTATGATATAGTGATTTATGAGATGTTTTAAAATTAATAAAATATGATTTTATTTTGAATATATTTATGTTGTTCATGTAACTACTTGGATCTACCATATGGGTTGTAGTAGTTGAGGATAATTGGTGCAACGTATGGGTGACCTGAAAAAAACACTTTTTGTGTACAAACTAGTTTTGTACTTAGTTATTCCACTTTTATCCTTGGCCAAGGGTTTATTTTCTCTACCGATGTTTAATTCTGCACAAAACAAATGAGGTTACTTTGTAAATAGAGGTGAGACAATCACTATTTTGTGATTCTGAGCTCTCCCGTTTGCATCTCTCTCCTAAGTGACTCTACAATGTATACATTTCCTTTTCGGCTATCTGTTTCTCTTCTTTGTGGGACTCTTCAACTCGCCGTCTCCCTCCCTCTGTCGCCCCTGACCCTTGCCTTTCGCGGATCCTGTCGTTTTCTAGATCGCTAATTTACCGTGGTATTGAATGTGTTATCTTTTTGTATTAATGTGATTTTTCTTTTGCCGTCTGTTCCCCCTCTGTTGACCTGCCAGTTCCGACCCGCCTCCTAGCCCCCTGTCGCCCTTTTACTAAGCACTCCTTCTCCTCTTGTTGGGGAAAGATCCAATATTCATACTCTGGAGTCTCAGGGACCCCCTCTGAGAAGAGTCCACAGTGTCAAGGGAGCCACGCACAGTTGAGGTATGGTATGGCGCCCCTTACCAAAGCACTCCCTCTCCCCGTGTTGGGGAAGGATCCAGTAGGTAGGCCTTGGAGTCTCAGAGACCCCTCTGAGAGAGTCAACTGCGTAAAGGGAGCCTCACGCAGCGGAGATGTGGGAATGATACCACTTCCCCTGGGAGCACAGCTTACCGGACCTTGGACGCGGCTTTTACTCGTCTACCGGTTTGTACCCCCTTCACCCTCCCCTTTCATGCTCTGTCTCTCACCCTCCCCCACCGCTTACCCTCTTTCATTCTTTGTCTTCCTCCTCTGCTCCTATCCCCTCTTCCCTGAATCTCTCCCCCTGTCTGCTACGCCACCTAGCCCCCTGTCCCTTGTGCCCTTTGACTAAGCACTCCTTCTCCCCTTGTTGGGGAAAGATCCAATATTTATACTCTGGAGTCTCAGTGTTTCCTCTGAGAGAGTCCACTGCGCTAAGGGAGCCACTCACAGTTGAGGTTTGGTATGGCGCCCCTTGCCAAAGCACTCCCTCTCCCCTTTTTGGGGAAGGATCCAGTAGGTAGACCTTGGAGTCTCAGAGACCCCTCTGAGAGAGTCCACTGCTTTGTATCGCTTTGTTCGCCCTAAGTTGGCGGGGGTATGCCCAGACGTGGGTCCCTTGCTCACTTTGCCACTGGATTCAAGCAAGCCTGGCTGATGACGGCTGAAATGCCAGAAACCGGTCCTAGGATGCTTGTTTCCGGTCCAGGGAAGACAAGGCTTGGCAGTTCGGGCTGGTCTGTTCCCATGAGGCACAGGGTCAGACTGATTTGCATATGGCCATGTCTGAACTGGGGTGGTGGAGTGAGCTAAAGAATGATGATGGATTAAACCCAGATCAGTTGACTGGGGGTGAGTGTTTGATTGGCTCAAGCGTTCCGTCCATCATCCCCTTTTGTATCGCTTTGTTCGCCCTAAGTTGGCGGGGGTATGCCCAGACGTGGGTCCCTTGCTCACTTTGCCACTGGATTCAAGCAAGCCTGGCTGATGACGGCTGAAATGCCAGAAACCGGTCCTAGGATGCTTGTTTCCGGTCCAGGGAAGACATGGCTTGGCAGTTCGGGCTGGACTGTTCCCATGAGGCACAGGGTCAGACTGATTTGCATATGGCCATGTCTGAACTGGGGTGGTGGAGTGAGCTAAAGAATGATGATGGATTAAACCCAGATCAGTTGACTGGGGGTGAGTGTTTGATTGGCTCAAGCGTTCCGTCCATCATCCCCTTTTGTATCGCTTTGTTCGCCCTAAGTTGGCGGGGGTATGCCCAGACGTGGGTCCCTTGCTCACTTTGCCACTGGATTCAAGCAAGCCTGGCTGATGACGGCTGAAATGCCAGAAACCGGTCCTAGGATGCTTGTTTCCGGTCCAGGGAAGACATGGCTTGGCAGTTCGGGCTGGACTGTTCCCATGAGGCACAGGGTCAGACTGATTTGCATATGGCCATGTCTGAACCGGGGTGGTGGAGTGAGCTAAAGAATGATGATGGATTAAACCCAGATCAGTTGACTGGGGGTGAGTGTTTGATTGGCTCAAGCGTTCCGTCCATCATCCCCTTTTGTATCACTGCTTAATAGGGAGCCTCTCGCAACGGAGATGGGGGAATGATGCCACTTCCCCTGGGATCACAGTTTACTGGACTTTGGACGCAGCTATTACGCGTTTACCGGTTTGTGCGCCCGTCACCCTCCCCCTCTTCTTTCTTGCTGTGTCTTTCACCCTCCCCCTACTCTTTCCCCCCTTCATTCTATGTCTACTCCCCCTGCTCCTACCCCCTCTCCCCTTGCCTGCTTTTTCCCTTACGTATATGTCCTTATTTTGTCTCGACCTAACATGTAATTATGTAGCTATGCACTAATAACTGTGTAACCTTTGTAACGATGTAACCTGCAACTATGTTCTGATTCTCATGCAAAGCGCTCTGATACCGCCGGGTCTAGCCAGCGCTATATAAATCCTTTCAAATGTTGACTACTAGTCACCTATGCTTCCCATATACTACTATCTACCTCTTTTGTACTGAATGGCGAATACCGAATGTATGTATACTACCTCAACCATCTAATGTTTAATAACTGTATATTGTAAAGCGCTCGGATACCCGCGTGGGTCATGTTCGCGCTATATTAAACTTTATAAATAAATAAAAAATAAAATCACCTCAGAAAACTCACCCAAGGGACCAATGTCAGGTGATAATGACCCCTCCATGTTTGACTGGTCTTTGTCCTCTCCCATTCGCCTACTTGGCATGGATAGCCCCCGCCAAGATTATAAATATTGGGCAATAACTGAAATAATAAGCACAGCAAGTGGTTTTCTGGTTCGGCTATGCGACCTGCAGAATACTCATAGCAGCTGACGAAAGTAAACTATCTGTGCCGGCCTTCAGCTCTCACGCTTTTTCCCCGCTAACACGCTTTAATCGCAGTGACCCAAGACAGCATAAAAGCTCTTTTTTGGCACACGTGGCACCAAAACGTTGCACTTAGCCCACAATGGAAACAGAAAATTCTTCCAACCATGCATACTCTTGCGGTGTAGCGTACTACCCGTTGAAAAGATGCGTCGGTGGCTTCCAGGGCGTGAAGACCTAAACAAATGCAATTACAAAGCTTTAGTAGTGCGTGCAGTGTAATGGGCCAAGCGCATCTTTTAAAACACCGCTCAGCTTGGCACAGGTATACTCGATATAGAGCTTTATCTGCTTCCTTGCTTAAAGTGTACTGCTACTGTGTGGCCAGTCTGGCACAGGGTTGAGGTAATACGAGCTTTAGCATGGTTTCTGGTACACTGAATTTAGTTTCTTGTTGAGTTCAGTCTGAGCGGCACATAGTACAGAACAGCGCTCCTTGATGCACGTGAGCAGCGCGAGTATTCCCATGGCGTTGTCTGGAAGTGCTGGCACAGGCTTACATGATAACACGCTTCAGAAGTTTTACTCCGTCTGGGCTTGGCTATTCACAGTCTAGTTTACGTATTATCTAGCTCTGCCGGTGTTCAAGCGATGTGGCGTAGCTGACGTTCAGAAACGTCTGCTGATTTCCGCGTCACACAGCGGCCATCTTGAGTTGGGGACGCCATCAAATAGGGAACGCTTTTTTATGGACTCCGTTGTGTGATCGGTTGGGGAGATCCGACGTCTTTCACGCGCCTATCCGACGTAGTCCCAGGGTCCAATGGGAGCGCACCTCGTTCTGGACTCGGTGAACTGTTTTGTGTTTGAGGCATCCTATCGCTGCTGCCGGCGGTTTGGGCCACTCCACAGTGGACTGGCAGAGTGTAGATGAATTAGGCAGAGCAGCTGTGACCATGGAGGAGGTAAGGACACCTATCCATACGTTCTTACAAACCATCTCATCGTTTTCTCTTAGACCAGTGACTCCCAACAGCCCCCCTCCACACAGCAACCCACGCATCCCTCCACACCACCTTTACAACCAACCCAGTTATCTTGGAGAGATCTCCCTAAAAAGCACACAACAGTCTCTTGAGACCATTTAGCACCTAACACAGCTACCCCCAAAGACACCACCTGCCAATCACCGGAGACTCAGTAGAGACCAGCCAATGCATTAATTCATCACCAATCTACTTTATAGACCACCTCGAATATACTCTACAGAGAAGTCAAATGAATAAATCGCTAGTAAAAGAGCAACCCACGCCTTCCTCGCATATTGTGACTGTCAGCCCAGCTTCCTGTACAGATCACCCAAAATAATACACAGAAGGCCCCTCGGATCTCTCTTAGCGTCAATACAGCCTTCATTAACCACTTTCACACGATCACTAGGAACTCGGTGGATATTACAAAAAGTATCTATCTCTCTTAGCCTCCCACAGAGGCTGCTTCTGTCAACTCCTACAGATTACTTCAAGCATCCCCCACACACAACCCGAAAATAGTGATGTATAAAGGGTGCCCTGTAGTATACAAAAAGTGATGAATGGAATGCTTGAATCTATCTTAGTCACTAGTAATTACTCGGGACAGCATCACAATCCAACGTTTTTTTTTCACGCCATGCTACCTCAGTTTGGACCCAGCCACATGCAAATCAGTCTTGATTCTGCTCCAGTGAGAACTGTCCAACCCGAACTGCCAGGCCTTCCCTGAACCAGAACACTAGCAGCTAAAGACCAAGGATGCCCTGTGTCCTAATGCAAGCAAGAAAAATTGCTGTTCATATATATATATATATATATATCCATCCAGATCTCCGCGTACAGCTGGCGTGCAAACTGATCATCGGGGGTGCATGTGAAACATCAGGGCGTATTAACATTCAGCTTCTTCCATCGCCTATAACAACAGAACGGCACTCCAGGCGAAACATCAAATTGTATTTATTTAAATGTTTACGGCGCACTCTGCGGCTCACCTTAACGGCGTCAGGCGCGTTTCGGCTTGGTCAGCCTTTTTCACAACGTCGTGAAAGAGGCTGACCAAGCCGAAATGCGTCTGACGCCGTCATGGTAATCTGCTGAGTGCACTGTAAATGTTGAAATAAATACAATTTGAAGTTTCGCCCGGAGTGCCATTCTGTTGTTATAGGTGACAGAAGTAGCTGGATATATATATGTATATATAATATAGCTGCACTGTTGCACTAAAAATAGACTTGTGAGGACTACCTTCAAACATTCTATACAGACCCCATCTCTCCCTACATAATCTGCCAACAGACCAACCAAGATGCCCCCAGCAGACCTGCAAATATTCCATATAGACCACTCTGAACAACACAAGCCATTTCAGACCTCTTAAATCCATCACACCACCACAAACGATCAACCATTGGAGTGCACGGAGAGGTCTGTCTGAGAGCAATACTTCCCCCGAACAGCCACCCGAAGCATCCCCTACAGATTACCACCTCTCAAGACCATCTTCTGACATTACAAAGCAAACCCCACTGACTAGCCCAGACTCTTTCGAAAGATCCCAAACACCCTTTGAAATCTCAACAGACTCCCAAAACATGCCTCACAGACATTTGAATGGCCTTGTAAAGCACCATATGTTTTTCCAAAGACCACATGAAATATCACATTTTAGCACCCAGCACTTCTTAACAAATCTCCACAAAGCATCCCCAACCCCAAATCCCTCTCCATATTCTGTACGTTGTCAGCTACATAGTTTTTCCTAGGAAACTAAAATCACCATCTCTCACAGACCGCCCCAAAAGTCTGCAACCCGCTGCCTACCCCGAGCACTTATTCTGACACCCCCAACATGCCTCCAATAGGCCATTCCAAGCATGTTGTCAAAAATCCTACACTTCAAGACCACCTTTGAGCATTCCATATGATCCACCCTCAGAACACCCCAAGTTAACCCTACATATTCCACCTACAGATTGTTGACAATGCCCCCAACAGATCTGCAGCTATACCATACCAATAACTCTATGAACAGTACATGCCCCTACAGACCATTCTTAGTCACATCACAGACCACCCCCAAGCAGTCTCTAGACCCCCGAACATCCTTCACAGACCACTTAAGATTGCCCTCGTATATCTCTCTACATTAGCCCAAAGATAACACAAAACACCACATACAGATGGCCTCAAACATCTTCGAAAACCGTTATGGTGCACCCTCCACATATTGTCCCTCCACATATCCCTTACGTTTTCAGATACGCACCTATAATCTCAAGTTTCCTCATACACCACTGCAGTCGCAGCCTGGATCACCAAACCACAGCTCCCAAATTCTCACTTTCAGACCTATCAACTTAGCTTTGTTTTACAGACCATATCAAGCAGGTACTATTCATGTTGACTCCATATGTGCAGACAATTTCACAACTCCTCTCCCCTTCAGGACCTGGCTCGCAAATACCACTCACAAAGAACCTTTATGACATGGTTCCATCGCCGATATGTGTTATATTTGGTGATATCAGTGATGCGATTAGTCTTGTGTTATCCAGTATGACTTCAGCAATTGATTATTTAACAAATTCCAGCATATAATTCGTATTAGAAAATCGGTCTGAATATGTTGCTTCTGTTGCACAGTGTGCTCACGCGCAAGCAAGTAATTCACATTTATGGAATATTTAGCATAATTACTCCTTTGCAGTTTGGTAATGAGAAAGCATACGCCATGTGATGTCTTATTTAGAAAGTGCCTGATTGAGAGGCAGCTTTGAGTGAGAATTTTGTTCTGCTGAACAGGCCAACTGGCATCCGACTACTGTGTGTAAAGAAGACATTAAAGTAAACTAGCATTGGCAAAGTCAATAGGTCGCGCCTCTATGGGCAATTTA
Source organism: Calotriton arnoldi (assembly GCA_963921515.1). Taxonomy (NCBI): domain Eukaryota; kingdom Metazoa; phylum Chordata; class Amphibia; order Caudata; family Salamandridae; genus Calotriton; species Calotriton arnoldi. The sequence goes on from CAWUFW010005562.1 coordinate 234,911, forward strand.
TTGGCTTTGCCAAACTGATGGGAGGGGACAACAGGATGGTTGATGGGGTGGACGTTGTGTCTTTTGACACTTGTTATTTATATTATTTATCTATTCTGTCTTTTGTTATGTATTGTTATAGTTAGGTAATTATGTATATTGTATAATTACATATAGTGTTAAGTAGTGTTTACTTTTGTAGGTTCTCTTCCATTCCATGCACGTTCCAAGTTCTGTTCTGTGGGACTTGGGGAGGACAGTTGCTGGAGTGAGGAGAACTGGACAGGACGTGTCTTGTAAGCTGTGAATTGGTGTTTCAACTTTAAATAAATCTACATTTGAATCGTATGGTTTCTGACTTTACAAATTTGGCGACAGGCTGGGAGCAGTTGGAACACCAGATGAGAACCTACAGTGCTTCTTGGTGGATTTTCATCATTTTTGGGAAAAACACAACACCGTTCGATTTGTCCTCTCGCATAGTGCCTTTCGTGTACCTGACGGGAAAGTGTTTTATATGGCTTCAGGAGGAATTGAACACTAGGATTACAGCGACGTGTTTACTGAAAGAGTATTCCCTCACCCACCTGTGGGTGGCATGCTTCATCATTGGGTAACCTCGCACTGCGAACCTAGTCGCAGTGCGGGCTACAACCCCCTCTCCGGGAGGGAGGATCTCAGGGATGTTTTAAATATGGTCAAGAGGTATTCTAAAACCTCCAGATGAGCCAGGCGTGGAGGGAGTGTAAACAGAAAGTGAAGGTGAGGTTAAAACTAACTCCCTGGTATGTCAGGACAAGCTTTAATGAGACATCCAGGGGTCAGGATTAAGAAAAGTGTGGGCTATGGCAGGAAGATTCAACCTGTCATAGTCTCTAACTGGTCGACATGTTTCAGCCGTAATACCCTCCTTAGAGGTGACATGGCTTTCTTTAGGACCAAAGAAGTGCAAAATAAGGTGAGTCAACCACGCATACCAAATTTAGTTGGTGGTTAAAAGGCATACAACCAGCTAGTAGGTTTATCAACCCAACGCTCGCCATTCAGGAACCTCTCCAAATTGGAACAGGAAGCGCTACAAGAGCTGAGTAAGGACGAGTCAATAACAATCAAGCCAGCTGACAAGGGCGGTGGTATAGTGGTAATGGAAACCTCCTCCTATCAAGAGGAATGTTTAAAACAACTGGCGGTCTCCAATGCGTATCGTCCCCTGAAGATGGATCCCACCAAGAGACTCCTCAATACAATTGTGAACATGGTCGATGAGGCAAAGGAACAAGGCTGGCTCACTGAGAAAGAGGCTGAGTTTTTGGTCAATACGGAACCTGTCACCCTGTACTTCTATGTACTTCCAAAAATTCACAAACAACAAAGACCACCACCTGGATGACCCATCATCTCAGGAATTGGGTCCCTTTTGGAACTGCTCTCTGTTTGTCGACTTCTTCCTCAGACCTTTGGTTAAGAAAATGCCGACCTACCTGCAGGATACTAAGGATGTCCTATGTGTTCTGGAAGAACTGGAGTTTGATGACGACACTGATTTCCTGGTCTCTTTCGACGTAGAATCCCTGTACACGGGCATGTTATGTTATGTTATGTTAATTAGTTTATAAAGCGCACAGCTGCCCCAACAAAGGGGCGTCCCGGCGCTAATACAGAGTCTGAGAAGGCAAGAGCTAAGCTGTGGGGAACAGGTGAGTTTTAATGGCCTTTCGGAAAGATAGCAAGCAGTCTATACGACGAGTCTGTACTGGAAGGGAGTTCCATAGTTTGGCAGCCAGACAACGAAAAGACCTGCCCCCAGCCCTGATACGTTTCACTCGTGGGACAGTGGCCAAGAATTGTTCCGCAGAGCGTAGCTGGCGAGCAGGGACATAGGGGACCAACAAATTGGATAATATCTCCGGGGAAGAGAGCTTGAGAATTTTAAAAGCCAGACATAATGTTTTGAATTCGATCCTCTTGGAGATAGGGAGCCAGTGGAGGCAGCGTAGAGCGCCTGACACAGAGCATTTTCTAGGGAGTCTGAGCAGAGCACGAGCAGCTGCGTTCTGGACACGTTGAAGACGGTTTACTTCGGCCTTGTTGGCACCTAACAGTAAAACGTTGGCGTAATCAAGTCTTGATAGAATAGTCGCCTGGACTATCAATTGACGTGTAGCCGGATCAAAAAACCCCAGAATAGGCCTCAGCCCCCGTAGGAGACCGAAGCAGGTACCGGCGACCTTCTTAGTGTGATCCTGGAATCCAAGAGTGGAATCGAGCCAGATCCCTAGATTCTTAACCAACAGCTTAGGTGTTGGAGCGAGGCCCAAGGATGCCAGCCACCACTGTGTACTCCAAAGCCCCTTATCATTCCCCACCAATAGCACCTCAGATTTGTTGGCATTGAGCTGAAGGCAGTTTGTGGTCATCCAGCGTGCAACCGCCTCTAGACCATTCCGGAACTGTATAGCGTCCCGAGGCTGGTCACCAGAGAGGGCTACCACCAGCTGAGTGTCATCAGCCTAAGAGACCATGGTCAAGCCATGGTCCGCGCTACTCCTGCCAGGGGTTGAACATAGAGATTAAACAAAGTAGGGCTCAGCGCCGAGCCCTGGGGAACTCCCTGTTTGATGGAGTGGGCATGAGAGAGGAAGGGGGGGGCGGAGACCTGAAAAGATCTGTCGGACAAAAAGACCTAAACCATTCCAGTGCCGAGCCGACTACCCCTGCTTCCTCTAAACGGTGCAGGAGGATCTGATGGGAGACCGTGTCAAACGCGGCACTGAGGTCCAGCAGTATCAGAGCCGCCGTTTGACCCTCATCCAGAATTGTCCGCAGGTGTTCACTCACTGCTAATAGTGCTGTCTCGGTACTATGACCGGAGCGGAAACCATTCTGGGAGCGGTCTAAGATACCGCTATTGTTCAAGAAGTCCGAAAGAACCTTATTAGTATGAGCCTCCGCGATCTTAGCAACCCAAGGCAGAAGAGAAATAGGTCGAAAATTCTCCGGCTTAGTAGGGTCCAATGAGGGTTTTTTCAGCAGGGGGATCACCCTAGCCTGCTTCCATGCCAGAGGGACCATTGCTGTAACAAAAGAGGAGTTAATCAACTGGCATAGGGGCGAGAGAAGTATAGATAGACAATCTCTAAATTGGGCAGGCCTCATTGGGTCCAAGGGGAACCAGATTTAACCTTAGTGCTTAAAATAAGAAACTCATCCTGAGATATAGGGGAATTGCTACCAGGGTAGCAATCGGCCGAGATGCTAATGGGGCCACAGGGTCCGAGAGGCACGTGGAAAAAGATTTATAGATATCTTCTACCTTCTGGACAAAGAAGGTAGCCAGAGCCTCACATTGTTGCCCAGAAACAATTGACTGGGTAGGAGGGTCCTTCCTGCTCTTAAAATCTTTGAGAATTTAAAAAATGCACTTCGCAGGGTTTTTACTGGACTTAATCTCATTGGTGAGATAGGCCGCTCGTGCTAGGTGTATAGCTTTATGGTATTGTTTGACGGCCTCCTGGTACCTCTTTTTATCTATAGGGTCGTAATCCTTTCTCCACGCCCGTTCTAGATGTTTACGAGTGGTACGCAAGGCAGCCAAAGAGTCATTGTACCAAGGATTAGAGCTAGAGCAGCGCCCTTTGGACCATTTAGCAGGAATAAAAGTGTCTAATGCCTGTAGTATCCAGTCACACAGAGCTTTATATGATAGCTCTGGATCAGTGTCTAGGATAGGAGGGCAGGACGCCAAGTGGGCGAGAAGGTCATCCAAATTAAGTTTGTGCCAGCAGCGTCTTAAGGTAGCTTTGAAATCAGCTCTAGTCATTCCCTCGGATGAGGGAAGGGAAATAGAAATGAGGTGGTGGTCAGACCAACACACTGGACTAGGGGTATTAACCATAAGAGAAGAGATATTAGAAAAAACAGGGTCAAGTAAATGCCCAGCTGTGTGAGTAGGACCCACCACCAGCTGTCTTAATTGACAGGCGGAAAAATCCGCAAGTAAGCTGCTAATATCCAGATCGGAGGGACGATCAAAATGAATATTTAGATCGCCAATGAGGGTGAAATTCGCGGCTCTCAATGCCAAGGAATTCACCGCCTCAATAATGGCTGATCTAAATACTGAAATAGGTCCAGGGGGCGGTAGACTAAAAGGCCGGTAATAGAGGAGTGGGCACTAAAAGAGATGACGAAGCGGGCACACTCGCACCCTGCTACGTCTTCCTTGACAAAGGTGCAGTGAAGGTGAGATTTAAAAATAACAGCTATCCCCCCTCTAGTCTCTCTATTAAGGGTCCGAATGCTGAAGCCCGGAGGTAGTGCAAGGCCTGGTTCTGCCACTGTGGCATCAGTGAGCCAAGTTTCAGTTATAAAGAACACGTCTGGTGATTCATCCTCTATAAGGTCGTGGATCTCCATATAGTGTTTAACCAAGGAACGTACGTTAAGATGTAAAATTTTCAAGTTGATTTTAGGTGGGGCAGATAGCGGTACAGGCAGTGTGGGGTAGGAATTGTATCCGCACCTAAGACAACAAAATGGCCCTTCCACTGCACTCCCTAGGTGCAGGCCGCAAAGGTTAGGCCGCTGACCAATAGACATCAAAGATTCCCTGGTATAACTTATCACCCCCATAGCGGGACCGCCAGCATGTCTGGCATCTGGCGACGTCCCGGCGCGGACGGGCGCAGACGGGCTTGCCTTAGGCGCGCCAGCGGCGCGCCAGCGGCGCGCCCGCTGCGCGCGTCCGCTGCGCGGTCGCAGCTGCATCGAATTTTATCTCTGGTCTGGGAAGTAGGCTGGTCCACCGACCTGTCTACCCCCAAGATGGCGGCCCCACCCGACTCCAGCAAATGGGCAGAAGCGAGCCCCCAACCCCGCTCCAGCATGCCAGAAAGCGCCACCCAGGTGAGCCGATCCCCTGAAAGAACCCACTTGTAGTGCAATGAACAGAAGATTTTAAAAACGATAGGTCACAGCGCAGGTAAAAGCAATATTATATTAAAAAGCGAACATGTGCAAAGAAGCAAACAGTACAGTGCAAAAACGCTAATCACAACCTCCCGGCTCAAGCCTCGGGAGACCTACTGCTGCACGGTCGCAGCTGCATCGAATTTTATCTCTGGTCTGGGAAGTAGGCTGGTCCACCGACCTGTCTACCCCCAAGATGGCGGCCCCACCCGACTCCAGCAAATGGGCAGAAGCGAGCCCCCAACCCCGCTCCAGCAGGCCAGAAAGCGCCACCCAGGTGAGCCGATCCCCTGAAAGAACCCACTTGTAGTGCAATGAACAGAAGATTTTAAAAACGATAGGTCACAGCGCAGGTAAAAGCAATATTCTATTAAAAAGCGAACATGTGCAAAGAAGCAAACAGTACAGTGCAAAAACGCTAATCACAACCTCCCGGCTCAAGCCTCAGGAGACCTACCACAGGTCAGACAATATGCACGGTGGAAGCGCCACTTAGCACAGAATTGGACACCATTACGCCTGTGTCCTTTATTATGAGATGTGCGACTCTGGCGATGAAGGAAAACGTTTTATAATTCGAGGAGACCTTGTTTTAGCAGACATCTGGCACTTCGTTGGGCAGCACATTCGCTCCCCAGCCTGGCGAATTTGTATGTCCACTTCATAGAAGCTGAGACTATCCTTACCCCCTGCAACCCCTTCCACTCCAACATCTGTCTATGGAAATGTTACTTAGACGATATCCTTGTGATAAGGCGGGGTACTGTAGAAGAAATCCAGCTTTTCCATCAATGGCTTAACTCTTGTAATGAGTTCTTGAAGTTTACATGTGAGTGCAGCAAAGAGAAACTTCCCTTTTTAGACCTCCTGATTTACACCACTCAGGGGACCCTCAGCACAGAACTGTGCAAGAAACCCATGGCAGAAAACTCGCCTCGTACTCCAGCTAGCACCCCAAATCTTTTCGGGAGAATGTGCCTTTTGGACAATTCTTGAGGATCCGGCATAACTGCACTGACATAGCCAAATACAAAAGGCATGCTTCAACACTGGCAGGACAACTCTTAGATCGACAGTATCCTTATCCCCTCATCAGAAGATCAATGAAAAGAGCAAGGAACAACCATCGCCAAGCTCTCCTTGAGACACACTCTACCAAACAAACCACAGACAGGATGATTTGCGTTAGCACATTCAGCAGCAAGTCCAGCCTGCTACAGAAGTGTGTCACCAAAAACTGGAAGATCTTAAATAAAGGCAGTCGCAAGTTACCAAAACCCATGTTTGCCTTTAAACGCAGCGCCAACCTCCGGGACCAGTTAGTCCACACTAGACCACGGGGCAAACGGTCGCCCCAACAAAACACACTCTGGAATCTCCAACCAGTTAAGGGGCACTTTCCATGTGGAGGTTGCAGTGTTTGTGCAGAAACCTAACACACTACCGCCATTCACATAGGTACGGGCCGCCCTTGGGAACTGAGACAGCACACCAACTGCAACTCGGAGTGTTTAATTTACCTTATTACCTGTCCTTGCGGACTGAGGTATGTGGGTAAGACCACGAGGAAGGTGAAGACGCGGATGCTAGAACATAGGAGCACAATATGCTGCAAGAAACCGATTAATAAACTTACTACACACTTCCTGGAAAAAGGGCATGAAGCTAATGATTTCACATGGGTGGGTCTAGACAAACCGAATATCGCACAGCCCATCACTAACATGTCCCAGTTTTTATTCAGGAAAGAGCAGCGCTGGGTCTTCAAGTTGCGCACTGCCATCAGGGGCTTAAATGATGATATTCCCTGGTTTAGCCTAATTCGCTCGTAATGGGCGTTGCAAGCATGATTTCTGTCGACCCTGTGCGGACCTGTGTATACCCGTTCACAGGTATACCATCTTCTCGCTCACCACCAGGACTGTCTGGATCGCATCCCTTGACATTTGGGCTGTCCTCCCATACTGGGTCTCCTTTGACCATGTCTGGACACCCCTTTACAGATGTCCTTAATTAGGGTAGAGACTGTTCCACTGGCACCTACACTCATATGGTTGTGTGCACTCTATCTGGGCACTGCCCGCTTTTGTATTAGTTTGTCATTTCCCTCCCACTGACAATTCCATTAGGAAGACCCTTCCTTCATGACAGCCCAACTCATGGAGCATGGCCCTTCCTTGTACTTGTCAAATACAGGTGCAATTTGACACCCTAATCAAGTTCTAAGACTCAAACTCTCCCACCTTGTCATCTCAATAAAGTTTTTTCTAAAAAATAGTTGTTTTGAGATTTGCACCCTCCCACCACTTGGACTGTGCAGGGCCCTGCACTGGTCTTTTAACATCTCTGTTTATGTCATTTACTTCCCAATCGAATTCCAAGACCCATACTCTTGTACCTTGTCATCTCAATGTTTTTTTTAGATTTGTTGCCTTGAACTGCCGGCCTGCCAGCAGTCCTAATATAGATATTTTTGCCCTGCTCATATTATTGAGCTTTACATTCGTTTCCATCACACCAGGTTTATTGAGGGTAATCTATGGTGCACACCTGAGTTCCTAATTTTAGTTTAGAACCCAGACTGAGGCTTTCTCCCCATGCGGAGTATTTCTTCAGTTTCTGCCCTTCGGAGTGGATGGCGGGGCTAAGTTTCCCACAAACACCTTTAACCAGGCGTGCCGGGCAGAGCCTGTCTTCCTTCCCGGTTGCACAAACCGGCGCGAGGAGTGCATCATGAAGGTAAGAAATGACATGGGATCTCTGTTGCCAGTGGCTTTTAACCTTCATTTTTTCCTTTATTCCGCTTGCCCTACACATGCGCTGCTCGGCGGGCTTAGAATTCCTGCATCCAGGGTCTTTGCCTCCCCGCCGAGTAATACTTGACCGGGACTACTGTTCCGAGTCGTCTTCCCTTTCCGTGGCACCTTTTATGTCTGGGGGGCCCTGCTTGTGTTATAACCTTTACTCGGCACCGTTATGGCCCGGCGGGACCCGTCTCACATCCAGTCTTCTAGAAGCATAGGGTCATCACGCGTTGCTTGGCGAGTTTAGAATCCCTGCACGTAGGGTCTTTGCCTGCCGGCCGAGCAGCACTTGACCGGGACTACTGTTCAGCGTCGTTTTCACTCATAGGGGCACTTGGTCTCTGAAACTACTTTCTAGTCCCTGCACCATCCCGGTCCAGCGTGACTCGCCTCATTTGTAGTCCTTTTTAAACTAGGGTCACCACCTCACTGCCCGAGGGCCCTCTTCGTGCACGAGCGTCCCGCAGAACACCCACATGGGAGCCGTACGAGGGACATTGTGAGCTGAGGATGCAGCCCCTTTGCAAGCAGGTTGTCATCTTTTATTTGCCTTCGAGTCTTGTAGCTTGCCAGTAACCTGGGCATATACAGCAACGTCCTTACTTGCCTAGAACAGCCTGTTCAGGTTACGGGTCCCTGCATGTAGAGCCATCACTTCACGGTCCTGAGCCTTTCTAGCTTTCTATCCTTTGGGCCCTTTTCTCACAACAGTACCTTGCGCCTTGAGGGGTCCATATCCTGTCTGCAACGATACCCTTGAGTTTGACAAATCAAGGCTTGGTTTACCTTCGGGCTTCAATGGGCTCATGTGAGCCATGAACTCTTAGGCAACCTTTTGGCCTCCACACAGTGAGGCACCCTCCCCTATGCCCCACGTCCTGTTTTGCCCTGCTTCCGCCACCTTATCAGTGGTTGGTCGGCAACAGGATAGTGAGTGCGTAGCCCCTTTTACCTTCTAGCTGTCTTCCACGCGAGACATGCCCAGTGCATAGTCTGTTTTGCCCTCCAGCTGCTTTCCACCTGGTACATGCCCCATTCAGCACACACATTCGACACACTGCCAGCTGTATATCTGTGTACATGTATGACTGCATGCTACAGTCAACCTTTTCTGTCCCCACTCCTTCTTAATATAGGATTTGGACGCCACCTCGAGTGTGTGCGCCGAGGGTAAGGCGCCACTAGCTCACCCGACTATGCGGGTAAGCATCATAATTGGAAAATCCTGATATTTTGTGTAGCCACATTTGCACTGACAATGTTTGTATGTGGCACTGCATTAAAGAGTGCATGTGTGTTTGTTAACATTTTCTTGTAACACTTGTCTCTTTTCAGGGAAGCTGCTGACCAGCAGAACTCGTGATCGGTTCATAAACCTACTAGCAGGTTGTATGCTTTTTAACCACCAACTAAATTTGGTATGCGTGGTTGATTCACCTTATTTTGCACTTCTTTGGTCCTGCAGAAAGCCATGTCACCTCTACGGAGGGCATTATGGCTGAAACATGTTGACCAGTTAGAGACTATGACAGGTTGAATCTTCCTGCCATAGCCCACACGTTTCTTAATCCTGACCCCTGGATGTCTCATTAAAGCTTGTCCTGACATACCAGGGAGATAGTTTTAACCTCACCTTCACTTTCTGTTTACACTCCCTCCACGCCCGGCTCATCTGAAGGTTTTAGAATACCCCTTGACCATATCATAAAACATCCCTGATCTCCTGCCTCCCTGAGAGAGGGTTGTTGCCCTCACTGTGACTAGGTTCGCAGAGCGAGGAGGTTACCCAATGATGAAGCATGCCACCCACGGGTGGGTGAGGGAAACCGTCCTTTAAAAGGGATCTCCCCGTGCTCCTTTTTAGGTCTCGCCTGAGCCAGCGCATGTGCTGCTCTGCGAGACATTTAGTAGGTGGCTTTTTAGAGTGCTACCCACAGGCTTTTGCTGGCCTCCAGCTTGCGTTCACGATCGCGTGCACAGCTGCCATCTGGGTTGCTGTAATCAGGCTCCTCTGCTCGCACTCCCCCTCCCTTCTCCCCCTCCCTTTTCGTCAGGCGCCATCTGGCTTTCCTCTGGCTTGCTCTTTCAACGCTCCTCCGCCCCTCCCCCGCCGCGTCTCGCGTTAATTGTCAACATATGTGCAAACGCACTGCTTTCACTTTTGCTCGCGCGCGCACCACTTTTGAAGCCAGGCTTGTTTTAGAAGGCCCTCATTCCTGAATGACTGTATGAAGGGCTGGCGTCTGAACTGCTCCCGGAGACCATAATTTCCAGACAAAGCAAATGGAATGTGTCAGGCCTCGCGCGCACGGGGTTTGCGCCGTTATTGGAATCCGGAGTACATTCGAGCCTTTAGTAAGCTCTCCATCCAATATCCAACTGCAGTGCGCCGTATTAGATGGTGAGACTCGGTTACTACTCAAGACGACTGAGCTTTATTTGAAGGAGCCACTCGACTTTACCTGTGAAACTTCTACCATTGGCTACGGGGGCTTCGTTTCCCACAGGGAAAGATAAAATGTCCTGGCTATTAATTTTTGAGTGTGGACGGTTCGGTGTTGCCTCTTTTAATACACCCTTTAAACTCCCATGCTGTCTCCCAGCCCCCACGACACCCCTCTCGCATCTCTTGGTAGGCAAGACAACTCAGCGAGTTAAGCGCTTGTTGGTGACATCTAGTGTGACAATATACATAAACAAGCATTGGCATAGCCAATAGGTCTCGCCTTTGGGACCTTATAAGTGTTTAGCCATGCAACAGTTGCATAACTAAATACTTATAAGGTCCCAAAAGCGAGACCTATTGGCTATGCCAATGCTTGTTCACTCTTGACCCAGGGGTGCCTTTTTGTGTTGCCATATCCTTTGGATATTGGCATGTGACGTGGAACAGTGCCTTCTTGTTGTTAACCATTCCACACCATTATCTGCAAGGAGTATTAGCAATTGGAATGTGGCATTGAATGCTCCTGGTGTGTTTACGTTGCGTTATATTGCGCACCGTCACGTGTTCGGCGTGTGTTCGTCATGTCTGTGCGTGCAGCCATATTGAGTGTACAATCTTCCATTTACCCTGCAAGCTTTGTGCGCTTATGTCAACACGCGGCGCAGTGCTGTTTGGGAAAGTGATTGTTGACAGTGCTGCGGGCTAGCAACACCATAACTGTGTTTTTCACCATTGCGTTTGTGCCTAGTTGCAAGCCTTGTGTACTGACGTCAACATGCTGTTTGGGAAAGCTGTTTTTTGGCAGTGCTGTGGTCTAGCGGCACTATAACAGTGTATTTTGCCATTGCGTTTGTGCCGAGTTATTCCATTTCAAGAGTTTGATAGTTGGATGAAATTGGTGCATTTGATCAGTAAGTATATAAGGTAGCTATATATCTGGACCACGTTGCTACTGTAATGTTGCAGTAGATTGGTGTATTATTTGATCTCAGTAATCGGTGGACAAGGAGCCAAAATGTATGGGGGGTTGAAGATTTTGAGGCCTCAAACAATTTTAACCATTGATTCTCCTGTCGTTGTTTGAGATCCCAGCGCTTTCTCCTATACTGTTTCCTAATTTGGGACAGGGTGGTTCTAGCTTGTTTGTTTGAGCCATCACATGCCAATTGTCTTGCAGTAAAGTTTAACTTTCTTTTCAGCAGTCTAAGACTTTCTTATGTCTGGATGAACTTTGAAGAAGTAAAAATTATCCTGGATTGTCCCAATCACTATGTGCCAGCTACTGTCTGTGCCACTAAACTCGTTTGACATCCTCCCAAGAGAGCATTTGAGTTTCTCACTCCCATCGCATCTGTGTTTCTCCATCTAATTTTGTAGAATAGTGTTAATTCCTCCTGGCATCCTAATAAACTTAATGACTCTTTACGGCGACCTCCATATTCTAACTGGCACTTTCAAAGTGTGTGATCGCTGATCCCCTTATGCATCACCTTTAAAGGTTTTAACTCTGGAGAAATGTTGCCCTGAGACCACGATATAATACAAGGTTGACATCTGATTTTGGGAAATTCGGGTGTATGAGGCCGCTTGGTCAGGCAGGATTCTTCCGTTGATGCTACGAAGGCCTATGTCATTCAGGTGAGCAGCCGCTAGTGCAACCGCCATATCAAATTTGTCATTGTTGTTTTTTACTGTAAGAATTCCTCATTCTGCATTATCTACTTTCTGCCACATTGGTGCGCTTGTCCAGTCCAACAGGTTTGAGTTGAAGTCACCTGTCAGTACCCACATAGCTTCTGGATGGCTCATTCACTGATCCGTCACTTTTGAAACAATACTTTTAAGATGCAATTTCTTTACCAATAGTGGGGTGGCATATACATTTCCAATGACCACTGTTAAATTGAGATTTGTTGCAGGGAGATTAAAATATAGTTTAATTAATACAAAGTCATCAACGCTTGAATAGAGTGGTGTAATAGTTGCCCCCAGGCATTTGCTTATGTGCGTTGCCACTCCACCAGAGGGATATCCTCCTTTCGTAGATGGTTGGGCCGGAGCAAACATTGCATTATAATCTTGCCTACAGTAATCAGTTGTCTGCCAAGTCTCCTGTAGGCACATTATATCGTTTTGTTACTAGTCCTTCATTACTTCTGGTCTTGTGAGCACATTATTAAGCCCCATAATATTCAGAGAGCACACTGTGAGCCCCACGGCTAGATTGCATTTCGGCAGACACTGCTGCCTAGGAGACTTTATTTTGGGGATGCTAATGACTATCCGATTGGAAGTTCCCTTTGTAATTGTTTGTTCCCGTTTCTGGGTGGGTTTGCAGAATTTCATTGGCAAAGCTTCTAGATATTGAAATCCCATAGAAAGGGTTGCCTATAAGCTCCACTCCTCTTATCTTATAAAGACAGATCTTATCTCAGAAGGATGGTCAGTTGCGGAATATTTAGCTGGTTTTCTTTAGCCCACTTGAGAGAACACCTTTGGATATCTGATGGACGGAGGGTCAAATACTTGGATGCCCCAAGCCTCTAGGGTTGCTTTGTCTGACAATAATTTTATTTTAGTTTGTTCACAAGGACTGTCCTCGTCTGTTAGTTCACTTCTTGATTTTGGCCTGGTCTAAATGCCGCTAATTCTATATCGGCTGCGTAAATCAACTCCAGGCCTGGGCGTGTTGCAGAAGCAATAACCGTTTCCCCCTATTTAAGATGACATGGCCTTATGAGGTGTATTCTGGATAGAAAATAAGTGATGCCAGATCTTCATCATCATGCAGTGAGTTGAGTTGGGGCTTAAGTGTGCATCTTGGCTGTAATACCTTTGCGTTTGAATGCAATGAGTCTGTTACTGGAACTGCTCTTATTAAGACACTGGTTGCATTTGGTACAGTTTCAACAATATTTGTGCTCCATTTAGTCTGGGGAGTGGCACACAAGGGACGGGAGCGAGCTTGCTCTAACTGTTGCTGGGCAGGAACTTTTAGGTCAATTTTAGTGGGGAGTATTGTCCTCCTGTGAAATAATAAGGCTCCATCTATTGAGAGAGTTTACATTTGTTTCCCTTTTTGTTGCTTGAATTATTAGAAATCCCTTCCATTTTCTCTGTGTGTAAACTCTAATACAAACACCCACAATTGCAGGTAATTCAAAACGCAATCAATATTCGTTGTTTCCTTTATTTTCTGTCTATTTGTATGGACAGAAACAATAGACAGGAAGTTGATCTAGCACAGTACCAGGACGGAAGTTGAACCAGTGGGAAGGACTGTGAAAACAGATTGCAAGAATTTAGAAAGCCCTGAAGAAGTCGTGGGTCATTCCCTACACAACAAAACATGTTGGCTAGCTAGAAGAAGACAGAAAATAAAGGAAACAATTAATATTGATTGTGTTTTGAATTACCTGCAATTGTGGGTGTTTTTTATTAGAGAGTGTGCTCAGGGACATGGTTTGATTTTGATAGGGTTCATGCTTTGATCCCATTGGGAGGGTGTAGGGTGACTCCCTCTTCCTTTAGAACACCGTAACAGATCAACAGGTGTATTACACAAGCACAGTGAGCGCCATCTTTTCACCCTACATGCATTCACCCCTTCGACAAATGTTTCCAATGTAATACTTCTTCGCCGTTTGAGGCTATATGTCAAGAGACTGGAATGAAGGTGCGTGGGAGCACACCAGGGGAAGCTGGCTGGACCGAGACGTAGCTCGGCTGCCTCCACATCACCTGCGCTCAACCCTGTGGAGCGACTTACTAACTTCGCTCCATGCTAAATGCCAGCTCCTCCCCTTATTACTAGCGACGCCTCCACTTTATGCCTTCGCCCAAATACTCCTCCAGCATGCAAACACAGGTGACCCCCCCCGGGCCTGTACTGCCCACGTCACTGCAGTGCTTGGCAACCCAGCTTCAGAGCCATAGGAACAAAGGACCCAAGCACCAGGCTCCTCAGGGACCCCCAGGTAACTGAACCAGCACCTCCTTCCGGTGTCTTGTGTCAGTCTCTGTTATTGTCCTTATGGAGTGCGCAGGAGACTAAGCAAGTGAAATACATGGGGGGGAGCTGATATGGGCCCCAATTTAATTTGATTCTTTTTGATTTTAATTATGAGAGCTGGGGGTAGACAACGCGGTGAGAACTGCACCTGGGCTGGCCGTCTCCACGCACTGTGCCTCTCAACCGTACGGTGTTGCATCTACTGTGCTGTAACCTCGCCTCCTCAAGGGGCCCAAATCACGTGGAACCAGGTTCGAGTCTCTGCAACGACGCTCAATATCCTGTGATTCTGGGCAAATCACTTAATCTCCCCATGCCTAACAAAAATGAATGTGTCCTCATGTAACGAAACTGGTGCTCATGTAAAGCGCTCTGATACCTGATGTCTCGGGTCTAGTTCGCGCTATATAAAACTTTAAAAAAACAAAAAACAAAACAAAAACAAAAAAGCCCTGGTTAAGGTCTCCTGAGGGTGGTTTAGTTCCTGTCTGTCATCCAGTAGTGGGGAGGTGGCAGAGCCCAGCGGAGCAGGTCGCACTATCTCACCGGAAGCCAGTAAACGCGCCCCCTCCAATGCTGAGGGCGTACAAGAAATGTGTTGCCCACTGTCCACCCACTCCGCTCCAACAAGCGCAGGCCCCCGCTGGGCCTCCACGCGACATAGCGCTTGGGGCCCACAATAAGTAGACCGATGCTCCGCGGTCTGCTATCCGTGCCAGGGACTCTCCAAGGCTTCTCAGTGGTGAACCCCAGATGGTTTGACTGCCAATAGCCGCCGATGGGTGGCAGCCGAACAGCTGCATGTATTGATTGCGTGGGGTAGAATCCAAAAACGGAAGCTGAAACTCCTGTAGTGGGAACACTAACCTCCTATTGGTAGCTCAGAGGTCAACCTAGAGATTTGCCACCACTCCCTCTACCCCGCCTTTACTTTCCTACATAAGTGAGTGACCTATACAGGGCCTTAAGTGGGACAGGTCCTGCCGGTGCTCAGCACCGGCAGTTTTAAAAAGCAGGTGCTGAGATGAGTCTCTATCAGGCTTTCTATTTTTGCCCTCGCACACAGGGTGTCACTTCAACGAGACTTGTTATAGTTCTTTCACAGTCTCTTCATGCCAGAACTGAAGCATTTTCAATATTATATACAACAAAGCCGTAGTTGTTGCTTATTTATCTTATGCAACTAACAACCATTGACAAAGCCAACAGTCCCGACTTGTTGTAGGTGTAATGTTACTTGTTGTATTATATATCTGGATGCAATGACAGAAACAGCAAAATACTAGTCGGGCGGAACACTATGCTAAGCAGAGATTTTTAGCTTGCGTGTTTTTAAGCCACACTCTTAATTACATCAGCCACCCCCTATTGAAAGATCCCCCTCAGTTATTTCATCCCACTTAATGCCCTGGACATATGTATCACTTCTCTTTTATTTACTGCACCCAGGGCTGGCTTTCGGGCAGTGTAACCAGTACAGCGGCACTTGGCGCTAACCTTGGGGTGCGCTGCGTTTAGAAATAACTTATGGGTTTTAAAGACCCTGCTGCAGAGTTCCTTGTCAGACCAGCAGTTTACATGCACCAGTAAAAATGTCAAGATAACGCTGGTGATTAATGTTCCTGCTGGAGAGAGATCGAGTTTTGTCTAGTGGCAGTTTTGACTCAAAATACAGTTGCACAGAAGTTTAACATGTCTTCTGTAAAGAACATGCACCATGCAGATCACAGAATTGTATTTTAAATAGATAGCACAGTGTGCTACTGGTTTTGTCACAGAAATCCTTTTGTTACTTGCAGTTCATAAGTCCCAATCCTAATATAGCACAGTGACCTGTGAACTGGCATGAAAGAGCTGCATGCAAACTGCAAGGTATGGTTAAGAAAGTTGTAATTTTCCCCAGTCTCTAATTATCCTAATGTCGCTAAAAGGACTTGTCTGGGCATAAATACATTCTTACTAGTAAAGCCAACCCCAAACAGCGTGTTACTTTTAAATTCTGAGCTTGTGCTTCTCCAGACCAAGCACCCTTAAAATATAATGCCTATCCATATGGATGACAAGTAACTCCTACACATTCTAGTACTCTTTGTCTTATGTAACAATTCCTATGTACTGATTTACACACGTATGATTCATTGTCTCTGTTTAATGCATGTGTGATATAAAGTGCTCTGACACTCTACACTCGTATGAGTAGCGCTATAAAACAAATGAAATACATGTGAGAGAGGTACTACGGAGAGATGGACAATGTTGGAGGGTGGTAGTGAGGGAATCTGTGAAAAAGCAGGGGTTAGGGGGCGCCAACAAAGGTTGTCACACAGGGCGCCACCAATGCTAAAGCCGGCCCTGACTGCACTTCTGTTTTTTCTGATGTGTATCTAAAATAATAATTGATTCATTTGATTATTTTTTTATTCCCAGTCTGGCGCCGCAACTGAATCGGACTACTCCATAGTTTCTAGTCCTTTGCAGACACTAGCTTGTCTGACAAGTAGACATGTCCTTCCTGCTCTGTCTCGTCTAAGCCCTTGGTGTACGAGAGTTCAAATGACCTTTATGTGTGATAAATAACGGATAAATGAACGCGCTCCAGCAGAATGTGATGAAGGGCCCCTGCTTCTCCCATTTCTCACAGATATTCACTGACCTTGGGCTGTGTGACCCTGAAGGGTTGGTCCCCAGTCACGCTCACATCGCAGTGGCTGCAGGGGCTTATGTTACGCCCCTGCTTGTGAACGGTTTTTAGGTCTCGCCTAGGCAGCGCATGCACGCTGTCACTTTGAGACCTGCTGTATCTACAATATGGGCTTCAAGCACCACCCATCTTATTAATTGGCTCCTTTTACTGTCCTTCTTAAATGCCTGCTTTTCTTTGGTTAATATGCTTAGTAGTCCCCCCTTTTGTACTTTTGTAACCTCCCATGAGGACTGCCCCTTTACATCTGCTCTTACTCTTCATGTTATTTATTACCCTTTGTGAGCCCTTTTTAAAAAAAAAAAAAAGAAATTGTGACTTTTCATAGCTTGTGTTTGAGCCACAACAGCAACGCACTTCCCTGACCATAATAGATGTATTTGCACTTTTTTCCTTGTGTAATGTAATCTGATGCTCATGGAAAGCACTTCAATGACCTTTGGATTGCGAAATATTTACAACTGCACAAAATGGCTAGAAGATATTTGACTAAAGCTGTCTCTAGCTCTATCTAAAAATGTAATCTCGTCCATCTCACTGGATAAAAACATTTTAACAAATGCCATGATCTTTGCAGATGCTCTCGATCGGGATACAGTTTTAGCTGACATTTTTTTAAAGAACACTTTTCATTTAATACGTTAAGTCAGAGGGGATGACTATCATCATCTTCAAAAGAAACAATTGATGGACGGAATGCTGGACAATGAAAACATTCACCCCCAGTCACAAGGATCTGGGTTTAATCCATCATTCTTTTGCTCACCACACCACCCCAGTTTGGACCCAGCCATATGCAAATCAGTCTTGACCCTGTCCAGCCCGAACTGCCAAGCCAGGTCCTCCCTGGACCGGAAACAAGCATCCTGAGACCGGTTTAACGGCATCACCCTTCATCAGCCAGGCTAGCTTGATCCCAGTGGTGTAGTGAGCATGGGACCCACGTCTGGGCATACCCTTCCCACTTAGGGCGACATATGCAAAAGAAACAATTGATTTATGGAATGCTGGACAATGCAAACATTCACCCCCAGTCACGAGGATCTGGGTTTAATCCATCATTCTTTTCCTCACCACACCAGTTTGGACCCAGCCATATGCAAATCAGTCTTGACCCTGTTCCTTGTGGGAACAGTCCAGCCCGAACTGCCAAGCCAGGTCCTCCCTGGACCGGAAACAAGCATCCTGAGACCGGTTTAACGGCATCACCCTTCATTATCACTCATTACAATATGTATGCAGAGTGTGCTCCATTTGCTGTGTTGTTGGCTGTGAGACGTTCTTGCACTAGCATGTTATGAGAAATGTATTTTTTGATATAATTTAATCTGACAGGGTTAGATATGACCAGACTCCAAACACAAAGATGGTATTGATATTGATATTAATACCTCCAATGCTGCTATTCCTATCTCTTAGTCCAACATTATTTCTTCCTTCTACCCTTTACTCTTTCCCACCCCTGGCTACCTTATCTTTATTTTATTTATTTATTTGCAGAGTTTTATATAGCGCTGGCTAGACCCGGAGGTATCAGAGCGCTTTACATAAGGATCAGCGAGTTACTTATTTGATCTTATCTTACCTTATATTATACTATCTTCTGGTATCTAATCTCGTTCCTCTATTTGTCCCCATTATCTATTATTTAAATTTTTTATACTTATTGAATTATTTATTCAATTATTTATACAAATATATATATTCTATTTATTACCAAATAGTATCCATCACATATGTTTGTTTCTGCTTATAATATACTTATTTCTCTATTATGAATTGTTGCATGTTAAATATTATCATTACTGTTCTTGTGATGAATTTTTGCAAAAATACTAATAAAAAATTACAAAAAAAGATGTTAATGGTGAGCCGTCTCGTTGATGCTGTATCTTATCTATTAGAAGAGGGTGTGATACGAGTGCATGTTATCGGCCATGTATTGTGTTGTGTGCAAACGTTTGGACACAGGAGCGAATTTTAGACAGGCTACACTCCATATCGCCCGTCACAACTTTCCTGCCCCTAAAATGGCTGCCCCTCGACTTGGCTCTTGAGAAGAATGCCGCGAGGAGCTCTGGCGTGTAACACGGCATCATATTAGGAGAGATCACCGTGCACATCAGTGGTCCCTTGCCTCTCAACTGCGGCATTTTTAATGTCGCAAATATGCAGCTATTCATCTTTACAAAGGCAATACTTTTGTTAGAAATTCGAGGGTTTAAATTGTGTTCATTTTACAAACTTTCGTACAATTACATTGAATGCGCTTTCTTTACAAAACGCGTTCACTCGACGGGAACTTTTTTTTTTCCAATTGTTTCTGCCCGGGTCTTGAATGTGCTTGCAGAACAAAACGCGTTCACCCTATGGGAGCTTTTTGTAAAATTAGGCAAGATAACCACAAGCTTGGTTGAATTGCTTTTAAACAATAAATAAAAATGCTTTCTAAAAATGCCTTAAACGTGCTTTTAAACTAAAAAAACTCTTACTGTGGTTTTCGTTTGTGCTGCCCATGTTTTAGTAATGTAGCCTTCATCCGACTTTTCCTAGTGCGGTTGTAAACGGGGATTTAAATCACGTTATCTTGTCACATCGCTTAAGACAGCGCAGGAAATGGGTGGCTGCGCAACACAATGAACGTCGGGGGGGATGTATTAAATTCGAAGTCCTATTGACTCATTCTTGACAATATAACCTAAAGAATGATGTTGGTATGACAGTGTACCAACTCCATTCTAAATTGGATGCGACTACTACCTGGACCTTACATTTAATAAATTTATGAAATTGTTTCATTCTGACCTTATTTGCTTACATTTTCTTTCAAAGCCAATGGTTCTGTTCACTTTTAGCAGCAGATCTCAGTGGACTACAGTTCACAAAATGTCCGGAATGTGAACATTTGACTTCTGGTGCCCTGTGGACCACGGTTCCCAGAATCTCTTGTGCAGAGACCCTCCACCTCCAGTGTGAAAAGGCTGATAAATTCACGGGCTCAGAGATTGCCCTTGGTACAGTTAACATCATTGAGACTTTATGCCTGTTGTTCTCATTTGCATAGAGCATTATTCTGATTTAAATCAAGACGATTTTGAAAGAATCGGGGAAGTCCATTGCTTGTAGGCACTCCTTAATAAGTATTCCGTTTTTATTCGGCATCTTTTAATTATGTATTGGGCTAAAGACCATTAAAGTTTCCCTAATACAGAGGCAGTTGATTTATTATACGAGTGGAGAAAGCAACATCACGGAGTCGGCTTTTTCAAATTGTCTCTCCTCTTTTTTGCATGGCAACAAGGGGTGTGCAAAGTTTCTTTCCTCGTGAAGTACACGTATTTCTTGAAAGCTCCCATGAGAACTACACAAAACGTGCTAGCTCCGGGCTTTCATGTTGGAATCAAGACCTTTACAATGTTTTTATCGCCAGTTCCCCTTTGCATGCAAATGTAGTGATTTTTACAGTATTTCACTGGCAGTGTCCCTGTTGAGTCTGTCATGAGGTAAGCACTTGTGCAGCAGATGTTACTGGTGCGTCGAGAGAAAGACGCGTAGGTCCATCACATTGTGTGAATTGGACAGACAGTTGCTATCACAGCCTACTTAACTCAGTTTCACAGTTCTCCAAGACATTTCCGACGAACCAAATGTAGCGTGACAAAACTACAAAATCTGTGTATCAAAACCATTCAACCAGTATGACAGTTTAACGCAAAACTACGTTTACGTAATAAAAACGTGGTATGGGCGTAGTTGCAATTCTCCATTTCAAACTAGTGGAATGTAGATATAGACCCTTTTATGCTGGCATTGCTGATTATCGGTCCTTGAGTGTTAATGTGTACCCTATTACAGACCATATGGAAATCTAAGGAAGATGTTTTTCAGCTTTCTATGCAAAAAGGTGATGGGGAAAAGTGTGGTTATTGACACACGCACAAAAAGCAGAAAGATGAGCATAAATGGGGTGCATCGTATGTAATCAGAATACTTTATTTCCATGTGCGCAAGACTGCATGTATTTGTTAAGATGGCTAGAGCAGTGTTTACCAAACTGTGGGTTGCAACGCATTTTTGGTGGGTCCCAAAAGTCCAAGCAGTATATAAAAATCTATTACATTCTGTATGTATCTTGTCACATTTGCTGCTCTTCAAGACAGAGGTCAAATGTCAGGCTATGACTCCTGATAAATTGCTGTTTTTTTAACATGATGATTGATGTTTACAATGTGTCACTTTGCTGTCAGAGAAAGTAAAGTAAACTGAATTATGTGACTATCTTGTAGGGGTACAAGTGTGTGAAAGGAAAGACTGTACGAGGTCATTTTTTGAAACACAGCAAAATGTAAATGAACTGTACCATAATTACACTCTACTCAATACCAGGTAAATACACCACACCTAAAACCACTATATGCCACATAGCCACAACCCACATAAATACACTCCATACCATGCCACATTACTTCTAATCAACATATTTTCACTCAACACCACACAATTCCACGCCACACAATTCAACTCCACTGTAAGAAAGTGCCCTCTTTTTGCATGGTTGCCCCCACTTTTTGCTAAACTGCTGATGTACTTTGACTGAGTGTGCCCTGGGCTCCTGCCAAACAGGTACCCAGAGCCTTTTGTTCTTTCCCTAAAACTGCATTGAAAACAAAACCCAATTGGTACTCTCTGGCCACAGGTCAGCCCCTTGTAAATGGTACCACAGGTACCAAGGGCACTGTGGCCCAGGGAAGGCCTCTAAGGGCTGCAGCACTTATTGTGCCACCCTTAGAGGCCCTGTACCTTTACACACACAGCCTTTGCAGGCTGCGTGTGCTGGTGCAGAACAAAGGGAAGAGTAGACATGGCACCCCTGTGTGCCATGCCTACAACCCACTGCCCTGGCTTAGGTCAGCCACCCCTCTAGCTGGGTGCCCTATACCAGTGGTGAGGGTACAGGTGCATGAGCCCTGTACCCCTACAGTGTCTAAGCCAATTCTTTGACATTGTAAGTGCAGTAATGCCATTAACAGTATATGGTGCTGGGAGTTTGTCATTACAAACTCCACAGTACCATAATGGCTTTACTGAAAACTGGGAAGTTTGGTATCAAACTTCTCAGCACATTAAATCCACACTGATGCCAGTGTGGGATTTAATGAAAAATGCACACAGAGGGCATCTTAGAGATGCCCCCTGAAAAACGACCTAATGCTAGTGTCCAGGCTGAGTGGCTGCTCATCAGCTGCCACCACCAGACATGTTTTTGGACCCCTGGGTCGAGAGCCTGCTGCTCTCGGGGGTCTGAAACAATGCACATCCTGGGACGAGGTGCCAAGCCTCCTCCCCCAGGATGGGCAGGGTCCACGAAGGGGAAGCTTCAAAGGCTTGCCGCCTTTGTGAGCTTCCCCAGGCCTTTTGCTGCTTCCAGCAACTGGCCCCCAATGGTTCTGACCCCCACTTTGGGCGGGAGAATCGGCGGGAATACCAAGTGAGGAAGGTAGGTGTGCCCCCCTTTGCCAACCCCACCCCTCAGGTGGGGGAGGTGAAGCACAACTCTCCGTCCTCGCCATCTTGCAGATGGGCGGACCCAGCCAACCAGAGTGAGGCATATGCCCCCTCCCACTGGAGGGTGGCATAATAGGGGGTGTACCCACCCCAAGGAAGGGACCCATTGGTCCCAACCTTTACTTACCTATAACGCCCCTAAATCTAGTATTTAGGGCACCCCTGAACCCTGCCTCCTCAGACGAGAACCGACCTAGAAGAAAAGGACCGAAGAGCCGTGCTGATGCTAAGAAGAGTAGGATGCCCACTGACTTGGCCCCAGCCCTACCTGCCTGTCCCCACCTTGAACCTGCAGATGCGAAATCGCGGTGTGTCCTGCAGCCAGCAACCTCAAGAACCCTGAGGACCTGCCCTGCCTTCCACAGAAAAGACTCTGTTTCCCGTGAGCACCGGATTTGCTCACCCACAGACTCTGGCTCCGGCCAAATTCTTGAGTCTGCAACTGACGCCCACGGCCCGAGTTCGAGTGGCCCAACACCACGAGGAGGTCTCCCCGGCAATCATGACCTGAGATCTGGTGATCTCTGACCTGCCTCGACCCTCTCCATGACGTCTGCAGTCTCTTTCTGGAGGATCCCCCCGACCAGAGCTGGTAAGAAAACCTGATGCCTTAAGACACCCCTGCACCCGAAGTCCCACGGCCTTGGGTGGCCCAACCGACGGTGTCCCAGAATCCCCAGGCATCCCAACTTACCTCTCCAACCGGTGGTTACCTCCAGAAGATCTTCGTCCCCGAGCCTGCAGTCTTTGTCAAAACCGGAGAATCCCCATTGAAACCAACAGGGCACCCGATGCCAAAACAGCACCCTGCACCCAGCCGCCGCTGCGGGTGTACTTTGGGTGCTAACTCTGATCCCCCTTTGCCCTGAGTTTAACCCCAGGAGCTTTGCTCCCACAACCTTGTAGCCTGCTCGTGAGCAGCCACCAATCGGAGGCCCCCTATCCCTCATTGGATAACATTGTGCTTCAGCACTCTGCACCTGGCCGCCCTAGTGCCCTAACTGAGGGTGCTTTGAGAGTGCTTCCTTGACCCTGGGGGAACCCTTGTTCTAACCCCAGAAACTTGACCCCAAAGACCGAGTACTTGCGTGTTAACCGATAACTTCATTTCTCTCCATAGGAGTATATATTGACTGTTTTTTCTTGAAAAATATTCTAAGTGTGGAGTTGATTTGTATGAAAACCTGAAAAACTACAACTGTGCAAAACTGATTTTACTTGCCTTTTCTCTAGGAAATGTCCCAGTGTGATATCTAGGCATATCACACTGAGTAGAAAAAGTAACTTGAAAAGTAATTTCGACTTTTTGACTTACTTGTATTTCAATCAACTGCATTTGAACCTGCATTCAATTGTAAAACACTGCATAAGATTTTGCAAAGCATTTATTTCACTTACCTGTGCCAGGCTTGGCTTGGTCCTAGAAATAAAATAACTTAATATTTTTATACAAACAAAATTGGTCTGAGTTCAGTCTTTGAGTGTGTGACATCATTTGCTGATTGAGTGTGTACAACAAATGCTTATCACTACCCTCTTATAAAGCCTTACTGCTCGCCCACACTACCACAAATAGAGAGTTAGGTGCTATCTACTTTTACCTCTGCCTACCTTTGGGGTTCCACTGGACTCTGTGCACACTATACCTCATTTTGCTATAGTATATACAGATCCAGCTTCCTACATCCACTACTTTCCATTCTGCACCACATAATTTGACAACAAACCACATAATTAAACTCAACAACACAATTGTGCAACACACCTCGTACATCCAAACCACACCACTGAATTCCACATCATACCACAAAATTCAACAGCACAACGCATAATTAAACTCCACTACATACCACTCTGCAAAATACCAACCCACATAATTTCACTCCACACTCAATGCCACATTACTATCCACATAATTCCACTGCACCCGCCCCCAATATGCTAATAATTATGTAGATTGTGCCAGAACAAGTATTATGTCATGGGTGCCCTCAATGCTAAAATTTACACACACTGTGCCAGACTTTTGCCAGTGATTGCATCTACATTCATGGCACCACACATCTTGGGACCCACCTACCTGAACAGTCTCGTCTCCTTGCACCAACCACCTGCACTCCGTAGGACTCCTACTCTCACACATCCCACACATACATAGAACTAGATCAGGAGGATGGGCATTCTCTTACATCGCTCCTAAAGCGCAGAACGACTCCCCACTCGACATCAGAGCCTCCTCCTCTCTTCTTGAATTCCGAAAAACATGTTTTTTCAATTAACCACCCTCCCATAGGCAGGGCTAGGCACACATCTGCTCAGCACCAGGATACCCTCACCTCAGTCTGCCCTCTGAATCTGTTAATTCTCCCCTAGTGTCCGCCTGCTGCTCATGTTGTAATTCAGGTACTATTTCCCAACCTCCACCCACCCATTGTTTATGTCCCCCTCCCCATCACAAAAAAAGTATTAGAACAGGCATGAAGAAATTACCAGCATTGCAAGACAAAAAACTAGAAGACATTTTTTATATTAATTATTTTTTTAAT
This sequence comes from Calotriton arnoldi, assembly GCA_963921515.1. NCBI lineage: Eukaryota > Metazoa > Chordata > Amphibia > Caudata > Salamandridae > Calotriton > Calotriton arnoldi. Next base: position 259,932 of record CAWUFW010005562.1, read on the forward strand.
AGTTGTTCAGTTGTACGTAATGTTGTCTTGGTTATATATAAGGTAACAAAAATGCTTATAACACTTTTTATTATAACTTTTCAACATGCTGCACAGCAGCCACAATGCTCTACAACATAGCTTAACCCCTTCCATGCTCATGACGGAATGGTTCCGTCATGAGCATAAGTGCAAGTGTGCTCATGACGAACCATTCCGTCATGAGCACGCTTTAAAAAAATCCCTCTGCTGTAAACAGGGATTTTTTTGCTTTGGGAGGTGGGGAAGAGCTTCCCCAACCTCCCAAACCATGGTTAGGGTTTTGATTGTAATGACGATCGCGCGCAAGGGATTCTGGGTAACAGAACCTGGTGAGAGCCAGACAAGTCACCCCATCCTGGAATCCCCTGGGTGTCTAGTTTTCAAAAATGTATAGGTTTGCTAGGTTTCCCTAGGTGCCGGCAGAGCTAGGGTTCAAAAGCTACAGCTAGGCACTTTGCATAAAAAGGGTCAGTTTTCACTGTGAAAATGTGGTGTGTCCACGTTGCGTTTTGGGCCGTTTCCTGTCGCGGGCACTAGACCTACCCACACAAGTGAGGTACTATTTTTCTCGGAAGACTTTGGGGAATGCGGGGTGGGTGGAATTTTGTGGATCCACGCAGATTCCAGAACTTTCCACCACAGAAATGTGAGGAAAATGTTTTTTTTTTTTTTTTTTTTTACAAAGTTTGAAAGGGATTCTGGGTAACAGAACCTGGTGAGAGCCAGACAAGTCACCCCATCCTGGTTTCCCCTGGGTGTCTAGTTTTCAAAAATGTATAGGTTTACTAGGTTTCCCTAGGTGCCGGCAGAGCTAGGGTTCAAAATCTACAGCTAGGCACTTTGCAAAAAAGGGTCAGTTTTCACTGTGAAAATGTGGTGTGTCCACGTTGCGTTTTGGGCCGTTTCCTGTCGCGGGCACTAGGCCTACCCACACAAGTGAGGTACCATTTTTATCGGGATACTTAGGGTAACACAGAATTGTAGAGCAACTGTTATTACCTATTGACTTTCGATGCATTTCTGCCTTCCAAGTGAAAGACAATGTGTAAAAAAGTCACTTTGAAAAATGTCCTATAATTCTCATGCTAGTATGGGTACTCACAATTTCGGAAATGTGCAAATAGCTACTGTTTCTAAACTCTATATTTTGTTCCAATTTCGGAAATACATAGGTGTCTCTCATCCCGATTTTTCACTGTATATATTTTCCCAAATTAATTGCTATATACCCGGTACATAATAAAAAAACATTGCAAGACGCTGCTCAGTTATTGGCTCTGGGTTCGTCGGGTTCTTGGTGAACCTACAAGTCCTATATATCCCCACAACCAGAAAGGTCCAGCGGATGTAACGGTATATTGCTTTCAAACATCTGTCATAATTAGAAGAAGTTACAGGTGAAAACGTTGGCACAAATGGCTGTTTTTTTCAACTCATTTTCAATTTTTCCTATTTTCAACTGTTCGTTTCTATAAAGAAACCTTGAAGCACCTACACAAATGACCCCTTGCTAAATTCAGAATTTTGTCTACTTTTCTAAAATGTATAGCTTTCCAGGATCCATTATTGCTTTCATACCCATTTCTACCATTAACTGGAAGAAGGTTGAAAGCACAAAAAATAGCAAAAATAGGCTATGTCCCAGTAAAATGTCAAAACTGTGTAAAAAATATTGGTTTTCTGACAAATGTCTGTCAGTCCCTGAAAGCTGGGAAAATGGTGATTTCAGCCCCACAAACCCTTTGTTGATACCATATGCAGGGAAAAAACCAGACCCTTTCATTTGCAGCACTTTTTTCCCATTTTCCCAAAAACAAAACAAAATTTTGCTGTATTTTGGCTAATTTCTGGATCCCCTCCAGGGGAATCCACAAACTCTGGGTACCTTTAGAATCCCCATGATGTTGGAAGCAAAGGACGCAAATTTGGCGTGGATACCTTATGTGGTCAAAAAGTTACAGGGGCCTAAGCGCGAACTACCCCAAATAGCCAAAAAAAGGCTTAGCACAGGGGGGGGGGGGGCGAAAGGCCTAGCAGCGAAGGGGTTAAAAGCATTGTCAAAGCCAATAGCTCTGGCTAAACACGTATAAGGTCCCAATGCTTGTTATGAAGTTTGTCAGCAGTCCTCCTCAAGCGCAACCCAATAGGGAACTTGCGTGTACTCGTGAAGCCCGGAAAGGGCGGGGGTGCTCTGTGTCACTGGGCAGGGTTGTTTACACTGTGCATAGACGCGTGGGCCAAGCTACCTGGGACCGCGCTGCGTGTTTTAATAAACTTGGAATCCAACGAGACAGCCCTGATCTGCGGGTTGGGGACCCGGGAAAAAATATTTTAAGGACCTACCTCGGTGGCAGCTCCTCCCCCCCCCCCCCCACCCCCTTTTTAGGTCTCGCCTGAGCCAGCGCATGCCCTGCTCTGGCGAGACATTTAGTGAGTGGGCTTTTAAAAGTCCGACCACAGCTTTGTGTGGCATACAGTGTGCAGTTACGCGCACAGGCACGAGCAGAGGCGCCATCTGGCTTTCCTCTCGCTCGCCCAAGCGCGCGCGCCTCGCTTCGAATGCCCCGCCCCCTCTCCCACCACAGAGCTTGTCTCGCAGCTTGTTTTTCCTTCAGCGCGAGGCGCGCGCCTTTCTCGTCACCCTGACCCCACCGCCCTTCGAGGCGTCCGCTTCCTTCCCCTCTCTCACCTTCATCTCCAACTCTGAAGGTTTTCCTTAACACCTTTCTATCTACTTCTGCTCCCGGCTTCTTTGCTATCCTCTATCTCATTCTCTGCTTCTTTTCTCTACGATTCTGTACGTGCTTTTAGGGAGCATTAACCTTTTATGAAACCTAGATGCTTTATTATGTGACTTTGCGACTTTCGAGGCCGCTAGCTGAGCAGACATTCTTTTTCAGTGGCAGGGGCCCACTGCACCTCACCCAGCCCCTTCTTAACATATACACGCTGGCGGTGCGTGTAAGTAAAGAGGAGTTATCATTCAGGGCAGGTCATCTCACTCTGAGCAGTGCATTGGCGTTCTGTGAGTTAAAACCCGTGACGTGTGGGGTTACAAATAGAACCAATTTTCCCTGCAACAGCACGAATCCTTTCAGTAGGGTTTCCCTTTATCGGATATTTAAGAACGCCTGCTGTGACGGCGTACAGAATGCATTTAATGAGCTGAGAGGTTTATTAATAGATCTTCGGAGTGAGACCATTATTTCTAATTAGTTAGTAACCTTTAAATCCCGTATAAGGCAGGTGACCTAATACATTTCACGTCTCATTCGCTGTTCAAGTGATGTGTTTTTAGAGTTACCCCGATGAGGATGTTTGCAGAACCGCATGTGCTAATTTTCACTTGAGAAACGCTTTCCATCTACGCTATTTCCTGTTCTAATTTCCAGTAATTACTTCCAAGCTAAAGAGCCCTGCTGACAAAGGCGACTTAAAAGCTTGGTTCTGCATATCCCTGCTGCATGGGGGGAGGCGCAGTCCGCGCACCTCTACCGTTAGGTGCGTTGAAACCTTGTGATGAACTCCATGGTTAATCAGAATTACCTCTGCACAACTTGGAAAGCATGATCCCTGTCGTGAAAGATTCGCCACCGCTGTCTGGAAGGGAACGTCTTTCAGAAAGAGCTTTGCGTTTCCTTTGAGGGAATACGTTTCTGTGGCATTTCTGATTTCACGCTGCGACTATGAGGAACCGGAAACGCAAGCCGAGTGTAGTGTTGGTCTGAAGATCATAATCGTTTTGCGTGCGCGTACTTTTGCAAACCGCTAGCGGGCCACGAGTCACTTGCGACACCTTTTTGCTCGTGCTGGCTTTAAATCAACAGTGCGTTGCATTGAAGTCCATAGTGTTTGTTAAAAGCTTAACTACAGGTCTACTCACCCTGACAGCCACTTCGCTGTCATGTCTCATGGTTATTGGATGCTCTTGCCTACTCCCCGATGATTGCACAGTAAAGCTCGCCCTTCGAGACCACCCTTCCCTCTCGCAGTTCCTTTCCCACATAGTTTCTCTTTTCTCTCTATTATTGTCTAGCCACCCTTTCCTCAATCTTCCACCGTCTCACACATCCCACGCAGTTATTTTCTCACACTGTGGCTTACTGCTAAAATTATTCGGCGTGACGTTTTCCGTGTTCATATCATCTCGCATTCCTTCTACCCGTTCAGCAACAGAACTGCTTCAGGGAAGGGAGCGACTGCATGATGACTCCCCGTAGGAAAGTTTATTTCTTAACCTTAGCAGTTTACAATGGTAAGCACCAGGACTGTGTTGTTAGATTAACATAGAAGAATAGCTTTCTTGATTGGGTGTGAACTGAACCACAGAGAGCACAGCTAGCAACAAAACAAGCATTGGCATAGCCAATAGGTCTCGCCTTTGGGACCTTATAAGTGTTTAGCCATGCAACAGTTGATGTTGTTGCACCAAGGATATTGTGCTGCATAACTAAATACTTATAAGGTCCCAAAAGCGAGACCTATTGGCTATGCCAATGCTTGTTTTTTTTATTCTGAGCAATCGCTATTGAATTGTCTCTTTCTAAATGTATTCACCGTGTGCTATCTTGATTGTAAATGTGCGTGTACTCCTGTCAGTCATCAATTCTTCTAGTCTTACCTCCTTCCAGGTTACCTTTCTTGGCCTGGGAAGCTCGCGCGTGGCATGTGTCCTTGAATTCGCTGATGACCTAATTGTCTCTCAGTGCTCAGACTGCAGTGCACCTGCGTAGAGGCGGGTGAAGCACCCAATGATTGTGAGGCGATTACAGCCTCGGCCTTGTCGCACAATTTAGTGCTTTGGGCCGAAGCCTTTAAGCGCATTATATACATTCATTACCTGACAGTTTGTCGCTGTACTAATTTTATCAAGGCAGGTGTTTCCTCGCGGTTTTTCTGTGGAATGTGTTTTTTGTGTCTGTCTTCGCGTGTGTCCAAGTCGGCTAGCTGACTGGCTAGGTTGGAACCTTGTATTGTCATCTCTGGCCTGCACACGCTTTCATGTGAGCCCTGCGTGTGTGGGGGCCCTGTGGTCCACGCAGGGGCATGGATACTGTCCGATTCAGAGCCCTGCAAAGCTGCGACCGCCCTGCCTGGCTGAAAGCGGCGCAGTGTCCTGTGAGAGCTGCCCACAAATGCATCAACTCATGGGTGAAACGGAGCCTCGTGGTCGTCGTACATGCGCCTCTCACGTGCATACTGATCATTCCTAGGTCTGTGCCCTGCAGCGTCCTGCGTGAGCTGCACAAGGGCGCTACCGAACCTGCTTTGGCCTGTCCTGCAGCGTCCTGCACGAGCTGCACACACAGTATTGATCTGGCCTGTGCCCTACAATGTCCTGCACGAGCTGCACATGAGGATATTGACCCCCCCCCCCGGTCTGTGCCCTGCATTGTGCTTCATAAACAGCACGCACATGCATAGATTCTTCCTGTGTCTGTGAACATAAATATCCTTTATGCGCTTCACACGGGTGCGGGGGACATGACGGGGTCAGAGTTCTGTAGGGTCCAATGTGGGCTGGTTACAGTTGCAGGGATTCATACCGGGTCTGTGCCTTGTGGGACTTACTCACAGGTGCAGAGATCTTGTATGGGTCAGTAGTAGGCACCTGTGCTTTTCATCTAAACACATCAGCCTACCAGACCGTGCCTGGGTGAGAACCCTACGAGCTGCACACATGCACAGATTGAACCTGTGGTGTTCTGTCTGAGCTGGACAGTGCCCGAGGGAGAGCCCCGTGGGGTCGAGTATGCAGTGGCGTCACTAGGGGAGTGCGGGGGGGGGGGTGCGGACCGCACCGGGTGACACCGTGAGCCTCTGCTTTAAAGCAGAGGCTCACGGTGTCACCCCATGTGATGGTGTCACCCGCCCCGGTGCGGTCCGCACCCCCGGACTCGGGAGTTACCGCACTGGGTGACACCAACCCTAGTGACGCCACTGCGAGTATGAGCTGCACACAGTTGCTTAGATCGAGCCTCCAGTGTCCTGTGTGAGCTGCACACATGCATAGATCCTGTATGAGCTGGACAGTGCATGAGTCAGAGGCCTGTGGGGTCGAGTATAAGCTGCACACAGGTGCATAGATGGAGCCTGCAGTGTCCTTTGTGAGCGGCATAGATCCTGAATGAGCTTGACAGGGCGGAGTCAGAGCCCTGGGGGGTCGAGTATGAGCTGCATATAGGTGCCCAGATCCAGAATAAAGTATGAGCTGCCTGGCTGTGTCCTATAGGAGTTGCACAGAAGTGCTTATGCCCTGCTTGGGTCTGAGCTATACAGTGAGTGCTGTATGAGCTGCACACAGGAGTATTTATCCGGATCTGCCCCTGAACGTCCTTTTTCAACCCCACTTAGGTGAGTAAGGGGACATAGGTCGTGACCAGGTCAGAGTTCTCTTGTGTCCCTTGTGAAATGCACACAGGCGGAGATAATCCTCCCTGGAGTTTGCCCTTGTGTCCTGTATGAGCTGCACAAACATTAAACCCAGATCTGTGACTGAAGGTGAGTGTCTGAAAAGTTTCAGCGCTCCGTCCATCATCTCCTTGTGGCTGCACAAACACCCTGCCTGGATCAGACCCTGCAGTGCGCTGTACGGAGCTGGTGCCTGGGTCAGAGCACTGCAGTGCGCTGTATGAGCTGCACAGAGCTGTGGAGCTCATGGCTGGGTCAGAGCACTGCAGTGTCCTGTATGAGCTGCACAGAGCTGTGGAGCTCGTGCCTGGGTCAGAGCACTGCAGTGCGCTGTATGAGCTGCACAGAGCTGTGGAGCTCTTGCCTGGCTCAGAGCACTGCAGTGCACTGTATGAGCTGCACGGAGCTGTGGCGCTCGTGCCTGGGTCAGAGCACTGCAGTGCCCTGTATGAGCTGCACGGAGCTGTGGAGCTTGTGCCTGGGTCAGAGCACTGCAGTGTCCTGTATGAGCTGCACGGAGCTGTGGAGCTCGTTCCTGTGTCAGAGCACTGCAGTGTGCTGTATGAGCTGCACCGAGCTGTGGATCTCGAGCCTGGGTCAGAGCACTGCAGTGCGCTGTATGAGCGGCACGAAGCTGTGGTGCACGTGCCTGGGTCAGAGGCACGAAGCTGTGGAGCTCGTGCCTGGTTCAGAACACTGCAGTGCGCTGTATGAGCTGCACGGAGCTGTGGAGCTCGTGCTTGGGTCAGAGCACTGCAGTGCGCTGCACGGAGCTGTGGAGCTCATGCCTGGGTCAGAGCACTGCAGTGCGCTGTATGAGCTGCACGGAGCTGTGGAGCTCGTGCCTGGGTCAGAGCACTGCAGTGCGCTGCACGGAGCTGTGGAGCTCATGCCTGGGTCAGAGCACTGCAGTGCGCTGTATGAGCTGCACGTAGCTGTGGAGCTCGTGCCTGGGTCCGAACACTGCAGTGTCCTGTGTGAGCTGCACGGAGCTGTGGAGCTCGTGCCTGGGTCAGAGCACTGCAGTGCGCTGTATGAGCTGCACGGAGCTGTGGAACTCTTGCCTGGGTCAGAGCACTGCAGTGCGCTGTATGAGCTGCACGGAGCTGTGGCGCTCGTGCCTGGGTCAGAGCTCTGCAGTGCGCTGTATGAGCTGCACGGAGCTGTGGCGCTCATGCCTGGGTCAGAGCACTGCAGTGCGCTGTATGAGCTGCACGGAGCTGTGACGCTCATGCCTGGATCAGAGCATGGCAGTGTCCTGTATGAGCTGCACGGAGCTGTGGAGCTCGTGCCTGGGTCAGAGCACTGCAGTGGGCTGTATGAGCTGCACGGAGCTGTGGAGCACGTGCCTGGGTCAGAGACACGGAGCTGTGGAGCTCGTGCCTTATTTCAGAACACTGCAGTGCGCTGTATGAGCTGAACGAAGCTGTGGAGCACGTGCCTGGGTCAGAACACTGCAGTGCGCTGTATGAGCTGCACGGAGCTGTGGAGCTCGTGCCTGGGTCAGAGCACTGCAGTGTCCTGTGTGAGCTACAGAACGGCGCACATACCAAGTCTGGGCCAGAGCTCGATACTGTCACGCATCTCTGCACTCACGCATAGGTCCTTTAGGAGCTGCGTATAGTCTGCCTTTTGTCGGAGCACTGTGGAGTCTTGTTTGTACTGCACAATAGTGCATTGACTGTGCGTGCCTGCTTGCCCTGCAGTGACTGTCAGATCTGGACCATAGCCGTGCATGGTCCTACATGTGCTGCACACATGTGCATAGACCCAGCCTGAATCAGAGCTCTCGAGTGTCCTGTATGAACTGCACATGTGTGTGCACATACGTACAGAGATCCTGCCTGGGTCCGTGTTCTGCAGTGCAGTGCCCTGTATGAGCTCTGAGCCCTCCAGTGCCCTTTATGAGCCGCACTGAAGTGCACAGGTGCATATGCCCTCCCTGGGTGAGCGCCCCGTGTCCTTTATGTGCTGCGTACAGGTGCATAGATCCTGCCTGTGTCTCTGCCCTGCGGAGTCCTGTGTGAGCTGAAAACAGATATAAAGCCTTGGCCTGTGCTGCACTAGGCTCCATGCGCACTGCAGCTCAATAAAATCTGACTAAACATACAGTGATTTATTTATCTATTATTTATTTGAAAAGTTTTATAAAGCGCAAACTAGACCCTTACGGGTATCAGAGCGCTGTACATATGTGGCGAAAGCACGAATAAAACCAAAACACAATGGTACAAAAGGTGTAGTTAAGTGATTGCGATCGGTTCGTTGTGTGGTGTATTTCAACATTCCACGCGAAGAAGGAAGGGTGTCGCCTCTACATTTATTGTGTAACCGTTTGTTCTAGCCTAGGCAGCATCATACCTTACTGTATGTCTGGACTCTGGGTGCCTTGTGCATTGCATTCTGCAGCATTGTCTGCCATCTCCGGGTCTCGCCTAGCAGGCTTTTCAGATTTTGGTCAGCCATCTGTTTGAAGAAATTGATTCTCCTCGCCAAACCTCGCAGGTGATTGCTCGTCGCTGCACATGTGCTCCAGTGGGTAAGGAAGGGAGGTTCTTGTGCAAGATCCTTGTCGATAACACCCACATCCGGTCTTCCTCCGGCTTTCAGGTTTGTCTGCAGTCCATGCGTTTGGTCTTTATTTGTCTGTCTTTTAGTTTTCCCAGCCCCACTTTACTTATGATCAACATTTCATCTTCCGCTTTGCCATCGTTAGAAACATAGTTGCTCCGGTTCTTTATGCGCATGTCCAGTTTCTGTGTTTTTCCACTTTGAAATGGTGGGCTCTAATGTGTTTTTTTTTTTTTTTTTTTAAGAACGTTTTTCTGTTTCCAACATTAACGGGTATCTCCGAAGCCTTTCTCTGCGTGTATCGTTGGGCATCTTCCTGTACCTCAAGAGTATGTTTACAAAATAGTAGATGCATGGTTTCTATTCGGTCATGTGCCCCTTAACAACATATTGTTTCCTGTGACCTTTGTCACATGCCAGGCAGTTAAGGTCACAGTGGGAGGGGTGATGAACCAGGAAACACCACTCCCAGGACTACTCACCATACTGCACTTGTATGCAAAGGGCAGCGCTGAGGAAAAGTCGGTCCCGTCCTTGACTGCACAGGGAAGAAGCAGAATGGAGATCATAAACGGAGGAGCTGTGAAGTTTCCGGTAAGAATTGGGGAGAGTGCGCCCCCCCACTGCCCCTCACCTTCTGTGGAGAGGATGTCCTGTATTCAGCATTCTGCTTCAGTGAATCCGTGTCGTGTGTCTGAGGGGAAACCTGCTTGGAGATGGGTTGATTTCTGAAAAGGCTATCATCTGATAGGCAGGTAGGGCTGGTGCACATTGATTCGTGTCAATATAAATCTGCAACTCCACATACTTTTCACCAGATTCGACCAGCCTGCCGATTAGTTTGTTAATTTCTCCATTGCCTGAGTAGATTGCCACTGTGTATGCTAATCTCTGCTTCTGTCTAGATGGCTTCAGGTTTGTGTCTCTGTTCTGTTATCATCTGTCCTTTGCTGCTCCTCTGATTGTATTCCCCGTGTCTGACCCCTGGTGTCTCTCTATTCTGAGTGTCTACTCTCTGCCAGTCAGTCAGTCAATTGGTCTTTATTTCGATTATCAAATCATTAAAGACATAATACATCAATAATTAAAAATCTAGAAATTCATAATATAGACCATTTGATAAAACCATGTATTAAAACTTGTAAGAAAATAGATTACAAAAGTAAAACACTTGACATTAAGATAATAAAAAACAAGATAATATCAATTTACATAAAACCACTGGTATACCACACAAGGGGGCTGGTATACCACACAAGAGGGCTTTCACGATTGACGAACAGCAGGACTAACTTTAAAGTGGTGCGGGAATTCATGTACATAAACAAGGAAGATTAAGCAATTATATACTCATAAATGCTAGGATTGTTAAGAAAAGTTGTCACAACTATAGTGTCCTTGTCATTTTTGCTCGAATGACCCACATCCATCCCAGAAATTTAGCGACAGCAATCGCTCTAGGCTCACATGTATCTGACTTTAGAATCCTTAATGCCTCTGCACCCGACCTTGTGCCAAGATTTAACCCCTTCCCTGCTCATGACGAGCTCAGCTCGTCATGCTGCGCGGGCGGGCTGTGCGCATGACGAGCTGAGCTCGTCACGACCACGTCCGCGATTGGAATGTCCAGCACCTGGCTGGAATTCCTGCCGCAGCGAAGGCGTTAAACAGACTGGTTTAAGCCATCTGTTTCTGGGAGGGTTGTAAGCAGGGCAAACAAACAGAACATGTGCTATTGTTTCCTTCAGTGATGGACATGCAGAACATTTGTCTTCGTTCAGAGGGTGCCATTTACATGTGAAAGATTTAATTGGGAGGGAACCCACTCTAAACTGGTGGTACAGTTTCCTATCATTGGGTACAGTAATAAAATCCCAATAACATTCATACTTGTACTCTTGTTTAAGCTCCAGAAAATCCCTCGTCAAGGTAGGCCTCATCAGAGATGAAAATCACTTCATCATAGTCATATTCCAGTAGGCTACCTTGAACTCTTTCTTTGAGGGAAAAGAGTTGCCTGCTGGGTTCTCCCATGAGCTACTCATCCCCATATCACTCAGGGTATCTTTTATCCTTCTTAACCAGGAGATCTTACATGAGCTATCAGCCCGCCTGGTTTCGAGAAGTGCTTGGGCGTACAGGGACAGTTCAGGAGCCACCCAGAGCCTTCTCCAATATGCCACAGGTCTAAAGAGAGCTATATCCTCGATTTTATTGCAGCCCAAATCTAAATAAAGAGGAATCAATGGTGTTGATTGTGGGAGACCTAGTAAGGCTCTCACAAACTTATTTTGGGCTGCAATCAGGGGTGCTAAATCTTCGAAGCCCCACAGCTCCGCCCCATATAATACTGAGGTACTAATTTTAGTTTTATATATCTTTATAACAGGTGCCACTGGCTTAGTATGGGAAAGTCTCTGTTCCTTCATAAGGACTCCTGTCAGTTGGGCATGTTTAAGAGTCAGCATAGCAATCTGGGGTTTCCAATTTAATTTCCTTCCTAAAGTGATTCCCAGATACGTAAAAACATCAGTCTGCTCAAGTTGGACTTTATTCATAAAGACACTCCCTTTAATGACCTTACGGTTGTGGAGAACCATAAACTTGGTCTTCTCCACATTTACCACAAGGTCATAATCGTGGCAAAACACCTCGAACCTGGTAAGGGCTGACTGCAGCCCCTTCTGGGTCTTAGATATTATCAGAGTGTCGTCCGCGAACATTAACAGGGGTATCTTCATGCCTGCTAGGGTGGGGGCATCTGTGGGGTAGTTAGAATAGTACTGCACGACCTTGTTAATAAATAAGGAAAACAAGGTTGGTGCAAGGACACACTCCTGGCGAACCCTCTTGGAAATGGGGAACTTGTTCGTAACTTCCCCATGTATACCCCAGCGAACCTGGGCAAAATTGGAATTGTGTAAGGTGATTAAAATGGCCAATATTTCAAATGGCATCCCCATATCCATGAAGACTCTCCACATTTTTACGCGGGGCACCAGATCAAAAGCCGATTTAAGATCAATAAAGGCTGCGTATAGTGTGCCTCCTCCTATAATAACCACCCGCCAGTAAATAATCACAAACCTAAAAACCTGGTCTATAGTGCCAGTATGTGGCCGGAACCCTGCCTGCAATGGTGACAAGATATCTGTTTCATCCATCCATGTCTGGATTCTGCATAATACCAGCCTGGCAATGATTTTTTGAATACAGTCAATGAGGCTTATTGGCCTGTAGTTGCCAGGTTTAGATCGATCCCCCTTTTTAAAGATCAGGACGATCTCTGCTCCAGACCACGTTTCCGGGATGGAAGCGCCACTGGCTATGGCATTAGCAAGTAGCTGGATATAGGTCACCCAATTATCCTCATCATGCTTAAACAGATCCGCTGGTATACAATCTAGGCCGGGAGCCCTACCTTTCGGAATTAATTTAATGGCATTTTGGACCTCCTGCCTAGAAAAGTGCAGGGTGGTGGTTGGGTTAGGCATATTAAATTGATCTAATCTGTCATCACTGACAGCAAACTGGGCCTCAAAATGTGAGGTCCACAGCTCGGGTGCAACATGGTTGACAGGGGCTGGGTTTAGTGCGCCGCTTCCCCATTTAACGAGATGCCAAAAGTTAGCCATATTTTTTTCCTTACTGGCTCTAAGCAAATCTTGCCAATGGTTCTCATCCCAAACCCTTTTGGCTCGTAATAGGGTTTGCTTATACTCAGCCCTTGCCTTTTTAATGTCATCCATGTTCTTTAATCTAATGGCTCTTGATAATGTCCTATAGGCCTCTCTACATGATTTATTATACCACGAGACTGCCTTTGGACAAGATTCTTTCCTTGATTTTTAGGTCGAGCCTCGAGTAGCGCGCAAGCGCTGCTAGGCGAAGACTTTGTTAGGGGGTTTCGAAAGCTGACCACACGCTCGTGCGTCGTGGCCTTTTACCTGTGGTTACGCACGCGGCAGACATGTGTTTCCAATTATCGTGCCCAGACGCGGGCGCGATAATTGGAAACACATGTCTGCCGCGCGCGCAATCGCAGGCAAAGGCCACGACGCACGAGCGTCTGGTCAGCTCTGCAGGCTGCCGCGCTCGCCGCCCCGCTCCTCTGGGAGACGCAGGGTCCCCTCATCACGTTCTGCTGGGAGCCCCCGTCATTTCCGTTACGCCACTTCGTCCTGAGTGTATTCACGCGTGTTTCTCGGACCGCGTCACCTTCCTGTCCTTCTCTCTCTTAACCACTCTCTCTAGGGCTATGCCTGACATTCATTCTCCTTGTTTCTCTTTCTCGCGCCATTACCCGTTTCTTGCAGCCTTTCTGCCCGGGCTTGCTATAATTCCCCTTCCCTATCGTCAGTCCTCACACACCCTCATCTTCTCCTATGTCTGCAGTCTTTCTTTCACTTGCTTCTTGACTCTAACCACCCACCCTCCTCGCGTCTCTTCCCTGCACTCGCCTCCTTGTCGTGCACACGGTGGACCCCTGTCGCTTGCTCTCTTCCTCACTCTCACACTCCTATCTCTGCAGTCTATCATTTTCTCTGCGGTGCGGTCGTCTCCTCCTCTCTAGACACTCCTTTCCATCCCATTCTTGGAGCCTCTCTTTCCGTGTGTTGCACACTCATGCCATCTGTTTCTTGGAGCCTGTCGTGGCTTTCTCCTGCCTGCCCTTCTGTGTCTGCTGCGTGTCTCTTTTGGGCCCAATTGCTACAAGGCCACGCCCATACCTCACATGTCATCTGTGGAAGCCTGTCTGCACTCTATGCTTTTGACGCAATTGTGTGGGCCAGGCCTGGGCCCTTGGCCCTTAGGGGCTTCCGCACCCTGAGAGCTCATAGGTGCCAAGTTTTCAGATTACTTATGTGTGGCATTTTCATGGCTCCCGTGTATTCACTCATGAGTGACATTGTTCTGCCAAATATGCGACATTTCGAGTGACATTTGCTGTGTGTAATAGAATTTTTAAATAACGTCTTGCCCATTGTCGCAGTGCCTTCTCATTCTTAGGTTGGGAACTCGTAGCACTATAAATACACAAGTCACTAATCTCAGCTGTGCCAACCAGGATTCGATTCTGTTTCTTTCTGGTTACACACAGACATCTGCAGTTATTGCAATAAACATGACGTTTCATAATGTAAAAGAGTGCATGCCCCGCTGATTGCTTTAACTTGCATCTATCTTTCATATGTGTTATTTGACATGCTGCTAACTGAAGGTGAAAGAGCAACAGAATAGTTGCAGGATCATTTGTAATTTTTAGCCATGTCTGACCCTGACCTCACCCCTTGACACTGCTGCCATTGCACTCAGCATGAGTAATTCCTCTGCTGGAGTCATCTGTGCCAACCGGAAGTGCCTCCCTGGAGACTGTCAGGCTGAGAACCAGAAGCTTATCTCCCCTCAGGAGCTGATCCACTCACTATCCACACACCGTTCGCACCACACTCATCAAATGGTCACTCTTAGTCCAGTACCACAATACTGTTATTTGGGAGCAAGGATTTAATATTATATTATATCAAACAACATTTACAATATGTATGTACCCACAATACAATAGTGATCCCACAGAGTATCTGATCCAGAGAATTGAAAACAGTTCTAAAAGATACTAACACATTTAAAAGAAGAATTACTCTTCACTGTGCGGGGCAATTAATTCAGTACATAAAAACCCCCACAATAAACATGAACAAGCATTGGCATAGCCAATAGGTATCGCCTTTGGTACCTTATAAGTGTTTAGCCATGCAATAGTTGTTGTTGTTGCACCAAGGATATTGTGCTGCATAACTAAATACTTAGAAGGTCCCAAAAGCGAGACCTATTGGCTATGCCAATGCTTGTTTTAAAACTTTTTGGTAAAAAAGGTTTTAAGTTTTAAGAACAGCTCCTTATGGACCTGCAAAATGATTGAATTTATATCCTCCTGAGTATCACAATTTTGAAGGGTGGCTATCGAGCGTTCGACCAACACCTTCATCTGTTCTAAGTGCCCTTCATTAACAATAACCTTAGCCCATTTGACTCTCCTGGAGTCATTGGTAAGCTCAACTTCTACAATGGCCTTCGCTGTTTCCTGGCAATCATAAATCGGAAGACCAGGAGCCTGCAGTGAGAGTACTAGAGGGTTATGGTCACTTTCGAGCCGATCCTGAACTACCATGTCCTGTAAAGAGGACCAGAATTCCATATTAAGGAAAATATAATCAATACGGCTGCTTCTCAACCCATTATTAAAAGTGTGAGAGCCCCGCCTATCTGACTTGGACCTCCCGTTCACTGCCCTTACTCCCCGTTCCAGGCATAACCCTTTCAGCTGTAATGCAGACTCAGTCCATCTTTTAATAGGTAGGAGGGGCAAGGACGGAATGTCCCATTGTGCGTCCTCCTCAATGCTGAGTTTGCCATCCTCCTGGTCAAGGGGCTCGAAGGTGCAGTTCAAATCCCCTACAATTATCAAATTACTGCATCCCCTGTTCTGGTCTAAGAACCCGTCTAAAAGCGCAACTGTGCTAGAACCTCTGCCCCCTGGGGTCCCTCTAGCATAGACATTAATGACCAGTATATCCGGAATATTTCCCAACCGGAGTCTAATAACTAAAATATCCCTACTATCGATCTGGACTTCCTCCACTATGTAGCCTGCTTGCTGTCTGACCCAGATAACAAGTCCTCCTATGGGTCTACCCTTCTGTCCCCCCAAGGCCGGTTTGTGAAAATTTAGGAACCCTGGGTGATAAATTTGTTCTAATGCCCAGGTTTCCTGAAATGCCCAAATGTCGTGTTTATCAATGAATGCAGACCATTCAGATGAGGAGATTTTGGAAGAGAGACCGGCAATGTTCCAGCAGACTAGTGATAGGTTTGGTTTATTGGACCCTTGGAAAGGATTGTTAGAAATAACCAGGGTATCAGTGTCAATGACGTTATCCATATCTACCTGTCTAAATCCATTATTGGACATGGGGAGCCCTACATTGGGAGGTGCGGAGAGATGGTCCTCCATCACTACACTACTCATGTCCACCCCACCTTGTCCATTTTCCCCAAATTGTAGATGCCTCCCTTGTGTCCTACCCCTACCAGTTTAAAATTCCTGTTTGGAGTTAATTCCTTTAGGAACGGAAGATTTGAATCTGAACCGTTCTTACAAATGCCCCTAAAATCATATAAGCCTACAAACGATGGATCAATATCAGACCCAAGTCAATCGATGTCATCTAAAGAGGCAAAAATATCAAAACGATTGTATGTAGGGACTTAATAGTTATATTTGCCACAATCTTGTGGTGCCACCCCCCGTTTACTGCCCCTGTTGTCTGCAGTCGGTTGATAAAAAAAAACCAGGGGGAGAATGATAATATAGTCCGTCTTGATTTGTCGATTACCTGTCCTGTCCAAAATGTGTTGAACCAAACCCGGGGACCCAAAACTTAAAACCACACAGTCCCCAGATAGGGACTTGGGTGATTTACCGATCCATGGTATTCTTCGGACCATTTTAAAGTCGGGGAACAGATCATACTTGGCACCTGTCCTAACAGTCAGCAGATGTAATGCCCTATTCCTCAGTGTAGACCAATGTTCCTGTGTTGCAGGCGTTAATACTGGGACATTGTCCAAAACAACTGTGTAGGGTGTTGCGTCTGGAGGGAGGTGTAAGGACGTATGGGCATAAGAATTACTAGTAACACGTTGTAGGGGGAACCTGAGTACGGGAATCACCTGCTGTCGGGGCCGATGGGAGAGGTATACCACTATGAGTGGGATGCAAAGATTGGTTAGCCATGGGTGCTGCTACGGCTGGAAGTGGGGGGCAGGGTGCAGTATTTGTAAGTGCCCTGGAGTATGTTCCACTCACCGACTGAGAGGCCATCCCTTCACCCTGCCGCACATTGGAATTAGTTAGCAGGGTGCTAGAAATAGACTGCTCTATTTTAGCCAACCTTCCTTCTATCAGTCAGTTTATCTAAAAGCGGGTTGATCAAAGCTAGGAGTTTGTCTTCTATCCGTGTAAAAAGTGCAACCTCAGGCAGACCTGATGATGATGAGTTAGTTGTTGCAGTGGTGGTAGTGGTTGTGCATACATTATTCGGGGCAATATTGGTCTTTGAGCTATCTTCGCTCCCATTTTCACCCGCCTTACGTTTGGTCGCTCTAGATACCTGCTGATTGGGCTTTAAGATCCCACGAGCTTTCCTTTTTTTTAACAGCGGTTCCCCACCACGGGCCAGACTTGTCTTCTTGCTCCTTGTGTGTACCATAGGGGTCTCGGAGGTATGGGCTGTAATCCCCATAACGGGGGATGGGGTGTGTGATGGTGCTGGTGGTAACTGACTATTCTGTGGAGTTGCATCGTTAGTAGCGATGCACTCAGGGAGAGGCGTCGACGCTATACTGGTCAGAGGTAATAAGGGTTCCAGCGACAATCTACGTTCAGTGAGCTGGATCTCATGAATCAGTACAGATTCGGCTCTAGATAGAAACGCATCTAATGTCCCAACAGCTCCAGAACCCACACCCACCTTACGCCTATTCATTTTGGCCACGACTTAAAATCAGCAACTCCAAGTGCTACCAATATAATGCTTACAAATTGGACGTTAGCGGGGTGGCCCAGCCCAGTCTCTGCCAGTCACGGACGGGCTCAGACGGGCCCGCCCTTGGTCCGGGCTTCGTCCGGCGCGCGCCCCGCGTCGCGGGTGTAGAGGCAGCGCTTTATGCGCGGTCACCACGCCTCCCCCTCACTCGCGGCAGCTGCGGTGTTGGTGCACCCTGGGGGTTGTAGTCTTCTCCCAGGGTGATAAGGCAGTTCCCAACTTGGTAGCAGCACAAGGACGTCCCGCACAGCCGCCTGCCAGCAGGGTGTTAGAACCAGCAAACGAAAGTCTCCCGGCGATAAGAGCAGCAAGGTAACAGCTATGAGAAAGTCTCCCCTCTGCCAGTCTGTATCCCAAGATGTCCCCCGTCTCTTCTTCGCCCCTTTTCCCATGTGTGTCCCATGTTGTGCTGTGTTCCCTTCTGCCCCAATGTATAATCTCCCTCTCTCTGACACCTTCTGTCCCTCTGCCTTTATTGTAGGTCTCCTGGTGTCGCTGTTCTCTTGGAGACCGTGTCCCTTAGTTTCACTGTCTCTTCTTTGTCACTTAGCCCAGGTGCGTCAACCTCTGTCCCAGGTGACTTTAAGCTCCTTTCCTATGTTACATGCGTCTGTTCTGTGCCACTGTCTGTCCCCTATTTGTCTCCGGCCTCCTCTTTTCTCGGTCTGTTCTGTCACTGTTACCAGGTGTTGTTTCTCCTCTTATCAAAGTGACCTGTTTCTGATGGATACTTCTAACCATACATTACTACCCTTTTGAATATTCCCCAGGTGTGAGACTGGATCCTGACACTTTAAAGCAGTACTCGTGCCCACCAGTAGGTGGTGTCACACAGCTCCAGCCTGTCATGGTGTAGAGTGTTCCAATATTTGGCGACATAGAACTTCACCTCACAGTCCTGTATGACCTTCAGATTCATCTGAGCGCAGTCATTGCAGGCCCTAGAATCGTGCTCCGCCGCCAGGCACCATAAGGATACTTCGTGAGGGTCAATCACAGACATCTGTTTGTGATAATCCTTACATGGCTTGAATCTGTTATTTTAGGGGGGGCATTTTCTCTTGCACCCTATAGAACAAAAAAAAAAAAGGTCTAAAGAGACCAAGGAGTAGCTCCGGATCTGCGTTTGAAAGCGCGTAAAGAAAGGAACGGACGTCAGCGTGCATGGGTGGGAATTATATGTGGCTCTGCCCGTCACTTCTGGAGTGGAACGACGGTGTGAAGCCGCACGACACTACCTATCGGCATGCAGGAGTACTTTTTAAAATTTCCGGATAGAGTCTGATGTCTGGGAAATTTTCACAAGATGAGGAACCTGCGTTTAGATATAGTATTCACCAGAAAGCATTATCGAAGGTAAATAACTTGTTCTTCTCTTTTCTGCCTACTTTATGGCTTCTGTTTGTCTGCTGGGCAAGGCGAGGTCAGTATGAGCAAGTGAATAGAAATCAAATGGGCAGAGTTGTGACTGTGAGAGTTATTGGGGCCTGACTGAGTTACAAATAATAGTAGATTGTTGAAGAGGTCATGTAACAAGCCAGAGTGAGCCCCCCCCAAAGTGTAAGTCTATGGGTTCAGACCCTTCATCCTACCTATCCCTAATAAGTACGTTGATGTGTTGATGAACAACTGAAGAGGGAATTGGAAGTAAGGAAAACTGTGAGGTATCTCGTGCACTTACTTATTTTCCAAGGTGTTTGGGCTTCTGGGTGCTGGAAGGCTTCAGGTAATAAGCTCTTTCTGAACAGGAGGCTTACCTTCAATCTGGATGAACTCTTATTTGGGCACCTGGCAGCCTTGCTAACGTTCTGGAGCATTGGTGGTTGGGCATTGGTGGTAGCGGACAGTGTATCACCCATTGCAGAAGGACAGCCGGTGTCCAGAGAGTAGGCCTCAGTTATTTACCACAATAAACAAGAGGACATTGCACCAAATCTGTGTATCACAACATATACATAGAGAAATTGTATTGCATACATAGATAGTCCTTTGGAATGTTACTGGTAAGGTAATGCAAGAGATAATTTATGTAATTTGAGATGTCGTGTTACATCAATGGTGAGGTCATGGGCATTGTATTTGGTGTGTGTTATCGTTTGCCTGGCAAGTGTGCGAGCTATGGTTGGGTAGCTAGCCATAACTGGGAAATTTCAGGAGTTTTTCGTTTTTAATTCATCACTATAACTGCACTTTAACTGTTTTTTCAAGCGAATTTGAATATATCGTTTTATGCCATGGCAGTGAAAATAAATGTGGCCCAACAACACATAATTTTGAGAGCAACTGTACTAATAAACGTGCATTCACATAAGTTATTAGTATAGTGTGAAGGTCATTTTCGAGTTTATAACCACAGTACAGCAAAAGGGACATGGTAACATGACTTTTTACTGCCTCACAGATTGCATGTAACAATTATTTTGCGCACGGAAGCAAATCTCGTGAGTCTTGGCCCCTTCCCCTACTCCACAATGGTAATAAATTGCATATTACATGTTGCACTTCTGCAACATATTCTATCTATCGCTATATATTCACAAAAAACAGTTAAAATTAATGTTATAGTTAGTTGACAGAATGAGATAAGAACTAACATTTATGGCCGCCACCTCACACATGGGCCTGAGGGTAGGGTGTGTCCACACTGCCCCTTACATGTCCCTTTTTGTTTTGTTTCAGGACTTTGGGACCAAGTCCCCAAGACCTGTAATGGCTGCTGCCACGTTTTCTACAATATTGCGGCCAGCCAACCAGATCATTTTGGTAACGCAAAACCGAATTGGCCAATGGGAGAAAAAGCTCCCTCAACCAATTAGGTTTGAGCATTTTTGTATTTTTGAAAAAATGTAGTGCTGTGGGAGTAATGCGGGACCAGCTGTCCAGATACCCATAACCTTTTCTGAGAATAACCACTTCTTGCTCAGCCATAGCCCCTCTTTAAGCGCTATTTTTTTCGAAAACAGCAGAAGGGATTTACACTAAATCACAAAAAGTATGCTTTCTGGGTAAAGTTCTGTCTTTTTGCCAAATTTGGTGTAATTCTGGTAAGTCACTTCTTCTGTATCGGAGAGCAACATTTCTAATGGAAATTAACATGGGAAATAGCAATTTTGTGATCCTAATGCCCCCCCCCCGCCACACACACTACATTTTCTTAGCCCCGTTTCACAGATCGATGCACCAGAGTGGCGTATTTTTTTCGGAGGGGGAATTTTCATGCAGATTCGCCAAACGGTGCCAAAGTTACAACAAAAATGCCTTGCCTATGGACTATAGAAACTCTGACCGCACTATAACTACACACTAGGTGTTTTGAAGGATGTCTGTTTCAAAACGGATACACAGCCACTACTGTTCACGTAAAGCCTCGGACTCTAGGGTGTGCAACTACTTCACAGGTAATTCACAAGTGCATCACTATTTCTTTAGTAGGTGCCTATGATGCCTTTGGTGCTAGAGGGGGAATCCATTACTACACAATGTTGAGTACTGTCTGGTTCTGTGTACATGTCACTGTTGGACTTGGCCCTTTTTGCAGGGTCATCCCAGAAAATGTTGCCTTCCTCCTGTATTTTTTCTTACCTGTTGGTGGTTTTATGACTCCGGCCACTTCACCACTGCTGATCAGTGCTAAAGTGCATATGCTCTCCCTGTAAATTGTTGTTATGAATTGGTGTTTCCATGATTGGCATATTTGATTTACTAGTCAGACCCTAGTACAGGGCACTGTGTGCGCCCAGGGCCTGTAAATCAAATGCTGCTAGTGGGCTGCAGCACTGATTGTGCCACCCACAGAAGCAGCCTGTAAAATGTAACTCTGGCCTGCCATTGCAGAGCCTGTGTGCAGTCTAGTACTGCCATGTCGACTTGGTAAGTGCACCCACTTGCCAGGCCCTAACCTTCCCTTTTCTTACATATCAGTCACCCCTAAGGTAGGCCCAAGGTACCCCTGTGGGCAGGGTGCAGTGTATGTGAAAGGTAGGACATGCCCTGGTGTGTGTGGCATGACCTGATAGTGAATTACTGCCAATTTCGTTTTTCACTATTGCAAGGTTACCTGTTTCCATTGGACAGAATGGGGAGTTTGTTTATAACATCTTATAAACATAACTACCCCTGGGAACAAGGTAGGAAAATAAAGTTTAGTGTGCCTGAACTCAGAATGATAAAATGCATCTTTTAGTGAGGGTGATTTTTACATTTTGTGTTTGAAAATACCACTTTTAGAAAGTAGGTATTTTCTTGCTTAACCATCCAGTGTGTCTCTGCTAGGTTTGTGTATTGCATGTCTGGCTTTTGGATGACAGGGGCTGGAGAGGGGCAGTGGTTCCAGAGAGCCTGATGAGTCGGGGCTGGACTGAATAGGCCTGGTCTGCATTTGGAGTGGTGGGAGGAGTAGCACCTGCACCTGAATAGGGCTGTGCCTGCCTTCCACAATGATGGCTCCGCCCCCCTGTGGTGTGTCTGGAGCCAGGGCTCACACTGACAATGGAGGTTGTTGTGCACTTGCAAAGTGCCCCACAGAACTGGTTTTGACTGGGTACAGACGCTCTCTGCCTTCAGAGAACAAAGGATTTTTGGATATAAAAAGAGGGGCCCAGACCCCAGACTTTTAGATCACTTCTGGGAAATCAAGAGGAACCTTTGCCAAGGAGAAGAGCCGGAGAAGCTGAGGAGGAATACTGCCCCTGTGCTGATTGCTGTCTGGGGTTGGCTTGCAGTGGCTACTTGCTGCCAAGGAAAGGAGAAAAAGGACTTTGCTGTTTACTTTGTCACCTGCTTGAAAAAAAGATCTCCAAGGGCTTGAACCTGAGCTTGCCTCCTGTTCTGAAGTCTCAGGGACACAAAGACTTCACCACCAGCTCCCCTGAATACCCTTGCTGGGAATTCCAACTTGCAAAGAGGTGCCTACTGCTGTTTAGGACCTCTAGAGATTGTTTGTCGCTGGGAGCTGGAAAATCGACGCAACATCGAAGAAGCGTGACACATCCGCACCTATTTCCGACGCATCAGGTGCAACGATCTCCAAAGTCCGAGATCACCGCACCGATCCCGACGCAAGCCTGCTGTGCGGCTGCACGAAGCCACGCATCGTACCGGATCAACGCATCGCATCAAGGCGCCAAGACTGTCGCATCGTTGGGGGCCGCAGTAAGAAACAGACACATCAACTCCCGACGCAGTAAGAAAACGACGCATCACCTCCTCTCCGGTAAGGAATCGACGCATCAACTCCCCTGTGCTGCAGTAAGGAACTGACGCATCACCTCCCCCGGAGCAAGGAATCGACGCATCACCTTCCCTGAGTGTAAGGAACCGACGCATCACCTTCCCTGCGGCCATTTTGTTCGTTTGCGTGACGCATCCCAGGTACTTTGTGTGGAAAGTGTCGAATCTGCAATTTGCTTTGAACTGAACTATTTCTACCATCTGAAAGTCATATTTTTATTACTGTATTGTGGATTTTTGTCTTTTGGTCTTGTTTTGGTTTAGATAAAGATTACTTATTTTTCTAAACTGGTGTGGTGTCCATTTGTAGTGTTTCCACTGTATTACTGTATGTGTTCACAAATGCTTTACACACTGCCTCTGAGATTGTTGTATTCCTCTTAGGGTGTCCATAAACGGGCTTTCCAGTATCATGTCCTTATATAGGCACAATTCGCCCTGCCCTTATATAGGCATAGAATCCCAGCCCTTATTTAGGCATTAAACCGTGCACTCCAAATACAGGCATGGTCTCTGACATCCGTCCACCCTAACGTCACAACGAGTTCATGAAGAACAAACCCTTAGGCTGCGGGAGTTTCCCTAGCCCAGGACTATTGATTTCTTCAAGGACTCCTATATTATGCATGAACCATTATTCCTTAGGGGTTCATTCATGACGTCTTCCGCTGTCCGACCCACGTCAATGCTAACATTCTGAGGTACCTCTCAGGTATAAATATACCTTCCCTAGCCCTTGTAAACTAGAGGAGACCTCGACTTCAGAGGAGCCCGTTTCCCGGCCTGACGCACTGAGAAGACGCTGTCATCCCTGCACGCAGAGAGTCCAGCTTCCAGTGATCTGACTTCCCTTGCGGGGTGTTGGAGTTGGAGTCTTGCAAAGAGATTCCTACCTCTCTCATTCTTCAGGTATGGAGCTGACAAGAACCTAGAGGGACTCTTGGCATACTAGGCATACTAGGCTTAGACATACTCTTAGTATACCATAGTAAGGAATACTTCCTACCTCTCCCTACACCTAGGTTAGGTACATTGGGGTAGAACTAGCTTAGAAACGCATCGTATGAGTACTCGCATTTTTAGTCTGTGTTATTTATGTAAAAGCATATGTACTAAAAGATAATGCTCTCGCAGTATTATTTATTTCTACTGCTCACACTGTACATTATTTATCTTGCATACTGTCTTGTGATCGTAACAGCACATTTTACTTACACCAGAAACAAGACTGTTCAATAAATCTTTTATTGAAACGCCCGTCTATTTCTTTCTGTGTAACTTGGAGAAAACTAAGCATGCACGATTGAGCTGAGTGAAATAGTTATCTATTGTTTCCACGACTCTGGGACACGTTCTGATTCTAAAGGGAAACACAGTGGTCATGTTTTGCGGCTGCCAGAAACTACTCCCTTCTTGTTGTCAAGGAGTTTCTAGTGGCCTCTGAGCTAGCTGGCACAAGTAATTAAGTTTAATATACTCGATAGGGACATAATGACCTTAGTCCTATGTCAAACCTATAGGATATATTACTCCAATGCGCAGAGCCTATTAGGGAAATAGGAGCTACACTACATGGCGCCCAACGGTTTGGTAAGGCGGTAATTCAACGTTAGATACTGAGTAACTCAGCCGTGCTTTTTCTCTCAGAGACCCCTACCCATATACTCCAAAAGACGTCTGGAGTGGGCAGGGTTAAGTATCCACCACGGCTACATAGGGAAACACCCTATATATTAGCTGTTTGGTTTGCTCAACGTTGAAGGATACAGTGTTCCAAAATATTGTGCACCTAATCTTTGTTTCCTTGAAACTTGTTCTACATTTTTCAAAAAACAAAAATGCCTGATTCCGACAATGACGCCGGAAACAGTGGAGCTGCGGCTGATCCAGCCCAAGCAGCAGTTTTTAACATTACAGGTTTAAATGAAACCGAGGAGGGTGTCATAAACATCGCTCCAAACTTAAGAAGAGCCATCACTCTAAAACTCATAAAACATGGCCTACCACCAAGAGGCGGTAGAGCAGTTTTCGTGATAGAGGCACACGAATCCTTTCAGACAGAGGTATTCTATTCATGGATAGTATTCCCAGAATCAAATCCACTAACAAAAATGTTTCACTTCTTTAAACAAGATGAAGCACCAGAGGAATATATTCCTTTCGAGGATATTGAAATTTCACTCACATACCAGGAGCATAATCTCTGGTTTAAAGGCGCCCTAAAACATCACAAAAACATTACCAGGCTCGGTCCACTAGGTAGACCAGGAGCAACATGGCCGATTCTAGCCGGCTACACACCTCATCCTGACATTGAAGAGATGTCAGACGAGGATTTACTTACTCAACTCACAGAGTTAATAAAAATCTACAGACAATTGGTCCAATATGTCATGCGGACTTTCACAGTCCAGCAACCATTGACACTTCCAAATCCAACTCCCCAACAGGGGAATACACTAAAAATTACACCACAGACTCTATACGCAGTCATGGGTAAAATGCCCACAAAACGTGAGCAAATTCCATTTTGGATAGCTCAAAAAATTACTCAAATCGAAGCAGTATTTCCAAATACTAGCCCGTATGAGAAACACAGAATACTGACAATCAGTTTACCAATGGGGATCACACCACAACTGGAAGACTCCACCACTTGGGGCTCAGTCTTTGCTGCCATCTATACTAAAACACATGGCATTCCGTCAATTGCGGTAATACCTGATGTCCTGAAACAAATTCAAAACGAATACGGGGCAGAGCCTGCTCTAAATTTAGGTATGAAATTACTGAAAAATTTCGACCAGGTCTCAACAATAATATTATCTAATATTAAAGGGAGGCAGCAGCAGTGGCGATCCGCCAAAAATTAAGGGAATTTGATGTTACAGAACATCAAACTGAGCTACCCAGAATAATTGAACAATCTTATGCAGAATTAGGCAGAGATAGTTTGGGTGGAAGACCAGTGAAGCCGAAGCTATCTGAAAGTCCTGAGAAGGACTCAATTAAACAAACTCCTACATCTTCTAAAAAGAAGTGGGAGACTAATAAACAAAATTCAAATGAGAAACGTTCTCAATCCCGAGGTAGGTCTCCTCAAAAGGAGCCCTCTGAAAGGAGGTATAACCTCAGGAATAGGGATAATTTGAGAAAGCCTGACAGGTATCAAGATACTGATAAACGTTCCTCTCGTCCCTTTCAGATCTCATCACAGACTTCGGAAAGAAGAGGACGATCGGAACATAGAGAAGAACGCGTGAAATCGAAAGACGACAAACACGCTCCAAAAACTAAAGCAAAACCTCAATTCTCCAAAAAGAAAGTAGCAGGTCTGAAAATCAGACATGCCGAGAATACTGAGAACACAACTCAAGAACGGAGAATGGGCTCAGACAATGCTGGACAGTGCAGCAGAAGTCACAATAGCTCGCCAGAACCTGAAGGAACTTCTGGAGATAGTGGACTTGAATGAGTACATCACAGTTGAGACTGTAGACACCAGGGTTAGTACTCCACAAACGTTATATGAAATAACTCTCCGGATGGAGGGAGACAAACCTAAGACAGGTGAAAGCACTTTTTTGGGAAAGACTATCAAAGGGCTATGACATACTTCTAGCAGAAAAGGACTTGCCACCACAATTTGTCAGGGAGTGCCCACACGGCGAGGACATTATTATGCCTGCCTTCTCCAACCATATTCCAATTCACCTAAGATATACATATGCCAGGAAATGGGCAGTGGCCCAGGCCCCAGCATTATATAAAAATCATGTAGGATGGGATGAGGACTCACCTCACCATAAAATACATCTGAAACATGAACCAACTGCACAACGGCAGTACCCAATAAAGCAAGAAGCTAAAAAACAGGTCAGGGAGATCTTAGATCAACTTGAATATCAAGGGTGATTGAAACATGCACCTCCTCAATGAACAATCCTTTGTTTCCTGTCTCCAAACCAGACAATACATATCGTCTAGTTTTGGACTACAGACACCTAAACACTTGTTCTTAAACTTTTGCAGTGCAAAATGCACACAGCACAGCATTAATGAATAACAATGTGCGTAAAAAATATAAAACCACATTAGACATCTCAAATGGTTTCTTTTGTCAAAACATAGCACCTGAAAGCAGGTACTTAACAGCATTCTCCATAATGGGGACCCAGCGTCACTTTTGTCGACTCCCACAAGGGTTCAAGAACAGCCCAGGTTTATTCTCAGCGAGGGTAACGGAGTTACTACAAATTTATGACAATGAGGCATTGTCCTATGTCGATGACATATATCTGACGGACGATGACCTGGAAAAACACTTGAACAGGGTGAGCACCATTATACTGGGTTTCGCCTCTGAGGGCTACAAGTTCAACTTTAAAAATCCAGAATTGCCCATCTCAATGTCCTATTTCTAGGATATGAGCTTTCAAGTGAAGGCAAGAGCTTGGCAGCTAACTTTTAGAAAAGTGTGTGCTGCTCCAACCTCCAAAAACGCTAAAAACTTACAATCCATCCTGGGTTTCCTAAACTTTGGAAGAACATACATTCTAAATTACGCAGAAAGGGTTAAACCTCTCTACGCATTAATCAAACCTGATTTTTCGATCAGAAACTGGACACAGGAACACACAGAAATCTTGCGCTCACTACAGGCTAACATGTTAGCAACAAATCACTTACAAACACGCGTAAGTCAACGCAATTTGGTGATCCGAATAATTTCGGGTCAATGCGGATTCACCTACTTAACCTTCAATGAGGGTGAGAAAATACCAATCGCATACAAATCTCATTTGTACACACAAGCGGAAATGCGCTTCAGTTCAACTGAAAAAATTCTGACAGCAGTTCACACCGCTGTAGCAAAAGAAAGAGCCTTAGCCCAAGGGAAACGCATTATTGTCGTAAACCCGGTACCAGCTTTAGAAGCGGTCACAAAAGCAAGCATTCCAAATGCTAAAGCATTACATCCAAGATGGATACAATGGGTTAATTCTCTTGCTGCAACAGATGTTGAATATGTTTTTGATCCAGATTTAAAAACACAAGCATTCCTGCAATATGAACAAGAATGTCCTCTGCCTACTGAAATTCTGTCTCTCGATCAGTACGAATTCATAATTTACACTGACGGATCAGCACGACCCGCAACAGGGAGTAAGCAAGCTTACAGTGCAGCGTGTGCAATCGTTAAAGGTCGCATGCGAAATGGCATCTTCAGACCTATGGTCACTAAAACACAATCTCTAGGGGATTGTACAGCTCAGCAAGCTGAACTACAAGCATTCAAACTGGCACTTGAAAGTACAGATCGAGAATTCCCCACACTAATAGTGTGCGATTCCTTTTACTGTGTTCAGTCGTATAATGAATATATACAAAACTGGCTTGAAAATGGTTTCAAAGATGCGAAAGATGGCACAATAAAGCACAAAATGCTTTGGGAACAAGTAGTTCAGTTGAAAAACGAACTACCAAAGGCTCACGTGATCCACACACTGAGTCATCAATGTGATGGCGTTCACGTTGCAGGGAATTCATTGGCTGATGAAGCCGCAAAGGGGGCTGTTCAGACGGCTTCCGTAGCTGCGATCACTCGTTCAAAAACAAAAATAGACGGTGAGATAATGTTGGCTGTCTATGCTTCAAGCAAAAGCAGCAGTGCAGCGTTACCAAAAAAGTTTCCACTGAAGTACTCTTATGTAATTGATGCGAACAACGTTCCTTTTGCTCGAATCCCTGGAGTGGGGGATAGGGTAATTCCAAACATGGAACGTAGAGCAGCCTTGATTTATGAAACACATTTGGGGGAGGGTCTGTCACATCAAGAGATCTCTAAAACAATTTTGACGTTAAAAGAGATGTACTGGTGGCCTGGAATGAATACAGAAATTCACATATTCATCAACAACTGCTTAGACTGTAAATTACAGCGAGAGAGCCACCAGACACCATGCTGCGAATGCGGCAACCCAGTACAGACACCACTGTTAGACAGCATTAGACTATCTACGCACCTGCGTCCTACTGGACAAAGACATTCCCACAAATAATGAATCTAGGTTCCTATGGTTATGGCCTCAGCGCTCAGCTGACGCTCGAACTGTTATAAAAGATTTGCGAGTCTTTATCGGCACATACGCAATAGGCACGCTACATTCTGACCAGGGTCCTGCGTTTAGCTCTCGGGCTTACAAAGAGGCCATGGCCAGTCTGGGCGTTGCATTGCGGTACTCCTCTCCATTCCATCCTGAGGGAAATTCGGTGGTGGAAAGGAAAAACCGGGACATAAAGCAGTCTATAACAGCTAGGGTATTAGGTTCGGGTGATGGGTGGGTCAAACACCTTAATGGGGTCCAACGCTCATTGAATAATCTGCCAAGAAGTTCTCTAGGGGGTCACTCCATATGAGGTCCTATTTGGGACAAGAATGTGGGTACCAGACCTTGAACACATAGGCACAGTGGTGGAAAATAAACCCTTTGATATCAAAGATCGTTTGGCTGTTTTACAGGAACTCAATGAGTTAAGAACGAAACAAAGCAACGTATTCCTACAGCCAACCACCACTGGGGAAAATCGGCGGTCCCAGCAAGGCCTGTCTGGATTCCAAAAGTTGGGGATCTAGTCAGAGAAAAGATTGCGGACAAGAAGGAATTTGGACCTTCTTACAGACAACCAGTACCTGTCCTAGCAGTTCAAGGAACAAGAACAGTACTTCTGCCGCCCCTTGCTGGAAGAAAGGAGAAAAGATTTGTGTCCATCGAACTCATCAAACCACAGTATGTGGCCAATACTAAATAGTAGGCCTCGTGGACTCCGACCTAGTAGCAGACACACTCCTCTCGCTACTATCCAAGAGGTTCAGACTGAAAGACTGATAACAATCGAGAATTCAGCTGTAACAGATGGAGGACTAAGCAACAACGCTATGGAACTCATCCCTCTTGAACACCAAGTAACAGTTCGTCCAAATAAACCTGTCTACACCAATGTAGCAAGTGATGAACTGGTTCCAGTGATTTCTACAAATCCTGATGCAATTCCAACAATTGAAAGAACTGCTTCTGGCTATTTCATTAACTTTGATACGTTCTCAGAAGATCCGAGTGAACCTGAAACGACGCCAGCATCATTCAAATTCAAGCAGCAAGTACAAGACTTTCTTCACTTTCTGGAAAAGACTTATTTGGTTTCTCCATGGATTGAACTCTGGATTACATCTGGACTTTTGTTTTCCTGCTCTGGCTAGCTTTGGTTACAACTGTGAGCGTGCTTATAAGTGGCAGATACATCCATGTGAACACTGAAGGAAAAGGCGTGAACGTACTTTTGAAACCTCATAAATCTTCCCATCGTGAAGCAAGAGACTTGTCATCAGTGAACATCACAGCTGTTCCTATACAGGATGGTATAGTGTGGGACAAAACAGATTTTGACATCTTTGGCCCGACGGAACAATTCCACATTTGTTTAAAATTTCACTGTGATCTAATTTCGTCCAGTACCTATTCTGATGATTGGGACTTTGAGACTGTTAACGACATAATGTATGACCTAGAAAAATCTGCTGCATTTTCTAGAAATGAATATTTAGAGGGTTCATCAGACTATGAACAACTGTATTGTTATAACCACTATGGTCATCATTATTTGCATAAATCTGCATATCCAAGAAATGTGTTTATGTTTAACCAATGGGAACATTGTCCTACACCACCTAAAGGTAGTTCAAAAACATTTGCTAGTAAGTTTCCATATTTTTCAGGATACAATACATCTAATCCAGAAATGTTTTACTATAAAAATGTAAACAAGACAGGGCTGAAAATTATGTTAACTAATACAAAACAGATTTACTCTGCATTATTTAATACCCAACTGTCTAGACAGGGTTTCGACTTATGGAAAGACACAAAAACTGTCTGGGGTACTAAAGATTGGCAAGTGCAGGGGATAGAAGCTTTATTTAGAGCCTGTATCATCCCTGAACAAATAATGTTTTTGAATGAAACCATCCAACAAACATCTTGTCTTGGATTAGCCAAGATCAAGGAGATGAACACACCTTCTGTACCAACACCTGCAAGTGATAACAATACACAGGCAGTGGTGACAGTTGACAATATACTACAACTCAACAGATCTAATCCTGATTGGAAAAAATGGTTGATCTGGCCCACAGACACGAATAACTGTCAGGAAAGATTCCTGAATAAACCTCAGGGCTTTACTATTCATAGGCCAGACCCAAGATATGTCCAAAGACAACATCCGGGGGTAGTAACAACATACAGTGTAGGAAAATTATGCCTCGATTGGCTGCATAAGTCTACACTACAGGATGTGAAACAACACTTAACCTTTCTTAAAAAGGACGCAGACCTTAGGGAATTCTTGCTTGGACCAAGAAAACCGCGTCAAAAACGTTTCATATATGCCGGCATTTATGCTGCCTATAATGAGGCATGGAAAGTATCACAGATGGAGGCCGCAGAACGAATACGTGAACTTGATCGTATTAATTTAGAGAAAACACTCTCTGTGGTCGACAATGGGTTAACAACTTTTTCCTCCAGAATATATTCATTGGATGGCATTGTATCCTCTGCTATCGACATACTAGAACAAGATTTGGCGATGTTACAGCAAGGCCAATCTCAATTACGTTCTATTGTGTTATTAAGCTGGACGCCGCAATCTTTGTGAGCGGGCTATGTGCCTTGGCGTTTCATCAACACATCGACTCTGTTTGCAGAATACAATCTAACTGATAAACAGATCGAACTGGCACAAAGAGGAGCAAAGTATACAGTGCTGAGCATTGAAAAACTGGAAAAGTTACCATTCACAGTGGCAGAAAAACCAGCTACAGAATTTCTTATTCATGGCACAATAACATTACCTGTGAGTACTTTTCAGTTTCAGTATTGCCTCAGACAAATGCAAGCAGGCAAATATGAAAGGTTGGGTAAGGAATACATTAAGACATCTTGGGATTTACCGTATACATATAGATGTTGGAGTGGGGATCGTGAAGTGTTTTTGAGCGGTACACACTGTAAACGTGCACTGAGCGGTTCACTTATATGTCAGGACATTTCTTTACACGGGGCTTGTAATGGTTCTGTGGCAAATTTGTCTTGCCATCAGCAGGGTACACCAGCTGCTGTGATTAATCCAACGTTTGGACAACTTTCTAATGGGAGTTACCTCATGTTGAATGATCAGAGTTGCTGCGGCATGCTGCCAGGCATCCCATATCTAGTAACGGTCAACTCCAGGGTCACTTGCTGTATGCAAGTATTGTTTGCCCCAATAGACAGTCAGGGAATCGCCTCTATGGCCTTCGCTGAACGTCTCTTTTATAAGATTTGATACTTTGAGCAGAATGAAAGCCATGCTTTTACAGCAAACAGTGCCTTTGACCTCGGCCAAAGAAACCTATGATCTACAAGTAGCAAGGACTTCGGCTGAGATACAGACTTTAATACGTACAAACTGCCCTATACATTTCATAGAAATGATAGGACGTATCTTCAATATGTCTGATACAACCGGAATTGTACATGTATTTAAGAGCATCTGCTCCGGTCTGTTAGCACCTTTCCAGGCAATACTCTGAATCATCCCGAACTTTGCACATTCGGTGTTTGGTGGCATACCATTAATTCTAGCACTTGTTGCCGGAATTCTATTTCTCTTCCTGCTATTGCGCTATGGCCAGCCTATTCGCAGACATCACTCTGAGCGAAATGGAGAAAGCTCTCCTTGAACGAAAGTGCCGTGAGCGAATAGTACAGCTTTTGGGCATGACTCGTCTACGGGACCTTAATACAACTTGGTTCCTGTCATTCAGACCAATCTGGCAAGATTGCATCTTACCTGTTCTACGATGCCTGCTATGCGGTGAAGAATGCGTGTTGGGCACCTGTCTAACATTTCCATCAGCTACGCCAACGGATGTCGATACTCTGCTGGTCCCGATAACGGCCCATGCTCTGTGTTGTCCCCAGAGGCTACCAATCCTGATGTCCGCATTCATTGAGATCTCACAGACGCTTCCGGCTGCTGCTGAGGTACGAGAAAGATCTACAGGCACACAGGTAACAACGGACGCGAACATTGCTGCGGCAACCTATGCTGGAAGCGATGCTTCTCATCTCTGTGCAATTAATCTACTACACGAGGTGTTCCAACTGACACCAACTACAGTGGATGATGTTTTGTCTATAGAAATAGATGATCTCATGTTTACACCAGACCCGTAAACTGACTCTGATTCAGCATACAGTGTTCCAGAGATGCAGTAACAATTTGGCCTTCATTTTTCAAAACAACTTGGAACTCTACCAAAATTGAACTTTTTCCCATTTTTCAAACGAAAATGGCACTTCAATCTGCCTAAAGTAGAACTAGTTTTATAATACAGACTTCAAGGTACTTCCACGG
Source organism: Calotriton arnoldi (assembly GCA_963921515.1). NCBI lineage: Eukaryota > Metazoa > Chordata > Amphibia > Caudata > Salamandridae > Calotriton > Calotriton arnoldi. The sequence goes on from CAWUFW010005562.1 coordinate 293,234, forward strand.
ACACTTAGTCATCTTGTGTGTCTAGAACAGTTCATTAATTTTCATGACATGAAATGACTTTGATTTTTGAACAACTTATCGATCATTTTCTGTCACAAGTAAATATTACTGCTTATTTCATTCCAATTGCATTTCTTTTCGAACTTTATGCCTGAAATGAAAAGCATTTGCTTCAAATGTACAGTAACTTTTGCATTTTTTACTATGTTTTTTAATGCTTTTAAGAAATATTTTTAAATATGCGGTACTCCATTTAATGTTTAGCATTTTAAATGTTTAGCATTTTAGTATTATCGTACACACGAAAGTGGAGTGGGTGTTGTATTCCTCTTAGGGTGTCCATAAACCGGCTTTCCAGTATCATGTCCTTATATAGGCACAATTCGCCCTGCCCTTATATAGGCATAAAATCCCAGCCCTTATTTAGGCATTAAACCGTGCACTCCAAATACAGGCATGGTCTCTGACATCCGTCCACCCTAACGTCACAACGAGTTCATGAAGAACAGACCCTTGGGCTGCGGGAGTTTCCCTAGCCCAGGACTATTGATTTCTTCAAGGACTCATATATTATGCATGAACCATTATTCCTTTGGGGTTCATTCATGACGTCTTCCGCTGTCCGACCCACGTCATTGCTAACATTCTGAGGTACCTCTCAGGTATAAATATACCTTCCCTAGCCCTTGTAAACTAGAGGAGACCTCGACTTCAGAGGAGCCCGTTTCCCGGCCTGACGCACTGAGAAGACGCTGTCATCCCTGCACGCAGAGAGTCCAGCTTCCAGTGATCTGACTTCCCTTGCGGGGTGTTGGAGTTCGAGTCTGGCAAAGAGATTCCTACCTCTCTCATTCTTCAGGTATGGAGCTGACAAGAACCTAGAGGGACTCTTGGCATACTAGGCATACTAGGCTTAGACATACTCTTAGTATACCATAGTAAGGAATACTTCCTACCTCTCCCTACACCTAGGTTAGGTTAGGTACATTGGGGTAGAACTAGCTTAGAAACGCATCGTATGAGTACTCACATTTTTAGTCTGTTATTTATGTAAAAGCATATGTACTAAAAGATAATGCTCTCGCAGTATTATTTATTTCTACTGCTCACACTGTACATTATTTATCTCGCATACTGTCTTGTGATCGTAACCGCACATTTTACTTGCACTCAGAAACAAGACTGTTCAATAAATCTTTTATTGAAACGCCCGTCTATTTCTTTCTGTGTAACTTGGAGAAAACTAAGCATGCACGATTGAGCTGAGTGAAATAGTTATCTATTGTTTCCACGACTCTGGGACACGTTCTGATTCTAAAGGGAAACACAGTGGTCATGTTTTGCGGCTGCCAGAAACTACTCCCTTCTTGTTGTCAAGGAGTTTCTAGTGGCCTCTGAGCTAGCTGGCACAAGTAATTAAGTTTAATATACTCGATAGGGACATACTGACCGTAGTCCTATGTCAAACCTATAGGATATATTACTCCAATGCGCAGAGCCTATTAGGGAAATAGGAGCTACACTACAAGATAAGCCTGTCTGCTCGTGCCAAGCTACCAAGGGGGTGAGCAGGGGTTATTTTAGAAGTGTATCCCCCTTACCCTGACTAGAAGCAAGGGTCGCTATTTGGACAAAGGTACCTACCTCTGCCAACTAGAGACCCCCATTTCTAACATTGGTTCTGTGTTCATGTCACCAACTCCAGAAGTGCAGCTCCCCCAACCCTTACTCACTACTCAGCCTTGTGACAGTTCTGTCAACTTCTTCAGTTTTGGGCTTCAGGCTGGACTTGCTGCATCTTCCTCCTTAAAAGCCACCCACTTAAAAACACCGCTCTACATCCACCGACTACCGAATAAAATAGGCCAGGTGCGGTACTGCGAATCAGTAGGCGTGCAGGGAAAGGGCACACTTGTGACTAGCCCTTTTTGCAGTGAGGAAGAGGATTTTTTGCTCTATGTTCCTTGCCTCTGCCACAGATTCCTAAATTGATCCTGAAGTAGGATTATTTAAATCAGTAGAATTTGTCTGGAATAACTGCCCCTAGGAATCCCTTACTTTCTACTGCTAAACTTTATGGTGCACACCACAATATCAGACTGTTCCCCACGATCAGTTGCTGGCTTTTTAACCGAGACAACATCGAAAACCAAGCTAGGGCTACTCTGACCACTCTCTCTGACCCACTTATTTTGTTTTGTCTGCCCCCTCTGCTGTTCCTGTCAGTTTTACACTTTTGTGTCACCCTAGTAAGTGTTGTATCAGTGCATCCCTCAATAAAGGTGACAATATAGTGACCGATTGGGGATATGTCAATTTAAAATGGAGTTCAGGTAGGAAGTGAAGTTGTAAATGCACATCTTGTGCTACCTGTAAACAATGCGCACTGATTGCAAGGGAGCGCTTAGTTTTGAATGCGTCACGTAAGAATACAGCATTCCTGCCCTCAGTTTGATGCAGTGTCCTCTGCATGACGGCACACAGTTTGTATCATGGGCAGCAGGGTATATTGTCCAGAGAGCTCCCTCACCCCTGCCATGTCCTTACAACTGTGCCAAGACTCCGGGTCAGTTCTTAAGTCACCTCCCTCCGCTTTCTCCCAAACCAAACTCTCTTCTTCCAAGGTCTTTATGTCTTAGCCACGCAGCCAGACCACCCAGGTCTGCACACCGCACCAACCACAATACCCACCTGGTATGGCAGTGCTATGAGGCAGAGGCAATATTGCACTATATAAAAATGCCACATAAATCTGTGTTTTTAAATATTTCTTAATTTGTTTTTTTGCCTCAGAGGGAAAGGTCAGCCTCAAGCAGGCTGACAACTGCACAAGCTGTCTCCATTGCAGCTTCAGAAAGAATCCTACGTGCATGTGTCTGCGTCGGGGGCTAATACACCTTCATTATCCTCCTTAAGCTCTTACAATAAGCTCATTAGGGCTTTGGGCAGCCAGTCACTTGCAGCACGTCCAGGATAGCAAGATGAAGCTCCGGAGAGCTCTGCTGAGGAGGCGCGATAGCGCCACTAGAAGTGCGGTGGGTTTCCTTTTCAGGCCGTGAGTTCTGGGCTCAGAGGGATGTCATGGGCTTCAGAAGGAGGAATTCGTTAGCAGAGAACTCTTGGGCTGTGGGGACCAAGGTTCAGATGTGTGAAGAGTTCAAAATTGAGATCTTGTTCTTTCGGACAGCTGTAAATGAATGCCTTAGATGTTTAGGGAGCATTTAGGGTTTTGGCTGGAGTCCCTGGATTTTTTAAGAAAGCTTTAGGTTTACTATACAGGTTAATGTTTCTCATTTTTAAATTATTTGTACAGCACATTTCTATAATTAGTATTTCCTCCCTTCACTACTATAGTCCTGACACCTTCCATTCCTGGTTTTGAGAATTTGCAAACTAGAGATTCATTTGGCTTGTGATGCTGTAATAACTGTGGCATGTTTCAGCTTCTTTTACTGTTACCATTAATTAGGTCTTTATTGCAAATAAGTGAGTGCATTATAGTGTTTAATGTGGTTTTTTCCAGAGGTCTTACTAAATACATTGAGTGACGTCTCGGTTCTTTGGGGTGGGAGTTACAACTGAGAGACAGCTCTTCTCCATAGCTCTGTGTCAAGGGGACACCCAAAGACCACCCATCTGTTGTGAAGGTGACTGCTGCCCCCTCTTCACAGGATATGAGGGGCTGGCAATGGTATCAATGTACGATTGTAGTCAGAGAGGCAGGCATTTTTAGTCATACCCTGTGGTGAAAGGAGTTCACCAATAGTTCGGGTCACTACCTATAACAGGGGTCTTTTGCTTTCATGTGTGTTTGGTGGGTCAGTGGTGGCGTTCATGTGTGTGTGTCTGCTGCACTAGATAGGGGTTACTTTTGTACTGGTATCCGGTGTCCATCTTTCACTTTGAAGCCAGGACATCACCCCTTCCTCTCCCTTCAAAAAGCCAGTTCTCTTTGCTGGGTGAAGTTTGCTAGCCAGTCAGATCACTTTGATGTAGCTGCAGTTTCCCTGACAGGGTGAAGCCTACAACTCCCATTTCCTCTGACCTTGATCCCTTTCCCCTTGTTAAATGACCTCCCTGTCTGAATCCATTCCACATCCACCTGACCTAGCCTATCCATTACCAGGAGGTACAGCCTGGGCTGCAAGCACATCCCACGGACTGATCATGCTGTACGCTGTTACCTACAAGATTGGAGGAGCACACCAACATTCAAAGGGTGCAGCCTCAAAGAAGGGCTCGGCTTGGCCGCCAGAGGATGATTAATATTCTTCTCCTCAGCCATCACCAAGAAACTCCTATATACCTGTGCACGAGAAAAGATATTGAAGAACCAGGAGTGGAAGACTACTGCCGAGTCGTCACTTTACCTTCAGACAAGGCTGAAGTCTGAAAAGTCTGTGGATTTGCCCTGCTTCTGGACTTGTGCATAGAAAGAAAAATGTGCATGTTTGCAAAAGGGTTTGGAGTGCTTTTATCGGAAGGCGGTGACCTGATCTGCAGACTACGACCAAAGCGTCACTGACTGAAGTTCTGCATGGAGAACCTCTTGATAGACTGAGATTTCTCAGGAGTCATGAAGTCTGCTCTGGCAGCTGCTCGGGAGTCTGCCACTCCTGCTGGTGTGTGGAGCTGTTGCAGTATCCTCACAGGCTAGAAGGGTGGGGCTGAATCTTAGATCCCCTTGTATCCCTGGCAAGAGAAAGTGGCCCCAATTTCACAACCTTTCTAACTCTATCGTTTTGGAGATATTGTGGTGGTTTAAGCCTAGTCAAACTCCCTCAACCCCTGTTCATGCGTATAGCCCACTGGACTATACATTGGCCGTTTTGGGTGCCCCGATCGGCTGGTGCCCCCACCATCACAAAACTTGGATCAGTGGTTAAAAAATCTTGACTGCCTTTTCCTGAGATACAGGCCTCCCTTTTTACTGACGACCTAAAAGTCAGCTTGTGTGAACTTGTAGTTTAGTCATTCACTGTACCCTTCACAACCCAAAGGCTACTGAACTTTTGGACTCAGTTGACTGAACTTGTGCCCCCCATCAGGGGCTATTGTGACCAAAAGAAACATCACCCTAACACACCTCCAGAAGGTACCCTGGATGCACCTAGAAACATTATTTGGCAGCTTGGGCACTTCACTCTTTGGGTGGTTGACCGATTTTGCGTTCTTTAGGTGGTGATGGATGGACTGGGTTGATTTCCTTAGAATATTGCTCCAATTAAAATCATTGCAACCGAAACCAAAGGAACTCTTAGCGGGTTATTTTTTAAAGATCTAAGTCAACATGAACTGTTCCCTCACAGGATAACATTGATCACAGGGTATTGGAGACGCTCCGAGAGACGTCAGGCCTACGGATCGAGGAAACTATTAAGCATTGCCGTTTAGGGGTTTTGCTGTCCCCAAAGACAAGGAACAGAATGCAATATAAATTTGCGAACTTGAGACTGGTACTCGCTAGACGCCGCATAGCAATACACTGGACACAACCTGTGCCCCCTAAACTGCCCAGATGACTAGCGGATATGTGTGAATAAGGGGTGGCTGAAGAGCGACGTCTGCGCATAGTCCGTACGGACGAAAATGCAGAACGGGATCTAGAGACATGGGTATTATTGCTGAATAAATTACGGCCCCTGGACAGGCGGCTGTGGGACCTGATACCCATTCACAAGACTGGGACCCCTGGCACACAGACACGGAGTGGTGAAGGTTCCCCAAATAGTCCCGATAATACCAATCAACACAGAAATCTTTAGGCTTCTCAGGCGATGAGGGAACCAGGCCGGTCATGGCAGGGGGAAGAGACCCGAGATTTTATTTTGTGAGGGTGTGTGCTGCCCCCTACGGCCTGGGATGCCACTGCACTACATATTATGGGGGATGCACAGGGGCAAGGGCCCGGTACTTCGTTACCTATTACACCAAAGGTTCACTTAAGAAGGAGGAGGGATGGATATAACTAAATATCATATCGGTCCTTGATGTCAGGAGATATGAAGGAATGCTGCTCTGCCAACTGCAGCCCAGTTTCTGATTCTTCCTTTTAATAGTTCCGTGTTTATTGATAATTGTATTGCTGTTTTTCCAACAAAAAAAAATAGGGATGTGCAGCTTTTTTTAATATTGTGCCTGAAATACATGTTTTTGGCATAGCACTGTCACATGTTCAAAAAAGAAAACAAAGAAAAACATTTATATACTGTATATATGCTTATACTGTATATTGCTGCTATGTATCCTAAAATAAAAAATAAATTTAAAAAAAACATTGATCACAGGGCAGTTGATTAAAAATGTGCGTAGAAGCTAGAAACACTTTGGGGTTTTAACTCGAGGACAAAAGGTGCTAGCCACTTCTGATGTTCTTTGGGAATGTGTAATTATAGTGTAAATTAACTTACCTGTACTTAAGTCCTTTTCGTTTTGGAAGCCATGACTTGCCTGGACATTATTATTATTAAATGTTATTTAAGCTGTCTTGCTTTTTCTGCACGACAGTCAAGTGCTAAAAGGGAATGCTTGGTCCATCAGTGTACCCGCATTAATATTGACACCCTGGGTTCACGTCAATCTGTTCAGTGAAAATTCCATCTGGCAATTGCTGTTTAACTTGGCTTTAAGTGAGGGTAAAGAGGCTTGCAACGTACAGTTTGGAAGTAAGCCCCCCTGTTCATTCAGATGTCTGAAGCTTTGAGGATGTGCAGACTGGTTCTTGGCCTTTTGACACTTAGTAATGTAAGAGGGGCTTTTTGCCCATCCATCCTTTTACTTAACTTTTTTTTCTTTTTTAGCAGGATACAGTTGTGGTTGTTCAGAGGGGCCCAGAAAAGTTCTCAACAACTCCTGAAGGTGAGAATAATGAAGGCTTAAGGGAGATCACGATTTTGTTCAAGAAATACTTTCTCATGTTTTTTTTTTTTTAAACAGTTGTTTAGAAATTATTTATATTCTAAAGGTATTATGCTGAACTAATATAATGAATTTGTGTCAGGCGACTGTCTTAGATATGATAAATGACATCAAACCGGGGCAGGCCTATACCCCAGAACCTGGAGCAATAAACAATATAGAAACCGCAATGGTTCAGGGATAATATTACAAATGAAACAGTATATCACAACTTAATCAAACCAGCGATGTGAAATTGTAAGTAAAAAAACAGAAAAACAAGGTACCCACACAAATTCTTTCAAAATGGAAACGATTTTTATTTGAATTATTCTTTGCGAAACAAACAGTACCATACAAAATCCAATACATAAACAGAAAAACAACATAACAATACGTTCTCACAAGGTTTCACTAAACATACACGTATATACAAAAGACTGCAGTGTAAACAAAAACAATGGCAGAGGAATAACAATTGGAAGGTTTGTCCATATTGTAAAAAGAACAAGGTGCAATAAATGCTTCCTCTTAATTTGCCAAAGGGGAACATCGACGGCATTTCGAACTTGATGATTTGCTAGGTCATCATCAGGACACATAAAATTTAGAGCAACCTCAAAAATTTAATTTGTAGCATACAATCCAAATACCAATTTAGACAATGGTTCATGAGGTCCGAAAAATCACAACCATCTTAATTTAATTGTTTTAGGGAAACAATGTTCCCATATCACCACGTGCACGGAAAATTACACTGGTTTGGGAAAAATCAAGTTCCGTCAGTGCGTCTAAATATCAAGGCAATTCACAATTTAAACCCCGGGGAAGTCAATTTGCCTCAAGGTACTGCAACGTACTGCTGTCCGACCACCAAGGACTATATGTCCTGATGATTACCTAACAAATTATCAAGGTCGAAACGCCGTTGACGTTCCCCTTTGGTAAATCAAGAGGAAGTATTTATTGCACAATATTCCTGTTACAATACGGACAACCTTCTGATTATTCCTCGGCCATTGTTTTTGTTTACACTGCAATCTTTTGTACATACGTGTATGTTTAGGGTAACCTTGTGAGCACATATTGTTTTGTTGTTTTTCTGTTTATGTATTGAATTTCGTACTGTACTGCTTGTTTTGTTTTGCAAAGAATAATTCAAAAACCAAAAACATCTCCATTTTGATAGAATTTCTGTGTGGGTACCTTGTTTTTCTGTTTTTTGACTTAAAATTGCACATCTTTGGTTTGATTAAGTCGTGATATGCTGTTTGCTTTGTAATTTTATTTCTGAACCATTGTGGTTTCTATATTATCTTGCATAGGAAGCCAAGTGCAGCAGGTTGGCGGGACTGGTGCTTTTATAAATGTCCTAAAAGAAGTTTTACGGGCACTTTGTTGCTGCCCCGTGGACCATGGGTGGCTATTCAAAGAATTGGGGATTCTGGATGACATGAAAAATAAAACTGGTTTGGGATATCTTAGTAGCATGCTTGTGGTCAGGGGTTGTTGCTCCCACTCAAGGTTTCTCTGTGCTCCAGTGCACTAGAAATGGGACATGCCTTGGGTCTCCAGAATAATGCCATTAACCCTTGCACTCCCCTCACCCACCCTGCCTTCTAGGCATTTTCTCACCCACTTTCTTGCTCCCGTCTTCTTCTTGTCTCTTCTCTTCCTCCCATTCTATCTTCCATTCTCTTTGCTCCTTTCTGCTCATTTGTCCTCATATTATCATCCAGTCCTTTCTCCTCCTCACTCCCTTTTGTTTATCCATTACAGCTTCTGAATCGGACAATGCTGTGTTTACTCGCTTCATGAAAGCCCACCGGTGTTATGACCTGATACCTACCAGCTCCAAGCTTGTCGTGTTTGACACATCTCTGCAGGTTTGTGAACTGATGGCACTTTTGGCCTTTTGTCTCTTATTTTCTTGCACTATTTTAGATCAGGCTATAGAACTGCTTTAGATGTCTGGGAGACTATATGTTACCAAAACTTTAAACATTGTATGCATCCACGAAGTATTACAGAGCGCCATTGGTTAGATGGGCTGTCCTTCAAGACTGTGGCATGTTGTGGATTATTACATTGTCCCATTACTGTTTCCATTAAGTGCTGGTGATACAGGGGTACATGTTGCCCTTACTCTCTATGCCTCCCATTCCGCCAACTTGCTTCCCCCTTATTCATGACTCCTGCACTCCTCTCACCCCCATGTTCATCCTCATCTCCATGGTTACCTTTCTTTTCATTCCATTCACACTGGTTGCTGACTCCTTACTCATTTTAAGAAACAACTAATGCGCTGTTACTTATGGAGTGTGCCGGTAGTTTGTCAATACAAATAACTGGTATTAAATATGAACATTAGGGTTACTTCTTGAAAAACATATAGCAAATACACCTGGAGCTTCCAATTGACTATAACCATCAAAACCCTGCATTGGGATAGTTATTTAGGCTTTAGAAAAGAAGCAAAAATCATTAGACTTGCCAACTTGAATGTGCAGATTTATATGTTGAAGCCACACCCTCTCTGTGATCTTCCTTGCTCAAAATAAAAGGACAGTAAAAAATATTTGCTATTGTTCCTTTCAACCTTTAACAAAAGGACACATTAAAGGGCATGTGGTCTGTTCATATTTCTCTAGTATCTGCAGTTTGACAAGGCAGCCGTGGAAGCCGATGGAACTTTTAGCAAGGACGTGTGGTATTGCAGCCTGCTACATCAAGCATTTGAGTCTCGCACAAGATACCGCTTGTAACAGCCTAACATACTGCTGTCTGTTACAGTGAGCATTTGGGTCTGATGAAAGGGACTTCTAGTAATGCCCTATGGTACTGCAGCCTGCATCAGGAAAGTGGTGTTTAAAAAAAGTGAGATGAATTGCTGTTGCCAATGCTTGTTTTACTTATTTGTGTATTGCTGTTTTCCCCTCTGCTCTTTACTTTTCCTTGGCCCTCTTTTCCTCTGTCCAAGGCTCCAGTGGAATCTTATCCTCTGTGTTTGGTTCTACATCTTCTGCTTGTGGCTTCTGTAGCCATGTGGAAATTTTCAACACAGATTTCCTACTTGGATGGTAAATTCAGTGACCCTTTAATGTCAGCATGTGTCAGTCTTTTGTATACCTTTTGTTCTGTGGTATGCCGCACGATTGTTGGACTGTATCTGCTTTATCGTGGCGTGACTCACACTGTCCCAAACGAACTCCTTGGGTAATAAGTTTGGTTAAGTGATGTTCTGGATATTTGTATGTGATCCAGTGATATTTCCAACTATTACTGTGAGGGTGGCTAAATAGCCATCATCAATGTTCTATAGTGGAAGAGAAAAAGATGTCGTATGGCGTCCTAGTGGGCAGACAAAAATGCAACCGCAAAATTGATAAAGAACAGCATTCGCAAAGCCAATAGGTCTAGTGTTTTAAAGGCGAGTGCTGCCGTATTCACTTTGCCAGCGCTTGATTGCATTGGTGCTCTGGCACGCTTTATTTTTATCTTTTTTCCGTATTGTTCTGAAATGTCCATTGGCCATGATGGAACCGTAAAGTAAAAAAAAAAAAAGCCAAAATGGCTAACAGTGTGTCATGATATATACATGTGCATGCGTTGCGAGACGTGCACTTCTGCACACACACAATTGCCATCTTCCAATGGTAAGGAAAACCATTACGTGATGGCAGTCGTGTCAATGCTTCATGGCATGTGCATGCATGTGTTTTGAGTGCATTATTGTCGTGTGACATACTGGTGGCCATTTTAAGTCTTTATACTTTACCGTTTAATCATGGTTGACCGATATTTCAGAATAGTAAAGTAAAAATAAAGTGCTCTGGAGAGTGTAAAAGAGAAGCGAGTGACCTAGAAGCACTTTGTAGCTGGCGGGCCCTCAAAAATGTTTATCTGATAGAGACTTCTAGCCGCAGATTCCTTACGATAGAATATTTCCCAGGCGTCAGACGGGATGTGTAAATTTTCGAGCAGTACCTCTGCGTGCCGGTAGTTGGTGGTTTTTGGCTCGGCAGCGTCCACGCCGGAAGTGACGTGCGCTATCCCTATATAGGTGCCACCCCAGCGTGCTGATGTCAGTTCTTTTATTTTTGCACCAGCCGTGAAGAGCTACCCCTTGTCACTTTTTGACTGTTTTTTTTCCTCAACTTTAACAACAATTTTTTGTCCTGGTGTGACAAAGATGTCTTCTAAGAAACCTGCAGGTTCCAACCACGTAGTGCCTGTCACAGTGACAGACCCGCACTTGGTTTGTCTATGGAGCTTGGAGAGGGACCACAACTCCAAGACCTGTGAGAACTGTCACACAGTGCACCCGAAGGAGGTGAGGGAGCGCTCCCTCAAGCTCCTCGCCGACCCCGCGACATTAACGATCCCGGTCGCACAGAAGGTCCCATGACCGTTGGCAAAGCCACACCCAACAGTCATCTCGATCCAAGTTGGGTAATTCCCACTGCAAAAAGAAGTCGGAGGTCTTTGACTTCGCCATGCCTGTCTAAATCCTCAGACGAGGCGCAGGAGCGTTGGCACTCCAGGCCTCGCACCTCTGCGGAGCCTGCACCAGGGTCCGCTCCGCTCCTCCTTGACTTTTCCAGAGCTAGATTGACCCCCGCCCAAGTAAGAGGTCTTAGAGGCCATACAGAAATTTGGGCATCCTGATCCCTCTGGAGCACCTTTGGACGAACTAGGTTGAGAACGGCCCCACTGGATTTCTGCTGGGTGGTTCACCCGCAGTGCCAGTCGGGCCCCTTGGATCCGTCGCCACCCAGAAGACCGCAACCTTTCTCGGCGCCATACTGTTGCAGGCAACTGCAGACGGCAGAGACGCAGCGAAGTCCACCATCAGATGTGGACCAGATATGACTAATTCGCTGGGCAGAGCGATTTCATCGTCTGTGGCCATTAGGTGCCACGCCTGGCTGAGAACCACTGGCTTTCTGAGGAATATTCAAACTTTGCTCATGGACCTGCTCTTTGAGGGCTCTCACCTTTTTGGTGAGAAGGTGGACTCAGCGTTTGGGTGGTTTAAGGATAGCAGATCTACAGCCAGGTCCATGGCCCTATCCATAGCCCTTTGCCAACCCGAATCAGCCTTCCGCCCCTTTCGTCGATATGGAAGGGGCTCACAGCCTTGTTCATTCCCTCCTGGCCACCACGGCCAACAACCTTCCCAGCCTTTTCATGGCCAAGGACACGGTCCCCACAGACTGTGGGGCCCGTAGCCAGAGGTTGCCCCAGTCTCCACCCCCCCTCCTCCCGGCAGCTGCAGCCTCCAAACCCCTTTAGTGTTCCCTCATACCAACATGGGCATCCAGTGGGGGACAGGATACGCCATCACCTGGACCACTGGCAGTCGATAACATCCGACAAATGGATTTTACAGATCGTCCAAAAGGGCTACGCCTTCCCCTTTCTGGACACCCCTTCACCCATGCCACACAGTTACGAGCAGCCAGTGGAGGACCATCTCTCTTTGCTCCATCAGGAAGTGTTGGCTCTCTTGGCCAAGGGAGCCATTGAGAAGGGTGCAGGCATCAGAGGTAGGCCGTGGTTGCTATTACCACTACATTTCCGTGCCGAAGGACAGAGGTGTTTTGTCTATTCTAGACTTGTGCCTTCTCAGCTACTTCCTGAAAAGGAGAAGTTCAAAATGCTCACATTAGCTCAAGTCCTGTCTGTCCTGCACCCTGGAGACTGGATGATAGAACTGGACTTGAAGGAAGCATACTTCCACATTCCCGTCTTGTCTGCCCACAGACGTTACCTGCAGTTCCCAGATTGCCGTACTCTCTTTCGGCCTTACCAGTGCCCAAGGGTGCTCATGAAGGTGATGGCAGTGGTTGCAGTACAACTGCAGAGGTCAAAGATTCCAGTCTTCCCCCCTACCTCGACAATTGACTGTTGAAGGCGGGCTCGCCCCAGGCAGTCATCTCTCACCTCCAAACTATGGCGGGCCTCCTGCATTCATTGGGGTTCACTATAACCGTACCGAAGTCACATCTAACTCTCGCTGACGATCCCTTTTATTGGAGCTGTTCTGGATACAGTGCAGTTTTGGGCATATCTCCCCAAACGGCAAGTCCAGGATATTTGGGCTATGAAACTGATGTTTCAGCATTTATTCTAGATTTCAGTGAGACTGACTCTGAGGCTGTGGGGCCTCAAGGCCTCCTGTATCCTGCTAGTTACACGTGCCCGTTGGCGTATGCAGGCTCTACAGTTGTACCTGAAGTCCCAGTGGGTACAGCATCAGGGAAATCTCTCCGACATGGACCAGATCTCGGCGGGAACTGTAAAAGACCTGCAGTGGTGGCTGACTAATCGCAGTTGGGTCAACAGCAGCACCCTCTCCCTTCCCCAGCCATAGTTGACTGTAGTGACAGATGCATTAGTCCTGGACTGGCCATCTGGGAGAGGTGGAGATCCGAGGACTCGGCTCTGCAGCAGAGTCTGGGCTCCACATCAACCTGTTGGAGCTTTGGGAGACCCAATTGGCATTTAAGGCCTTTTTTTCCTCGATCAGCGGAAGTCTGGTGCAGGTATTTATGGACAACATCAACTCCATGTGCAACTGCAACAAACCAGGCAGGGTGGAGTTGTGGACCCTTTGTCAAGAGGCCCTGCGTCTCTGGACATGGCTGGAACGTCAGGGCATTTCCCTGGTGGTTCAACACCTGCTGTGCTCCCTGAATGCCGGGAGGGTGCGAGCTCAGCCATTGATGCTTAGCGGATCACAGATGGCGTCTCCATCCAGAGGTGGTGCAAGGTGTCTTTAATGAATGGGGAGAACCTTTGTTAGAGCTGTTCGCCACTGCTGAGAACACACAATGTCAGCACTTCTGCATACTGGAGTTTCCAAGGCGGCTCTCGTTTAGAGACGCTTTTTGTTTCAAGTGGCGTTCCGGCCTCCTGTATGCCTTCCCGCCGATACTTCCACTGCCCAGAGTGCTTGAAAAGATCAGGCCCAAGTCATTCTTGTGGCTCCGAATTGGGCGCGGAGAACCTGGTGTTCTGAGCTATTGAGTATGAGCATCGGTCCTCTGGACAGGCTTCCTCTTAGGAAGGATCTTCTGTCTCTACGACAGGGAAGGGTCCTGTACCCTTACTGTGCACCCTCCTCCTTCATGCTTGGAGAATGAGCGGCGAAAGTTGACAGCTTTCAACCTTCCTCCCGAAGTCTGTGATGTTATTCTGGCAACCAGATGGTATGCGCCTGTTGCTGGGACAGATTTGTGGCATGGTGTATATCCAAGGCTATTGACCCTCTCTCTGCACCCCTTTCTCAGGTTTTAATATTTGGTCTCTCTTGGGCCCGCAGGGCTCTGCTCTGAGCACAGTTAAGGGCTATTTATTAGCCATTTCAGCATTTTTGTGGTTGCCAGACTAACCTTATTGTTCAAGTCACCTGTTGTGACTAGGTTCCTTAAAAGTCTCCAACATATGTTTCTTCTCAGGCCATTCATCATGCCCAGTGGGATTTAAACGTAGTTCTGACTTTTCTGATGTGCGTGCCTTTTGAGCCACTGCACAACTGCCTGTTGCAGTTGCTAACCATAAAGGCTGCTTTCCTAGTGGCCATAACATCAGCCAGGAGGGTCAGGGAACTGCCAGCACTGTGTGAACCCTCCTTATACCACCTTTTATCCACACAAATTGGTCCTTCAAACACATGCTTTCTTCCTTCCGAAAGTAGTGACATCCATTCATATAGGCCAAAATATAACCTTGCCTACATTCTTTGCTCCGCCTCACCCTTCTAAAGAGAAGAGACACCACTGCCTGAACGAAAAAGAGCGCTGTCGTTCTACCTTGATTGTACCAATGAGTTCCGGTTGGACGATCAACTCTTAGTAGGATATGTTGGAGCTAAGAAGGGGAAGGCCATGCAGAAACGGGCCATCTCACAATGGCTAGTGCTCTGTATAAAGAACTGCTACACACTGGCCAAAAAGCAACTCCCTGAGGGCTTGAGTGCTCATTCAATCAGAGCCAAGGCTGTGACCACTTCATTAACTCAGAGTCCCTGTCCTGGACATCTGTCAGGCAGCTATATGGGCATCTCGACACACGTTTACCAAACACTAATGTCTGGACAGTCAGGTCCTTAGTGATGAGCACTTTGCCTGTTTGGTCCTACAGGACATTTTGGTCTAAATCGGTTTCACAGACCCACCTCCGGGGAGGCATGTTTATGGATTTATAAAGCGCATGGCTGCCCAAAGGCTTCCCAGCGCTGAGGAGAAGGTGCTGTCAGGGAGAAGGGGAGTTATGAAGGGAAGAGCCATGTTTTTAATTTTTTCCTAAAGATTAGTTCATCTCTTAATAGTCGCAATTCTTTGGGTAAAGAGTTCCACAGACTGGGGGCCAAGTGTGAGAAAGATCTTCCTTCCCATCTAGAGCTCTTTATTCTTGTCATCTTCTAGAGTAGATCTGAGGAGGATCTCTGAGACCTACCAGGAACATTTGGAGTGACGAGTTCTCAGTAGGACTGGACCCTTGTTGTTCATGGCTTTGTGGGCTGTACACATAGATTTGAATTTGATCCTGGCTTGGATCGGGAGCCAGTGCAGCATTTTCAGTGCGGCTTTTGCTGAGTCATGTCTGGAAATGCCACGAAGAATCCTGACTGCGGTGTTTTGAATCACGTGTAGTCGGTTCACTACATATTTGGGGGAGCCCATATAGAGGGAGTTACTGTAGTCCAGCCGTGACACTACCAAGGCCTGACGGTTCTTCTGGTCTGCTCAGGGATAAGAGGTAGGATCTTCCGAATCATGCGGAGTATCCCAAAACAGGTGGCTGACCGTTTTCTGGCTTGTATCTCCATAGAAAGACTGTGGTCTAGCCACATTCCCAGGTTTTTTATCGAATTGTTAGGAATAGGGGGACTGCCTAGTTCTGGTGGCCAGCCAATGCTGTTTCTGGGCACAGAGTTATTTCCCAGGAACATCAGTTCTGTTTTTATCTCCATTCAATTTTAGCCGGCACCTGGTCATCCATTCTGCTACTTTTTTCATGCAGGGGGCCAATTGGTTATGATTGGACTGAGGGTCCTCCCCCACCGATAATACCAACTGAGTATCATCTGCGTATGATACGATGGATAGACCAAAATTCTGCACTATATCAGCCAAAGGTTGCATGTAAAGATTGAAAAAGGTGGGACTCGGGGCAGATCCCTGAGGGACTCCACATGATACCTGTAGGACTTCTGAAAAGTGCTCGCTTTCCATTATCTGGAAGGATCTATCTACTAAGAATGAGGACAGCCAGTTTAGAGCACTGTTTCTAATTGTCTCTTGTGTAAGAGAGAGCGAGAGAAGTTCTGATGTAGTGGTGAGTGTTACATTACCACCCTGCAGAAGGATGTGTGGGGGGAACCTGGTCAAGGGGGGAGCCTGATTTAATATTCCTCAAGCTCATGGTCGTGGATTCCTCACTTAACATAGGGAAATGATCTAAGATTGGCCCTATAGCCATTCCCAGAGGATCATGGATTCCTGATTGGGCATCTGTGCTGTCTATATCAGTGCTCCCTTGAATGGAGTTATAGATCTTCTTCACCTTGTTTTTGAAAAAAGGTCGCAAGCTAGTTACATCTCTCTTTAGAGGATGATTATGGGGAGGTTTCCTGTTCTGAGGAAGTTAGGGATCAAACGACCTTAAAAAGTTCCTTAGAGGGGGGCGTGGCCAACTGTCGGTGAAGATGGCCGCACTGTAGCGCGGCTCCGGCCTGATCCCCACTAATCCCCCGAAAATCCGCAAAAATATCTGTGTCAGCAAACGTTTCGCCCTTGGAAGTGGCGGTGCGTGGGTCGGCGGTCCGGGTCCAGCACGGAACCGATGCCGGAGAACCGCCAGAGAGTGAATGCGAGTTGCGACCTGCCCGAAGGATTGCAGCCCCGGCGTTGCGTATGCCCGCGGCCGAGCGGGAGAGGCCAGAGCTCAAATTGAAAGCAAGGGGCCCATCCGGATCCTGGGAGAGAGGACCCTGTGCGGCGGTGAGTCAGGAGGGCTCACTACGCTAAGGTGAACACCGCGAAAACGGCAATTGGGAAGCGGCGCAAGGGCGCTCGAATTTGCACTACTGTCTGCTGCGCAGTGAGGGCTGTGGACGCCCAGGACGACCGGAGCTCGCACTCTGTGGTGCTCGCATACTAGAGGGTGCCAGGCTGAGCACCGCTGCAAGTATTTCGCTGTGGGGCATGGTACAGACGCCCTTGCGGACCCACAGTGATCAACAATTGAACCAGATCTGAGCATGTGGTCATGCACTGCTAGATAGTGGGCAGGAGGGCGGGGCCCACAGCCCAGTGGAAGCCTTCATTATTAACTACCATTGCTGGCACCGTCTATTTGCTGGAGCTGAGCCGGCACGTGGAGCCCCCGTCTCACCAGTCCATAACTCCTTGCTGGCGCTGACCGGCCCTACTTGATTCACACTCCTGCAGTACCATCTCCGAAGACGGGGAGGAAAGGTGGTGGCGCGCTCTGTTGACCGGGGGTATTGCCTGCCGGCATCGTTGGGGGAGTGGTGACCCAGTGGAGTAAGCCAACAGGCCGCCGGGGGACTGACACCGGGCAGGCGGTGGTGAAGCCCCGGGACACCTGCAACTCCCCCCCCCCCCCTTATGTGTCACTGTCCGGACGCCTGGGTGGTATCGCATGTCCAGCAGCAAAGGAAGGCAATTGGGATTCCCACCAGCCCAAATTGGATAAAATGGCGTGGCTAAAGAACCATGAGAAGCCCGAGACACAAGTGGATACACCACCTGGAATCAGTGATACGCCATCGGCACCAAAGGACCCTACCCTACAAGACATCCTCACAGCCATCACTGCGGTACGTACTTCCTTAGAATCACGTATTGATTCCGTCTCCATCGAAGTTGGCCTCATCAGGGAGGATTTTCGTAAAATGAGCGACCGTGTGGCGGAGGTGGAAGAAGTAACTCAGACCCTGGTTGCCACGTCCAAGGACTTGGAGAAGCAGGTCCAGGAACTGCAGAATACTAGCCGAGCACTCGCAGACCAATTGGATGAGCACGAAGGAAGAGCCAGAAGGAACAACGTGCAAATTATTGGAATTCCCGAGAGGGCGGAGGGCCAGGCAGTTGACTTATTAGTGGAAGAACTAATCACGCAGCGGCTTCAGCCTAAAACTCTCTCCCAGTACTTTTCGATTGAACGTGCTCACCGGGTCCCGGGAGGCAAACCCAAGCCTGGACAACCCCCCAGACCCATAGTGGCCAGAGTGTTCAACTTCCGTGGCAGGGATATAATCCTGCAAACTGCGCGCTGTGCTCCGCCGATCAAGATTGACAATAGCACCATCATGTTTTTCCCAGACTTCACCCTGAGGGTCCAAAAACAGCGCAGAAGTTTCCTGGAAGTCAAGAAGGCCCTAAGGGACAAAGAGTTACAATACGCAATGTTGTTCCCAGAGAGACTAAGGGTGGAGGCCGAGGGCAAAGCGTGGTTCTTCGCAGAACCAGAGGCGGTCTGGGAGCGGCTGGATGGCTGGAGACAGATTGGAGGTATGCTTATTTTTTTGTGGGTCGGTTGATTCTTGGCCTGTCTTTTTGAGTAAACTGTTCTGCCACTAGGTTGAACCAAGCAAAACCAAAGGGGATGATGGACGGAGTGTTGACATTACAAGCACTCGCCCCCAGTCAACTGATCTGGGTTTAATCCATCATCATTCTTTAGCTCACTCTGCCACCCCAGTTCAGACATGGCCATATGCAAATCAGTCTGACCCTGTGCCTCATGGGAACAGTCCAGCCCGAACTGCCAAGCCATGTCTTCCCTGGACCGGAAACAAGCATCCTGGGACCGGGTATTCCCAGACGTGGGTCCCTTGCTCACTGTGCCACTGGATTCAAGCTAGCCTGGCTGAAGAAGGGTGACATACCCTGAAACCGGTCCCAGGATGCTTGTTTCCGGTCCAGGGAGGACCTGGCCTGGCAGTTCGGTCTGGACTGTTCCCATGGGGCACAGGGTCAAGACTGATTTGCATATGGCTGGGTCCAAACTGGGGTGGCGTAGTGGGCAAAAGAACGATGGATTTAACCCAGATCTTTTGACTGGGGAGAATGTTTGCATTGTCAGCATTCCGTCCATCATTTGTTTGCTGTAACACTTTTCGCCCTAAGTGGGATGGGTATTCTCAGACGTGGGTCCCTTGCTCACTGTGCCACTGGATTCAAGCTAGCCTGGCTGAAGAAGGGTGACATACCATGAAACCGGTCCCAGGATGCTTGTTTCCGGTCCAGGGAGGACCTGGCCTGGCAGTTCGGTCTGGACTGTTCCCATGGGGCACAGGGTCAAGACTGATTTGCATATGGCTGGGTCCAAACTGGGGTGGCGTAGTGGGCAAAAGAACGATGGATTTAACCCAGATCTTTTGACTGGGGGAGAATGTTTGCATTGTCAGCATTCCGTCCATCATTTGTTTGCTGTAACACTAGGTTGAACCAATCTGACCATCTCTTATCTGCCTCCTCCGGATTTTCTGTCAGGCTCGGGCCCTGGGCTTCCAAGGCGCTAACCATACTATCTGGTATGGTTCTTGGCCATTTTCTACCTGCCTTAATGGGGTTATGGACTGTATGCTGACATTGGATTTTGGCAAGGGGAAAAGGAATAAAGAAGTGGTCTGACCACGGAACTGGCAAAGGAGTCCCTACCTTTATTTTAGGTTCATTGGAGAAAATTGGGTATCTAGTCTAAGGTAAAGAACTGCGGCCATAAAGTCTCTATCAGATGAACGAGTTACTTACCTTCCGTAAAGCCTTATCAGACAGAGACTCTGTCTAGCCGCAGATTCCTTATTGACCCTCCCTTCCTCCCCGCTCTGCGAACTGATTACAGTGTGAGGGTCACCCTTCTAAGGGCTTTAGAAATTCACACCAGTTGTAAGTGTTCCTCATGACTCTGCGCTCCTGGCGTGGAATGTCACGAAAAGAAACTGATGTCGGCATTCCTGGGTGGCGCCTATATAGGCACAGCGAACGTCACTTTTGGGGCGGCCGAGGCGCCAAACGATGCCACCTAGCGACGTGCAGGGGTACTGCTTGAAAATTTATGGATCCAGTTTGACGCCTGAGGAATATTCTAATGTACGGAATCTACAGCTAGATAGACTCTCTACCAGATAAGGTGTTACCGAAGGTAAGCAACTTGTTCTGAAGGGGGCAGGCCCTTTGCAAAGATGTTTCTGTCCCTAAGCTTTTCCTGTGTTTGTGGCTTCCATGTTTTTAATCCTATGGCTTGTTACTTCTGTGATCAGTGACCAAACAGCATCTGCCTTTTCCTTTTGAGTCCATGGACCTTTTCCTGTTAGTTGTCCTCCACGCTGATCCTCTTCTTGTCTTTTACTGCACAGGTGAAAAAGGCTTTCTTTGCATTGGTGACCAATGGCGTGAGGGCTGCTCCACTCTGGGACAGCAAGAAGCAGAGCTTTGTGGGTAATTGCACTCCCTTTTAAATACAGCACACATGGCGAAGAATAGTGGGTGCTCGGGTCAAGGTGCTAAAGGTAGTCATGGGAATGATAAGAAAAGCAAATGTAGTGGTTAAAGGTCATGATTGTGGAGCGAGTACTCCTGCATTGTTCTCTGGTCATTGTCCTCAGTTCGCGTTCCCACCATTATTGGGGCTAGTAGGAGCTGAAGCCCTTTTTTATCAAAATGTATTTCTGATTCCCCAAGAGGAAAGATGTATTAATATGTTCTGCTTGTCTTACCTGGATCATATATCGGAATGTAGTTTTCCTTTTAGAAAGATGGAATTCAGACAGTGATTTCAGTTACACAGTTGGGGTAGAGTGCTTTAACAGTGTGGTTTGTGTTTGGTTATGGGTTGATGTTGTAATGGAGCATGTAATTTCAGTTGTAAGCTGGGTGCAGATATATGTGGATGGGCTGGAGCTCTGCAAGTGTGTCTATGTATTTGTGTAACTGTGCAGCATGATGCTGGAAATCTAGCTTGTGATTTCACTGTGTGTGTATCTGTGTGGTTCTCCTGAAATGCAGCACATAATTCCATTTCAGTCTTTGACAGGAGGGGGAGGTGCGTTTGTGACAGTGAGTGAAGTGTTGAAATGTAACCTGTTATTTCAGTTGCAGTCTATGTTGGTAAGGTGTGTCGGTGTTATGTGGTGGGGTTTTAAAATGGGGGGGTGGGAGAGGGGTTGTGTGTGTGTGCAGGTGCGTGTGTGTGTAAAACTGAAATTCATTTTATTTGCAGTCCGAGTCGAAATCAGGACTGGAATTCCTCATGGGGCTGATGTGTTTAAACACAGCCTTTAATTTCATTTGGGTGCGGGAGGGAAGTGTGTGAGACATTTAACAGTGCAGCTTGGGATTTCGCTTGCTTTGTGTTTGAAAATGTGAGGTAGCACTTGTGATTTTAATTGCAATCCGTAGTGGAAGCTTGAGTGGAGCTTTCGAATGCAGTTTGTGATTTGAAGTTCAGTTAATTTAAACATCTTTTCGCTTCACCCTTTTGGTGCTATACTATATTGGCTTACATTGGCAAACATACATCTTAAAACACAAAAAATGTATTGAGGATATTTGGAGTTTGATCACTCTAGTGTGTGCTAGGGTTAACTTACTTTGGGATAAAAAAGGAACTGTAATGTTGTGCCAGGGTCTAATGGACAGTACAAGCAGATTTAATGGGGGTACTTAAGTGGTAAGTAAATTGTCATACTGTCAAGCGTATTGTTTTAGGTGAACAGGTAGCTGAGTACACGTTTAAAGTGTTAAAACATTAGGGACTATTCAGAATAATTTTCGTGTCGGAGCTTTCCAAAAGACACTACCTGAGGCATTAATGTTCATAAATAGTGGAAGGTTTCTGCGACCAATTATGATGCATTGGACTTTGTTTGATTTCTACCCTTGAAACTATTTGAAGGACTTGTGACCGCGAATTACCGCGATCGATCTTTCTGTTCAGCCATGCTCTTATTTAATTTTTTATGGTATCCTTGGATTCTACAAGTTTAGTTTTATCAACATAGATGATAATTAGCTTTCTCTTGCCGTTAACCTTTCTTGTAATCTTTCTGTCATGTCTTCCTTAAGTCTCATGAGGTTCCCTTCTTTGCTGCTCTTTGTGGCTTACTCCCCTGTCCTAATCATTTTATTTAATATTTCAGCTAAAAAGCATACAAATAATAAAAACATACTTCTATACAATACTGCAAAAATAGATATAGTTACAATAGGAATACAATTAATCAAATATTTATTCAAGCAGTTATCAGTTATAAACCAAATAAGGTAATTTCAGCCGTATCGCGTTAGTCTCTAAGCTTAAGCAATATAAGATGCAACTGGAGGAAAATAATAGCTAAGTCAGTCCGGTGACATGGAACCATGTTCTCGTTAGAGGGCTTTACGTTATGCTTCCAGATTAGAGGGCGGAGCAAATGTTTCCTTAACATCTTTTTTGTACATAGCAGCATGAGGGTATTCAGTGTCTTTAGTCCGCCCAAATCACAGATACAGAGCGCTGTGCATTCCTTCTTTGCATGCCATTTTTTTGTATAGACTAAGACTAGTTAGATTCCCAGCCTGAATTTCATGTAAAGGCTTCTATTCATCTCTGGTTGTATAATGTCCACATATGGATTGTAGATTTTTAAGATCTTTGTTTCCAGGTAAAGTGATAGGCTGCCTTTTCAAGTGTTTTTTTTAAGCATAATATCAGTAGATTTCCAAAATAACCTGCTTTGATGATTTCAGCACTGAATTTGTTCATTGAGTCATTTTCGTTTTGTAGAGTGTTTGCTTCCCATAATACAAAGGAGTGATTTTAAATGGACATTAGCTGCAGGTTTTGTCCACAGTGTAGCTCAGTAAGGAACCGGTTTTAGGTAGATTGCAGATTCAATGCTATATAAGCCCAGTTCAGATAGTAAACCCTCCCTCGCGGTACCCGAGGCAAGATACAGCACAGATAGTAGGAAGAAAGTTTCAATCTTCTGTGTCTTGGTTACCTTTTTTCAAGCCCCATAAATCGCCCTCCTACATGGTTAAGTCGACTGCTTTCATTGTCATCTAGGATTGACGTGACTGAGGTTCCGCCAATGCAATTGTTTTGAGTTAAAATAACATTCAAAGTCGCTCAGCAGGCAATGCAGTGCTGGCTCTGTGCTAGGAGCACAGCATTGTGTTGTAGTGGAGCTGCTGTTGCAGAGCGATCAGCAGATTTTCAGGTATCCCTTGTTCCCTCAATGTAGACCTAAGGAGTTCTATTAACCGAGTTGAATGCTACCTTTAGGTTTCTGAATGCTAAAAACAAAGTGGATTTCTTTAGCTTCGCATACTTAATACATGTGAGGTAGAGCCTCATTTCCAGATCGAAAGTGCCTACTCTTCTCTAAAGGCCGCCTGCAGGCCAGTCATATTCTGGTCCGGTGTCATCTTAATGATTTTTGGGGCACTGGATAAGATATATTTTTAGACCACCTTTTCAGAATAACTTTGAATTTTATCACCCATTTCCTGTGCATTCAAGCCTGTAAGATGCCATTCAATATTGAATTGTTCGTTTAACATATCAGAAGAGGTAAAAAAAAAAAAAAACAGCTAAGAAACAGCAGAGTTGAGAGTACAGGTTAGGCTGGTGGTGGTTCAGCAGACTTATTGCTTTTGTTACTAGTAATGATCTATTCCTCGTTGGCATTAATATTATTAATAATGATGTTGGCAGTATTATTAATAATACTATACTGATAGAAACGAGGAGAGATGCAAGCATCTATGACCATCTCCTCCTCATTGGGTGAAATTAATTATCTGCAGCGTTTTCATCCTCATTTTGATCACATCGCGAATCCCTGTACCTGGAAAGTCAGATGAATATAAAGCTTGAGTTCTTCCTTTGCACATTAGATGGCAAACTGTTTAGAGGAGATATAAGAGCCTGGTTCAGATTTTGTGGTACCTTGTGTATGTCTACTATAGCAGGATCACTTCCTTTTGTTAGGTTGACTTGCACTAGCTCTCTTGAATAAATCAGTGGGATTAGTTATTTTTGATTATCCCGGGTCCCCTCTGCTGTGTAGTGTGGTTGGTGAGATTTAGGTCATGGTGCCTGGTTGCTATTGTGGTTAGTATTGTTATTTTTGTCAGTATTTCAAATTTGGCAGCTTTTTTGGCCTACCGGCGATCCAGGTGGCGTTTTGCTTATAAACTCAGTTGTAAAGTAGGGTAGTAGGAGATGATCATAAGGTCTCTTGCGCTCTTATTTTACATGAGATCTGATTAGAGTGCAATGAGTCTCGAAGAGTGAAGACTGAGTGGTCCTTCCCCACACTTAAGATGGTCATGACCTCCATTGGTTCTCCTTGCAACGTTGTTCTTTGTAAGCCTTAATCGTCAATTTTCCCGTTTTTAGACAGTTTATCTAAGCCTTGTCAGGCCCATAATGCTCCAAGACAATAATTATAATAATAATAAATGGTGCTATATATAGTCTAATAATTACTTCCAGGACTGATTTTGTGTCAGTTTCAATGTCAGTCTTGCTCTGATGTACTGTTCTAGATGGAAATCTGCATGAATGGGTAGAGTGTATACTGGTTATTCCCCCACATATCACTTCCATTGGTAATAATTCTCCACTTTCTGTTTTTGAATATATTCATGAATGATTGTCGGGTGGCTAAATTCCTTGTGCTGTCTCATTTTACCATGAGCCAGTTCCTGTTGACTCGTTTCTTTCTCGCTTAGAGAAACCGAGTCAGGATTGCGCATTGCAATTCTCCTATTACCATGACTAGAGAATCTGGATTTCATTAAAGACACGGAGGCTAATATTATGCATGTTTCTTTTAATGCAGTCCAAGCAGCCGCATACATCACAAAGTAGAAGGTTCCAGAACAGAACATTAGAAACAAATAATAGGCATGAGCTAACAACAATCTGCCTCTTTTAAATGTGGTGGAGAAGAGAATAAGTCCACGAATTTTAATCTTCTAAACGATTCTCAGATGGTCAAGACGAAGGAGAAAGACAAACGGAGGAGGACCCAAAGGTCAAACGCCTCGAAATTATAGAAGGTTACCTGAAAAGAGAGAGAAGTAAATGCCTCCAGAAAGGGGACACACTATAAAAGTTAACAAGTTATTAAATGAATTATGAGACATTGAAAACAGAGGAAATAAACATGAGCATTTATTTAATATACGCCTCAGCCATCCAAAGGGAGGGATGGGTGGGATAATGTTAGCCTCTGTGTCTTTAATGAAATCCAGATTCTCTAGTCATGGTAATAGGAGAATCGCAATTT
This sequence comes from Calotriton arnoldi, assembly GCA_963921515.1. Taxonomy (NCBI): domain Eukaryota; kingdom Metazoa; phylum Chordata; class Amphibia; order Caudata; family Salamandridae; genus Calotriton; species Calotriton arnoldi. Next base: position 318,450 of record CAWUFW010005562.1, read on the forward strand.
CATTACAAGAACGGAGGCTACATTATGCATGTTGGTAGCTTTATAAGACTACATCAGGCATGTGTTCGATAGGTTTGCAATAGTGTCGTGCAAAAGTGCTAGCATTTGACCAATCGGCAGCTTTGAGAATGTCATCCAACTTACCTCCAGACCATAGAGATTTACTGGCCATAGCACCTCTAAGAGAGTGAGCTTGAAATTTCTTCAAGTCAATACCAGCTAAATTCATGACAGTTTTAACCCATCTGGCAATAGAGGTTGAGGTTATACCTTTATGGGGTTTAACAAAGGATATAAGTAACTGGTTCACATCTTGGGCACGAAGAACAGACATTCTGCAATCATATTCTCTCATGCAATCTACTACACAAAGTTTTGGGCATAAATCAAAACGAGGATAAAAGATTGAATCAGACATAGTTTTAGTTCTTCTATATAACTCGAATTTGACACCAAGCATGTTATAGGATTTATTTGTTATTTCAAGGGCTTTGACATCAGAAACCCTTCGGCAGGAGATTAGGGATAGCAGAGTTGCAAGTTTGATGGAAAGATTTTTCTATTCAGGAGAGTATTATCCGGCCAGTTGGAGAAAAGATCTAGAATTAACTTAACGTCCCAAAGACTCTCGTATTTGGGTTTAGGAGGTCTTCTCAGACGAATGCTTTTCATTACTCTGCCAACAATGACATTTTTACCTACCGTTTTACCGTTGACAAGGACATGGCCAGCAGAGATAGCGTATCTATAGCAGTTGATAGATCTATAGCTGAGACCCCTTTCAAACTGTTCAACAAGGAAGTTCACTATGTCAACAATAGGTGCCTCCAAGGAATCCAGATTCCTTTCCAGGCACCAATGTACCCACCTTCTCCATATGTTGTTATATCTGTAGTGAGTGCCTGGGGCCCAAGACTCACCGAGGAGAGCTGCAGCAGCAGTCGACGAAAGTCCTGAGATTTCATTGGATCTCCTGACACTCACCAGGCAAGAAGGGTTAAACTCCCGCTCTGAATTAGGGGATGACCTCCTCCATCTATGTCTGTTAGAAGATTCTCTTGGGTAGGAATTAAGAAGTGGGGTTGCAAGCTAGTTCTAGAGCGGTGGGAAACCAGGCCTGGGATGGCCAGAAGGGAGTTATTAGGACAAGGTAGCACTTGTCCAGTCTCACTTTCTGTAGAACTCTCTGGATCATGGCAAAGGGAGGGAAGGCGTACGCTTTGACTCCTTTCCAAGACTGTAGGAAGGCGTTCACTGCCAGAGCACCCGGGTTGGGCATCCAGCTGAAGTATTTCTCTAATTGAAAGGTTAATCTGCTCGCAAAGAGGTCTATCTCTAGGGGTCCCCAAATCCTGTTCAGAGATCTGAACACAGAAACATTGAGTTTCTAATCGCTGTGGTCTAGTAGGAACCTTGAATTCCAGTCCGCGGAGATGTTCGATTTCCCTGGGAGGTATTCCGCTCTGAGAGCGATTTTGTGTTCCAGACAGAACATCCAAAGTTTTTTGGCTAAATTCGAGAGGTCCGCAGATTTGGTACCTCCCAGACGATTTATATAGGCTACTGCGGACATGTTGTCCATCTTTAAGATGACTGACCTTCCCTGAAGAGAGTGTCTGAAGCTCATCAAGGCGTAAAGACCAGCTGTTAGTTCCAAGTAATTTATGTGGTGATAGGACTCCTCCTGCAACCAGATACCGCCGGTGTTCTGATCGAGAAGGCAAGCTCCCCAGCCATGAAGGCTCGCATCTGATTCTAAAACAAACTCTGGTATTGAGCCAAAAATTGCTTTGCCATTCCATGCGTCTAGGTTCTCGAGCCACCAGGCTAGTTCCGACCTGGCTTCCTGATCTAGAGTAACACGATCTCCGTACCAAAGGCCAGATCTTAGTGCTCTCGCTTTTACCCTTTGGAGGGCTCGATAGTTTAGGGGGTCCGGAAAGATGGCTTGGATGGAGGAGGAGAGGAGACCCAGAAGTCTGGCTAGCTCCCTCAGAGATAAATCTTCCTGTTTCAGGACATGTCTTATTTCCTTCCTGATTTTGGTTATCTTCTTTGAAGGGAGTAAAAGGAGACATCTCGATGTATCTACGGTGAAACCTAGGAACTCTAGGGTTCTGGAAGGGGTCAAGATTGATTTTTCTTTGTTTATGATGAACCCTAAGCTTTGTAGAAGGTTCATAACGGTCTTCAGATCTTGGACTATCTGTGAGAGGTCTTGGGACATTATAAGGATGTCGTCTAGGTATACAATTAGACGGATACCTTTTTCTCTTAGGGAAGATTCGACTGTTCTCATGACCTTGGTGAAACACCATGGGGCAGAGGATAGTCCGAAAGGAAGTGCCTGGAATTGGTATAGGTGGTTTTTCCACATGAATTGGAGAAAGGGTTGATGGATTTTGGCCATTGGGATGGTGAAGTATGCATCTTTTAGGTCCAGTTTGACTAGCCAGTCTCCCTCTAGTAATAGATCCCTTAAGAGGTGGATGCCCTCCATTTTGAAGTGTCTGTAAACCAAATATTTGTTTAGTTCTCTTAAGTTTATCACGGGTCTCCAACCCTTGTCTTTTTTCTCTACGAGAAAGAGTGTGCTTATAAATCTCAAACTTTCCAGTGGAACCTCTATTATAGCTCCTTTCTGAAGCATGGAGGAGATCTCCTCCTCTACTATTTTCTGTTGATCTAGGGAGAGCGGGATGTCTCTCGGGAAAGAGGTTTGTGTGGGAGTTTCCAGAAAGTCTATCATAAAACCCTTGACGGTGTTTAATATCCAAGGGTCCTGAGTAATTAATCTCCAATTCTGATAGAAGAATTTGAGTCTGCCTCCCACCTTTAGGGGGAAAGAAGGGGAAAGGGGAATAGTACTCACTTGATGGGTTGGTGGTGTTGGTGGGTCCACGTGATCTAAATCCTCTGTTGCGAGGCCCTCTCCCTCTTTGGGGGTAGAATTTACAGCGCACACATTTACAGCACAGATTAACGCACTTAGAATCACTGCTCTTGTCTGTTTTTTTGTCTTTTGCTTGAAAGGGCATATTTAAGGGCATTTGTGATATGCTTCTTTTGGACCATGTCATCAAACCCCAGGGGAAGAGAAAGTTGCTTTTGGTTAAGTGTTTTAGAGTGCTTTGTGAGCTGTGACATACTGCAAGAAGAGGTCTCTTTGATCAGTTTCGGTAAGTTGGCAAGCTTGCTCGCACTCCCCTTACATCCATCTCTTCTATTCCTAGAACCCCTTCAGTGTGCTTCCTACCCCAATTTCTTTGCTCTTTCCCATGATTAGTGTGCACATGGGTAAAGAAAGATTGCTTTCTTCAGATGCTAAAAAACATCATTGCCTATATATGAATATTATGTTTAACTCCTGCTTATACCCTATCAAGTTGTATCAGGCATGACCAACAAAGCAAGCATAGTGACAGTACAGTCGCTGAGAAAAAGATGCATCAACTGAGTTACCCAAACCCCGCATGCTGCCTCCACTTAACCCCAGTGTCCCTGGGAAACACAGAGTGGACTCCTCCTTCAGGGATGTTTGTCATTCAACTGTATGAAAATAGAGTTCCTGAAGAAAAATATTTAGAAGTGTGTGAAGAACCTAACCCTTGCCTTTTTAGTTCTCGCCCACCGACCACTCTTAACTGTTTGTTTGCAAAAGACCTCTTGAGGACCATTTCATAAACTTAATGGGATTAGAGCCTACCTATTTCTTACCATTGGTTGGCTTTGTTGTCACTCATTTGTTTGCTTCTTATTTGATGGCTCTCCTTCCTCCTCTTTTGATTGTCCCTCCCATGGAGCATAGTCTCTTTACCATCCTTTTGATTGGATAACTTGTATCCTGCCACCACTAACATTCAGGGAACTACTTTTTTTCCTTTTTCAGTCAGCACTCAATGAAAGTGGATATGTTTTCTTGCTCTCTCCCTCGTGTGCTGCTCCAACCAAATACCTCCCCTACATCGCTTTTCATTTGGTGCTCCCTCCTCTACCCACCCGCACCTCATCGATTGCTTAACCCCACCCCATTGATTTTTTTTACCTTTTTCATTTTTCCTCCCATCCAAGCCTCCTCCATTGCTCCCCTGCCCACGCAATGTTGCTTCAGCCAGTTTCCTTCTCTCCCCCCCCTGCTCCTCCACTTCACTTATTTTTTCATTTTCAGTTATTGGAGTGCCCAGCTACATTTCTTTTTCCCTATGCTGCACAGCATCAGCAAAAATCATTGGCAAAGCCAATACATCAGAAAAGCGTGCTCCATTGGTTTTGCCAGTGGTTCTTTTCATTTACAGGCTACAAATGTGCCACAGGTGTGTTAAACATAGTTGAGCCCTCTTTAGCCAGCCTGGGCCTGTATTTAAGGCTCCAATTGGTCTGTGTATTTCATTGTTCCTCCCCTTGTATGTACCTCTTGATCTTCCTCCCTCCTGGTCCCATTTGTAATCCATCTGCCACTTCCACTCCTACAGATTCCTCTTTACCTTCCTTCCAATGCCTACATGTTTACCTTCCAGGTAAAGGGGGCACTATTAAGAGCAATGTCTTGTGATTTATTGGTTTGGGCCTGACCGGGCTATTAGCCAGAACCCCTGCTTTTTCACTCCTCTAAAATTCTCCTTGATCCTTGTCTCAGTAACATAAATGCATTAATTCCTCATAGTCATTGACTGAGCTTGGCTTACATAGCTGTACCCACTTAAAGAGTTTGTGCGAGCACCTCTCCTGGGTTAACATCATAGATTGTGATCTGTGGCCGAATAGAGAATGTCAAGTTCTATTATTTGATCTTACAAGAACAGTTAGCTGTTAACCGGACTTTTCAGCAGCCCGCAGCCACAGGTTACTGATCAACCTTGGCCTTTGTAATCAATCCACGAACACCTGCGAACATTTTGAGTGCCTCCCATTTTCCCTCACATTGGTCCTGATGAAGACCCCACCCCTAAGGCGAAGTCTCCTGTTCTATATAGGGGTCGAAACGTCGACAGTGTTTTGTTTTGTTGTCAAACATAGATGACAGAGATTTTATATCTGCATCTAACTAATTATGTTATGATTTGTCATATATGTGCATGCCAGGTGTCTGGCTGGATAGGTTGTAAATATTGATTGCTGATGTATTTAATGCGCACTACCTTCCCTCTTCACATCACTCTCACAAATCCCTCCCATGCACTTGCCACCCCACCCTTTGTGCACCTATTTCAAAATGTTTAAACGTGAAATACATTGTGCTTTATGACTTGATTTACTCTAATCTTGTGATGAAATAAAATCACAACCATTTTTGGAATGATTTAATGGTGATGTCGAACTTTGACTAAATAACGAAGATCATTTCTTGTATTTTTATGTTGTGCAACTGTTCACCACTGTGACACTAATTTTTGTACCACAATATACCCGGGTCCAGTGGCCTTTCGGGTTACCCCATTGCTATAACTCTAGTATTTGATCTTGCCACTCCAGTTTGTACTTTTAAGTGTTTATACTATGGCTGATTTTCTATTTGGGCCCCTCTCTTCTTCCTCACTGAACTCTATATAGTTTTCTCTGGTAGTTTAACTGTACTACTAGAGCTTCTACGTCTGTCCCTCAGGTGAGTACCCTTTATAATACTCCTTTAGTGGCTTAAAATGGCCTCTATGTAATACTTTCTTATTAGCTTAACATTGCTCCATGTGATTAAGGCTTCTGTCGCTCCTGGGTAGACTCAATGTAGTTTTTCAATGGTGGCTTAACAGTGCCTCCCGTGTTTCACTTATAGTTGGCTTCCATATGCTATGCATTTCTGGTTTACCCCACTGGGGCACCTCAATGACTGTTCTAGTTACGTTGCAGTTCACTTCTTAAAATGGTAAATGACTTGCATGCTCACCTGTTCTGACACTTCTTTGCACATGCCATAGTTGTGTAGCCGCGTTTTGCTGCATCATGCTTATTCCACCTTGTATATATCTCGCCCCATTTGTCTCAAAATGGCCAAATTACAAGCAAAACCCTTTCAACCCTGCACTCCAAAGGACACCCAAGAACCAACCCAAATCAGAGGACCGCATGACCTCATCAGCGGTTTCAGATGCTGTTTAAATTATACAAACGAAATGGCTAGAACTGAACCTTCATAAAGCCCTGTGGGCCTAGCAAGGACTAGGAAAGTGCTACACAAATACTAATACAATACATTGTGGCTTAAAAAAATAAGCATCTTTGAAAAGGTAAAAGCAGAGATGGCAGGCTGGGGGTTAACATCTCTCTGTCTGGTATAATCTCAGCATCCCAGCCACTGCCTTTGTGACTTGGCCTTTCTGTTGGGATCTGGAACCCTCCAGCATTACAGAAACACTGACTATCACACTGCATGCACTGCCTGCATGTCGCTCGGCGCTGCCTAAAGTTAGCTTCCATAGACCCACGTTCAGCTCCTTGCACTCCGACTTTGCCGCAGGTTTCCAGTGGCCGGGCCCCAGAGCACCAGCCATCTTACTCTTAGTGGGTCTGTGATATCAATGTCGGGGGCAGTTACCAGGAGCGGGCATAGGTAATTTACTTTCAGTATATACGGGGAGATGTGACACGACCTCAACATAATCTCCTACGCCGACGACACTCAACTGATCCTCTCCCTCACCAAGGACCCCCTCACCGCCAAATCCAACCTCCATGAAGGAATGAAGGCCGTCGCCGATTGGATGAAGATCAGCCGACTAAAACTGAACACGGACAAGACAGAGGTCCTCATCCTCGGCTCCAACCCCTCAGCCTGGGACGACTCCTGGTGGCCAACGACACTGGGAGCAGCCCCGACACCCACCGACCACGCACGCAACCTGGGAGTCATCCTCGACTCAACGCTCTCCATGGCCAAGCAAGTCAACGCAGTCTCCTCCTCCTGCTTCAACACCCTCCGCATGCCTCGCAAGATCTACAGGTGGATCCCGACAGATACAAGAAGAACAGTCACCCAGGCCCTCGTCAGTAGCAGACTTGACTATGGGAACGCCCTCTACGCGGGAGCCCGGCCAAGCTCATCAAGCGACTGCAACGCATACAAACGCCTCCGCACGCCTGATCCTCGATGTACCACGCCACAGCCACATCACCCCCCACCTGAGGAACCTGCACTGGCTCCCCGTCGACAGGAGAATCTCCTTCAAACTCCTCATCCACGCACACAAGGCACTCCACAAGACTGGCCCAGCCTACCTCAACAGACGACTCCTCTTCTACGTCCCCAACCGCCAGCTCCGCTCCGCCGACCTCTCCCTCGCCACCGTCCCCGCATTCGAAGAACAACCACCGGCGGCAGATCCTTCTCCCACCTCGCCGCCAAGACCTGGAACACCCTTCCACTAAGCCTACGACAGACCCAAGACCTGCTGACCTTCAGGAGGCTACTCAAGACCTGGTTGTTCGACCAGTAGCAGCACCCCCCCCCTTTTTTTTTCTCCCCAGCGCCTTGAGACCCTCGCGGGTAAGTAGTGCGCTCTACAAATTCTGTGATTGATTGATTGATTGACACAGCAAGCTGCTCTAGGTCCCCAAGTGTGCATGCATGTGTGTCAGCTATTGTTGCATCAGGCAAGCGATTTGCAGAATTTGTTTTTTGTTTTTTGAAATATTTTTATTAACGATTTCATTTCAATAATTCATGATACATAAAAAGATCATCATTTTACCCCGATTTAAACCCCCCCCCACCAATCCCCCACCTCCCCATGCTACACCTTTACAAACAATCATTTCATAACAGTGGTACAGATCATATTACTGAATTAATAACACACTACAGATAAGGTGGAGAATAAGACATCTGGACCGATATAAATAAGTAAAAACCAAATACTATAAAGTGCATCGTGCGTGACTATCTCAGTTCCTAGATTCTATCCAGTCGATAAGTGGCCCTCCACCTCCTAAGACCCTTCCTTTTACTACGGACCCCTTTTCTTAAAAAGATTGCTTTTTCCAGGTTGCAGGATGCTAGCACCCGGGTTAACCATTGTTGAAAAACTGGTGGGTTCTTATCTAGCCATGCCGAAGCGATGCAAAATTCGAAAAATGGTCATGGCGATAAAAACCAGTTCCCTTCCGCTTGACGATCTTTTCTCCAGCTGCAACTCCCAAAAGTATCACAGCGGGGGTCAGGGATACTTGAATATTTAATTTTGCGTTAAAGAATTCTGTAATCTGGCTTTTGATGGACGTTAATGACATGCAGGTAGCAAAAATATGTACAATATCAGCCCCCCTTAGTTGACACCTGGGGCATCGTGAGCCTTTGCCGGCCCCCCATTTAATAATCCTACTGGGTATGTAGTAAAGATTAAAACAGGTTTAGGTTTTATAATACTGTACAAACAACTTTGAAGATAAAAACGTTGTTTGAACCAGAGAAAAGGTTTCCCGAAAACTAGATTCAGGGATAGCCAGTTGCTCTTGCCACTTCAAAGAGTGTTTATCTATATCGCCCTTCATTCGTTTATTGAGAAGGGAATAAATAAATCCGATGGATGGTTTGTGCCCAGCTACCAGAGTATCAACCAGATCACACCTTTGAAAACCAATCGGGCCCCCTCCCTTGCAGCATAAGAAGTCCCTGACCTGGAGGTATTTAAAAAATTCTTTCTTGTTGATATCGAATTCATTCCTGATCTCTTGGAACGACCTTACACCCATGGGAGAAAAAAAAGCCCACCTTATTTAGGCTGCTTTTCACCCACCGTAAGATGTATTGATCCCCAAACATTTCTGGCAGGTACTTCTTATTACTTAACGGGGTGTAAAAATGTAATCTCCCCAACCCAATTAGTTTACGAACCATTGACCACACTCCTAAAGGTGTTCAATAATATCTTAAAATTGTCTCTCTTGAAGTAGTTGAGCTCAATTTGCCTCCATAGGTTTCCCCACACCCCTTCACCTATCAATAGCTCAAATGGGGAGGGGAAGTGCTCACCTCCTGATTGCGAGGATGGTTTATCTTGGAGCAGGGGTCCTAAATTCTGTAGAATAGAGGCCCAATAATATAGCTTTAAGTTTGGTAGCCCCAGCCCACCTCTACCTTTAGGGAGGGTCAGGGAATTTAAAGCTCTCCTCGGTTTTGCATGTGCCCAAACAAATCGGGAGATCAATTCGAGTTTTTTAAACCAGAAATTTCCTGTCTCTAAAGGGATAGCCCGACAAAAATAAAGGATTTTAGGAAAAAAAATCATTTTAATGACACTGCATCGGTTATTTAACCTATATAACTCTTTTTTAGATTTTTCAATAAAAGGTTCAAGATTTTCTTTGATGATGCCCTCCAAGTCGGGGGTGATAGAAATGTGTTGTAATCTATTACTTGATTAGTGCATCCTCCCTATTGATGTCCTCTGCTTTGCTGCTCAGCCAATGGTGATGTCATCGGAATGTTTGGAGTGTTTGAGTTGGAGAGAGAGTCAGTTGGAATGGATGGGCTGAGCATCAAGGAGGCTGCTCCTGGTGGGGCTTAATATGGATCTAACTTGTTTCCTGTAACCAACCAACAAGAAAGTAATCTTATGAATAAATCTACTATCCTGTTCTACATCACCTGGCCTACGTACTATTCTTCATTGTAACACTGGCGACGATCTGGAAGAACCTACGCATGGACTAAGGTGGAGACTTTAAGGACTCTAAGGTAAAAGAATTTCCTTTATGAGTGAAAGCTACGTATCTCAAGCAAACTGGCACCAGAGCCCCACCAGTGACCCTGCCATCGGTCGCCCACAACTCTAGTGTGCCAGTTGCTGCTACATCGTCCCTACATTGGTTTGCTGTAACCTGCCTTGTGAGAGCATGATCTAGATATAACTTGCCTGTACTATAGTGTACTATTTCTTTTGGACTTGTGCTCGTTCTGCCATTGGATATACAAAATTTCGACCGTTTTGAAGTGTGCTCGGAAGAACTGACACCGTGGTTTAAAGATGCACAAGATGGTGATATCTCTGAACCTACTGCCTGTCTCTCTGGCATCCGCTTCTGCGAACTGTCCCTTCTGAGGTGAGGTGTTCCGGGGTATATGTCGAGCCCCGATGTTAACGGTTTGGTGTTTGTTGAACTGCTCTTGGCCCCAGTGTGACCGGACCGTCACATTTAGTAGTCGGGGGCAAAGATCGAGCCCCAGAGTATTTGTGTCACAGTTACGGAGCAAAATGAAGTTAAGTGCCTTAATTGCTCTACTTTTTACCGCATCGTTTAGATTTGCCTGCGGCAGTTATCTAAGTAGACTGTGGCCGTTGCTGTGCGCATCATTTAAAGGCCGTAACATTCTTCTCCTGAACGCGCGCATATCTTACCTTAATTGTAGGGTTGCTTGGAGTTCCAATGACAATGTTGATGACGTCTGCGGTGTTCATGATGTTGGCACACGTTTTAACTCACCTGCGTGCTTAGACCCACCCGGCACTTTTCACGCTGTGTGCCGCCATTTTAGGATTGGCGGATCACCGTGTATTCCTCTCACGTTGCCAACCACGTCTTTCGTCTGCAAGTTGCCTGTCAGCACGTCTTTTGCCAACCTCAACTGGGAACTAAACGTTTGTGGCAAAGTTGGCATCGGATTGAAAACACCATCGTACATTGAAGAACTTCAATGATGAAGTGGACTTTTATGATAAAGTGAGGAACGTGTCAAAAGCTGTTGCACCAGTAATGTGTGGTCTTCGTTGGTATAAGCACTGTTTCAACAAACCTGTAGTCCCTGTTCCAGCCGTCCAAGGCAAGGTCGTCTCAAGTGAGTTCTCGCTCACTGGTGATAATAAGAGACATGTTAGTTGTTCGTGGTGGCACATACTCAATATTTTGAGTGTTCTAATGGTTGTCTCGGATATTTGCCTTGCTCTATTTTCATACTGTGCCTTGTCATGTTTTGTTTGTTTTTCTCTTTTTGTCAAGTGGGTTTAGGGAATAGGGGGTGAGAGTGTGTGGGGACACTGATGCCATGTTGTATATGGTTGTGTAGTATATCTGGTCCTGCAATTGCATGGAATGAGGGGAGAGAATGTGTAATGTCCCTGCTCTTGTTAGTGTACGCAGTAAGGAGTTGGTTTCCTCTAGAGGTTTTGATGATACCCTGTGAATCGTTGTTGTCGTGTGAGGTGCTTGGACTGTGCGTTGTGGGTGCGCACGTGAGAAGACTCCTTCTTATGAAGCTTCTCTGACTTACCGGTTTTGGTGCTACCCTCTGAATGGTTGTTGCCTCATGATATCCTGTGAATCTTGGTTGCCTTGGATATCCTGTGAATGGTTGTTGCCTCGTGTGAGGTGCTTGGACTGTGCGTTGTGGGTGCGCACATGAGAAGACTCCTTCTTATGAAGCTTCTCTGATTTACCGGTTTTGGTGATACCCTCTGAATGGTTGTTGCCTCGTGTGAGGTGCTTGGACTGTGCGTTGTGGGTGCGCACGTGAGAAGACTCCTTTTTATGAAGCCTCTCTGACTTACCTACCGGTTTTGGTGATACCCTCTGAATGGTTGTTGCCTCGTGTGAGGTGCTTGGACTGTGCGTTGTGGGTCCGCATGTGAGAAGACTCCTTTTTGCTAAGCTTCTTTGGTTTGCCACCATTTGGTGGTTGTGGGTTACTTTTACCCGAGTGTGAGTTAACGTGGGTGTGTGTTCACCATTTTGGAGAATGGAATGTTTTTCTTGTCCTTTACCTATCTTTTCTAGGTGGGTTTGGGCATGTGATTCTTATGAATTTGTGGGACATGTGTTGTGTGTGTGTTTCACCTTACATACTATCAATATCTGTTAAAACATGTCGGAAGTGTGTGCTATGAACTTGCATACCTTAAATTTTTATTTAGTCATTATAGAGGGGGGGGATGTGTTGTAATCTATTACTTGATTAGTGCATCCTCCCTATTGATGTCCTCTGCTTTGCTGCTCAGCCAATGGTGATGTCATCGGAATGTTTGGAGTGTTTGAGTTTGAGAGAGAGTTAGTTGGAATGGATGGGCTGAGCAGCAAGGAGGCTGCTCCTGGTGGGGCTTAATATGGATCTAACTTGTTTCCTGTAACCAACCAACAAGAAAGTAATCTTATGAATAAATCCTGTTCTACATCACTTGGCCTACGTACTATTCCTCATTGTAACACTATTCCTAGATATACCGCACTTATGGCTACTCAGGGGTCCGTCAGGGAGATCTTATTATTGACCAAAATTACAGTTTTTTCCTTATTTAGCGAATAGCCCGAGATCCGCCCGAACTCACCCGCCTCCTTCTCTATCTCGACTAGTGCTGTCAATGGCTCGGGTGTGACTAGGGCTATATCGTCAACATAAGCAAGCGTTTTTTTTGTCTCCCAGCCACTACAGACCATGGGGGGGACTGCTGACATTAAACTTGAGCCTGCGAATAAATGTATCAATGTAGAGGGCAAATAGGAGTGGGGAGCATGGGCACCCCTGTCTTGCCCCCCTTGAGATCTCGAATGGTTCCGACAGCTCCCCTGCCACTAACGCCCTCGCTTCTGGTTTAACATATAGGGCCTTAATTGCTAGCTGAAACTCGGGTCCTATGTTTACCCTCTCTAGCACCGCCCACAGATAGTACCAGGAGACCCTATCGATAGCTTTCTCCGCATCCAGCAGGATCAAAGCCATAGGGTCTCCCTTTACCTGGGCTGCATCAAATAGAGTGATTACCCGTCTGATGTGGTCCGTGGTGCTTCTCCTGGGTATAAAGCCATGTTGCCATCTGGTTACAACATTGCTGATCATGGGGGACAGTCGAGAAGCGAGGATCTTTGAGTATATTTTAGAGTCTGCATTAATCAAGGTAATTGGTCTATAGGACCCGAGTTCTGTTGCCATTTTTTTTTTTTAAAAAGAAAGGCCACAATCTTGGCTTGCGACCACGAGGGTGGGGTTTTTTTCCCATTAAAAATACGAGTGAACAGGGGGCGCCAGAGAGCTCACGGCAAGATGGCCGCACATTAGTGCAGCTCCGCCGGCTGGGTCCCAGTAATCCGTAAATTATCTGTTCTCCAGCACCGGTGTCCATGAAATAAATAGCGTGTGGTGGAGTGGAAAAGATAGTGGCCCGAATGAGCCGAGCACAGTAACCGTCACCCGTCAATTTGGAAACAGATGCGAGGTGAGGCCTGGCGGCGGTGCCGTCTCTGGGAGCGAACGCGTCGAACTGCTGAGCGGCCTAGCTGCTATAAGAAAGGACACTGCGGCGAGGGCTGCTGGCGCTGACGGCGTGGTAGAAAATACTACGCCCCCGCGACGAGTGAGGGAGAGCGGAGATACACGCGGGCAGTGCGGCGGCGGCCTATACTGCAGGGCGGCAGGGGAAATAAATCGAGACCGCGGCTTCGGTCGCCGAAGTAGGCCTGCCCAGGAGGATTGCAGACGCCGTCGGTGCACAGCGAGCTGCGAATAGAAGACCATATTGTGGCAGCAGCAGCGTGTGAGTCGATCCCCATCTGGGCAGCGTTGCAGACGGAAAATTTGTGGTAGAGCGGGCCGCCCAACGGGCGCAGTCCGGGACTCAATTAATGGCGGCAAGGCCTGGGGACGGTACGCGCGTCTGCTCGCAACAATATGATGAGCCGTGAAGGTGAGCGGTAGCACCCGAGGACAGACCTAAACGCGCGAAAACGGAAGCGCAAAAGGAGGGTGTTGCTGATCAAGTGTGCCAACTGAATTGAGTAGTGATTGGGATCAGAGACTGAACCATAATTAGGCTGGGCAGCACATACTAATATCAGTAAAAAAAGTAAGGACACTGCGGCTGGGAGCTACTGGCACAGACGGCGTGGAAGAAAATAATGCGTCCCTGCGCCGAGTAAGGAAGTGCGGTGACACACGCAGGCTGAGTGGCGGTGGCCTGCACTGCCGGGCGGCGGAACAACACTCGAGACCGCGGCTTCGGGCACCGAGGTGGGCCTGCCCATGTGGTTTGTGGACGCCAGCAGAGCACAATGAGTGCGTGTTGAAGACTTTATTGTGACCACAGATGTGTGCGAGGTGATCCTTATTTGGGCAGCGTGCAGTTGCAAAATTTGTGTTGGAGCAGGCCGCGTAGCAGACGTAGACCGGTGGCAAGGCCTAGAGACAGTATGAAAGCTAGCTCGCAAAGTTATGTGGATCCTTGAAGGCGAGAAGTAGCACCCGAGGGCAGGCATCAACGCGCGAAAACCGAAACGAGTAAGGAGGGTGCCGCTGACTGAGTGTGCCAACTGTGTTGAGCTGTATTTGTGCACAGTGACCGAACTATAATAAGGCTGGGCAGCACGCACTATTAAGTTTGGAGGAAGCCTACGAGAAGCCGCTGCTGCGGGGGGCGCGCCAAGACGGGTGTGCTGCCCGCGCACTGTAGCGGCTAAGGAGAATAACACAGATTAACTTGGGCCCAGAGCCAGGAAAACCGTGTTGAGATCGTACTGTGTTGAGACGCTGCCATCAGAAGTAGTGAGCAGTCCTTCGGTGGGTGCATAGGTGATGGCCTAACTATAGTGCTGTGCGGTGTGGAAGATAGCTAGACAACCACTGGTCCGGCTGATAGACCCAACGCTGCATTGAGAAAAAGCACATGTAAAATGGTAAGAAACAAACAAAACAAAAAAATGGGCAAGTTGGATAAAACACAGTCGCGCCTGAACTTTGACCCGCGTGGGAGCGCAAAACAGTCTACAGAAGCGGGGGCGGATGGTGGGTAGAGTGAAGAACCAGCTGGAAACTGTACACTGGAAGCAACGTTACTAGCCACGCAGAACAGCCTGCAATCCATAGACGGAAAAATAGATACCCTGAATCTGCGCATAGATAACATGTCGGCGAAACTGGACAAGCAGGCCTCACGCAGTACAGAAGTTGAACAAAGAATCTCAAAAACTGAAGATGTGCTGCAAACAGTGAACACTAAAAGCCTGAATATGGAACGAGTCCTAGCGGTCATCCAGGCCAAGAATGAAGACCTGGAAGCGCGCTCCCGCATGAGCAATTTACGCATCATGGGTGTGCTAGAATCTACAAATACAGGCAAGATGTAAATATACATAGAAGAAATGCTAAAAGCACTCTTTGGCTCGGACAATCTATCTGCAGTACTGGTGGTGGAATGAGCACATCGTGCGCTCATGGCGCGACCGCCGGGGACCCAACCGCGTGCCATAATAGCGAAACTATTAAATTATCGAGAAAGAGACACCGTGTTGAGACTGGCAAGGGAGAAGGGTGAATTGCAGTACCAGAACAATCGAATCTCCTTTTACCCAGATTTTACGATGGCGGTACAATCAGCCCGCAGAGAGTTCTTGCCCATCAAGTGCCAATTACAGAAAGCCAATATAACATACGGAATGTTGTATCCGGCCCGAATGCGTATAGAGCACAAAGGCAAGCAACACACATTCGCAACGCCTAAAGCAGCCAAAGACTACTTGAAACAACTGAATGGAAACCAGAAGGCTCAGAACACCTCAGACATTGATGACGAAGAAGACTAAGTAAAAGGTGCGGTGATCAACGACTTGGCTCAGGTGAACAGATTAAGCACCACTCAGCTGACATTGTCCTTCAAAAATTCTAAAACACGCCGTAATCGACGTATAACACATTGAAGGGTGGGCAGGGCATTTGAAAAGCCTAAACATGTCTTGATTAATGAAGGGAAGGAGAATGGTTGAAACAATGCATTGCGGGACTCGTAGGAATAAGGATAGTGAATTCAAAAGGACGTAGATTAATGGGATTGGCGGATGAAGAGGGGAGGAGTTATTTGACATTAGTTAAGAAGAAGGACGGGAGTAGTGAATAGAATGCTACTTCGTTAGAAGAAGATAATTTGTTTGGAGAAAGATCGTAACGAGAGAGGATAAAGGTATGGAGGAAGGGTGATGATGTTGGTTTAAAGAGATGGGTTCTCAAAAAATATCGTCAAGCACGAGCTTAGGGGGAACGAGTAAGAAGTTAGTAATATGGAGAAATGTTAAGATTGATGTGAGACTCGTTTGGGTAACTGTTTGTAGCGTAGAGATATACGCATAGAGGGAAAACGCCGATTACTGGTTCGGAGTAAAATGTAACATGAATTCAGTAAATAACTGTTAATTATCTCGTATACACTTCAGTTTGAGTTTTTTTCAACAAAATCTAATGGTTGTTTTTTTAATACTTATAGTAAACCCCTGAAGAAGAGCTAATAAAAGCTTGAAATGCATTGGGTAGAGATGAATAATCACTATGGATGAATTTATGTATATGGCACGCGACAGAAAAAGGCCTGGAGGCATATCTGCCGTTTTGAAGCTTTGTTATACAGAAGTGCTCAACACGTAACACGATGAAATGAAAATTAATTTTTGGAATACTTTGAATAAAACGGATGAAATTTGGATGAATCGGGTATAACTTTATGTTACTTGAATTAAGCAGTGCGTCCGATCTGGAGTGGAATCACGCTTCGGTTTCCGTATGTTTATTGTGAGCCAACTGCCACGTAGGATGTGTGGTAAACTATGAATATGTGAACTATCTACGAGACTACTGGTCATGGATTAACAAGATGCCTCGCGGGACCCTGCCACCTCCGTCCATCTGGAGGGCGTTTCGGGCAGCTGGCGAACCCCCGAGAGGGAGCACCCCAGATGAATGAAACATTTGTTATAGCGCAAAACGGCTACTCTGATGAGTGTCCCGGCGCTGCCAGAAACTGTAGAAAAGCTGTAAAGTGCTGCTAGATTTTAAAAAGCCACGTTTTCAAGTGTTTCTTAAAGACTGAAACATCTAAAATGGAACGTAAGGAGACTGGGAGCCTGTACCAGGCCTGGGCCCACAAGAACCGAAAGGATCTGCCGCCCATCCGGGCTAGACGTACTTTAGGAGTGCACGCGCGGTTTGAGGAGGAGGATCTTAGGGATCGAGCAGGGATATAACGCATGGCTCGTTTGGTAAGGTATCCGGCTCCTAACCCATGAAAGGCTTTAAAAAAAACAACCAGAGCTTTGAATTTGATCCTCTCCTTCAGTCTCAACCAGTGAAGTGACTTAAGGAGGGGGGGACATCGGCGACCTTGGTTGTGGTTGGAGAATCGCCCTGGCTGCGTTGTTCTGTACCACTTGTAAGCGCTGTATAAGATAGCCTGGAAGACCCACATACAAGGCATTTGCATAGTCCAGTCTTGATGTCACCAAGGCCTGGACTACAATTTTCCTGGACTCGATTGTCAAGAGAGGAAGAAATTTTCTCAGCGTGCGCAAAATGCCAAAGCAGGTGCCAACCAGAGCCTGGACTTGAGACTTCATGGACAAGGTGTTATCCAGCAAAACTCCAAAGTTTCTTACGACTGATTGCTCAGTGTGAGGCGGCGAGTATTCTTCAGGCCACCAGGCGTTCCAGTTACTGACACCCGGTTGGCCTAAGAAAACAATCTCGGACTTATCCGAGTTGCATTTGAGCTGGTTTGCCTTCAGCCACTGGAAAACCTTTGAAAGGCAAGTCCTGATACTTGCCCCGTCAAAGTCTGCTCCTTTTCCGCAAGTGAAAATCAACTGCGTATCGTCTGCATGGGATACGATCTTAGCACCATTTGCTTCTGCTATATATGCCAGGGGGGACAAGTACAGATTAAAAAGAGTAGGGCTGAGAATAGAACCCTGGGAAACTCCGACCCTTATTCCTGGCATAGGGGCTGAAAAAGGGGGGAGCCATATCTCCTGGGCTCTGTCCTGCAGGAAAGAGTCCAACCAGGTCAATACTGTCCCACCAATTCCCAGTTTCCCCAGTCTGTCGATGAGTCTTTCGTGTGGGACAGTATCGAAAGCTGCCGACAGATCGAGTAATATCAGCACAGCCCTTCCACCCTGATCCAGCGTATCTAATATTTTCGGTTACCTCCAATAGGGCGGTCTCAGTGCTAAAAGTAGTTCGGAAGCCGGATTGGGAAGGGTGCAGCAGATTGTGCCTTTCTGCATGGTCAGATATAACTTTGACATGTTTTTCCAAAACTTTTGAAAGAGCTGGAAGAAGAGACATCGGCCTATAGTTGACTGGATCATTCTGGTTAGCCAGAGGTTTTTTCAAGAGTGGAAGAATTATGGCCTGTTTCCATCTGAGAGGTATTTTACCAGCAGAGAGAGAGGAGTTCAGTGCCATATTTACTGTGATGTTGATTGTGGGGACAAGGGAAGCGAGCACACTGTGCTGGATGAGTCCAGCACAGTGTGCTTTAATTGTTTGTACAGGATGTGTTTTGTATGTTTGCATAAAATTGTTAAGGGGGGTGTGTCTTTGGCTAGTTGGGGTTGCCGAAGTGGAGGGGGGATGTGGGTATGGTTGAGAGCAGCTAACCATTGCATAGGAGACACATACCACAAGTTGCTTGACGGACCTAGCACACAGCACATAGATCAGAGGCACCGTATTGTGATGTTGTTGATGAGCCAATGGGAGACAACATAAATGTTTTGACATGGAATATACGCGGTTTCAATAACACCCGGAAAGTTAGAATGGTGCTGCAGTTTTTAGATAGGCATAAGATTCATGTGGCACTCTTACAAGAGACGCACTTATCAAAGCAGCAAGAGTGCAAGGTGGGTTCCTGCTGGGCGATGTATCGGGCAGCTTCCTCCTACTCAGCGTACTCACGGGGGGTGCTAATACTGATTAAACGATGGACCGCTTTTGAACCTATAAAGTGTCACACTGATGAGCAGGGTAGAATGTTGTTGGTGCGTGGGAAACTAGCTGGGAAGAACATTACACTGATAAACACGTACACGCCAAATGTAGATGATCCAGAATTCTTTAGAGATGTGTGGCGTCCAATACATTGCATTGCACATGAGCATGTTCTCTGGGGAGGTGATCTTAACACATACCTAGACCTGGGCGTCGACCACTCCGCGAATACCAATTGGCAGGGCAAACAGGCAGCTAAAATCATACGGGGAGGGATGGAAGACTATGGCCTTGTGGATGCTGGAGATTGCGGAACCCCCTGAAATGCGAGGGCACATTTGTTTCATCCGTTCATGGCACCTGGTCCAGGCTGGACTACTGGTTGGTGTCCACGGAAATATGCCAGTGGATGGCAGATGTTCACCATCTCCACAAGACATTATCTGATCATGCACCGGTCTTATTAAGGTTGAAGATTCCCGGGGTAGTCCCTAGACCTTTTACCTGGTGATTCCCGCCGGCAGCCTTGTTGGATGCAGTTTATAAGGAAGAACTAAGGTTGCCAATAGAGGAATACTTCTCAAATAATGAGGGCTCAGTGGATAGCGATGGTTCCCTATGGGAGGCCTTAAAAGTAACAATACGGGGAAAATGCATCAGTTCACAAGCGGGTGTATTAAAAAGTATAAGGACCCAGCTAGCCAGTTCTGAAAAAACTTTACGCTCCCTGGAAAGGGAATATGAACAGCAGCCTACGGAGTCTAAGCTAGCTCACATTAGGGAACAATTGACTAAATTGGAGGAATTGGCGAAGCAAGAAGTGAGGTTTCTTTCTAAGCGCCATTTAGCTCGTGCATATGGGGAGGGTGGGCGACCCAGTCATACCCTCGCACAGAAGCTTAAGACACAGAGGGTGCAGGATTTAATGACTAAACTCCTAGACGAAAAAGGCAGGGAGCACTATAAGAACCCAGACATACTGAAGTTATTTACAACCTTTTATGCTAACTTGTATGGGAAAAAAAACACGGCTACAGCAGCAGAACTATGCAGTTATCTAGATGATGTTGCATTGGCATGGTTATCCCCAGGGCAGAGGGAATATCTGGTGCAGCCTATCACAGTCTATGACGTCAAGTCTCCAATACAGGCATTACCAAATGGCAAGGTACCGGGTGTGGCCGGGTTCACGGGTAAGTTTTATAAAGAATATGTTGAGTTATTGGCTCCTCGTCTACATGCGGTCTATGAGGAAGCATATGAGAATGGCATTCTACCACAGTCACTTAGAGAGGCGCTCATTATTACCTTATTAAAACCAGACAAGCCATCCGAAAAATGTGAGTAATATAGGCCTCTATCCTTAATAAACATAGATGCTAAAACTTTAGCTAAAGTGATAGCAATGAGGCTACAACCGTTGCTACCGAATATGGTGCAGCCAGACCAGTCGGGATTTATCAGTGCTAGGTCTACCACCCATAATTTGCCACTCTCTGTGCTATGCTCCACTACCTTGAACCCAATATGAAAGCTACGGCAGTGTTATTAGATGCTGCCAAGGCATTTGATTCGATTGCATGGCCGTACATGTTCACAGTGCTTGCCAGAATGGGTATTCCTGAAACTTTTCTCAAATGGATTAGGATATTATATGAGTCTCTGAAGGCGAGGGTACGAGTAAATGGGCACACATTGGATCCTTTTAGAATATATAGAGGGACAAGGCAGGGTTGCCCATTGTCCCCCTTATTGTTTACACTCATAAAATTAGACAGAAACATGCGGTTGCACAATAAACTTTCAGTTGCGCCCATTGATATCGTTATATGCAGACGATATGACACTATATGTTAAGGAACCAGGGATTAACCTAGCGCCTATAATCCATGAATATGTACAGTTCGAATTTCACTCCGGACTAAGCATTAACTAGGCAAAATCGATGATCTTCCGTCTTACACCTACAACAGTGCCTTGTGCTGTAGAATTCCCGCTAGAATGGGCGACAGATTCGATTAAATACCTAGGTGTGTGGGTGCACAGAGATCCAGGAGTGATGTTCCGTGAAAATTATGGCAGGGCAATGTCCAGGCTGAAGGACTGTGTGGCGCGCTGGATCGCACTTCCGCTATCCATGGCGGATAGGATAGCGGTTATAAAAATGGTAATTCTGCCACAATTGCTCTACCTTTTTACAAATGTGCCTTTGGTGTTAACAGGAGCATTTTTTAAACAATTGCGAACACACTTGATAACATTGCTGTGGGCAGGCAAAAACCCAAGAGTAAGCTGGGAAGTGTTAGTTAGACCATATGCTGATGGAGGTTTCGGCGCACCAGACCTAAAGTTGTATTACCTATGTGCGCAGGCACTGTTTGCACACTATTGGTATAAGCCACATGACTTTATACTACATGTGGCAGTCGAACATGATACCGCAGCCCCACTACCACTCAACGCTTTAATCCCACATAAGCACACTTCCCATTCCTGCACAGAAATAAATACTGTATATACCACGTGGAAGGCTTGGAAGGCACTCACCATGAGGGCTGGTCAGGCTGTAATATATGCTCCCGAGATGCCTCTTTTACATCACACAGACATATCGGTGACACAAGAAGATAAGTCACTTAAGATGCTACAAGAGGCAGGTCTGCAGACGATGGGGGAACTATATACTAATGGGACATTTTTAACGCTTGCTGAAGCTGGGGCAAAAACAACAGGTTCTTCACTTTTACGTTTATATATTACAGGCTTAGAGCGGCAATACGGGTGCACTATTCATGTTTCCCAGAAGAACCCCCCATCTTTAAGACATTCCAAACATTACTGACTAGTAAAATTAGTAGACCCCTTGTGACTGGGCTGTACAATGCGGCACAAATGGAAGACAATCAGGGTGGGGGAAAGCCGATGGAAAAATGGAATGCAATATTAGATAAGCCAATGGGAGAGGTTGAATGGAGAAAATGCTGTGCACAACTGAGCATGCTAACGCCAAATTGTAATCTACAGATCATTCAGTTCAAATATTGCTATCAAATGTATTACACCCCATTACAATTGTATAAGTTTTGGTTGCAGGGTAACTCAAATTGTCCTCGCTGTGGGGGTGAGGGGGCTGATTTTATTCACTTAGCATGGCGCTGCCCGAAAGTAAATAGATTCTGGATGCAAGTTACTGAGGTGTTGTCTGCCATGATTGGCGGAAGTGTGGAATGTACGCCGGAGGTGTGCCTATTAGGCCTGCTGAACGATTTTCAGGTGCCAGCAAAGAAGCTGGTATTGGTGTGTTTGATGGTTGCAAAACGTAGAGTGGCACTGCACTGGGGGAGTAAGATTAGTCCCACGAAAGCGGTATGGCTCAAAGATATCGCATATTGCAAAACACAACTGGAACTTTATGCGGAGGAGCTACCAACGGCATCAAGACCTTAAGACTACTGGGGTCCATTGTTGAATTATTTGCACTCAAATGTGGGTAATGGCGGATAGCGTAATTAGACGGTATTCACAAGCTGACTGTACTACTATATAAGAAACTGTATGTGCACTGTAAAAGCCAGGACTGTTGGTGGGTGGCATTATGATGATATCCCTAAGTGCTGTGTAAGAACTTCAATTGATAAATTACGCTGTGTGCGGGTGTAATGCTGTGGTCATCTTAAGCTCATTGAAATGTTATATGTTTGTATTTAACGTCTTTAATTGCAAAAATAAATAAAAAAATACGAGTGAACAGACTGGTTAGGCAGTCACTCAGTTCTGGCGCGAATACCCTATAAAATTCTGCGGGAATGCTATTGACCCACGCAGCCTTCCCAGCAGCCAGTGCGGGGATAGCAGTTAAAATCTCTTCCCAAGGGGCACTCCCCTCTAGACCCTGCTGCTCTTCTGCACCAAATTTCGGGAGTTGTATTGAATCCAGAAAATTACTTATATCCATGTCCTCCACTTTGCTGGTTTCTAAATATAATGCCTGATAAAAACTTTTAAACGCCAGCCTTATTCCTGCCGGGTCAGATATAATACCTCGTACTGGGTCCCGTATTTCTCTTATTTCGTTTTGGCCATCCTTTTGTTTCGCCCTTATGGCAAGAGTACGTCCAACTTGCTCACTACATTCGTAGGCTTGCTCCCTCCAGACTGTAAATTTATCTGCTATTTTTGCTGTCGTAATCTCATTAATGGCCACCTTTGCTATCATGACCCCCATCTGAGCCTCTTGAATATTCTTTCCCTGTTGTGTAGCACTTATTAATTTCTTCTCTTCCAATGCTAGCGTAGTATATAACTCCTGCATTCTCTGTTTCTCCTTCTTCACCTGCGTTAAGGTAAACTGGAGGGTTTCTCCCTGAATCCCCGCTTTCAATGCGTCCCACACAAATTCCAGGGAGCTGCTGCCTAAATTTTCCCTCAGAAATAGCGGTATCCAGTTCCTCATGTGCCATAAGTAATCGTTGTTAACCAGTAATGCTTGCTCAAAGCACCAATTATTGCCTTTTTTAGGATACCCCCCTTTTTAATTACCAATACAAGGGGATTATGGGCAGACATGACCCGGTGATAGATCTCGATATCGCAATCTTGAACTATAGAATGCGATACAAAGAAAAAATCTAATCGAGCGTGCGACTGATGAGGAATAGAAAAAAAGGTATAACCCAATTCGGTAGGTCTCTTGACTTGCCATACATCCATTAGGATGTGATCTTTGCAAAGGCTTTTCAAGGGCTGAAAAATTTTGGGTTTCCTTCCACGTATTTATACTGTTCCTCACAAGACCAGCTAGTGGGTAGATTAATATTTAAGTCCCCACACAGAACTATGGGAATTGGCCGAGATACCAATTCATTAGTCAGCCAATCATATTTCCCCGGATCATCTGAAATAGGTCCGTATAAGGAGCACAAGGTAAATCTACTAGCGGAAGAGCGAAATTCAGCAATGACCCATCTTTCAAGTCTATACACATTTGCGTGAAGAACTGGATACAATTCCTTTTAGCTAAGACTGCCACCCCACAGGTCTGTGCGCCTTGAAGAGTACCTCTTATCACTTTAAATCCCAGTGTATCCAATAATGACAATTGAGCTCCCTCAATGTGGGTCTCCTGGAGACAGATAATGCTGGGCTCTAGGGCTTGCAATTCTAGAGCTACTGTGGTCCTCTCTTTTTTTTATCGTTCAGCGCGCAAATATTCACCGAGGCGATTCTTAAATTACTCATCCCCTCCCTTCTTTAGGTTTCCTTTAGGCACTTCGTACCCACCATATTGACGCTGACCAGCCAGAAGGACCATCCTTCCCTTTATTCCCCTTCTCCCTCCCATAAATGTGTACCATTTGTCCCCTTGTGTAGCATCCACCCGGATCCACCACCCGTATCCCCCCTTCCCCCCCCACAAAATGAGCAATCCGGCAACGAGCCTGAATGATGACCCCAGTAAAAGCATGCGTCCCATTGTCGCTCCCTTACCGTGACCCCCACAAGAACAGGATTAAAAAAGCAGAATAAAAACGCCCCAAACAGTGATAATATCTAACTTTCAAAAGAAAAAAATACTTTCGTCTAGCTTGACAACCTATTTCCTAGTTTGAAGTCCAGCAAAGGGGACCTGTTACAACCTAGCATTAAATGTCTACAGTCTTGCTGCTGGACCCCCACTAATTTCTTTTAGATATTCCTGGGCCCCAATCTCGGATGTAAAGCTACGGGTACGTCCTTTATCACTTTCAGACGGGCTAGATTCTGCAGATAGACTTCGGCCCCAATTTGCTGAAATGGATTAAACAATTGCCGCAGCCGCCATCGTCTCTCTACCGTGGCATGTGCGAAATCAGGTCTAAGAAAAAACGTGACACCGTCATACTCCTTTCTCGTATTAGGTCGGCTTGTTCGAATATTTCTTGGCGCAACAAGAAATTCCCGAAATAGATCAAGATGGCCCTAGGTCTTTCCACTTCATTAGGCCGCATTTTCTTTAACATTAAGGGAAATCTATGCGCACGTTGTATCTCTGCCTCTCAATCCCACTTTACTTTTTCTGGGAAGGCACCCCTTAACAAATTAAAAATATTTGCCCTGGTGTCCGTGCCTTCAACCCCCCAGGTACACTCAAAACTCTCAGGTTGTTGCGTCTGTGTCTGTTCTCTTGATCCTCAAGTTTCCAGAGGACGTCGACCATAGCTGCTTCATGCAAGGAATCCTGTAGTTTCAGAGCGTTGACTTCGGTTTCCAGGCTTTCAGTTCCTTCCTCCACCATTGTGATTCTGCCAGCGATATCTGAGCAAGTTTTATTAATCTTTTTGATAGTTCCGTATGATTTTTTTGTGGCTAGTCTAGCCCGGCGACTTGAGTTTCTAGCTTCTTCCCGTACCTGTTTAATTGTTTGGAGAATTACTGCCAACGATCCTTCAACGGTAGAGGGTTGCAGGGAAATGACTGCATCTGCGCCATAAAGATCTTTTGGAGTGCCTCCAGGTTCCTCTCCAGAGAAGGCCAGCTGTGTTGCGGAATAGTCCCAATGTAGGTTTTCCGTAGAGGTCTCTTTTCTGCTGGTGTTAGAATCTTCACCGGCTCCCCTTCTATTCTTCTTCTTTTTTTTCCCTCCGCTCGCCCTTCACCAAAACTCTACGTTGGGTTAGACAGGTGGTGTTATCTATAGCCTCACTGGAGGAAGAGTATGAGGCGAGCTCATCACACAGGGAAGACGATGATTCCTCCATGTTAGACAGGTCTGATTCGTCCATGAGTGAGAAGAACTTCTCCCTGATTTCAGGAGATTTAGCTGTAGATGTTGAAAGCTTCTCTATGATGGCCCGACCCTGGCCTGGAGTGATTGCAAGTTCTCCTGCTGTGGCGCCAATAACTAGCGTTTCTTTATGTGCTGTTATCACCAGTTGATCAGCACGCAGGGATTCTAAACATAGATCATTTAAATGTGGCTGTTCTCCCGGGTCGCGACCCTGCCATTTATCACTGAATCCATCTCCAGTGTCTCCTCCGTGATTAGCCATTAAGGGTAGTGTAGCACCGTTTGCAAGGACATTACCAGGCTCTAAAGTTGAGTTGGGCTCCCCAATTTGGGATGAAGCTTCACCCTGAGATATGTTGGTGTTGTGTGGAGCCTCTTCTACTTGTGTAGCAGAAGGGGGGCATCCAGACACGCGGCAGGATACACTAAATCCAATAAAGCAGCCACGGAGTGCTTCCAACAGAGCCTGCCGCTGCCGGGAACACCCGATGGGTCCGCGACTTGGCTCTGTGCGCGCCCCGCGTGCAATGTTCATGGAGGTAGAAACCGGACTGCATGCTCCGGTGTCCGCTACAAGGCCTCCTTCCACCTCGGGGTGATCACAGCAGGGAGCGACGTGAGCTCGCGTCCTACACCACCGCCATCTTGCTCCTCGATTGCAGAATTTGGAGGAAGAATTTTCATGGAATTGGATATGGATTAGGTTTTGTGTTAAAATGTGGGCATTGGCTTTAGTTGCAGTCTGTGTTGGGTGCTTGTGGACCTGCACAGGATTAAGTGTTGGAAAGTAGCTTCTAATTTCAATAGCAGTCTGAAGTGGATGTGTGTTTTTATGTGGAATGGTTTGTAGTGGTGTTGGAAGCAGCTTTGATAGATGACTGGTGAAAGCATAACTCATTTCTTTTTTATTTTCACAGGCATGTTGACAATCACTGACTTCATTAATATTCTCCATCGATACTACAAGTCTTCCTTGGTAAGGAGCACTCTTGATTAATGGTAGCATGGGGAGGGATGCCTTGAGTTGCAAGGCTCATGAGATAGGTTTTCATAGGTTTCAACTGTTTTTAGCTATGCTGCTTTTTGTCCCTCCCCTGGACAAAAGCAGCATAGAGGGATGAAGCAGGGAATGCTCCCAACGTTCAACTACATCCGTCAACCGCATCCAGCTTTTTACTTTTTCTGCTGTTACAATTTGTCTCAACTTATCCCCACTTTGCTTCCTTCCTACACTGTGACTCACCTCTGAGTCTCTTCGCTCCTCTTCTCTCCATTGGTACCCTGCCTTCATGTACTTTTCTGTATGCTGCAAATGAATTTAAAAGATGTAGATAATATCCTTTATGAGGGACTCCCAGCATAGACTAGACTTAGGGGCAGGCTTGGTTCTTCAAGTTAAGAATGTGGTATTGTTGAAAGTGTCACTTCACTAAGAGGAGCACATTAAGAGGCTTTTATTCAATAAGGATCTACCTCTCCGTGCATCTTTTTGCTCACCTTACATTATTCTTCCTGTATCTGTAATGAATCATATGTCAACGTTCTGCAACCAGTCTGCATTGTCTTAAACTGGTTCTGCACTGACAAAAGCTGAATACGTACTGCCTTGGAGTTAACACCAAGCTAGCATTGTTCTGGCTAGATTCTTCTGGCGGCTGTTTGGTGAAAAGATCCCTGAGGTGACGTTGGTTAAAACACTAAACTGGCATTGTCCAGGCCAAAGACACACTAAACTGAAAGTGCCCTTGCCCGAGATCCTGTGGGCTGACAGGACTCCTTCCAGAGCCCCTTTGAGCTATATTTTTGCTGGCCAAAGCATACCTGAGCTGACATTGTCCTGGCCAGAGACCTTCTGAGCTCATATTCCCTTGGCCATGGCCACTTTGAGCGGACGCTGCCCGGGACAAAGCCCCTCTGAACTTGTGTTGCGTGGAGTAGAGCCCTCAACTGGTGTTTCGCTCATGAAAACCCCACTGAACTGACAAAGGACGTAGCCAAAACCCTTTGAGCTGAATGTTCATCATAGGTAGATCCTCTCTGAATTGACTTGGGTTTTTACCCTAGACTAATTAACTGATGTAGGTTAACTATCATTTCTTAGAGTAAATGCTGGCCTCATGGAGAGCCCCTCTAAACTAGCCTGAAATGAAACCCTCTGAGCTGATGTTGGTCTGGCCATACACAGTCATACTGTTCTGAAGCTCATCTAGCACAAAATTCTCTCGCTCCTCTGACTTGACATTGAGATGATATTGGCCTGGTGGGTGACCTTTTAAGCTGACAGAGCTGCGACTTCTACCACTTTGTGTTCTAGGTGCAAATCTACGAACTGGAGGAGCATAAGATCGAGACATGGAGAGGTAAGGGGGGACATCCATGTTTATCTCATTGCTTCCCCCACCCCAGCCGTCTTCCCCTTTCCTATTCACTTGCCCCATCTTACCTGATCACAATTCTCTACTTCAGCAATTCCCCCTTCCCTGCACCTGAGCAATTGAAGCTCTTTGGAAAGGTCTCTCCTTCATTGGACCCCTCTCCATCTCTCTTTCTGGCTCCTCCATTGTTTATTTTTGTAAATGCTGCTAGTGTATTCTGCTCTTCACATGCACTTACTCTGTTCTGTATAGCTGATATGAAAGACAAAATCTCAGTAAACACCAGGGTACACACTGTACCAGGTCGAGCTTCACTGGAGAATCTTTTGTTGCTTTCATCTCAAATGTAGTCTTTCTCTTTTGTAGAGGTGTACCTGCAGGACTCCTTCAAGCCACTGGTCTGCATCTCTCCGAATGCAAGGTAAGGCTGTAAACATATACTTTTATGCCCTTGATCCTCTGCTTGCCTTAATATATAGAAAGCTATCAACTGGCATCTAAACATTGCTGGTATGAGAGGGGGTCACGAGGGAAGGAGTGGCTTAATAGTGTGGCTGCAGCATCATAATACCAGCATGGTGGGTTAAGAATGCCTCTCAGCCATTTGCCATAGAGCCTGTAGCTCCACTGCAGCACAGAAGCACAATCCTGTTAGTTCCTACCCAAAAAGTATAAGTGCAGCGGACTACTTAGCATTGCTGCTGGTGTCACTTAACACCAGTATTTCTCCTTAGCTCCTACTGGTTTGCTCTTTAGCTCGTACTGTCCTAGTGCTCTTATGAGTAAGAAGCCTGCCAAAGCATCTGCTGGCAGGGCTTCTGCTAAGCAGAATCACCTGCTGCACTACACGTGTGTGCCGTTTAACCCCTTTCTCGCAAACTCTCCTAAAGTTTCTGTCTCACTTTCATTTTCTGCTTTTTTCAGCTTGTTTGATGCGGTGTGCTCGTTGATTAAGAATCGTATTCATCGATTGCCTGTCATTGATCCGGACTCGGGAAACACCTTGTACATTCTTACCCACAAACGCATCCTCAAGTTCCTCAAGCTTTTTGTAAGTAACCTCTTCACTGCAATCTAGTGGAATTTCCCATTACCGTGGTTTGCTTTGTATTTTTTAAATTCTTTTTCAGCAATATTCTTTGCTTGAGACCAGTACAGAAACATTATCACTGTAAACAATGGGTTATGGGATTTTGTTGTTTGGCTGGAGAGATTTTTTAAATTTCTTCTGTTAGTGCCTCTCTCTCTCTCTCCTTCTCTCGTTCATCAGTTTGTCATCTACAGCCATGTCTATCCAGTTCCCCTCCTCTCGCACTTGCTGTTTCACTCTTTCTGTTAACAGACTACATTTCACTGTTTTCTAAGGGAGCTAGTGGCAGTTACTTTCCTTGTCATTCATGAATTGTTGCTACACGTCAATGCTATGCTTTCAAATAGATTGCATGTTAATCAACATATGTTACTTAATTTTGTCATAATCCCTCTTACTTGCTTAAGGTAAACCATTTTTGGATTTGTTTGCCATTTTAGGTTTGTATCTCTTCAACAAAGTATAGCAAGATGAAAAAACTCACAACAGCACCTAAATAGAGAATCTCATTCCCCGTTAACACAGTTTTGAAACATCAGCTGTTTCGTTTCAAATAGAAACTCAACACAAAAAGCTTCAGAATTCTAGATCCAGTGGAATGTCTCAGCCATTAGGTGGAAGGGGGGAAGCAGAGTGACACTTCTGACACAGCCTCATACTCCTCCCTCCCCCGGCGCCGTTTGCAGTACTGCCAAAGAGAGGGACATGCCGAGCCGTTACAGGATGTGTTGTGTGATCTGGTCTGTTCAAAGTTATGAAGTAAATTCCATTCAAGGATTGTCCTACATTTCGGTTTTATTGCAAGATTTCCATCATGACTAAAATATTATCTAATGGAAATTAATTAGACATGGTGCATTTTTATGTTAAGTGTTAGAATCCCACTGCCCTTGCTGTAGAGAAATCTTTTCTTCATTAATGTAGTAATTTAATGCTCATCCGTTAGCCGAGTCGTCCACAGTGTCCGACCTTCCTCTGTCTCCTAGTTTTTCATATGAGACCTTCCCCTTTAGCATCTTGCTATCACCCGTCAGATGTATCTGGATGGCAGCTGAGACACTGCACCCAAGTGTGTTTAGTTGTGCCCCAGAAGTCTTGCTTTCACTTTTCTTAATGTACCTAATCACTTTTGTACAATACTGCAATTCTTGAAGTGTACCCTGTCACATACACCATGATCAATCGTCCTCACTGTGTTCAATTCTTTTGAAAGACTGTGACCGCATTCCAGCCCCTTGTGCTACACACCTGCACACAGCATTCTGTTCTCAATTTTCATGGTGTAATGTCCCTCTTTTGAACAACTGACCCCATGAAAAAAGAATCCTCTGTCACCAGCCTAATGCTGATCTACCTCATGCCTGTGTTTCTATGGAGTCTGGTATTTCTTGTCTTCCATACTGTGGTCTTCTGCTCTGTTTTTTCTCACAGCGAGATACAAGGAAGTAGACGGATATTGTGTTGGTCAAAAGTAGACTGTACAGAAGTCATCTTGCACAAACCTTTTTCCTTTTTATTACGTTAATGCATATTTTTGGTTGTTACCATTGTTAACTATCTTGGTACAAATCCTATCTGAAGAGTAGGCTGGTGCAACACCATGCTAGTCTAATAATGGAAGCCTTTCAGAATATGTGCATTTTATTTAGGATGAGGGGCACACTACTACCTCCACTAAATAGCGTTTCTTGCTTCTTGTGAAGGAAAGAGAAAGCTATCTTTAAACTATGAATCTATGGGCCCTATTCTTTGTATCCTCTTGCCATCTAATAGTTGGATCCACAATAGGGCATAACGTTTTGAAAGACACTAATGGCCATCGATGGAGAGAGAATCTAACCAGATTCCATGTTGTCAAAAAGCCCTCCCTGATTCAGCCCGATCAGCGCCCTCTGATTCAGCATGATCTTCATATTTTGTCTGCCGGCAGTCAAACCAGGAATTACCAGCTCCAAGAGACTGACAACTTTCAGACTGTTGGTCATTTTCTCTATAAAATCTCAAACAGTAGCAACTCTATGAGATGGTGACTCTTTTCACATTTGAGAACATATTGTAATTTCCATTTTATTTTGTGAGGTTACCCAATATATTTAGATCTTGGTGTGGAGAACACAGCATTTGAGTTAAGTCAATGCAACTATTTTAAATCGCTGAAGAACACAATTGTGTATCCACTGGTTGCAATTGGCTCATACTATGCTTTTGGGTGACACTTGCATTAGGTTCCAGGCTAAGGTTTATCGAAGGGATACCAGAATGATGCCTTGCTAGCTTTGACCAATAACGTGATGACTTTTTCCTCTATTCAATGTGTCCTGGCAAGGAATTTGAGGAATTGCTTGCTGTTTTGTGTCATATTACTGATCATCCATTTAAAATAGTCGTAATAGATACTTCATAAATTCTGAGGCACTGCATCATAGCCATCTTGAGTGAAACAGAATAAAAGCCCATTGTAAGAGTTGCACTCCTTCATAAAGCTGAGTTGTGATTGGATTTCGATACCCTATTTTTGAAGTGCTCATCCCTGGAAACGTCAGCTGCTCTGTCAACTGTTTTTGCCTCAAAAAACGCTGTATGCCTCAAATCTAGAATACCCTTCACCCTCTCCAATTTTTTGGCTGAGAGGAAGTATAGCCCAACATATAAAGTTAATCTGTATACATTAAAGCCAGATTTTAGGTCAAGCATAAGCACATGTTAAAGGTATGGACTAGGATGCACCAGCTGCCCATTTTGTTTATTTTTGCAATGTGCAATTCTTGGATAGTGTCTGTCCTTCTGGTCATAAATATTAACACTGTTGATTAACCTTGTTTAATCTTCATAAATGCTGCTACTTTTCAAAATATGCATTTGTAGGAAGCTGTCTCTGTATATGATGTTGCCACTAGGTGGTAATACCCTGCACAGAGTCCAGAGATTCCCCCAGAAGTGTACAGGGCTCAATGTAAAACCCAAAGTGCTCTATTAGTGGTGGTGTGGGCGAGCAGCCTTAGGCCTAACACAGAGGAATGTAAGACGTTTACACTCTAGAAGGAGATCCAGACCAATTTTAGAAAATGATACTTTGTTTATACTTTATTTTCTGACCAAGATCTTCGTAATAAGGAAGTATGTTTTTAATTAAAAATACTTCACTTTGAAAAATCGACAAAAATGTTTTTAACACAGTCCAATGTTATCCTATGGGGAAAACAATATTGCCGTTAAACAGGTAAGTACTGCACTTAAAATCCCAGTCTTCGGAGCCAAAAACCAGCAAGGACCTTGGGTCAGGTGAGTACCAAAACTACACCACCAGCGGCACAGGGGCGGCTGTGTGCAGAGGTCAAATTCTGAGTTTGGCCCAATACTTTCCAATAGAGACAGGGGGTGCCGGGACCCACACTGCTTGCAGGTAAGTTAATCGGTTGCTGGGGCCAAGCTTTGGGGGTTAGCACAAGCCCGGGGGCCCACAAAGCAGCACCAAACATATATCACCAGCAGCACAGGGGCGGCCGGGTGCAAATTCGATGTCGGGCTCCCAATGATTTTCAATGGAGATTCTTGTTTCGGCAAATAGGCTGCAGGTGTGGCACTGGAGGTTGCAGGAGGAAGACCAATGACAGCAGAGGTAAGTATAGATGTAGGGGTTTGTAGGGGCACCGTCAGTTCAGCTAACCAAGGTCCAGGGGCTTTGGGTGCAGGGGTGCTTTTTGACGTTGGAGTCTTCTTACCGGAGCAGGTCGCGGTCAGAGGGAGCATCTGGATTCACACTGCAGGCGCCGCTGTGGAGGTCAGGAGCGGTCAGCCAACGCTGGACACAAGGTCAGGATCGCTGGGGAGACTTAACTGCACAGGTGAGCCACAAAGCAGTGGGCATCGGGAGCAGAGTGGGCAGGAGACGCAGATCTGCCTGGATCTGGAGTCCATGGAGTAGGTTTCTTCTGGACTGGTCCGCTGTCCACGGGAGATTTGAGTCTTTTTTGAAGGCAGCAGTCCTCCCAGTGTTTTCAGAGGTCACTGGCTGCAAGACAGGGCAAACGTTCGCAGAAGCTGGAGACAGGCCCGCAGGGCTGGGGCCAAGGCAGTCGTCGTCTTCAGTCTTCTCTGCAGAGTTGTTTTCTTTCTACTTAGGTCATCGCAGATCCAGTTTCCAGGTCTGGGGGAGCCATCTCAATACTAGATTTAGGGGCGTTTTAGGGGAGTAGCAGGTACGGCCAATGGGCACCTTGCCTGTAGTGACCAGATCGAGCCCTGATTGGAGGGGGTCCCCCCATCTTCAAGATGGCGGGGACTGAAAGATGTGCTTCACCTTGCCTCCCCCACCTTAAGGGTGGAGTTGGCAGAGGTGGGCACACACCTCCTATCCTTAAGGTTTCCCGCTGGTTTCCCGCCCAAAGTGGGTGTGTAAACCGGGGGCTGCTAGCAGCATAGGCTGGGGTCCTCATTACAAAGGCGGCAGGCCTCTGAAGCTCCCCTCTTCGAGCACTGTCCCATCCTGGGGGAGGAGGCATGCCACCTCTGCCCAGGATGTACATTGTTTCTGGTCCCAGAGAGCAGGGGCTCTCTACCCAAGGGTCCAGAAACATGCCTGATGGTGGCTGGCTGCCTACAGCCGGTCAGAGACCTCACCAGTATTGGCAAGTTTTCAGGGGGCACCTCTGAGGTGCCCTCTGGGTACAAGGTACAATAAATCTCACACTGGCATCAGTGTGGATTTATTGAAAGGAGTAGTTTGGTACCAAACACTCCTGTGCTCAGTGAAGCCATCATGGTGCAGTGGAACTTGAGTTGTCGAGTTTCCAGCCCATGTACTCTCTATGGCTTCACTGGCACTTACAATATTAGGAAATGGACCCAGATATTGTAGGGGCATATCTGCTCATGCAGCTATACCCTCACCTGTGGTATAGTGCACCCTGCCTTAGGGCTGTGAGACCTGCTAGAGGGATGACTTACCTATGCCTTCAGAAAGTGCTAGTTGGCATGGCACCCAGGCAGGTTGCCATGCCAACTTTGTCGTTTTCTCCCTCACAGGGGCATGCAAGCTGCAAGGCCAGTGGCATGGTCCAAGTTAGGTGAGTCCCAGGGGACCCTCTTCAGCTCCCAGGTACTCAAGAATACCATTTACTATGGACTTACAGAGGGCAGAAGTGCCAATTAGGGATTTGTTTTTAGGGAAAGAGCACTGGCACAGGGGACCTGGTTGGCAGGGACCCTGTGCACTACATTTGAAACCACAGCAAAACCAGGCAAAAAGTTGGGGGCTAACCATGCAAAAGAAGCACTTTCTCACTGCATTGATGTTTCATGGACTGATATGATCAAATTAATTCGGACCAAAATGATATAAAACAATTTGGAGTAAAGTGTAATATAAAATGTATTTAAAACTAAGTGCCTGATTTATATCTTATTGGTATGTATACATACCGCCAAGATAAGGCTCCGCCCCCAAATTTAAATGTGGGCGGACCTTAGGTTTAATCACGTCGGACACTACTCTGTTACAGCCGTGATTGAACCCCTATGACGGCCCTGTGCAGTGAGGGCCGTTAGACGCAGACCAGTTTGACGGTCATTTCTAAATGAAGTGGGTGGCATCTTCATTAGGGCGATAGAGTAATTTAGTTCGTTATCCCTCACAGCAAAACAGGCCCCCTGCCTATATATAAATTAGGCCTTAAATACCTAGGAATACTATTTTAATTTAAGAACCCTGTTCAAGTCCAGGCAAGCACAAGATCTGTTCAAAGTTTAAAGCGGTTAGTAAAAGACAGTCATACACATTGGTCCTCCTTGAGCCATTGGGATATATGTGTCAAGATATATCACCCCTCATCAGCCAGGATAGCTTGACTCCAGTGACACAGTGAGCTTGGGACCCACATCTGGGCATACCCTTCCCACTTAGGGCGACAAAAGCGAAAAGAACAAATGATGGACGGAATGCTGAACAAATCAAACATTCTACCCCTGGGCCTAAATCCACCGTTTTTTTCTTGCTCATCGTGCCATCCCAGTTTCCTGTTCCAGTTGTCCTGGCCGATGAGGGGTGATGCCCCGAAACTGGTCCCTGGATGCTTGTTTCCGGTCTAGGGAGGACCTGGCCTGGCAGATACAGTTTGAAGACCTGCGCCTTAGACCTTAGGGGGAGTGTCCTGTTACCTGAGGCTGGTTACATGGTTTCAGAAAAGTTTCACTCCTCTCTCCACCCCCAAACCGTTTCTCTTATCTCTCTAACCCA
The DNA here is from genome assembly GCA_963921515.1 of Calotriton arnoldi. NCBI lineage: Eukaryota > Metazoa > Chordata > Amphibia > Caudata > Salamandridae > Calotriton > Calotriton arnoldi. The sequence continues at coordinate 353,583 of CAWUFW010005562.1, forward strand.
AAACTAAGGTAATATAAAAATGTGTGGCAGGTTTCTAACCTAAACCCCAAATTCCAAGATGCTAATTAGAACTGGTGACTCATTGTGTCCCCCTGGACCTGTTAGTGCCCACCCACCCAAAATGTTTGATCAGTCACTTATGAGATTCAGACTCCTGACTTTGCCTCGTACTCCACATGCAAAACACTTCGAGGATCTTCCCTCCGGGGCTCAAACTCAGAAGTAACATCAGCCTTATGGCAAGAAACTGCAATCAAAAGATCAATGCCTCAAGCTGGAACTGCTCACAAAAAAGCCTTGGCAGTCCGCGTCACCCACCACAGCCGAAACTGCTCGATACCGGGCAAGACTTGAGATGTCAAACCCAAACCGTGACACCGAGACACCCCCATCTTGATCCCAAGACGCTAGCCTACCCACCTTGGACTCAAATTAGACCCCAAAGGCCACTTCAAAGCCACCACTGGCCCAGAGTGATACTACTTCAGAAGATTAGAAGCGACCAGATGTAAGGCATAAAAGGATATATATTGATCTTGTCAAAGGCCATATCCCAACTAGACTACTTGCACACAAATGCACACAAACCAGCCTACCCCCAAGCAAAGGAAGCTCACTTTTGAGGAGGCCATCTATGAGGATCGCAGACCATGCCAAATCCTTAAAACACCGAGTCCTAGAGACCAAACACCAACACCACCACAGTTCCCTGCACAATCTGTTTTATCGGTCCATTCTGTGGAAATCTCAGATCCGGACCCTACAAACCTAACTAACCCTTATGAAGAACCAATCCATGTGGATGAGGAAAATGACCCATGGCATAATTAACATTTAGGCCAACAAGGTGACTTGTCTTTAGAGGCCTATCCAGTAAAACCATCTTCCCCGGATGATACTATGTCATACCATGCAGAAATTCTAAAGAGCCACTGAACACAAATTTCAACCTCATGTTGTGGAGGAAAAGGGAAATTTGTTGGCGTTACTCACTGTAAGGAAAAGGGTCTTTTCACAAGGGACAGGAGAAACTCCACCTCCTGATTAGGAGAGTAAAAGGATTTGTGCAGCAGGGAAAAGAGTAGCTGAAGGTGACAGCACATAGCGTGAATAGCTAGCTTGATTGGGAGAAGATGGAAGACTTGGTAAAGCACTTCTGTAAAGCGTACAGAAACGTGAAAAGGCGCTAATACAGAAAGGCAAGATAATTTCCAACCTAAATATCCATCCTGCACTAGACGCAGCTGAAACTGCCTCCAGGGAGATCAGTACATCCCATCCTGCTGAGATGTCATGCCTGGCTAAGAGTTTCAGGTTTCAAGCCAGAGGTTCAACTCACCTTCTAAATGAGCCTTTCCATGGTGTACACCTGTTTGGGCATGAGGTTTACATTGTACTCATTAAAATCAAGAAGGACTCAAACAGTTAAAGCCCTACAAACCCAGTCAGCGAGGCAGGGTTTCGGGATCACTAGCCCGAAGCAGGGACAAAGTCAACAGAAACCTCTCATCAACAACCTTAGCAGTCACAGCAGATTCTTCAAGAAAGTCATTCACCCAAGCAGCACCCCTGGGGAGATTTCCAGGGCAACAGCCTTGCAAGGTAAGAGGCACCTCTGCTGCAAAACCGTGAACTTCCACAGATTCCCCCAGTTGTTGTATGGCGAGAGTGCAAACTGATTCGGAGACAATAACCTTAGACAATTGGTTACTCTTCATCATCACCCACAGATACTGTTTAGAGTTTCATACTACACCACCTATAATTCAACCACACAGCTGTCGCATCGAGGAACACCAAAGACTGATTTAAAGGGAGATGCAAATGTTGCTTCCAAAGGGAGCAATCAAGCCAGTTCCAAGATGTCAGCGGGGATACTGCATTTACTTATTATACTTTCTCATTCCCAGTGACAGCTGGAGTGCTAAGTCTAATACTTGACCTACATCATCTCCGAGCAATTCAAGATGACAACTCTGCAAGACGTTATTCTGCTGCCCTGCTTCAGGGGCTTCATAGCAAACCTCTATTTCAAGGAAACCTACTTTTGCATCCCCATCCACCCTTCACACCACCAGCATATTAGGTTTGGAGTAAGCGGCAAATATTACGAGTTCAAAGAATTTCCTTTTGGGGTCACAACAGCCCCAGGAGTATTTAGAAAATGTTTGGCATTGTTTCCAGCATACCTTAGACACAACTCAGTTCAGGCCTTCTGATATCTGAATGACTCGCTGGCAGTGGCTGTGAGAAGCTGGGTTTCTGTTGCAGTAACCCCCCCCCCACTTTTTGCCAGACTACTGATGCACTTTTGACTTGATGTGCCCTGGGTCCCTGCAAATCAGGTTCCCAGGGCCTGTGTTCTTTCCCCAAAACTGTACCTTGTACACCCAATTGGCACTCTCTGGCCACAGGTCAGCCCCTGGTAAATGGGACCACAGGTACCCAGGCCACTGTGGCCAGGAAAGGCCTCTAAGGGCTACGGCACTTATTGTGCCACCCTTAGAGGCCCTGTACCTTTACACTCACACACTGCCTTTGCAGGTTGCGTGTTTTGGTGCAGAACAAAGTGAAGAGTCGACATAGCACACATCCCTGTGTGCCATGCCTACAACCCACTGCCCTGGCATAGATCAGTCACCCCTCTAGCTGGGTGCCCTATACCAGTGGTGAGGGTACAGGTGCATGAGCCCTGTACCCCTACAGTGTCTAAGTCCATTATTAGACATTGTAAGTGCAGTGCTGCCATTAAGAGTATATGGTGCTGGGAGTTTGTCATTACGAACTTCACAGCTACACTGAAAACTGAGAAGTTTGGTATCGAACTCCTCAGCACATTAAACCCACACTGATGCCAGTGTGGGATTTAATGAAAAATGCACTCAGAGGGCATCTTAAAGATGCCCCCTGAAAAACGATCAGTCTCTGGGTTCCCTGACTGGTACACTCCAGCCTACCACCATGAGACAGGTTTCTGGACCCCTAGGATGGGAGCCTTCGCTCCCTGAGCCCAGAAACAAAGCCTTTCCTGGGCAGAGGTGTTCACACCTCCCCCAGGCCAGGAAGAGCCATCTGTGGCAGGGGAGCTTCAAAGGCCTGGCAGCCTTTGTAATGCGACCCCCAGCCTCTCCTGCTTTCAGGAGCAGGCCCCCTTCCTGTCTCCCCTCCTTTTCGGCGGGAAGAGAGGCGGGAAAAATTAGCCAGCCCAGAAGGTGTGCCCACCTCTGCCAACCCCACCCCTCAAGTGGGGGAGGCGAGGTGAAGCCCACTCTTCAGTGCCCGCCATCTTGCAGATGGCAGGCACTCCCCAATCAGGGTTAGGGATTGTGCTCACCACCCCACGTGGGGTGAGCACACCAAGGGTGTAATCACCCTAAGGTCAGTAGCCCATTGGCTACTGACCTCGAGACCCCTAAAAACGCCCCCTAAATACAGTATTTAGGGGGCATCCCTGAACCAAGAAAGCAGACAAGAAACTACAAGAAGAAAAGAAGGGCCGTACAGCCGTGCCAAAGCTAACAAGAGGAGGGCGCCCACTGACTTGGCCCCAGCCCGACCGGCCTGTCCCCACCTCGACCCTGCTCCAGCGAAATCCCGGTGTGTCCTGCAGCCAGCAATCTCGAGAAACCCGGAGGACCTGCCTGCCTTCAATACCAAAGACTCTGTCTCCCGTGAACACCGGATTTGTTCAACAACAGACTCCAGCTCCAAGGATCCGCGGGTCTGCACCACTCTGCACCCGACGCCCACGGCCCGAGTTCGAGTGGCACAACACCAAGAGGAGGTCTCCCCGGCGATCCTGACCTGAGATCCGGCGACCCCTGACCTGCCTCAAGCCTCCAGCCGACGCCTGCAGTCTCAAACCGGAAGGTCCCCCCAACCGCGACCAGGAGCTGGTAAGAAGAGCCGACCCTAAAAGGCACCCCTGCACCCGACGCCCCACGGCCTTGGGTGGCCCAACCGACAGTGCCTAACCGACCCCCAAGATCCCAGCTTACCTCTCCAAGTGGTGGTTGCACCCAGAAGACCTTCGTCCCCAAGCCTGCAGTGCTTTTGCAAACCGGAGACTCCCCATTGAAAGCTACAGGGCTTCCGACGCCAAAATAGGGCTTTGCACCCGGCCGCCTCAGCACAGCTGAGGGTGCATCTTTTGTGCTGGCCTAAACCCCCATTTGCCCTGAGCTTAAGTCCAGGAGCTTTGCTCCCACAACCCAGTGGCCTGCTCGTCAGCAGCCACCAACCGGAGGCCCCTTATCCCCCATTGGATAACATTGGGCCTCAGCACTGTGCACCCGGCCGCCCTAGTGCCGCTGAGGGTATAACAAGAGTGGATCCTTGACCCTGGGGGACCCCTGAGTCTATCCCCAGAATACCAACTCCCACAACAAAGTACTTACCTTTGAACCGATAACACTATTTTCCTCCATAGGATAACATTGTTTTTCTATGAAAAGTTTCTAAGTGTGGAGTTGGAAAACCTAAGAAATCCTTTTACAACTGTACTAAATAACAAACGCTTTTACTTACCTGTTTACAGGAAATGTCCCAGTGTAGTATCCAGGTATACTACACTGTGTAAGAAAAGTAATCTGAAAGTAATGTACTGATCATTTTACTAAAAAAAAAAAACATTCAAAGTATGTGTACTGTATTTCGAAAGCATTGCATTTCTCAGTAACAGTACTGCAAATCAAAACAAAGTGAATATACAATTCCAATCCAAACTGTGTTACAACTCTGTATTTACTGCCAAGTATTTATCACTTACCTGTGCCAGGCTTGATTGTTTCTAGTAAATAAAATAAAAAAAAGAATATTTTTATACAAAAACAATTGGTCTGAAGTTCAGTCTTTGAGTGTGTGAATTCATTTGCTGACTGAGTGTGTACGACAAATGCTTAACACTGTCCTCTGATAAAGCCTTACTGCTCGACCACACTACCACAAATAGAGAGTGAGGTGCTATCTACTTTACCTCTGTCTACCTTTTGGGTTCCACTGGACTCTGTGCACACTATACCTCACTTTGGTATAGTATATACAGAGCCAGCTTCCTACAGTGGCTCACTCACACTTAACAAGCAGTAACCCTTCTGAAAACAGCATTTACAGTCAGTTCCTAATAGTATCACCTCCTCTACATACGCAATTCTTCTTGGGAGCAATATTCACTACAGTAACATGCAAGGCGTACCTCAACAACAAGAGCTTGATGGCATTTCAACGGCTGCTTCTTCTTTACAAGGTTTCAAGTTCTCTAGTCCTTAGGTGAAGGTGTCTTGAATTGCAATAATCCTGAATGCTTGCTTGCCTATGCACCCACTTCAGGAAAGTCGTGCCAGAAAATTGTCACAAGTGGTTGGACAGTGGGAGGATCTAGTGTTGGTTGAGCATAGAGTACAGCACAAAGTACAGTGGTGTAACAACAAGAACTTGTTAATGGGTTGATTGTTTATCGACCTCCCCCCTACTTGCAAGTCACTATTACTAGATTCACATCCCTTATGGGGTGGGAAGCTCATTTGGGCTTACTAACAGTGCAGGGCCAATGTATTTTTCTGCAACAAAGTTTGTACTTCAATCCTGTTGGGCTAATGGCAGTCAAGTTAGCATTTACATTTTGCATTTGAGGCACAACAAAACAGTACTCAATCGAACAGACAGCATGACCACAATGTATTACATTTCAAATCAAAGCAGCACGCACTCACCACAGCTCTCCATACTAGCAATTCATAACCAAGTATTTCTCCAGGCATATCGCCTACCCGCAGAGGACAACAATTTTTTGGACCTGTAAAGTTGGATGCATCAACGAACGGACCAATAGGAAGCCAGTCAGCAAATACTTCAACAGTACTGTGATTGCTTGAGGGCACCAAACAACCTTCTGTTTGCATGATACAACTTACAAAAACACAAAAATCTAACGCTTCTCTTCCAGGTACCCACACCCTGGGAAATCCAGTATGGATGACTTCATAAGAGATGTTTGCAAACGCTTTTCCATTACTACCACTGATTTATGTGGTGGAGAAAATGAGGCGAGCATCTACAAGTCTTATCCTCATAGCATCAACCTAGGTCAAACAGCCTTAGTACTCAGTACTATTGGAAATATCGCTACATCCACACAAGTAGCTACCTTTACCCACTTCCTGACGAATATATGCTGGTGCTGAAGGAGGCCCAAATGCCAACTACAAGGGCATATTTTGCAACTAGATGGAAAAAATGTATTCTCTACTGCACCAATCTTAAAAAGCAGTCCTTAGTAGTGGCTGCAGCAGCTCACATGGAAAATAGGGAACATCCATTAGTATCTCAAGTACCTATTGTTAAAACATTGCTGGAAGGGCTTAAAAGACTAATTCCTCTCAAAGTGGCACCTATTTCGTTTTGGGACCACAACATTGTTTTACCCATCTGATGGATCCACCTTTTGAGCCGTAACACCATTACAGTTTCATTTATTGATGGTGGTCTTCCTTATTGCAATCGAATCTCTACGGAGAGTCTGTGAAGTGCAATCTCTTAGAGTAGAGGAGCCATTTATTCAGTTGCACAAAAACAAGGTAATGCTTAGAATTAAGCTTCGCTTTTCTACCTGTTTCATTCCATGTCAATCAAACGACTGACTTTCCCCTAACCACAAATGGTTACAGAAAGGCATTTACACACTTTAGGTGGTAAAAGGCTATATATATATATATTATAGATCTAAAGCTTTTAGAAAACCTAAACAACTCTTTGTAGATGTTGGTAAACCTCACTTAGGGAAACCAATCTCCAAACCGGGCATTGCTAGATGGATATTTAAGTGCATCCAAATCTGGTATGCCAAAGCCAAGCATATGCTTGACGCTGTGCCCAGATCACATTTTACTTGCAAAAAAAGGAGCTACTATGGCAATTCTTGGTAACTTCCGGGTTACAGACATTTGTAAAGCTGCAGCATGGTCCAAAATTCACACTAAACAAGCACTGTTGTGTGTACATTCATACCCGCCAAGAAGCACTAGTCAGGCAGGTGTTCTTAGACCTTTGTTTCGGACGTCTTCTGTAACAGCTCAGTAGACAGTGCTTTAGGGCAAGGGTGTAGGAAACTGGCTCTATATATACTACACCAAAATGAGGTATAGTGTGTATAGAGTCCAGGTGACCCCAGAGGTAGGCAGAGGTTAAAGTTAGATAGAACCTTACTCTCTATTTGTGGTAGAGTGGTCGAGCAGTAAGGCAGTATCAGAGGACAGTGTTAAGCATTTGATGTACCCACTCAGTCAGCAAATGAATTCACACACAAAGACTGAACTCTAGGTCAATTGTTTTTGTATAAAAAATATACTGTTTTATTTTTAGAACCAAGCAAGCCTGGCACAGGTAAGCATTCAATACTTTACAGTAATAAGTTGCTGATTGTAGAACAGTTTGAAAATGCAATAGGAATTGTACTTTGTTTGATTTACAGGGGATGCAGTAGGTTGCAATACTTAGCAAATACAGTACATTGAAATGAATAGGCTTTTTCGGTAAATTACAAATGGTTACAGAAAGGCATTTACACACTTTAGGTGGTAAAAGGCTATATATATATATATTATAGATCTAAAGCTTTTAGAAAACCTAAACAACTCTTTGTAGATGTTGGTAAACCTCACTTAGGGAAACCAATCTCCAAACCGGGCATTGCTAGATGGATATTTAAGTGCATCCAAATCTGGTATGCCAAAGCCAAGCATATGCTTGACGCTGTGCCCAGATCACATTTTACTTGCAAAAAAAGGAGCTACTATGGCAATTCTTGGTAACTTCCGGGTTACAGACATTTGTAAAGCTGCAGCATGGTCCAAAATTCACACTAAACAAGCACTGTTGTGTGTACATTCATACCCGCCAAGAAGCACTAGTCAGGCAGGTGTTCTTAGACCTTTGTTTCGGACGTCTTCTGTAACAGCTCAGTAGACAGTGCTTTAGGGCAAGGGTGTAGGAAACTGGCTCTATATATACTACACCAAAATGAGGTATAGTGTGTATAGAGTCCAGGTGACCCCAGAGGTAGGCAGAGGTTAAAGTTAGATAGAACCTTACTCTCTATTTGTGGTAGAGTGGTCGAGCAGTAAGGCAGTATCAGAGGACAGTGTTAAGCATTTGATGTACCCACTCAGTCAGCAAATGAATTCACACACAAAGACTGAACTCTAGGTCAATTGTTTTTGTATAAAAAATATACTGTTTTATTTTTAGAACCAAGCAAGCCTGGCACAGGTAAGCATTCAATACTTTACAGTAATAAGTTGCTGATTGTAGAACAGTTTGAAAATGCAATAGGAATTGTACTTTGTTTGATTTACAGGGGATGCAGTAGGTTGCAATACTTAGCAAATACAGTACATTGAAATGAATAGGCTTTTTCAGTAAATTACAGGTAAGTTACTTTTCACGTTACTTTTCTAACTCAGTGCTGGATACCTAGATTCAGCACTGGGACATTTCCTGCAAACAGGTAAGTAAATACGTTTTGGTTATTCGTGCGATTTTTAAAGAATATTTTTAGATTTCAAAACTCCACACTTAGAAACTTTTTGGAAGAAAAAGTGTCAATGTTATCCTATGGAGGAAAAACAGGTTATCGGTTCACAGGTAAGTTATCGACTGTGGGAGTTAAGGTTCTGGGGTAAGACTCAGGGGTCCCCCAGGGTCAGTGATGCACTCTTGTTACACCTTCAGCGGCACTAGGGTGGCGGGGTGCAGAGTGTTGAGGCCCAATGTTATCCTATGGAGGATAGGGGGTCTCCGGTTGGTGGCTGCTGGCAAGCAGGCCACTGGGTTGTGGGAGCAAAGCTCCTAGACTTTAGCTCAGGGCAAATGGGGAAACAGCTTAGCACAAAGGATGCACCCTCAGCGGCACTAGGGAGGCCGGGTGCAGGGGCCTGTTTCATCGTCGGAAGCCCTGTTGTTTCCAATGGAGAACCTCCGGTTAGCAAAAGCACTGCAGGCAGGGAGACGAAGGACTTCTGGGTGCAACCACCACTTCGAGAGGTAAGTTGGGAAGTTAGGGGTTGGTTAGGCACCGTTGGTTTGGGCACACAAGGCAGTGGGGCGTCGGGTGCAGGGGTGCCTTTTGGGGTCGGAACGGCTTACCAGCTCCGGGTCGCGGTTAGGGGGCCTTCTGGATTTAGGCTGCAGGCGTCGGCTGGAGGCTTGAGGCAGGTCAGGGGTCGCCGGATCTCGGGTCAGGATCGCTGGGGTGACCTCCTCGTGATGTTTGCCCACTCGAGCTCGGGCCGTGGACGGCGGGTGCAGAGTGGGGCAGGTTCGCGGTCTCCGGCTGCTGCCAGAGGTTGCAGTTTGAACAATCCGGTGTTCACGGAGAAGCAGTCTTTGGAAGTGAAGGCAGGCAAGTCCTCCGGGGTTTTTGAGGTTGCTGGCTGCAGGACACACCGGGATTTTGCAGGAGCAGGTTCGTGGGTAGACAGGCCGGTAGGGCTGGGGCCTAAGTCAGTGGGCTTCTTCCTCTTGTTAGCTGGCTGCACGGCTGTTCGCTCCGTCTTCTTCTTTTCTTCTTGTTTCTTGGCTGGATCTGAGGAAGCAAGGTTCAGGGTGCCCCCTAAATACTAGATTTAGGGGCGTTACAGGTAGGTAGAGGGTAGGGACCAATGGGTCCCTTCCCGGGGGGTGGGTACACCCCCTATCGTGCCACCCTCCAGTGGGAGGGGGGCAGGAGCCTGTCCCTGGTTGGTTGGTTCCCCCCATCCTCAAGATGGCGGGGACTTCGAGTTGTGCTTCACCTCGCCTCCCCCACCTGAGGGGTGGAGTTGGCAGAGGTGGGCACACCTCTCTCCCTCACTTGTTTTTCCCGCCGGTTCTCCCGCCCAAAGTGGGGGTAGAACCAGTGGGGACCAGTTGCTGAAAGCAGCAAATGGTCTGGGGAGGCTCACAAGGCGGCATGCCTTTGAAGCTTCCCCTTTCGTGAACCCTGCCCATCCTGGGGGAGGAGGCTTGGCACCTCGTCCCAGGATGTGCATTGTTTCAGGCCCCCAAGAGCAGCAGGCTCTCGACCCAGGGGTCCAGAAACATGTCTGGTGGTGGCAGCCTAAGCAGCCACTCAGTCGGGACACTAGAAGTTGGTCGAGTTTCAGGGGGCATCTCTAAGATGCCCTCTGTCGTGCATTTTACATTAAATCCCACACTGGCATCAGTGTGGGTTTAATGTGCTGAGAAGTTTGATACCAAACTTCTCAGTTTTCAGTGTAGCCATTATGGTGCTGTGGAGTTTGTAATGACGAACTCCCAGCACCATATACTCTTAATGGCAGCACTGCACTTACAATGTCTAAGAATGGACTTAGACACTGTAGGAGTACAGGGCTCATGCACCTGTACCCTCACCACGGGTATAGTGCACCCAGCTAGAGGGGTGGCTGACCTATGCCAGGGCAGTGGTTTGTAGGCATGGCACACAGGAATGTGTGCCATGTCGACTCTTCACTTTGTTCTGCACAAAGACACGCAGCCTGCAAAGGCAGTGTGTGAGTGAAAAGGTGCAGGGCCTCTAAGGGTGGCACAATAAGTGCTGCAACCCTTAGGGGCCTTCCCTGGTCACAGGGCCCTGGGTACCTGTGGTACCATTTACCAGGGACTTACCTGTGGCCAGGGATGCCAATTGGGTTTAGGCTTCAATGCAATTTTAGGGAAGGAACATAGGCCCTGGGTACCTGATTAGCAGGAGCCCAGGGCACACTCAGTCAAAGAACATCAGCAATTCAGCAAAAAGTGGGGGCATACAATGCAGAAAGAGGGCACTTGCTCACAAAGGGGCAATGATTTTCAGTCTTTGCAGAGTATTTGATCTACAGCAGCATGTGCTGCAAACTGAAAACATTACTTACCTGTAACAGTCGGTTTTCAGCTTGTAGTGCTGTAGATTCTCATGCACCATCCTAACTCCCAGGATGCAAGATCATATTGGAACGTTTGAATAATTCATTATTTTAAAAAACTATATGTAAGTATGAAAACATCTTTCCTTTTGCAAGTTACAACTGGTCACCAATATATAAAGACTGTCCTTCTCATTACTGCCCATACTTACTCTCACTTGTATGGGGAATCACAATCTGAGATGGAGTCTCTGTTATGGTACACTGTTTGTGTTTTAGGGGAGGGATCACAAGTCACCTTGAAACCAAAACTTTTACATAAAAGAAAAACAACTTGTTACATCCATACACAACACTAGATGGCAGAAGTGTGCCGAGCATTTCTTCTACAGCAGTATAAGCTTCAAACCGATTGTTATAGTTATGTAAAGCTTTCCATACATCAATTCTATTTGAGACCATGTTCGCTGAACTTGTAGCTAACCCATACACACTACCATCCCATCAGGGAAGGGTTGATCATCATCAATTGTTGGACCACTTGCTGATAAGAGTCTCTGTGCTGGAGACTTTTCACATGACAGCACCTTGAAATACTGGATCACTACATGCAAGAGAATCTGTATTCCTAACTGTCTGAGTATTTACACCATTGCTTTTCTAAACATTTCTGGAACTGCCTCACGTGGAAATGAGCATACAGTACCAGAAAAATGCACAATACCATTGAGCCCAGAAGAGATGATAAAGCAGTGTTTCTGATCTTATCATTGCAGATTGATGAGCTGGCAAAGCCTGCCTTTTTATCCAAGAGTTTGGAGGAACTGAAAATAGGCACATACAGCAACATTGCCATGGTGCGGACTACCACTCCCGTTTATGTGGCTCTGGGCATTTTCGTGCAGCAGCGAGTCTCTGCCTTGCCAGTAGTGGATGAATCAGGTATGGGAAGATAAAAATTGTCTTTGTTGCGGCCTCCGAAATGTTGCCGCCTTCTACTTTTTTGGGGACTTTGGAGAAACAAAGGTCCTACAGGTTTAACTCTGGCCACACAATGCTAATTCACGTGTAATCTAGGTGAACTCAGGGTCCTGCTGGAATGGTCTGAGTTGGACTGTGGTGATGAGCCAAGATGAATGGCTTTACTGGAATTGCAGTAAACAGCTGTGATACACATAGCAAAACTGCTGAGGAAAGACCAGGTTCCTGCCAAGCGAACCAGGAGGAACTGCTGGCATGAGCTAGGGTGGGTTGAGGGTCCTGCTTTAGTGCATGTGAGTCCTGTCTCGATGAAGTGGGGTTAACTGCATGGATGAGCTAATGTGAATGGCTGGGATGAAGTGCCTGCAATGTGGAGACCCAAACCTTTAGGTGGGCTGGGGTGAGTTAGTGTTCTGCCAGGAGGAAATGGGGTGAACTACTAGGATGAACTGGAAGAATTGCTTGTTGGCATGGGATTCTATTCAAGATTAAGAAGGAAGAAATACACTTATTTTTTGATTATGAAGAAACTCATATGATAACTGTATTTTACATTTTATTGACAATTCTAATGCTATGATTGTGGCGAAAACCAGAATGAATAAAGGCCTGATGCCAAACACATTCTTTACATTTTGTATCCTCCTTTTAAGAAAAGAATGAAAAAGAAATTTCTCACAGGCATCCAGCCTTTGTAAGACCACAAAGAACACTGTCCCTATGTCTGCCTCTGAATATCTTCCTTCCCAGCATGCCTCACAGTGACAGTTGGCCATATAAGCCGTCCATTCCTTTTTCCGGATCATTGAAGTAGATTACAGGAAAAGAGCTCTGCTCATTTCTTCTATTTTCATTGCAGTTTCACAAAAAAGGCATTACTCTTATTTCATATGCCTTTCAAGCACATTATACATGTTTTTAATAAGCTATTAGCTGATTGGTTTTGAGGGGTCATTCTATTTTGACCTTAGGCTTGTTTGCTTTTGGGTGTTAAGTTTTCTTACAGGGACTAGGCAAAATGAGAGACAGATTTGTTTGCTGCCAGACTACTAACTGTTTTAATTTTTGTTCATCTGGTTTCTGTGTATAGGAGGGTATACTCACATTTCCGCAGCATAGTGCCTAGAGCTAAATCTTTAAGCCATTGTATGACTAGGGGTTTTCAGCAACACTTTCTAGAGAGTTTCGGTTAGTGTCCGTTATGTTGCACAGCAAAGGGGACATAGAATGCCCTTACCACCCTTGTAACATTCATTGTGGGTCCCTCAGAGGCTAAAGGGGTGCCTCGACGTTTGAGCATTGCTGACGTTGCAAGGACTCAGTCGCTATGAGATCCCCCATTTGGCTGGGGTCGAGGGAGCATATCAGCTTTTTAGAGACTGATATGCTGTCATATTGCCTTAAAGTCGTTTGAATGAATAACATCATGACGAGGCACGGTGCCATGATGATGCACTTCATCATGAGCAGACACAAGGTCATGAGGAGGCATAGTGGTTTGAATTCTCTCCATGTTTTGAAGTGTGTTTAATGGCAGTGCTTGACTTGTATCCGAGATTAAGGATGCTGCATCACCTTAGAAATATCATGAAGCTGTTAACCTCCAGTGTCTTTTGATTAAGTATGGATTACTCCAGTGTTAGAACTATCATAGATTTACATGCTTGAATCATTCCCCGTCGTCGAGATGGGAGTCCCCGGTACCTTAGAAAAGTAATGTCACAATAGATATAGAACATAGAGGCCTGAGGCCTTTTGGTTAAGCAACATATCCTAGTCATTATTTAAAAAAAGGACTAAACTTAAGAGTCAACCAGTCAGGTCACAACACCCTGTAGAACCTTCCTGAGAGAAGCTCCAGTCTCTCAGATTTTCTACCGCACGTCATGCTAGGGAGTCTCCCCTGGGCTTTGCTCAGTTTTCCTGTCCGAACTCTCGAGAAGATTTTCTACAGACTTTTTCTCTTCACAATTTACAGATATACTCTAAGACACTATGTATCTGTTGTTTGGGTGTCTCAATGTGACTTTTAATATGTCTGACACACCTAAGAAGGGGCTCTTCAGACCCTGTGGCACTTGCAGAAAGAAGAGGTTGCACGTTGATGACCCTCATCCAGACTGCATGTACTATCTTTATCCTGCGCATAAGCCAAAAGACTGCAAGGTATGTCGCACATTTTCCTCTAAAACTTGGAAAGACCCTGAGGGGCGACTCTTTCTATGGCTGCGAAAGCTCAAGACCAGAGAAAGTCCTGTCTCCAATGAGGGGAGTGACACTTCATCTATGTCTTCCTCCAAAACGCCTCTCAAGAGAGTTAGGGATGATCCTGCAGCTCATTCCTCTCATGAACCACCAAAAAAGTCATCCAAAAATACCTTTCAGGTCTCTCATAGACACCCCAGCAGCCCATCCAAGTTACCTCATAAAAGTGACCTTCCTTCAGGACGAAAGGTAAAAAAGAAGTCCAGTTCCTCCTCCAACAGACTTCAGAAATCGACTTCTGAGGCACCAACACCTCCACCTCAAATGAAGTGACATTTAAGAAGCCGCCGCCTTCTCCCTCGATGGATGGCTCATCGACAGCATATCCGTCGATGAGAAAATCGTTGGGGATGAGGACTGTCATAGCAGCATCAACGGCATTTACCACCAACACTATCAAGGTGTCGACAGCGGCATCTTCCTCGTTGACGACCTCATCGTCGACCAGCCGTACCCCTATATCGTCGACGATAAGGATTACCTCCTCATCGATGCTCCTGTCAACAACGAAATTTCCCGTCAACGACGACACTTCCGTTGTCTGTGAATTTCCAGTCAACTGTGCCTACCCTGTCGCCAACGAATCCCTCGTCGACGATGAAACCGGAGCCATCAATCATGTTGACGCTACCATCGTCGATAGCCACAGAAAAAATTATAGTTAAGCAGAGACTAAGCCAAAAAATGCTCACACCGGCTCATACATCTCCAAGTAAGGTGCCTTCACTACTGCCTTCCCATCTCCTGGACGATGAAGAGTCTGAAGATGATAGCCTCTTTGGTGCAGTACGTAGCCCTTCAGAGCTTCATGTCAAATGCCAGGACGATTCTGATGAGGGTGACTACTATGAACAAGAGTATTATGCCGCTCAGAAGCACTACCAACACCCTCAACAATACCAAGAAGACATGGTATGTCTTCCATCAGCACTTGTATCTGACTTACAGTTCATGCTGTCAGATGACAGGAAAAGGTTTCCTCCAGTGTCGGCTCCTGTTCAACACAGATTACAGCAGCTTCAGTGCCTCTTCAGCCACCAACGCCCATGCAGCAATTGCCTCTGCCTCCACCAGTAGTCCGTTCTTCACAGGTAGCACAACTACATGATCTCACCTCATCTGAGGAGGAAAGAGAAGGTGGTGAACTCCATGAACACCATGATGAGTGGAATGATTACGTGTTGCGAACACTGTCATCCCAGTGGATTCTCCTCCAGAGGACATAGGAGGTTTCTAAACCCTGTTAGAAAGAGCAGCGACACGTTTCGAGTTGCCTATACCCGCAAAACAAAATTACGGTTTCCTTTATGATTTCAAGGAAAACGGTCAGGGCTATGCCCATCATTGATTACATTTGGGATGAGGGCTTAAAGGTTATGGGCAATACAGCCTCAGTAGCAGCAGTGTTGCCACGACTCGATAAAAAATATAAGGCCCCGAAGGAGGCACCAGCCTGCCTAACGGGTCACCCCAAACCAGACTCAGTCATTTCCCAGGCGGCACAACTAAGATCCAGGAATCCTTCCACACCCCTATCAGCGCCTCCAGACAAAGAAGGTAGACGCCTCTATGACATCAGCAAGCTTTTTTCAGCTATGTCAGCGCTCATAGTGAGAGGAGCAAATTCCCTGGCTCTGCTTGCCTGATAAGATCGGCAAATGTGGTCCGATATTGCCCCGTATCTAGACAAGCTCCCAGACGACATCAAGGGGGAAGCAAAAAAAGTATTGCTAGAAGGTGAGCGCACATCATCAGAGATAATTGATTGTGTCATGGAATTTGCCACCACTGGATTCAGGCAGCTGGCTGGGGCAGCGGTATTATGCAGTCAAGACTGGCTTGAAGCTACTACTTTCAGGCAGCAAGTCTAGACCAAAATATTAGATTTAGCTTATGATGGAGAAGCTTTGTTTGGGAAACACATTGACGATGCTCTCCAAGCAATAAAAACGAACACCGACGCGGCCAAGTCGTTGGGGACCGTACAATACAAAAAGCTGTCCTTTCATGGTTCTCGAGGGCAACCATCTTATCGAGGGGGATACCAACAATACCGCTATCCCACATATTCCTCCACTAACCAACGATTTCAGTCCCAATACCATCAACGACAACCACCATCGGCAGCCTATAACAGACCTCCTCCCAGAGGAAAATCCAGACGACAAGGCAAGGATACCAGCCGCCAACAATGACTTCGTCCAGGCGCCGGCTACGTCCCTCCCTTTTCCAACCAGGGTAGCAGGGAGAATAGCCAACCATCTACACCGCATGCAGAAGTGAATGTTGACCCCCTGAGGGTGTGTATCTGATATGTTATATTTGCATTGCCTCTTGTTGGGGCAAAGCTTTTCTGTTGTCACTGTTAAAGCTTATTTGTCGATCTTTCTTTTGTTCAAGTGGGCTACTTTGTTCCTCAGACCTGCTCGCTAACTGGGAGGTACTGCTTTTGTATTGGTTCAAGAGGTGAGGTCTCTGCAGGTAGAAGTAGCCCTCAGTAGAACAATCTACTTAAACCTTTGGTAACTATCTTTCTGGTGGATGTTATCTAGGAATCCTTACTGCCCTCCCGCCTTCCCATTCTGAAGAATGGTTATGCATTTCTTTCTTTTTTGTTTTTGTTTTATAGTTCAGTCCCAGTCTATGTTTCTGCACTGCTCGTTCGGTCACTCTTGTCAACCTCATCTCCACCTCCAAGGGTATGGATAAAAGGATGGGGGGACTGACCTCAGTTTGTCAGGATAGCAGCCTACGCAGTTCTGTGGCATATGTCCGGGCATAGCCCGGAGACATGGTGCCATCTAGTGGCGCAAGAGAGCTGTTAAAGTTTCTAGATCCTGTCTGGCACCTGAGAGGATACAAGAGGTGAGGAATCTGCAGAGTATCCACCGCAAAGATACTTACCAAAACTAGGTCACTTGTTTATCGTTCTCCCCTCCAGGATGAGAAGGTAGAGTAACAACCATTCTGTAAGCGCAAAAGCTGCTCTCACATCTAAAGAATTGTTTAGTAAAGCTTCTGTAGTCAGGTTACCAAATTTCCTGCCTCCGTTATACAGCTTTAAAGTGAAAAGTTTCTCTTTAGTTATGTATATAGTATAACCTAAGCTGTAGTTGTACACTACAAGAGTTTATACCTGTGATAAGTTGAACCCTGGTTCAGTTATATTCCGGTTTGTTATTTCTTGATTCTTGACTACAACTCTTCTCCAATGGCTTCACTCTTATGAGTGCTCATGTATTTGTGGGGTTCTTACCAAAATGTTTAATTGGTTTCCTTTCTGTGAACATATCCCACCGCTTTCTCAAAAGGATGGTTTTGCTATTGTATTCACTGTTTATGAATATTAATGAAGATCCTTTGATAGAGATGATAGTAATTTACCTGCAACACTAGTTCATAACATTCATAAACTATCCTCCCTCCTCCCTGGAGGGGGCATAGGAATGAAATTAGACATCTCTACGTCATATTTCTTGACCTTTCATGTCACCATCTTTTACTGACACTGTGTCCCTGCTGGAGGGAAGATGTTCATGGACATCCTTGAATTGACAGTGAATGTTTTTTTTTACTGTCAAAGCCTGGATGCCTGTGAGTCATTTCCATGTAAGTTTTCTCTTTTAAATAAAAACTTGCATTAGTTTTTAGATAGTGAACTTGTTGTCTAATTCCTACACCTTTCCTGGTTCTGTAAAGAGTTTTTGTTTTCTTATGTTACTCTTTTAAAACGAAAAGAAACAGGAAAAACATTTAAAGTGAATGTTACTTGCCATAGGGGTGGTCGTTTGTATTACTTTATTGGGAGAACTTGTTTTAAAGATTTCATGGGCAGAGCTATTCAGTATTTGACTTTAATTAATATACTTCCTATAGAGAACCAGTGTTTCAGGTTACTCTCTTCCCTAACCATATGCTTACCCCAACCCATACATGTACCAAAACCCTAACTCTAAATGTTAATGTAACCTTTAGTCTAATCTTTTAAACTACCTTAGAGTGTTGACCGTGTTAATAAATAAAAAGTTTTCTAATATTTAGTATGTTTCTTCAAAACTACTCAAAATAATTTCTCATTTTTATTCATTTTATGATCTTCATAATGACTTCATTTTCATGTATTACGGGGCTTACTCTTTGCTGGGATAGATTGGTGCCTTGCCTGGGAGGACTGTAGGTTCCACATGGAGTGTCTGAGGCCCTGCTAGATGGAATGTGTGCCTGCATAGTTAACTACGGTACTATGATACTGTTAAGATTAACCAGGGCCCTGCTTTATTCTTTTGTGGCTCCTTTCTTGACTGTCTTTAATTCTCAAATTTCTGATGTCTGTTTGTCTTCCTATCAGGTCACGTGGTTGACATATATTCCAAGTTCGATGTCATTGTAAGTAACCCACCAATATTTTGCCATTCTGTGCTATTTTTATGCATGTTTCTTTGTGCCTAGCTACATTTATTGTGCTAAAACCCAGCTAAATATGAATGTTTTCTAACACCAACCCTCCTCAAAGACTATGGGGTTGGTTTAGATCTTGGCGGATGAGATATTCTGTCACAAACGTGAAGATATCCCGTCTGCCGTATTACAAGTGCATTATATCCTTTGGCACTTGTAATACGGCCGACGGGATATCCGTCACGTTAGTGATGGAGTATCCCATCTGCCAAGATCTAAATCAGACCCTATGTAATGGAGAAGGTGCATGAAGCGGTTGCGGTCATGACGAGGTGGGCGATTGTGTGGTGATGCGTAGAATCTTAGAGTAAAGCATTCCCAGTTCAAGGCAATTATAACTTCACCAGGTTTACACCATATTAATCTGGAGCTTTATGTTAAGATTCTGAACCTGGCACATAACTAAGTCACTCACCTAAGGCCCCTTTTTGGTGTCTGACTCTGATATGTGGAAGCTTATGTGACTTCATTTGTATTTGTAATCACAGAATAAATATTCTATTCATTGCTTTGCATCTAGCGCTGAAGGGAAGCCTTTGTTTCACAAAGCTGGACACTCTGACCGAACTGCAGTGCTCCATAGTAATGTATGTGAGTGTGTGTATACATTCGCTAAAAGGAACAAAGGGTAAAGGGACGCTATAGTTTGCTGAAAGTCAGTTAAAACGTAGCGTTTTAAACTAACAAAACCACTAAATTTCACCAGTTATAGTTAACTAAAGTAACTATAACTCGTTCCCTCGCCAAGCACAGAGTTATCAATGATATCATTTCAAATATCATTAGGGATGTTATCAATGCAGTCATTGAACATGTCGTGTGGGGTGTAATATGTGAGGGGTACAAGCAGTGCATGGCAAGGGCATGAGTTATAGTTCCTTTAGGGCACAAGTTATGTTTACTTCAGATAACTGTAAATGGTCATTTTCAGTGGTTTTGTTAGTTTAAAACGTTATGTTTTAACCGACATTTCACCCAACTATACCGTCCCTTTAACCTTTGTATTTTTCTGTAAATTTATAAGGTTTTATTTTTTATGGAAAGTAAGATATTACAATTCCTAACTGTAATGTCGCTTTGATCTTAGGTTTTTTCATTGACCTTCTATGGTTTTTCTAATGTAAAGTAAGATGTCCACCACCATGCATGGTGTGGGGATGAGCCAAAGGGTCTGGCCTTTATCCAACCGCTCCACGGACGGCCAATCCCCTGCCACCCACAACCTTTGCGCCCAACCATTCTTGGGTAGGCAGACCCAGTTGCTGACCAACCCCTATGGTCTTACAGTGCACCAAGGCCTGACTTTTGTTTTTGTGGTCCACCGCAGTACTACCGTGTAATAGTATGGGGGGTGCACAGTGCACCTAGGTTGTACTGCTGCACCACAGAGAGAAACAATCTTTTTAATTTGACCCCAGGGTGTCCCACTGGGACTTCAACCCCCCACAACAGCCATGAGGTCAGGGTTCCCCTACCCTGCCTCCATATTGCTTATTATTATTTGTCTCTGATGATATGGGAACCGAGTCCCAGGGTCATAAAATGGCGGCTGAATCTTTATTTTAATGTTGCAGCCAGCCAATCATAACGCATGTTTTGCCCTTGCGGTACTCCAGAGTAGCACTGCGATGGTAGATATCTACAAATTTTTAACCTTAATTTCTCAAATACTGCTGGACAGATTTATACAATTTGTTTTAAAAAAAAAAAAAAAAACACGCTTTCTGGATCAAGATCTAGCTTTCTGACAAATGTGGTGTAATTCTGTTCAGACGTCGTGAAATGCAAAGCCAGAACATTGAATGCAAGCCAGACTTTTTTGGTGAAGGATCCGAGCTAGAAGAATTTGACGCACAAGGAGCCGCAGAGGAACAGGAAGAGCAGTCCTTATCCGTACCGGAATTGAACTCGGAGATGGAAGAGGACATACCGCAGGGTCAAGGTCCTGCGAGTACTGAATACCCCTTGCCCCGAAATCCAAATCAAACTAAGCAAAAGGCTTCGGTTCCACCTCCGGGCCAAGGTCGGCATAGAGACGATGTTTCTGACGCCCCGCTTTCCGGCTCGGCACCAAAACACATCGTCAAACCTTCCGGGATAGGGATCGAGTCGGCCAAAGTCTGTCATGGAGCCGAAACCTTCTAGCTCAAAGCCGAAGACTGCTTCAGAGCCGAAACCTTCGATGCCGAAATTGAAACCGGCCTCGGAGCCGACACCTTCTGCACCGAAAGGGCATTCCATCCCGGCACCAAAGTTGTCGGTGCCGAAACCAAAAGATGCTCCTTCCAAGCTGCAGGATCCGATTTTCGACTTTCCACCTCCCAAATCAGATCCTAAACAAAAGGAACTTTACATTAATCCTGATACAGGACATCATCTTACCAAACTGCCTCGCAAACCTGAGTCAGAGGACATACTATATAAGATTCCTTTCAAAAAGAAGAATGTCGGTACTAACCCTTTTCCCCCTCCTCTTCCACCACGTTCCCCTACACCTTCACCACCTTCTCCAACATTAGAACCATTACCTATCACACCACAGAACTCTCCACCCTCACAGCCTGATGATGATGATGTAGATGATGGGGATATTCAATTACCTGTAGATCCTTTGAAAGACTACACTATTGATCCACCTACAGATAATGACCCAGACCTTTATCCTGCAAAGCCTTCCCCTCCTGACGACAATGTAGGTTATTTAGAATTGCTTACTAGAGCTGCACAATATCACGGGGTACAGCTACACAAAGAATCCCTAGAAGAAGATTTCTTTTTTGAAAATTTTAGAGTAGTTCACACAGATCTAGTCAGACTCTCCCTATGCTCAAAGGCATGATGAGACATGCTGATGACAGAATGTATTCTGACTCCCAGAATAGATAAAGTATAAGCCTGCTCCGTCTGATCCAGTCTTCATTAAGGGGCAGTTACCCCTAAACTCACTTGTTGTCTCTAATGCCCGTAAACGGGATAATTCACAAACCTCTGGGGATGCCTCCCCTCCAGACAAGGAGTCAAAATTAATAGACGCCTCTGGCAAATGAATAGCTGCCCAGGTGGCAAATCATTGGCGCATTGCCAACACCCAGGCCCTCTTAGCCAGGTATGATAGAGCACACTCGGACGAAATGGAGCAATTGCTCCAATATCTCCCAGATGAGCACAAAGCTAAAGCACAGGATTTAATACAGGAAGGAAAGCTCATCTCCAATTCCTCTATTAGATGTGCCTTAGATGCTGCTGATACAGCAGCTCAAGATATTAACACTAGTGTGTTACTTAGGAGACACGCCTAGTTAAGGAATTTCGGTTTCAAATCTGAAGTCCAGCAATTCATCTTAAACACTCAGTTTGATAAAGAGCATCTTTTCGGGCCTGAAGTTGATCAGGCATTAGAGAAAATGAAAAAAGACACTGAGGTAGCTAAATCTATGGGATCCCTACAGTCTCCTTTAAACCGGGGCTCCTTTAGTCGCTCCTTTTACTGTGGGGGGTTCAAGACCACATCCTCAGACACCAATGTTTCCTCCTATAAAGGCAACAATCAATCTTCCTCCACAAGGGATTTCTTTAGAGGAAGATATAGAGGAAACAACGGCAAGGGTAGAGGAAAGGGTTCCTCGCCCCTTAACTCCCCTTCCCCTAACAAGCAGTGACTTACCTACCTTTCCCCCCGATCATTGAACACCTGCCTGGGGACGTCTTCTACAATTCCTCCCCATTTGGCAATCTATAACAACAGACAAATGGGTGCTAGGAATTATCCAACATGGTTATTGCCTGGAGCTTACCACCAATCCTCCAAACATTCCACCTCGTTCTCACAAACTGTCACCAGAACATTTGCACCTGCTCAAACGGGAAGCCCAGTCTCTCTTGCTAAAAGGAGCCAAAGAGCCAGTACCATTACAATATCAAGGGTCAGGCGTTTACTCCCTGTATTTTCAAATTCCCAAAAAGGACGGCTCATTAAGACCTATTCTGGACCTCAGAGAACTGAACCACTACATACTGTCAGAACATTTCCACATGGTGACACTTCAACAAGTGCTCCCACTTTTACAACAGGATGACTTTGTCTACTGTAGACTTAAAGGACGCATATTTCCACATTCCAATTCACCCCGCTCATTGCAAATATCTCAGATTTGTGATAGCCACTCAACATTACCAATTCAAAGTACTACCGTTTGGAATCACCACTGCTCCCAGAGTATTTACCAAATGCCTGGCAGTAGTCGCAGCCCATCTGAGAAGACGGTACATCCACGTCTTCCCCTATCTGGACGACTGGCTCATCAAAGCCGGCACTTACTAGAAGTGTCTCCAACACACTCAATCCACAATTCACCTACTACATCAACTAGGGTTTACAGTGAATGCTTTGAAGTCCCATCTGCAGCCTTCAAACACACAGCCTTATCTGGGAGCCACCATAGACACTCAAAAAGCTCTACCCTCTCCCAATGCAGCCAGAATTCACAGTATTCAGTCTCTTCTCACTCAGTTTCAGCCCAACCACTCATTACCAGCCAGAGTCTTCATGCAACTGCTGGGAATTATGGCGTCTTGCATCATAATCGTACCCCCGGCAAGACTTCACATGCTAAGCATTCTTAAATGGGACGCAAGTCAGTGGAACCAGTCACAGGATTGATTAACAGATCTAGTGTTGGTAGACAGCTGCATCCATCGCTCTCTGCAGTGGTGGAACCCACAAAATTTATCCAAAGGGTGGGCCTTCATTGACCCTGTTCCACAGACGGTGCTAACAGCAGATGCATCGCTCACTGGTTGGGGTGCTCACTTACAAAATCACACAATCCAAGGATTGTGGAGTCTAAAGCACAAAAATCTCTATATAAACCACCTAGAGCTACTAGCAGTGTTTATAGCGCTCAAAGCCTTTCAAACTCACCTTGTAGGCAAAGCTGTCCTAGTCTGCATGGACAACATGACCGCTATGTACTATATACAAAAACAGGGGGGGGGGCACTCTCTCCAACTGTCACGCCTAGCACAAGCCATTTGGAAATGGGCCATACACCACAAGATTTATCTCCTGGCAGAACACCTTCCAGGAGAAAACAATCAGATTGCCGACAGAAGCAGCAAATCCACGAGTGGGAACTTCATCCTCAAGTTCTCCTCCCCTACTTTCAGGAATGGGGATTTCCTCAAATAGACCTGTTCGCTACAGCAGAAAACACAAAATGCCCAAGCTTCGCCTCCAGGTTCCCACACCCGCTCTCCAAAGGCAATGCCCTATGGATGAACTGGTCATGGATATTTGCCTACGCTTTTCCGCCTCTCCCACTCATTCCCCTGGTAGTTAAGCTCAGGCAAACATTCCTCACACTAATTCTCATAGCTCCCACATGGGCACGTCAACCCTGGTTCACCACCCTGCTGGAGCTGTCATTAGTTCCAAACCAAAAGCTGCATCTCACCTCCAGTCTCCTCATTCAGAGCCATGGAGAAATCGGGCATCCAATCCCAAAGAACTCAACCTGGCGATCTGGCTCCTGAAGTCATAGTTTGGTTATTTACACCTACCACCAGACTGTATGAATATCCTAAAAGAGGCTAAAAAGCCTACTACTAGGGCATGTTATGCAGCAAAATGGAAGCGGTTTGTTATCTATTGTAACAATAATATCAATCCTCTTGATGCTTCTGTACAGAACATCATCTGTTACCTGTTACATTTACAGCCATCTGGACTAGCCTACACATCCATGCGCTTACATCTAGCAGCAGTAGCTGCATACTTACAAAACAGACAACACTTCTCTCTATTCAGAGTACCAGTGATTTAAAGCCTTTCTAGAAGGATCAAAAAGAGTGATACCACCAAGAGTCCCGCCTGCACCAGTATGGAACTTAAACATAGTAGTTACAAGGCTAATGGGTCTACCATTTGAACCAATGCATAGGTGGCAATTACAGTTCCTCTCATGGAAAGTTGCTTTCCTCATCGCAATAACTTCACTGGGACGAGTTGGTGAACTCCAGGCATTAACTATACAAGAGCCCTTCTTTCAGCTTCACAGAGACAGAGTGGTTCTTCATACCAATCCTAAATTTCTCCCTAAAGTAGTTTCTGCCTTTCATATCAATCAATCAGTTGAGTTACCTGTGTTCTTTCCTCAACCCGATTCTGTAGCAGAACGAGCTCTACACACCCTTGATGTTAGAAGAGCTCTATTATAATATGTTGAAAGAACAAAATAATTTTGCAAAACAAAGCAACTCTTTGTTGCTTTTGCTCCACCACACAAAGGCAATCCCATATCTAAATCAGGCATTGCAGGATGGATTGTAAAATGTATACAGACATGTTATGTGAAAGCAAAAAGAACTTTGCTAATACCCCCTAGAACGAATTCCACTCGCAAAATAGGGGCTACTATGGCCTTCTTAGGGAATATTCCCCTAGCTGACATCTGTAAGGCAGCAACATGGTCTACACCGCACACATTCACCAAACATTATTGTGTAGATGTGTTAGCGAGGCAACAAGCTAATGTAGGCCAGGCAGTACTTGAAACACTGTTTCAGACAACTACAACAACTTCAGGTTAGCCACCACTTAGGGAGTATACTGCTTTATAGTCTAAGTATGTGATCTACAGCTCACATGCCTCGAACGGATAATGTTACTTACCCAGTAAGCATCTGTTCTTGGCATGTAGAGCTGTAGATTGAATGCGCCCACCTGCCTCCCTGGTCTCCTGTAGTTGTTGCAGTTCTCAGTTTACATACATACACATGGACATCTCTGTTCTACACTTACTAAACTCCATTTTCCCCCTCTGTGGGAAAACAATCTAACAATGGAGTCGATGCCCATGCGCACTATCACTGAAAGGAGGAGTCACCTTACCTCGTGACTGGAAAGACTTCTTTGAAGAAAAACAACTTGCAAACATCCGGACCCTACACTAGATGGCAGGAGTATGCAAAGCATGTGAATCTACAGCTCTACATGCCAAGAACAGATGCTTACTGGGTAAGTAACATTATAGCTATATATATATTCACTGAAAAACTGAAAGTTTTAATTGACATTATAATTACTTATGATAATTTCTTAAATTAATTTAAAGTAAAAAAAAAAGACGGTCCAAAAAAGGGTTAAAGTGGCCTTATATTTAGATGTTAAAATGAAATAAGCACTAATGTTTTAAAAACTAAAAACCACAAACATTTGCCGGTTATAGTTAAGAGAACTGTGACTGTAACCTGCACCCTCATCATGCACCACTTATGACATCACATATTACATCACTCAAGACATGTTAAATAAATGACCTCATTGATGACATTATTGCATGGGGGGTTGCCCCCGCAGGCACCCAACTTAGCTCAGCACGGCTTGTGGCTGTGTGCAATGGATGTGTGGGAGGCTCTGCTCCCAGGGGCACCGAACTTCCAGTGAGTGGCCAACCCCTGCTGTGTGAGGCCTTTGTCACCAGAGGGGGTGGTATCGCGCTGGTACTCTCACCCAATTTCTTTTATTTAATATTTTGACTTCGGGAGGGGGGGAGGGTCGTCTCTGTGGGAACCTCCATATTCCACTGGGGGTCGGGTTGTGCCCACCCTGCAGCCTTATATGGCCTTTGATTTAAAAAGAAAATCCTTTAATGGATGCCACGTTGTGGCCAGTCAATCAGGATCCACCCATCCACTTTGAATAGGCCAATATGAGCATATCTGGACACCAATGGTCCAGCTATCTGACTTTTTATGAGTGTTAAACCCTTCATGCCTACCCAAGCACCTTTTTAAACGCTGATTTCTCAAACTGTTGAACGGCAGCAAATCACACTTTTGTCCACCATACCCCTCACCACTGTTCCCAATAACGTGCGCGCGCACCTCTGTTACATGAAGCGCGCAGTGCTGTGTGTGGAGCGCGCACACACACAGCACATCAAACAAGAACATTCGCGCCGCTGCTTTTAAAAAGCGAGCGGCGCGAAAACCGGGTGTTTCTTTCATGTAGAGCCCGGCTGCGGTGCATACTGTGTGCTTTTGTTTAAGTATTCATGTTAATTGCAGCGCCGTCACGAGCTGCAATTCACATGAATACTTTAAACAAAAGCACACAGTCTGCCCATCACCCTGCAGCTGCGCTCGATTATGAAAAGAAATTCAGCAAGTCTACAAACCGGGCGTGCAAAGCACACGTCGTGTTTGTAGACTTGCTTAATTTCTCTTCTTAACAGAGCTGGGCTGCGGGGTGATTGTGTGACTTTGTTAAAGTTTTCAGGTTAATTGCAGCTCCAGACGGGCGCTGTGATTAACCTGAAATCTTTAACAAAGGCCCACAATCACCCCGCAGCCCAGCTCTGTTAAGAAAAGAAATGCAGCAACTCTACAAACACGGCGTGAAAAGCACACGTCGTGTTTGTAGACTTGCTCAATTTCTCTTCTTAATAGAGCGCAGCTGTGGGGTGATTTACACTTTCCTGTGCTTGGCATAGTGTGCCACCCTACTTATATTTTCCTGTTTCTGTCATTGCATCCAGATATATGATACAACAAGTAACATCATACCCAGGGCTTTAAGTGGGATGAAAAAACTGGGGGGTCTCGCAAAGGGGCGTGGCCAGTGTAATTAAGGCCCTGGCTTAAGACACATAAGCTAAAAATCTGTACTTAGGATAGTGTACCGCCCGACTTGTATTTTGCTGTTTCTGTCATTGCATCCAGATATATGATACAACAAGTAACATCATACCTACAAGTCAGGACTATTGGCTTTGTCAATGGTTGTTAGTTGCATAAGATAAATAAGCAGCAACTATGGCTTGTATGTAATATTGAAAAGGCTTCAACTTAAAGCCCTGGTGACACCACGACAATGTTGCTGCTCCTGAGTTTCAAAAAGAGAAGGGAAATCCAGAGAGAAAATGACTCTCTTTAAAGGATTTCCCATCCCCTACAAGTAGGGTGACTAGAGCGGGCGACCCAAAAACTGGGACATTTCGCAAAAATAGAGGAAGGACCACAAATTTACATCAATGTGTCAAATAATGACAGTCCTCATCCTCATAGAAACACAGAACAGGCACTAAGAAAATAAATAAAATGTAATTTTTAAAACCAGCATCATGCCTGTTAATTAAACTGCTTACTTATAGCAGCTGCTTACTAGCCCTGCTTTGGAACACCTAAAAACATGCCTCTCACTGTTTTTAGTTCACCCTCTCAAAAACCGGGACATGAGCCACTTTTCCCGAAATCTGCCGGGACAACTGTTGAAAAACCGGGAC
This sequence comes from Calotriton arnoldi, assembly GCA_963921515.1. Classification (NCBI taxonomy): domain Eukaryota; kingdom Metazoa; phylum Chordata; class Amphibia; order Caudata; family Salamandridae; genus Calotriton; species Calotriton arnoldi. Next base: position 381,451 of record CAWUFW010005562.1, read on the forward strand.
GGTCCAGACAAATCCGGGACTCCTGGTCACCCTACCTACAAGGCTCACCAGGCATGACGTCATGCCCTAACTTCTCTACTAGTGAGAAGTGAGCAGTGTGAGCACGCGCACATCGATGTGCCTAGTGTCACTGCAGTCTGGAAAGAAATGGACTGCCTGGGCCAGGGCATAAAACAGTGTTACAGCAAACAAATGATGGACGGAATTCTGACAATGCAAACATTCTCCCCCAGTCAAAAGATCTGGGTTAAATCCATCGTTCTTTTGCCCACTACGCCACCCCAGTTTGGACCCAGCCATATGCAAATCAGTCTTGACCCTGTGCCCCATGGGAACAGTCCAGACCGAACTGCCAGGCCAGGTCCTCCCTGGACCGGAAACAAGCATCCTAGGACCGGTTTCAGGGTATGTCACCCTTCTTCAGCCAGGCTAGCTTGAATCCAGTGGCGCAGTGAGCAAGGGACCCACGTCTGGGCATACCCGTCCCAGTTAGGGCGAAAAGTGTTACAGCAAACAAATGATGGTCGGAATTCTGACAATGCAAACATTCTCCCCCAGTCAAAAGATCTGGGTTAAATCCATTGTTCTTTTGCCCACTACGCCACCCCAGTTCGGACCCAGCCATATGCAAATCAGTCTTGACCCTGTGCCCCATGGGAACAGTCCAGATCTGTGACTGGGGGTGAATGTTTGCCATTGTGCAGCATTCCGTCCATCATCTTGTGTGTTTTGCATTTCGCCCTAAGTGGGAAGGGTATGCCCAGACGTGGGTCCGTGCTCACTACGCCACTGGAGTCAAGCTATCCTGGCTGATGAAGGCTGATAGCCTGAAACCGGTCCTAGGATGCTTGATTCCGGTCCAGGGAAGACATGGCTTGGCAGATCGGTCTGGACTGTTCCCATGAGGCACAGGGTCAAGACTGATTTGCATATGGCTATGTCTGAACTGGGGTGGCGTGGTGAAGCAAAATAACGATGGATTAAACCCAGATCTGTGACTGGGGGTGAATGTTTGCCATTGTGCAGCATTCCGTCCATCATCTTGTGTGTTTTGCATTTCGCCCTAAGTGGGAAGGGTATGCCCAGACGTGGGTCCGTGCTCACTACGCCACTGGAGTCAAGCTATCCTGGCTGATGAAGGCTGATAGCCTGAAACCGGTCCTAGGATGCTTGATTCCGGTCCAGGGAAGACATGGCTTGGCAGTTCGGTCTGGACTGTTCCCATGAGGCACAGGGTCAAGACTGATTTGCATATGGCTATGTCTGAACTGAGGTGGCGTGGTGAAGCAAAATAACGATGGATTAAACCCAGATCTGTGACTGGGGGTGAATGTTTGCCATTGTGCAGCATTCCGTCCATCATCTTGTGTGTTTTGCATTTCGCCCTAAGTGGGAAGGGTATGCCCAGACATGGGTCCCGTGCTCACTACGCCACTGGAGTCAAGCTATCCTGGCTGATGAAGGCTGATAGCCTGAAACCGGTCCTAGGATGCTTGATTCCGGTCCAGGGAAGACATGGCTTGGCAGTTCGGTCTGGACTGTTCCCATGAGGCACAGGGTCAAGACTGATTTGCATATGGCTATGTCTGAACTGGGGTGGCGTGGTGAAGCAAAATAACGATGGATTAAACCCAGATCTGTGACTGGGGGTGAATGTTTGCCATTGTGCAGCATTCCGTCCATCATCTTGTGTGTTTTGCATTTCGCCCCTAAGTGGGAAGGGTATGCCCAGACGTGGGTCCCGTGCTCACTACGCCACTGGAGTCGAGCTATCCTGGCTGATGAAGGCTGATAGCCTGAAACCGGTCCTAGGATGCTTGATTCCGGTCCAGGGAAGACATGGCTTGGCAGTTCGGTCTGGACTGTTCCCATGAGGCACAGGGTCAAGACTGATTTGCATATGGCTATGTCTGAACTGGGGTGGCGTGGTGAAGCAAAATAACGATGGACCCAGATCTGTGACTGGGGGTGAATGTTTGCCATTGTGCAGCATTCCGTCCATCATCTTGTGTGTTTTGCATTTCGCCCTAAGTGGGAAGGGTATGCCCAGACGTGGGTCCCGTGCTCACTACGCCACTGGAGTCAAGCTATCCTGGCTGATGAAGGCTGATAGCCTGAAACCGGTCCTAGGATGCTTGATTCCGGTCCAGGGAAGACGTGGCTTGGCAGTTCGGTCTGGACTGTTCCCATGAGGCACAGGGTCAAGACTGATTTGCATATGGCTATGTCTGAACTGGGGTGGCGTGGTGAAGCAAAATAACGATGGATTAAACCCAGATCTGTGACTGGGGGTGAATGTTTGCCATTGTGCAGCATTCCGTCCATCATCTTGTGTGTTTTGCATTTCGCCCTAAGTGGGAAGGGTATGCCCAGACGTGGGTCCCGTGCTCACTACGCCACTGGAGTCAAGCTATCCTGGCTGATGAAGGCTGATAGCCTGAAACCGGTCCTAGGATGCTTGATTCCGGTCCAGGGAAGACATGGCTTGGTAGTTCGGTCTGGACTGTTCCCATGAGGCACAGGGTCAAGACTGATTTGCATATGGCTATGTCTGAACTGGGGTGGCGTGGTGAAGCAAAATAACGATGGATTAAACCCAGATCTGTGACTGGGGGTGAATGTTTGCCATTGTGCAGCATTCCGTCCATCATCTTGTGTGTTTTGCATTTCGCCCTAAGTGGGAAGGGTATGCCCAGACGTGGGTCCCGTGCTCACTACGCCACTGGAGTCAAGCTATCCTGGCTGATGAAGGCTGGTAGCCTGAAACCGGTCCTAGGATGCTTGATTCCGGTCCAGGGAAGACATGGCTTGGCAGTTCGGTCTGGACTGTTCCCATGAGGCACAGGGTCAAGACTGATTTGCATATGGCTATGTCTGAACTGGGGTGGCGTGGTGAAGCAAAATAACGATGGACCCAGATCTGTGACTGGGGGTGAATGTTTGCCATTGTGCAGCATTCCGTCCATCATCTTGTGTGTTTTGCATTTCGCCCTAAGTGGGAAGGGTATGCCCAGACGTGGGTCCCGTGCTCACTACGCCACTGGAGTCAAGCTATCCTGGCTGATGAAGGCTGATAGCCTGAAACCGGTCCTAGGATGCTTGATTCCGGTCCAGGGAAGACATGGCTTGGCAGTTCGGTCTGGACTGTTCCCATGAGGCACAGGGTCAAGACTGATTTGCATATGGCTATGTCTGAACTGGGGTGGCGTGGTGAAGCAAAATAACGATGGATTAAACCCAGATCTGTGACTGGGGGTGAATGTTTGCCATTGTGCAGCATTCCGTCCATCATCTTGTGTGTTTTGCATTTCGCCCTAAGTGGGAAGGGTATGCCCAGGCGTGGGTCCCGTGCTCACTACGCCACTGGAGTCAAGCTATCCTGGCTGATGAAGGCTGATAGCCTGAAACCGGTCCTAGGATGCTTGATTCCGGTCCAGGGAAGACATGGCTTGGCAGTTCGGTCTGGACTGTTCCCATGAGGCACAGGGTCAAGACTGATTTGCATATGGCTATGTCTGACCTGGGGTGGCGTGGTGAAGCAAAATAACGATGGATTAAACCCAGATCTGTGACTGGGGGTGAATGTTTGCCATTGTGCAGCATTCCGTCCATCATCTTGTGTGTAGGGCATAAAACAGAGCCCGATAGAGACCCGTTTCGAGGCCCCCTTTAAAAAACTGCCAGTGCTCAGCACCGGTGAGACCCGGCCCACTTAAAGCCCTGATCATACCTACAAGTCGGACTATTGACTTTGTAAGTGGTTGCTAGTTGCATAAGATAAATACGCAGCAACAATAGCTGGTATAAATTAAATCCATCTAAAATTTGAAAACAGCGAAACTCTCCAGCCATCTTTCTAGTTGTGATGAGGCTGCCAATGACCGAGACTTGCTTGAGTGTCTGTTATGGTCACGCTGGTAGTACAGTTTTAACGACCCCTTTTGACAAAATGTGACATTTTAACAAGAAGCAGTTTGACTGTTAATGAGATTCGCTTTTTTGTACTTGCATATATTAGGGCGAAAGGGGGTGATCTTCTGTACAAAACTCAGCTCTGAAATTCATCAGGTTAAGCAGACTGTCTTGTAATAGGAGATTGCCATACATCTAGTAGTGCAGCTTCCGTACTGTGGTTGGGACAGAAAAGTGACTAATGGGAATTCAACAGTTGGCTTGCTTCTAAATATTTTTCAAATTGTAGGGTGATTATTCTTTCCAGGTTTAATGGGGTCAGAGGAAGGAAGAAAGGGGAAATGTTTGTGGTATTTCTCTATTTTTTAATGTAGGTGCTCATTATGGCAAGTCTGAAGAATAGACTAGATAAACCGTGACCCAGTGAGACACTGATGATGGTAACAGTAGTCTTGAGCAGTGGAGGAGCAGAGTCTTTTTAGGGTCTTAATTATTGTTCTATTATTGTCTTGAGAAACTGACATCTAGAAAGAGTGTGTTTTTTATGCATGATGATCTGTGACCTGAGCATTCTATGGAACTAGGTGATGTACCAGTGCAGTGATGGTGCAGGTTTTCACAGATCTCTTGTCAGCGGTGTAATGTTGGTCTAAGTTTGTATTTTTCAAGGATTTGAAAGTTGCATAGCAGTTCAGTGATCACTTTTCTCACCTATAAAAGCCTCTAAGCGCACTGCCCACTCCTAGTCATCCCGTTTCACTTCATCTGAAAGTTTTCTTGTTAATTGCAGCTCCAGACGGGCTCTGCGATTAACCTGAAAACTTTAACAAAGGCCCACAATCACCCTGCAGCTGCGCTCTATTAAGAAAGAAATGCAGCAACTCTACAAACATGGCGTGTAAAGCACACGCCGTGTTTGTAGACTTGCTGTATTTCTCTTCTTAATAGAGCTGGGCTGCGGGGTGATTGTGTGACTTTTTAAACTTTTCTGTGCTTGGCATAGTGTGCCCCCCAACTTGTATTTTCCTGTTTCTGTCATTGCATCCAGATATATGATACAACAAGTAACATCATACCTACAACAAGTCGGACTATTGGCTTTGTCAATGGTTGTTAGTTGCTTAATATAAATAAGCAGCAACTATGGCTTGTATACAATATTGCTTCCACTTAAAGCCCTGGTGACACCACGACAATGTTGCTGCCCCTGAGTTTCAAAAGAGAAGGGAAGCAAGTGTTAGTGAAGAGAATACTCCCGACAGATGGATCAGTCATTTACACACTTGCAGCTGCCATCTGCTCAGACCTGCATCTTGGCAAGATTAAAAATCTTGGCAAGGCCTAACCAGCCTTCCACCCTTCTTAGTTCGTTCAGGTGAGGTATCGATCAGATAGGACTAGGACACACACACTGAAAGGCTGTTCGAAAGGAGCCCAGACATTTAAAGGGGGAACTAATGGAAAAGAAGAATTTTGAGAAGGAGGATACATCAAATTACCCTGATAAAGTCCCTATAAGAGATGAAACGCCTTGGCTGGGTCTGTTTTAAGTGTCTTAGAATTGGATACTTAATAAAAAGAACTTTATGGAAAAAGGAACCAACGTCTAGAAATTAATTGAAAGACAAAATATGGAAAGCAATTGAAAACAAAAGAGTGATTACAGATACATGCAATTCAAATTGGAAAGTTTAAAGTGAGCAAGGAAATTAGGTTGCCCTCCTAATATTGTGAAAACATTTACCACATGTGAGAAGCTGGCTCAGTATATGATGTACACTTATGTAAGTGGACACCTTGCACTGATCCAGACAACCCTTATGATGATTTTAGTGGTCTTAGACAACCTTAGCAAGCTCTCTAAGTGGTAGCTGTGAAGAACAGCCTTCAGTCTTAGTCCAGAAGGAGTATAAAGCAGCTTGTTTTACCAGAACATAATCTTATAGGTATAGAGTAAGAGAAAAAGAACCACAGTGTATTTATAAAAATATGTATTTAATATAAGACACTCACTAAAACATTTAAATATCTCCTAGCCAGAGATATACACAATACACACAATACTTTGCAATAGAAACAGGTAAGTAGTCCGGAAAACAGAGTGGTCCCCAGGGGGATACCAAACCATATACTAAAATAATGGTATGCGAACCACGACTCGAATCAAGACTATAGTCAGAGGCCGTAGTAGTGTCGGGGACCCAAGTAACCACCTAAGGTGAGTATCTAGGAGCCCCACGGAGGTCGTGTGCAGTGTAGGAACACAACCACGTTCTCCATACAAATCAACGTGTAAGTCGTGGTTGCAATTTTAAAGAAGGAGGACCCTCAAGTCTCCATAACCCCTCTCTCTTTCATATTTATTTTGTTTAATAGCGCCACTCATACCAGTGTAAGGTGTTAAGCACTTTACATCGCATACACATTACACAGAGACACTGAATCATAGTGTGTAAATCAATGTATAGGAAATGTTACATCAGACAGAGGAATAAAATGTCTCTTCTTAACAGAGCTGGGCTGCTAGGGTTTTAAGCAAACGTTTGTAGTGATATTTGGCGCTGCACACACGCGCAGTGTGGTTCCTGGTGCACATAGTCATGGCTGCAGCGCACAGAAACCCTACACTGCCGCACACAGAGGAAAAAAAATTAGAGGGAACATTGCCCCTCACCCCTCTCCTTTTTCTTGGCCCCTGCTTGACGGGTCAGAGCAAAACTTTCCATGAAGGAGCCAAAGTGAATAAACTTGGAAAGTTCTGTGCAGATTTGTCAAATGGTAGCAAAATTGTTAAAGAAACAAAAAATATATTTCCTATGAAAACTTTGACCTAACTACACATTTTTGGCCACCACCACTGTGAGATGTACGTATATGCACCTCCCCCCCGCTCCCTCACCCCCAATTCCATGAAACTCATGTTCAGTAGAGGTGAGTGCCATATAGGACATGTATCTAGGGGTAGCACAAGTTTATCAGTGGTACACCAGGTATGTCTGTCAGGATAGCAGTTTATGGGAGGTGCAAATGGTGTATATGGATGAAGTAGCGAGCTCTCAGGAACTGTGTGATTAACATGTTTGTCTTCTGGTGTCTTAGCTGTCCTTCCTACATCAACACATTTGCCTTGCCACACTGATACCTTTAATCCTCACACATTCACTCTTCTCTTTCTGATTGCGATTTTGCTCACTTCTCAGAATTTGGCAGCTGAGAAGACTTACAACAACCTGGATTTGTCTGTGACAAAGGCTCTCCAGCATCGCTCACAATACTTCGAGGGTGTGCTCAAGTGCTACAAACACGAAACCCTGGAGACTATTATTAACCGTCTTGTGGAGGCTGAGGTAATGCGAATGCTAGGGGTCATGAGAGGTTTGGGTGAGGAAGAATTTGAAACTGAGGTCAGCTTCCCCAGAAAGATGGTGAGGTAGTGAGCCTCTGCTAATGTTAAAGCTGGGAGCAGCTAGAATGATGGTACTCCGGCGCTTTGGTAGTGTGGGATCTGTGAGTGAGGTAGCTGTGGTAAAGGGATATGGAGGTCTGATAGGTAATGTGGGAATTCAGGTTGAGGCTGATTCCACATTGCTCAGTTAAATGGTTTGTTTCTTCTTTCAGGTTCATCGACTGGTGGTAGTGGATGAGAACAACGTGGTGAAAGGAATAGTGTCTCTCTCTGATATACTGCAGGCGCTGGTACTTACGGCAGGGGGTACGTAGACATTAACCCCTGATAAGTTGGCACATTACTATGTACCTGGATGTTGCATTCACCCAAATAGGAACTCCTGCTACAGAGAGCCTGACCATTGAACGAGCATGGAGTGTGAACTCCTTTCTCACCAACTTCTATTAGTAGGCAGAAGCTGGGGTGACTGGTCTGGACTACCCTTAGTTACAGCATCCGAGATAGGGTCAATGCATAGGAGCTGGGCTAATTAGTGCCATACCTAAGTAATAAGCAACTAGTAACTAGTCCAGCAAAGTGGGGTAATATGCCTGTGATTTTTGCAATGTGAACCATTTCCAGATTTAGACTCTGTATATTATCCCACCATCTAATGGTTGTGTCTTGTAAAAGCACCTTGTTTACTTGTACTAAGCTTTATGCCACTGTCAACATGCCCTACACAATAAACCTCATCTTCAGGATGCTTTTTTCTGCTATCTGGTTTGAAAGCATGAGTGCCGTCAGGACCAACGAGGTGGAAATGTGAATGGTCTGTGACCAGATTTCAACATCAATGGATGGTTTGGATTTCATGTTTATAAGATGACTCCAAAGTCAGAGCCTTTTAGACTTTTTTCCATCTATACGGAAATAAGTTTGGACAATAGGCCCTTTGCATTTTGTACATGTCACCATTAGTATCCGTGTGTAGATCTACACAAGTTGTGTAATTTGTGTTCTCCTGGCAGCCATGACACTCCGTGTCAGACTTGTACACAGTTATTTTCATATACACTGAAAAAACGGAGACAAGCCCTGGGTGTTTTCTTTGATGGCGTCCGGACCGGAACTGGGTTGCAGCCATCATTTCGAAGCTGTGCAGCACCATTTGCCTATGGTTCCATACTTCAGACGGGGAAGCAGTTGTCTGCTCAGACTGACTGAATTAATGAATAAAGCATTTGTAGAGTTCGCTGTCGCTCACAAGGGAGCATCCTGGCGCTATCATGGATGCTGACTTAACTTATACTTGATACAGCAAGGGAGAGAAACCAGGGGCTTTGGCTATATTAAAGAATAACAGAGAGGGTCAGGTGCAAGGAAGAGTCAAGTCTTCAGACTCTTGTTAAAGCTGGCTTCACTGTTCATAGAACGAAGCAGACCTGGAAGTTGGTTCCAGGCTTTGGCATCTAGAACCATGAACGACTTCCTACCCCGGGATTTTATTCTGAAAGGTGGAAGTTTTAGAAGGTTGGCATTGGAGTATCTCGGCATCCTCTCGGTTCTGTGGCAGCTGAACCAGGCAGTGAGGTATTTTGGATGGTGGAATTAAAGGCACTGAACACCAGAATGATGGATCTTGAACAAGACCCTCTTATAAATCGTTAGCCAGTGAAGTCTTCTAAGCGCTTCAGATTCCGAACTCTGTTTGGGGAGTTTTAGCACCAATCTAGCTGCTGCATGTTGTACCATCTGAAGTTTGTGAAGCAGCTGCTTTGAACTTCCTGCATAAAGACTGTTGCAGTAGTCAAGTCTGGAAGTTATTAAAGCGAAGGTAACTGTTTTCTAACGGCTAGGGGGAGGAAGCCAAATGTATTTATTTATTTTTTTGAGATTTGATCAGATTGAAACACATGCCAGCCACTGCAAGAGCATGTGGGGGAAGAAATGTTGATTTGGAAGATTAGTCTCATCACCATTAGGAGGTACAAAATTGCACTTTTCCATTTCAAAGTGTTTCAAGGCAAAATCCTGACTTGCTCACAGTGCCATAGAAAGGTTTACATTCTTGAGCAGAATCTCCACTTGTTGTCTTGTTAAGAACTGCTCCACGAATTGAAAAACACCTGAGCTGGCTCCAAAACAAACTATTCCACTTGACAAAGATCTGCCACTAACACCGGAATATATGCTGCTTTCCAGCTTGTCAATTGGTCTAAAAACCTTCAAGGCCATTTGGGGCTGGAAAAAATCAGCCAAATCTTTGAAGAAGCACTACCCTCCTAAACACTTCCTAAAAGCACATATAGAATCTGCAGTATTAATCAGCCTCTACCAAGCATCAATCTCACCTGCCCCCTCCCCCCCTCCAGTGCCACCCCGGGAGATGAGTCCGACTACAACAATAACTGTGTCCTATTCCCACCAAAGCCACCATGCAGGAACCTCAAGATGATATACAAGATTTCAACTGTGTTCATGGTGCGCCCCCTTCCCCTGCAGACAGTTTAAAAAATCTTGGGGTGAAGTGGGAGTCTGACTTGTCATTTTCGGCTCAGATACGACAGGTGACAGCCACCTGTTTCAGTAAACTCAGAAATCTGCGCAAATTTCTACATTTGCTGCCAGAAACATGCCGTAAAATTACCGTCCACGCAATGGTAACTTCCAGGCTGGACTATGCCAACAGCCTCTATCTGGGCCTACCTAAGTATCTGATCAGACGTCTCCAGATGGTCCAAAACGCGGCTGCGAGGCTTATTAGGCGAGTCCCTTTCCGACATCCTGTCTCTCCGCACTTAAAAGAACTTCACTGGTTACCAGTTGCTAAAAGAATCGAATTTAAGCCGCTGACGTTGGCTTTCCGAGCTACCCACGGTAACTGCCCCAGTTACCTGAAATCAAGACTACGTGGCTATAAGCAGACGAGATCGCTAAGGTCTAATTCAAAAAGCCTGCTCTGCATACCTCGTTTTAACAAGGTCCGCCTGGGAGGCAGATCCTTCACGGTTGGAGCTACAAAATTGTGGAACTCCCTGCCAGATGACTTGCGTAACATAGAGGCAGAGCCTCTTTTCAGGAAAAAAGTTAAGACCTGGCTCTTTAGGGCAGAATAATGGATCTGTGGCTTGCTCACTGGGTTCACAGCTGCATACTGTCGATCGCTTAGCGCCGGGACACCTCTGCTTGAGGTAGCTGTCGCGCTTTATTAGTATCTGTATTATTATTATTATTATTATGAAAGACCAAATTGGCTATGAATAAATGGCGGTTCCCCTACAGTGAATTAAGAATTGAATTTCATACATACATCCCATGGATATGAAATGGGATCATACAATGCTGTTCTGCAAAAAAGAGACGGTCTTATATGGTGTGCAATTAGAAGTGGAAGACAAGACTCTGCCTTCTCTTTCGCTTATTCCTCCACAAGGTATTAAACACCAATTGTTATCAGTACCCCCATGGGTACTGCAGCTATGGAAAGACATTTGTAAGACAGCATACACTGACCAGGCAGAGACCTCTTGGGTGTGTTTAAGCTTTTTCTTGTATCTTAGGGTCAGCCACTCCTAAGTTCCCATTCAAAGCTTTACTCTGTCTTTCTAACAACATCCTGGAAGAAGTTGGTGATCAAATTAAACAACAAACCAAGAAAGTCAAGGAGGGTCCTAGGGAAATTTAAAGACCTGCAAAGGATTATTTCCCCAATCAAAAACTGGTCATAACAACTATGGAATCCTTGGGTCTAATCAAAAACAAAAAACAATATTGCAAGGTGAAAAACTACCAGAAGTCAACACAATGTACCAATATGCACCAACTAAGGAAAGCTCCCTTTTAGGACGAAATCCCTCACTCACCAGAGGTGACATGCTTCATCATATGGGATTCTCCTCTCAAAAGAAAACCTAGTTTCTTTGAGGGCTACAACCCCCTCTCTGAGAGGGAGGAGCTCAGGGATGTTTTATTAGGATATCTCTAAATCCTCATGTGATGAACAAAAAAATTTAAGTATGAGCGAGGGCGCAGCGCAAAGAAAACGTGTGAAATGTGAAAGATAAAACTGACTAGTGAGCTCAAATTGTACAATTTATTCGTATGCACCCACTGTCAGGATTAAAAACAGTGCACCAGCGGTATAGATTTAACCCGCATTCGTGCAGTGGACGATGATGGTCAAAATTATGAGAAGTTGGTGATCTCCTTCATCACATTGGAGTCTCCTCCAGATAGAGCGCAAATTATAAAGGAAATAAGTTTGAGGCAGCAACAGCCAGACTGTGGGATATTACTGATTCTGTGGCACTTCTTGACGGGTAGGCTTCCCAGCAATGGGATGTTACAGTTAGGAACGCTTTTACAACATTTCCCAGAGGAACATATACTGAAGGCTGCATCTGTTGCACATGTACGTAAATAATTTTGATTGCCTGCTTCGAAGACTCCCTTGATGCTGCTGGTACTGCCAGTATAAAGATGACACCTGGCTTAGTTTTGCAGCCATTGGTCCTAATTGACATTCTCAGGCTTTTACCCAAGGTGCCAAGTCACTTTATAAACTTTCCCTTAGATCCCAAACATCTGTTGGGTCAGGACTTAAAGCACGCTGTACAGCTTATGAAAAGTGCAACAAAGAATTTTCTTGAAGAGATTTTACAAAACTCACTACATCTGCTAGATGCACATTTGAGTTATCTAACTTTTACGGTCTTCTTGGCAGCTTGAACAGCTTTTTTTTTTTAAAGTCTAAAGCTAGTCCTTCACACTTTATCTATACTTGCTTTTCTGTACTGTGTGTACCTAAACACAGTGCTTTTCCAACCTACAGATGGTGTAATGATGCACAAAAAGTGAATCTAGAATAGTATGAAACTGCAAAACTGTTGTTGCAGGTACGTAGCCCATTTATTTCTCTGCAGCCCTGGTTGTTTTTCACAACTTATCAGAGTAGGCTTTTTCGCCTTTCTTGTTGGTGATTATTGGTATTAATGTGATATTTAAAATGTATCCATTAGACGTTTAATGACATTCATGACCCTGAAATAGCTCCACCTATATGCAGGATGCAGAACACTTCACATGAGACATTCCTTTTTTAGGTCGATGTCTGGTTTGCTAAAGACATCTTGGGGACATTCAGAATGCTGACCTAGGAGTGCATTCAACCCGTTGCTTACCATTGTCTTTGTGGTTTGTAACTCACATATTTGTAGCAAATGCTGGCTGCAGATACACATGCTATGCATACTCCTGCTGTCTGGTGTTGGGCCTGGACTCTGCAAGTTATTTTTCCTCAAGGAAGTTTTATGATCGACGTAGTGCGTTCTCTCCTCCCCCTCGAGTTATGGCGCATGTTAAACGGTTCCTTTGTTAGAAAGTTTTTTTCCTTCATCAGGCTCAGACGGACTGCGTCAGAGCTCTTCAGCATTCTACGCCCACGTGGCCTACGGTACAGAGAAAATGCGACAGGAGATCCTATTAACGTTACCAACGGATTTCTAGACTCTGGGGACTTACTACCCGGCAATCGACACGCCCGTCGAGAATGCCCATCTCCAGGTGATGAAAACGAAGAAGGACCTCTTTCGACAGTTCCCTCGGTGTGGGGCCAAATACGCACACTCCGACACACATGAAGTGTATAATTTGTACTTATTCCCAGTGTCTGCGGCCTGCGCACTATACAAGAACAAAAAGGCACTTCAGACCCGTCTGGGTCGACTTCTGATGCACACCATGGAGCTAGCGACCAAGGCAAAGTACTCACACGACAGCGACGCAGACAGAGAGACAAATGCTCTGTAAGGAGGCAGAGTGGTCATCGCCAGCCCCCACTATGTCGCTTCCGATTCATCCTCCAGGGACGAACCCGCTCCAGTACAGGTCAAGGGGCCCACATCGCCTACGCTGATTCCCATGTCTGGGCTGAGGACCAAGGCGACGCCACGTACCGTGAGTACTAATGAACCATGTGCAAAAAAGATCTTGCATTCACCACCCTAGTCACGTCACGCCACAGCCTTCCGGCTCAGGTCGACACCGCGAGCACACCTCGGAGACGAGAAAGTTCTTGATCCCATGCGGGCGACAAGGCCAGAGCACGGGGCCATTTGCATATCTGCACCAAAATACAGTCTGTATCGACTGACACATCGGCACCCAAGCGCTAATCGGCACCGAAGGATGCCAAGAAGCCTGTGACCTGTGCAATTAAAGTCGTCGGATCCGAAGAAACACTCGGCCTCGAGCATCTCAGAATCGTATCAGCCCTTGGCTCCGAGGACTTAAAAACAGCACGGCCATTCTTCTGGACAGAACAAAAGCCAGACATTTGGGGTACCAATGCTGCATAAAGTTTCTGAGGACATTCCATCGTTTCCAAAAAAACTAAAGACATACTCACATAAGCCAACTGCGGAACAAGGCATTGTCTTTGAGGGACTGCAACAATTTATGCAGGAAAAACGCAGAGGTTGCCAAGAGGCAGGTACAGGAGCAAACATTGCCACTGCCTCCACCAAAAAGGGTAGCATAGAAGCACAGGGCCGCAAGCGCAATGGCTTTCAGCCCAGCGGAGTCACCGCAAACTTATTTTCCCTCTTCACAAGAAGAGGAAGAGGGGTGAGATCCAGGACAAGGATTCGCAGGGAACACAGGACACCCACCACACCCCAGACCCGTGGGAGGACTATGACATGGTCCTACCGGACCCAATCAATCAATCAGGATTTGTAGAGTGCGGCTACTTTACTGTGAGGGTCTTGAGGTGCTGTCGGAAAGTGCTGCCTATTGGTTGAACATTCATATCTTGAGGTCCTTCCTGAATTGCTGGAGTGATGGTGAGGCTCTGAGGTGCAGGGGGAAGTCGTTCCAGGTCTTGGCCACCAGATGAGAGAAGGAGCGGTGTCCGCTGTTTGTCCAGCGGATGCGACGGGTGGCAGCTAGGGCGAGAGATTCGGATCTGAGGTTCCTGGTTGGCTAGTCAAAGGTAATGCGTAGGTAGGCTGTCCGGTTTTAGGTTTAAACCTATAATAACTGATAAAACCCCACCGGAAGGGAAATAGCCCTCACCAGTGTAAACATATAAACACTGAAAAAAACCTGCACAACCACAAACTAAATGCCATTCAAAGAAAGGAAAAGGAGAGTGAAAAAGTCATTTTTATTTCTTCCTGAAGGGGCCAATTCAATATAGCTTTGTTGTATAAGGTAGCAGTAAGAAAGACTGGGCTAACATTATTCTGCTTGAGTTTTGTTGTTTAGGCATGCCACTAAAATATTGTTTCTTCTTTCCTTTTTCAGTTATGTGGTCTTTGGTCTAAAGATACAGGGGTTAGAAGCATGTTTTAGGTGTTGTTTATTTATTTTATAAACTGTAGAGAATCAGGAAATATCAAAATCATATTTGATTTTTTGGCTACGTTTGAGTCTTTCACTGATAGGAAAAATGTAGGTTTAATTAGAATCGTTCTCAATATGTACCATCACATTTACCCACAGACAATGGGTATAAACCCTTGATACATCAGCCGCCTTTTCAAGAGAGTCAGTATTGATAGGTGAATTGCCAAACACCCCAGGCTTTAAACATTCAAATCAAGGTATAGTGACAGGTATATGTGAAAAGAGTACAGTCACAAAGCATCTGGGATACTGGTGAAAACATGACACCAGACTTTTGGAAAACATGAAACGCACTGTCACTTGGAATGCTGCTCCACAAAATTCTTACCAAGTTCAACAGAGATTGGAGTGATATTGTTTGTATTAGCAGTGATTTAGCTACGTATATAAAAAAGTTATGTGATGACCTGTCAAAATCGATAACTGAGCTGAAGTGCTTCCCTGTAAGAGATCCTTGCCTCTTGTTAGATGGTATGCTGAAAGCATCTTTACAATCTTCAGAGTTAATGAAGAATGCTATTGACTTTTTAGTCCATTCTGGTGCACTGTTTTGTTATGTGCGGAAACTAAAACGCAAATATTTCTTATTGTGTGGCATCAAAGAAAGAGTCATCCCAACTGTGAGACTTAGCTGGTGGTTCTCAGTCCTAGAGGCCATGAATGCTATATTATCCATGTGGCAACCGTTTACAGAACTTTTGCTGAGTGATGATGCCAAAGGCAAGAAATGTGAGGATCTTTGGTCACCTATCGATAGTGATTTGAAAAAAGTACACTCTACTGCTTTCTTAGATTTTTACAGGAAAGCATGACTGCTGTAGTGGACATAATAAAAAAACTAGAGTCTGAAAACACCCTTGTCTACCGAGTGTTCAGCATAATTGGTGTAGATGTGAAACATCTCCTTGAGAGTAGGCTGGGTGACACTTTTAGTGACTTTGGCACTGCAACATGTTCCATGTTAGAGTGCTTGCCACTTGGTAAGCAAAGAAATGTGGAGGAGCAATTCAGGAACTTTTATTTTACAATGTATGAGAAATAGCCCTTCACCAACCATGGCATTTGAAGTCAATGAAGCCTCACTGTGGTACTCTGCACAAGTTATAGATCCCTTCCGTAAAGGGAAATTTTCTCCGGAGTTTCAAAGGTGCTGCCTAATTTTTGACCACTTCAATAACTCTGAGGGCATATGCGCCCAGTTCAACGCATATGTTGCAGAACCTGTCACAGAGAATCACAATCTTCCGGTGCACCAGTATTTGCATGGAAAGCTATGTCAGTGGCCAGGGTTAGCAAATTGTGTACTGGCTATTTTAGCGTTGCCTGTCTCAAGTGCCAATGTTGAGAGGGCCTTTTCACAGATAAAAGTTTACATGGGAAGGAAAGAGCGAGCGTGCATGACCAAAGACTCACTGAAGAAGTATTTTATGGTGTATTACGATAAGTTTGATTTGTAAAAATGTATTTGGACCGCATATACACTCTACAAACACTGTCTTATACCATGCACTATCAGTGCAGAAAGCAAGCAATAATAAAAGCAAAAAGTTCCATAAACACTGGAAAAACACTGTTTCTGTTGTTTTTAATGGTGCGAAAATGTGTAACCACTGATAACCACTGTTTTTTTAAGGTATTGAAAACACTTGAAAACACTGAAAAAACCCCACCAGAATTTACCAAAAATAGAAACTGGAAACAGGAAAGCCTATGCGTAGGTAAAGGTATGCGGGTCCTTCGTTGTGTAGCGCCTTGTATGCGTGGATGAGTAGCTTGTACGGCCATCTCTTCATGACTGGAAGCCAGTGGAGTTTCCTGAGGTGAGGGGTTAGATGCGTCTGTCTGGGGAGGTCGAGGATGAGCCTGGCCGCCTGGCCACTATGTTCTGGAACGTCTGGAGTTGCTTCATGAATTGGGCTATTATTCCTTCGTAGAGGGAGTTGCTGTAGTAGTCTCTGCTGGTGACGAGCGCCTGCGTGACAGTTCGCCTGGTGTTGGTGTGACCCAAACATGGAGCCGCCAGTACCAAGAAAAGCGTCACCACCAGATGACGCATCCTCATACCACAGTGTCATACAGAGAGTTTGCAGAGTACCACAAGCTCCCAATGCACACCCCTGAAGAGCAAACAGACTTCCTAGTACAAACACTTTCGCCCACAGAGTGCACTGTCCAATACCTGCCAATGATAGGCTCCGTACACAACGTATCCAAAGAGATCTTTAAGGACCCAGTCAAATCTATGGTCCTGACACCTCGCATGGAAAAGATATACAGGCCATCGCCAACTGACCCAATTTACATACGTAGGCACCCCCCAGCAGACTCCCTCGTTGTCACCACTGCCAGGAAAAGAGCTGCAGCACAGGGCACTGGAGAAGCGCCTCCTCCAGATAAAGAAAGCAAAAGAATTGATGCTGCAGGCAAACAGGTGACAGCAGGCCATGCCAATCACTGGAGGACTGTCAATTCAGTTGGGCTACTCTCCAAATATAGCAGGGCTACGTGGAACGAAATGCAAGAACTCATGCAACAGCTCCCAGACTAATATAAGAAGCGAGGGGAAGACCTGGTAAGTGAGGGAAGGCAGATATCTAATGCAACAATCAAGTGTGCACTAGACAGAGCAGACACTGCTGCAATGGGCATTAACACATCCATCATGCTCTGCAGACATGCGTGGCTGCGCTTAGCAGGGTAAAAACCTGAGGTGCAGCTGCACATTCTCAATGTCCCATTCAATGGGGAAAACGTCTTTGGGCCTGCTGTGGGCACACAACTTGAGAAAACCAAGAAAGACACTGACACAGCATAATCAATAGTATAATCGATGAGTGCCTTACAGACAAAACCTCAAAAACAATGGCCCTTTCAGCGTTACCAGGGTAGAGGGGCAGCTAAAGCATCTACCCCTGAAAATACATCCTATGAATGCCAGCAGCAACATTAGCACCAGCAGAGCTGTGGATACTATAGAGACCACTACAAAAATAAGGGCAGAGGTACCCCCAACTCCACCAAACAAATGACTTACTGACACCCCCCCCCCCCCCCCCACCGAACGAAACACCTGTTGGGGGAAGGCTGCAACAATTCCTCCAGTTGTGGCCAGACTTCACATCAGACCAATGGGTATTACAAATAATCAGGCGGGGATTTTGCCAAGAACTGACCCAACAGCCACCAAATATCCCACCAAAACGTCACATCTTAGATCCACAGCATCTACATTTGCTGAAGGAAGAAGTAAAGGCTTTAATGCACAAAGGGGCCATAGAACTAGTCCCACACAAACAAAGGAGTCTATTCCCTTTATTTCCTCATACCAAAGAAGGCCTGGCTCACTACGGCCCATTCTGGACCTATGCCCACTCAATCAATACATACTGTCCAACAACTTCCATAAGGTGATTTTGCAAGAAGTGCTACCGCTACTACAAAAGGGCAACTTCATGACTGCATTAGAGCTGAAGGATGCATATTTCCACATTCCAATCCCCCCTGCACATAGCAAATATCTACGGATTTTGGTAAGTGGATGTCATTACGAATTCAAGGTCCTACCATTTGGGGTAACAGCCCCAAAGGTGTTCACAAAATGCTTTGCGGTAGTAGCTGCAAAATCACGAAGAGATAACATACATATTTTCCCTTATCTAGACGATTGCCTGATCAAGAGTCAAATCTAAGCCAAATGTCTAAAAGACCCACAAAGCACAATCAACCTACTACACCAATTGGGCTCCACAATAAATGTGATAAAATCTAATCTCCAACAGCTTACCCCAATGCACAAAGGGTTCTCAATCTCCAGAACCAACTGAATCTATTTCAACCACATCGTCACCTACCAGTCAAAACAGTGATGTGCCTTCTAAGGATGATGGCATCTTGCATAGCAATAGTACCACATGCAAGTCTACACATGAGACCTCTCCAAGAGTGCTTAGCATCGCAATAGTCCCAAGCGGGCGGCAACATGGAGGATCTAGTGTTGGTTTCACCCAAGGTCCATCAGGCACTACAATGGTTCACACCTCACACATACTAAAGGAAAGAGCCTTCAAGGACACAATCCTGCAAGTAACAATCACAACCAATGCATCACTCATGGGGTGGGGTGCTCATATGAAGGACATTGTGGTTCAGGGACACTAGACCACACAACAACAGACATTGCACATCAAATTGTTGGAACTCTTAGCCATCTATATGGCTCTCAAAGAGTTCCTACCAAACATAACAGGGAAAAATGTCCTTCTACCAACAGACAATATGACTGCAATGTATTACATCCATAAACAGGGAGGGACCCATTCCATTCAACTGTCACAGCTGGCACGGAGCATATGGAAATGGGCAAACAGTCACAAAATACTCCTCCTGGCACAATATATTCCAGGGCAGGACAACTCCATTGTGGACCTTCTCAGCAGGACACACCAACAAGTTCACGAGTGGGAAATGCACACTCCGTTAATACAATGATACTTCCACCGGTGGGGAACCCCCACAATAGACCTGTTCGCCACCGCCGAAAACTCAAAATGCCAAAGCTTGGCATCCAGACACCCACACCTGCAATCCAAGGGGAATGCACTATGGATGAACTGGTCAGGGATATTTGCTTACGCTTTTCCGCGTCTCCCACTCATTCCATACGTGGTCAGGAATCTCGGACAGAATTCATTGAACTTGATACTCATAGCTCCCACGTGGGCTCAGCAACCATGGTACACAACAATACTAGGGCTATCCCTAGTACGTCACGAGAAGCTACCCAAACCTCTCACCCGCAGCAGGGGCAGGGTGAGACATCCCAGTGTTCTACAGCTCAATCTTGCAATCTGGCTCTTGAGGTCATAGAGGTTGGATATCTGAACCTACCTCCAGAATGTATGACTATTCTTAAAGAGGCCAGAAGACCAACCACAAGGGTTTGCTATGCAGCAAATTGGAAACTTTTTATGTACTATTGCGCTTCGCTATACATTAACCCTTCTTCTCCAACAGAACAGCAACTTGTCTGTTACCTATTACACTTGCAGAAAACACATTTAGCATATACCTCCATCAGGGACGGACTGGGAACCCAAAGTAGCCCTGGTAAATTTTGTCAGACCAGCCTCCATACGGTGCATAGCGAACAAGCACAGCAAGTGAGCCTGACAACTACAAGGGGGCCTTAGGCGGGTTCTAACCCCCCTCCCCCCCCCCAAGAAAATTTGGGAAAACAATTGACAAAATGGTGCAGTCTACAACACATTTTTCATGACATTTTCTATTGTATTACCTTTCAAAGCATAGTAAAAGATTACCTTACATTGCACCATGATGCAACAATCTTTGTTGGGGCTCTTCATTGACTTCCTCACTATCACCCTCAAACAGTGCCTCTCATCTCTCTAAAGCCCCTTTCTCACATGTATTTTATTTGTTTGTAGTGCTTTTCATACCGGTGTAGGGTGTCGGAGCACCTTACATCACACACACATACAGACACAATGAATCATACATGTGTAAATCTGTGTACAGAAAATGTTACAAAGTACAAAGGGAAATACAAGGTGGGGGATTCCCGTATCATCCATACTGGTAGGCATTTTTTAAGAGTGCTTGGTCTGGAGAAGCACAAACTCGGTATTCAGAGTGTAACACAGTGGTTAGGGTTGGCTTTACTAATAAGAATTTATTTCTACCCAAACAAACCCCTTTTCACAACTTTAGGGTAATGAAAGACTGGGAAAAACAATTTTCTAATCTGTACCATGCAGTTTGCATGCAGCTCTCTGGGAGTTCATAGTTCACTGTGCTAGATTACAATTGTAACTTGTGAATTGCACAGTATCAAAAGAATCTCTGTTACGAAAGCAGTAGCCCACTGAGCTATGTTCATAAAATACTGTTCTGTGACTTACATGATACACATTTTTTGCAGCAGGCATATTAAATTAACCCTCTGTGCTACCTTAGATGAGTCAAAACTGCCACTGGATAAAAGATCTCTCGCCAGCATGTACATTAATCACCAGAGTTATCTTTACGTTTTTGCTGTTGTCTGAAAACTGCTGAACATACAAGGAGCTCTGCAGCTGGTGCTTTTAAAACTGCTGCACTGCTTCGAAACTGGCCCCTAGTAACAAGATCTGACCCCCCACCCTTCTCGGGAAAACGCCCGGTGCAGCCAGCCTGGCCTAGACATCCTTACACCTACATTTAGCCGCCATTGCAGCATATCTACAAAACAGGAAGCACTAATCTCTCTTCCGCATTCCTGTCATGCCTGGAAAAAAGCCATTAAATGCCTGGAAAAAAGCCATTAGCAGACAAGTCCGTGAAACCTCATTTGATCTGGACCTTAAAACTCTTTGTTCTAGCCCCCACCTAGCCCCGCTGAACAGCTCCTACATGGTAGGCAAGGCACAACCTTACCTAAACGAGGCCTTGACACCACAAGTCCGAACCAAAATTCTCTCCATGAGACTATGCACACTAGGAATCACCGACTTTAACCCTGCATGGGCTCGCAAGGGGGAATTTACAAATTGCAGACTGTGCACCTACAGGAGGGAATCCTGGCTACATCTCCTGTGCTGCTGCCCCGCCCTTAGGAACGAACGCCGACGACTTCTTCGCCCAGTTTGTATCACCAAGGGAACCAAGACATGTAGCGAAGCATCAGCCTTGTGCTTTTCTAAAACAACCACGATGGCCTTGGCGAGACTGGGGAAATTTACTCATCTGATTAGAATGGCTCTAAAGGCTGCTAACTAACACAATCAAACCAGGATGTCCTGCACGGTATAACAAGGGGGATAAAGCAGCCACCCCCCAAACAAGTGTAGAGCCCTGACCCTACTCACCTGTCCTACAGAGACCATACCATATAAATGGCTCCAAATGGAAGGGCCAAGGAGAATTACCCACAGATTGCCGACCTACAGACTGCCGAAGTAGAAAAACACCAAGGTTTATGCAAGTATCTTAGAAACTTCGTGCAAGGACTCATGACAATGACCACCGTGCTGGCAGGTCGAGCGGGAGCCGCGGGGAGGGGACATAGTACATGAACAAAAAAATATTTTTATCTGTAGCTTCTACATTTTTACTGTAATCATTCTTTTATCAGCCTGTTCTTATGTTTTTTACTGTAAGGATTTTAATTAATTGTACAGTTAATAAAAATCAATAGTCAATAGTCATTCCTGTCATCAAAGCCTTCATGGAAGGATTAAAACGAATCATTCCACCTTGCACACCTCCTGTACCAGCATGGAACCTAAACATTGTACTAACAAGACTCATGGGGCAACCATTTGAGCATCTACATAACTGTCAATTTCAATTCTTAACCTGGAAAGTGGCTTTTCGTGTAGCAATAACATCTCTAAGATAACATCTCTAAGAAGAGTTAGCGAAATATATGTGCTCACTATTGAAGAACCATACTTTCAAGTGTACCTAGATAAAGTGTGTTTACGCACAAACCCAAACTTCCTACCAAAAGTGATATCACCCTTCCATTTAAATCAAACTTCAGAGTTACCAGTTTTCTTTCCAAAGCCTGAAACTGTAACAGAACGTACTTTACATACCCTTGATGTTAAACGAGCACCTCTGTACTATTTGGAATGCACACATCCCTTCAAAAAACACAAACATTGTTTGTTTCTTTCTCAAATCCAAGGAAAGGGAATGCTATTTCTAAAACAGGAATAGCAAGATGGATTGTCAAATATATACAGATTTGTTATGTCAAAACAAACACTACCAACCATGCCAATGGTTCCTTCAGCATGCAATCTGGCTCTCCTCGCAGGAGAGGAAGCCAGTCCCTCTGTCCAGAGTCCACTTGGCACCTGGACAAACGGGAAAATTAGCTAGTCAGTTAGGCGTACCACCCCCAGGCTAGTACCGCCCCTAAGGTGGACTAACTGCGAGGTGCACACAAAATTTCAGAGGTAGCCATCTTTGTGATGGCATATCTAGGAATTCTGATGGATACATCTGCGTGTGTATTCCTCACCTTTTGAATTACCCCTGCACCAGCATTCCATGGAAACTTTTCTCTAGCTCTCCCACGTTGACGAGGACGTCATAATGGCACGTCTCCGCTCGTGACTCCGTATGACGTCACCGGAGCCACAAGAAGACCTCGTCGGCGTGCTGACGTCCGTTCCCTTTTTTCCGTGCCGTCGACGCGTAATGGTTTTCTGGGACTCTCCATTTTCTTCACAGTTACTTTATCTGCTGTTTCCCTTGGTGTAGCAGTGCTATGGCTACATCGAAGAAGTCGGGTTTCAAGCCTTGCAGAGAGTGTGGGGGTCATATGTCTATCACTGACCCCCATGAAGACTCTTTGTGGTTTCTTTCTTCGGACCACGACGTCGCAGGCTGCTCCAGTTGTCGGAAGATGAATCCGAAGGCTTTGAAGGAGCGTGAGGCTAAGCTTTTTATGGCGAAGGCAAGAAAGGAGAAGAGGGGCCGAAAGACGTCAAAATCGAAGTCGTCGACTTCGATTTCGCATACTTCGAAGTCGAGGAAGCATAAGAAGAAGAGAAGGCACAGTTCCCGGCGTCGTTCATCGAAGGATAGAGCTTCGAAGTCGCCGTCTCCGGCTTCGCGATGTCGCACTAAAGGCTTCATGTCGCCTTCTCCTTCTCCTCAAGCGACTCCGGCTCACTCTCCGACGCCGAGGGGTTCTCCGGCGCAGTCTCCGACGCCGAGGGGTTCTCTGGCGCCAAGGCTATCTCCGGCGCCGAGAGATTCTCAGGAGCCTAGAGTGTCTTCTTCGGTGCCTGCGACCTCACCTGTTTTGGGTCCGACGGCCCTGACGCCTACTCGGCCTCGAGTGTATTCAGACTCGGCTCCTTATCCACCCTTTCCTGGACCTGGGTCGGATCCTTCGCATTTTCTTAATGCGATGTACGGCATGTTTGCCAGAGCATCTTACCCTACCGGTGCACCGTTGGGCCCTGTGGGTCCGCTTGCATTCAATTTGGGTGTTCCACAGCAATATGCCCAGGCACCTTTTGTGCCCTTTATGCCGATGGCACCGTCCTGGAAGATTCCGGCTCCGAAGTTTTCGACGCCGTTTTCTCAGTCTCCGGCGCCATCTGGTGGACCTTCTTCCTCTCGACTTCGATCAGCGCCGTTGCCTACATCGGAGGCTCTTCCATCGACGCCGGTGTCTCCGGCGCTGCGCTTGGCGCCGCCGACGTCGGTCCCAAAGTTGCAGTCCAGAAGAGAAGCCCAAAGGCTGTTGGAAGAGGAAGAATTTCAGCGGGGTGAAATTGAAGAGTCTGTGGATGAGTTTGAGGGCCTTCAGGAGGCGAGTGGTCTAGACACCTCCCCGGAGTGGGAGCTTTCATCACCAAAGGCCTCTTCTTCTCATGATGTGGCACCATACCATGCTGTTATTAGGAAGGCTGCTGAACTTTTAGGACCTAATATTCTTACGGAAGTTTTACATTCCCCATCTTCTGTGGTTGAGCCTCTTTTGCCATTTAATGAGGCTTTGACTGAACCAATTCTGGAGGTGTGGCGGAAGCCCTTTCTGCACCTGCTGTATCAAGGTCTGGCAAGGAGGTACAGGCCTGCTCCTGGTGATCCTGCTTTTCTTTCTGCTCATCCTTCACCGGAATGTTTAGTAGTGCAGGCTTCCTGCTCAAAGCAATCTGCGGGATCTTTTCCTCAGGCTCCTGGAGACAGGGACTCTAAAAAATTGGAGCAGACTGCCAAGAAGGTCTTCTCTTCCTCTAGTATGGCGTTGAAGTCCACCAATGCTATGTGCTTGTTTGGGAGGTATATTCACGCTTTAATGGATTCGGCCAAGCAGTTGGCTCCCAAGCTACCGGACAGTGATTGTGGCTCCTTTTTAGAAGTGTTGGCGGATACGCAGGCTGCAGCTCATCAAGTTATCCAGTCTGGTCTGGATACTACTGATTCGGTGGCCAGGGTGATGGGTTCTTCTATTGCCACCAGGAGGCATGCCTGGCTCAGGTCTTCTGGGTTTTCGCCGGATGTGCAGGCTACTCTCCTTGAGCTACTGTTTGATGGATCCAAGCTTTTTGGTGAAAAGGCTGATTCTGCGCTGCAGGGATTTTAAGACCGTAGGGCCACTGCAAAATCATTGGGTCTTCAGTCTCAATCCAGGGGTTTTGGATATAAGAGGTACCGTGGTTTTGGTAAGGCGGCTTCCTTTCGTGGCCGTCGGCAGCAGCAGAATCCTCTGTACAGATCTTACAGAGGAAAGGGCGGAGGTCGTCTGCGAGGTGCACCCCGTCAACTCTCCTCCTCCTCCTCTTCTTCCTCTCCTGCCCCCACCACCGGTGCCACATGAAAGTAGCTCTAGATCCCCCATCTTGGAGCATGCTGGTCCTGTAGGAGGTCGGGTGTCCCATTTTCTACAAGATTGGAAGTATATCACTTCAGAACTTTGGGTTTTGAATCTTGTGGAAAATGGGTACGCCCTTCCCTTCCGGGAGTTTCCTCCTCCTTACCCTCCTCGCCAGGGCTGGTGTTCAGAGGACCATTTGCTGCTTCTGCAGCAGGAGGTTCTTGTCTTATTGCAGAAAGGTGCGATAGAGGTGGTCCCGGAGCAGGAAAGGGGTCAGGGATGCTACTCCAAGAATTTCCTGATTCCCAAGAAGGACGACAGATTAAGGCCTATCCTAGACCTCAGGGTCTTGAATTTTGTACCTCAACAGGAGAAATTCAAGATGTTGACCCTAGCTCAGGTTCTTCAGGTGCTGCAACAAGAAGACTGGATGGTGTTGATCGACTTGCAGGATGCTTTTTTTCACATCCCCATCCTGAAGTCGCACAGGAAGTATCTCCGTTTTACGGTAGGGTCTCAGCACTACCAGTCCTTCCGTTCGGTCTTACTTCCGCGCCTCGGGTCTTCACAAAGGTGATGGCGGTGGTGGCAGCTCATCTCAGGAAGTCGGGGATTCCTGTTTTCCCCTATCTGGACAACTGGCTGCTCAAAGCAAAGTCGCCAGAGACGGTGCTTCATCATCTGCACGTGACAGCACGGCTGTTGTTTGACTTGGGCTTCTCTATAAATGTGCCCAAATCTCACCTGGTGCCCTCACAGCGCAACCTGTTCATAGGGGCAGTACTGGACACGGTTGTGTGTCGAGCTTTCCCGCCTCCGCAGAGGATTCTCAACATTCAAGAGATGATTCCTTTGTTTCACGATGGAGCGGTTGTTCCAGTCCTGAATGTCCTACGCCTGCTCGGTCTGTTCGCTTCCTGCATTCTCTTGGTCAACCATGCACTCTGGCACATGAGGGCACTCCAGTGGTGCCTCCGCAGGCAGTGGTATCAGCACTACGGAGATCTCAGGGAGATGGTCAGGATCTCCAGGGACACTGCAGCGGATCTGTCTTGGTGGAGTGTGGAGGGCAATCTGTCGCAAGGAAAGCCCTTTCATCTTCCTTCTCCGGTGGCCACAGTAATCACGGATGCCTCCACTCTGGGGTGGGGTGCTCATCTGGGGGATCTGGAGATCAAAGGTCTTTGGTCTCTGGAGGAAAGGTTGTTTTATATCAACCTTCTGGAATTGCGAGCGATACATTTAGCTCTCAAGGCCTTTCTTCCCTCCCTTCGCGGTCCGTCGGTTCAGGTCCTGACGGACAACACTACTGCAATGTGGTACATAAACAAACGGGGAGGAGTAGGGTTGTTTCGTCTCTGCAGAGAGGCTCTGCGACTCTGGTCCTGGGCTCAGGACCATCAGATTTGTGTGATGGCAAATCATCTGGCAGGAGTGCTAAATGTACGCGCGGACAGTCTCAGTCGGTGTTTCTCTGCCGATCACGAGTGGCGGCTTCATCCAAAGTTGGTCCATCGCATCTTCAGGATGTGGGGGTTTCCTCGGTTGGACCTCTTTGCCACTCACGAGAACGCTCACTGCCTGTCGTTCTGCAGTCTCCAGTTTCCGATGCAGGGAGCGTTGGGGGACGCGTTTCCGTTGGAATGGGGTTCGCAGCTCCTTTACGCGTTTCCTCCCATACCATTGATTCCTCTGGTTCTGAGGAAGATTCACCAAGACCGGGCCCAAGTCATATTGATCGCCCCGGATTGGCCAAGAAGGGTGTGGTACACAGATCTACTTCACCTCTCATCGCACCCTCCGCTCCGTCTCCCCCTAAGGGCAGATCTCCTCTCGCAGTTGCAGGGGCAGGCTCTACACCCCCACCTCCAGAGCCTCCACCATCATGCCTGGAGATTGACCGGGGCAACGTGAGTTCTTTCTCTCTCCCGCCGGATGTGGTGGACGTTATTTTATCATCCAGGAGACACTCCACCAAATCTATTTATTCCTCAAGGTGGTCCAAATTTGTGAAATGGTGTGGAGAGAGGTCCATTGATCCTTTAAAGGCCCGTTTGTCTGATTTGCTGAGTTTCTCTCTTTCCTTGGCTCAGCAGGGTTGTGCTGTGGCCACGTTAGAGGGTTATTTGTCGGCCTTGTCGGCTTTCCTTTGTTTGCCGGACCAGCCGTCTTTATTTAAATCTCCAGTTGTTATGAGGTTCATTAAGGGCCTCATCATTAGGTTTCCTCCCATTCCCTTCGTTATGCCTCAGTGGGATTTAAATCTGGTATTCACTTTCCTGATGGGCTCTCCGTTTGAGCCTCTTCATAATTGTCCGTTGAGGCTTCTTTCTTTCAAGACGGTCTTTCTGATCGCTATTACCTCGGCCAGGAGGGTAAGTGAGCTTCAGGCTCTTAGTTCTAAACCTCCGTTTTTCAAGGGGGTGGGGGGGGGGGGCGAATTGCATGGTCCTGTCCATCAAGGAGGAGGTCTATCGAAGAGCCATGTTTTGAGGTCCCTTGGAAGTTGGGGAGTGATGTCTGTCTGAGGTGGAGCGGGAGGGCGTTTCAGGCTCTGGCTGCGAGGAAGGAGAAGGAGCAGCCTCCCGATCTGGTCTTCCTGGTGCGAGGGACCACGGCGTGGGAGAGCTGGGCTGATCGTAGGGTCCTTTGGGATGCGTGGAATGTGAGTCTGCTATTCAGGTATGCTTGTCCGGTGTTGTGGAGGGCTTTGTGTGCATGGGTGCGAATCTTGAAGGTGATTCTTGCCTTGATGGGGAGCCAGTGGAGTGTGCGCAGGTGCTGGGTGATGTGGCAGTGTCGTGGCAGGTTGAGGATTAGTCTGGCGGCGGCGTTCTGGATGTTTTGAAGTTTGCGGGTGAGGTTTTTGTTGATTCCGGCGTAGAGTGCGTTGCCGTAGTCAAGTCTGCTGGTGACGAGGGAGTGTGAGACTGTCTTTCTGTGTTCGAGGGGGATCCATTTGAAGGTCTTGCGTAGGAGGCGGAGGGTGTGGAAGCAGGAGGATGCAACAGAGTTGATCTGGCGGTACATTTTGAATTCGGAGTCCAGGATGATTCCGACATTGCGTGCGTGGTCCGTGGGGGTGGGCGGGCTTCCGAGGGTGGGGGGGCCACCAGGTGTCGTTCCTGGCGTCGGGGTGTGGGCCCATGATGAGTACTTCTGTTTTGTCCGTTTTGAGTTGCAGACAGCTGCTCTTCATCCATTTGGCGACTGCTTCCATGCCTGCTTGAAAGTTGTGTTTGGCTGTGTTGGGTTCGTTGGATAGGGAGAGGATGAGTTGGGTGTCGTCTGCATATGAAACAATGTTGAGTCCGTGGGTTCTGACGATGGGGGCGAGCGGAGCCATGTAGATGTTAAACAACGTGGGGCTGAGGGAGGATCCTTGGGGGACTCTGCAGGTGGTCGGTGTGGGGTCCGAGAGGAAGGGAGGGAGTCTGACCCGCTGCGTTCTGCCGGAGAGGAATGAGCGGATCCAGTCGAGGGCCTTGTCCCGGATCCCTGTGTCGTAGAAGTCTGTGTTAGGGTGCGGTGAGAGACTGTGTCGAAGGCCGCTGAAAGGTCGAGGAGGATGATGGCTACTGTCTCTCCTCTGTCCAGGAGGGAGCGGATGTCGACTGTTGCGGCGAGGAGGGCGGTTTCCGTGCTGTGGTTCTTTCTGAAGCCGGATTGGGAGGAGTCGAGGATGTTGTGCTCTTCGATGAAGGTGGCGAGTTGGCTGTTGATGGCTTTCTCGATGACTTTCGCTGGGAACGGGAGCAGGGTGATGGGTCTGTAGTTCTTGAGGTCAGTGGGGTCCGCCGAGGGTTTCTTCAGGAGGGGGTTGATCTCCGCGTGCTTCCAGGCGTAGGGGAAGGAGGCGTTCGCGAGGGAGCGGTGTGGGAGGGGATGGTGTGGCGAAGCATGGGGGCGATGGTGTCGGCAGCTCTGTTGAAGATGTGGTGGGGGCAGGGGTCCGTGGGGGCCCCGGAGTGGGTTGACTTCATCGTCTTCAGTGTGTCTTCGGTGGTGAGGGCTGTCCAGCTGTCAATCGTTGGCTTCAAGGTGTCTGGGTTGGTTGGTAAGGGTTCTGTGTGTTGGCTGTCTTCGTCGAAGTTGTCGTAAATGTTCTTGATTTTGTGGTGGAAGAAGGTACTGAGTTTGTCTCAGAGGTCTTGTGAGGGAGGGGTGTCTGTAGACTCGCTGATGGGTTGGGCGAACTCCTTGATGATGCTGAAGAGTTCTTTGCTGTTATGCGCGTGCGTGGAGATTCTGTCTTTGATCGCTTTCTTTCTTGTATTTCTGATGAGTTGGTGGTGGGTGTTGGTGGCGGCTCTGAAGTTGTTGTGGGCTTCTGTAGATTTGGAGTTCCTCCAGGCCTTTTCGAGGCGGCGGCATGTGCGTCTGGAATCTCTGAGTTCGCTGGTGAACCAGCTGGCTTTCCTGGCGTGTGTGTGTTGTTGTTCTTCTTGAGGGGGGCTATGGTGTTGGCGCAGTCGGAGATCCATCTGTGCAAGGTTCGGGCTGCGGTGTTGGGGTCCTCGTCCGCGATGGTTGGGGTGGAGTTGCCGAGTAAGGTGGTGAGCTGGTCGTTGGTGATTTTAGTCCAATTTCTGCGTGGGAGCAGGTTCTGGGTTCTGTGGATGGTGGGTGTTCTGAAGGTGAAATGGATGCAGCGATGGTCTGTCCACGGGAGTTCGGTGGTGTGGCTGAAAGTGATGGAGTTTCCTGTGGTGAAGATGGGGTCGAGGGTGTGTCCTGCTGAGTGCATGTGCTCAGTCACGATCTGGCGGAGTCCTATGTTGTGGAGGTTGTCCAGGAGGGATGTGGTGTTGGGGTCTTGTTGGTTGTCAAGGTGGAAGTTGAGGTCTCCCAGCAAGGTGTAGTTGGTGGACGCGATGGCCTGCGGGGTGATGCTGTTCGTGATGGAGTTGGTGAATGGTCCGCCGGATCGGGGGGGTCGGTAGATGATGGTTCCCCAGAGGGTGGTGGTTGGGCTGGCCTGTATCTTGAAGTGTAGGTGTTCCATCAGGTCTGTGGGCTCATCGGAAAGTGTGCTCAGTCGGAGGGTGGATTTGTGGACGATGGCGGTCCTTCCGGGAGATCTTGTATCCTTGGGTAATGGCGATGGCGATGTGCGGTCCCGAGGTGGTGTTGGTCCAGGTTTCAGTGAAGAATGCGACGTCCGGGGTGATGCTGTCGAGGATGTCCCAGATTTCGGTGGCGCGTTTGTGGAGGGATCGGACGTTTAGTAGGATGCATTGCAGGGTCTTTGGTGCGGTCGCGTTGCGGGCGGGTTGTGCTGGATTCGTGGTCTTGGCGGTGCTGCAGGATTGGCGGCAGCGGTGACAGCTGAAGGGTCCGTGGGTGTCAGCTGGTGATGCTAGCTTGCAGTTGTTGTTGCGACCTGGGTTGAGTGCATAGAGTGCCGCTGGGTTGTAGTGGTGGCGGTTCGGAGGTCCAGGGTTCCTGGCGCTGGTCGCATTCGGGCTTGCCTTTGGCGCGCCAGCGGACGGCATTAAGTAGGGGTTGGGGAGGGCTGGACAGCTGGGAGGCGGGAGCGGGGAGGGGAAACTGGCTTGGGCTGGTCGTGCTGGGGGGGAGGGGCTGCGGGGGCAGCAGCAGCGGTGGGAAAAAAAAACGGGAGAGAGGTGCACAGAATAAAGAGTAGAGTAAAAACAGAGGAAAAGTGAAAAGGAGGATGGAAAGTGATAGAAAGAGAGTGACAGTAAAAGGGTGAAAAACGAAGGTGAAAGGAAAAAGCAAGCAGAAATACGGAGCGAGAGAAAGAGTGAGAGGTCCACTGGACCACCTGGGATGAGGCGCAGGTATAGCCTGCGGGTGGAGGAGGGCCTCGAACACCAACACTCGAGAGTGCGGGGGCTCAGGAGGGCCTCACTTGATGGTGGAGCTGCGAGGGTGGGAGAGCAATTTCACTGACAATAAGTCATTACTGCTTAGATTCGGAGGTTAGGAGGGATGGCCATTTTGCACGCTCTGTGCTGCAGGATTTTTTGCTATGAGTAGGTGGACACCCTTCTCCGGGAGCGGGAGTGCTGTGGGATTCAATTCAAAAGGTGAGGAATCCACAGGCAGATGTATCCATCAGAAGAACAAGTTACTTACTTTCTGTAACGCTTTTTCTGGTGGATACAGTATCTGCCTGTGGATTCCTCACTGTCCCACCCTCCTCCCCGTTGTCCACCTTCGTATACCAAAGGTTTTATTAGTTATTTGACATGGTTGTTTTCCTATGTCTTTTGATTGCCTTGCTATTGGTGTTTAGGAAATGCTTTGTTTCTTTAGCTTTTCCTATTTTTCTTTATGCTGTATGATTTTATGTATATATTGTATACTGTGTATACTCCAATTATGTTGTTGGTCCACCCGTTCGCCTCGGTGGCACGGAAAAATGGGTGGAACTGACGTCAGCACGCCGACGAGGTCTTCTTGTGGCTCCGGTGACGTCATACGGAGTCGCGAGCGGAGCCGTGCCATTATGACGTCCTCGTCGACGTGAGAGAGCTGGACAAAAGTTTCCGTGGAATGCTGGCGCAGGGGTAATTCAAAAAGTGAGGAATCCACAGGCAGATACTGTATCCACCAGAAAAAGCGTTAACGAAGGTAAGTAACTTGTTCTTCTGGGACAGGGTTGTGCTCACTTACTTCAGGAAGTTGTCATATAGGGGGGCGTAGTGACCCCAAGGGTCAGTAGCCCATTGGCTACTACCCTACACACCCCTAATGCCCCTAAATTCAGTATTTAGGGGAGTCCCTGGCACCAAAGGCAGGTCCTGACGACCTAAGAAGAGCGAGGACACAGAAGAGTCGAAAAAAAGAGACTGAAGAGAGCACCTGACTTGGCCACAGCCCCGCCGGCCAATCTGCAGCCCTCATTGAAAACTGCACCAAAGTCGACACGACCTGCAGCTGTGACTCCAGAAACTTGGGAGGACTGCCTGCCTTCGAAAAAGACTCTACTCCTGTGAGCAGCGGACCTGTTCAGAAGAAACTCCAAATAAGAGACTGAGGCCTCCGGAACCGGCAAAACCCGACACCTGAAGCAACCACTGCACCCGTCGCCTCTGGCCCGAGCAGAAGTGGGCCAACGGCGCCAACACAGCTCCTCAGCCTTCCAGAGCTCGAGTCCATCGTGGTTTCACCCATCCAGCACTCCGACGTCGCCTGCAACCTCTGCACGCAGGCCTCCTCTACCTCGACTTCTCCGGTAAGGAAAAACCTGACGCCTAAAGACACCTCTGCACCTGTTGCCCCATGGCCTTGGAGAAGAGGACGAAAGGTGTCCCCCGTCCCCGAGCATCGCAAGGCCTGAGCCCACTTGCTGGTTCAGCCCAGCTGACTTCCTAGCCAGAGCCTGCAGTCTCTATTTACAGAGACTGATCCCTGTTGAAACGCATTGGGCTCCCGACACTGATTTGCACCCTGCACCCGGCCGCCCTCGTGCAGCTGGTGGTGTGCTGTTGTTGCTGCCTTTGACCTTGCCTACCACTCACATTAACTCCTGGAGATTGGTCCTGTAAGTCGATGTACTGTACCTGTTTGCAGAACTTGTTCTTCCTTCCGCAGGATAGCATTGAAGAACTCAGAAATTGCATTGTGTCCACTTTTTAAAGTGAAAAGAATTTATATTTGAAAACGTACTTATCTAAACGATTTTTGTCTGATGCCTAAACATATATAAAGATACTTGCTATTTTTATAAATTGGTGTGGATCTTCTTGAGTAGTGTTGTCATTTATTAATCATTGTGTGTATTTACAAATGTCTTACACGCCTCTGTGTTAACCCTAAGGCTGCTCGACCACACTACCCCCTAACAGAGCACTTTGGGTTTAATATATCAGGTTCTTGATATATCACATAAAAAGTCAGCTTCCTACTGGTGGAAACCAGTATTTGAATACGATCAAAACACATCAATATACTAGGTGAGGACATCTGCACACATTGTTTGTGTGCGGTCATTGCAATTGAAAATGTGTTGTCTGTAATGGCGGTGTGCTACCACACTATGCATACTCCACACTACGCCACGCCTTTCCACTCTATGCCACACCACCCCATTCTAGGACACTCCACTCTACATCATGCCACTCCAGTCCACGCCCCTCCACTCTAAGACACGACACTCGTCTCCACTCCAATCTACGCCACTCACTCCACGACACAACATGCCATTCCACTCCACACCACTTATCCCACTCCACTCTGCCCCATTCCAATCTACCCCATTCCACTCCAATTTACCCCACTCTATTATAGCCCAATCTACTCCACTCTACCCTACACAAATCTACCCCATTCAACTCCACTCTACCCCAATCTTCCCCACTCTACCCCACCCCACTCCACTCTACCCCACTCTAGTCTACCCCACCCCCATTTACCCATCCCACTCCAATCTTCCCCACTTCAATCTACCCCCCTTTAACCCAATGTACCGCTCTCCAGTCTATCCCAGTCAACTCCAATCACCCCCTCCACTCCAATCTACTCCAGTCTACCCCATTCCACCCAGTCTAACCCAGTCAACCCCATTCCAATCTACCCCACTCCATCCCACCCCAACCTACCACACGCCACCCAAATCTACCCCACTCTGCTCCAATCTACCCCAGTCCAATCTACCCCACTGCACAATCTACCCCACTCCAGTGTACCCCAATCCAACCCACTCCAATCTACCCCAATCCAATTAAACCCATTTCATTCCAATTTACCCACTCCTCTCCAGACTCCACTGCAATCTGCCAAACTCCTCTCCACTCTACCCAACTCCTCTCCACTCCAACCTACCCCACTCCATCAGAATCTACCCCACTCCAATCTACCACAATCTACCCCACTCCACTCCACCTACCCCACTCCAATCTAACCCGCTCCACCCCACTCTAATCTACCCTACTCCAATCTACCCCTCCCCAGTCTACCCCACTCCAATTTACCCCTATCTACTCCACTCCACTGCAGTCTACCCCACCGCAGCCTACCTCACCACACTCTACCGCACTTCCTTCCAACCCACTCCACTCCAATCTACCCCACTCTAAACTACCCCACTCCAATCATCCCTCTTCAATCTATCCCACTCCAATCTACCCCACTCCATTCCAATCTACCCTACTTTAATCCACCCAACCTGCCCAACTCCACTCTACCCCCACTACACTCCACTGTTCCCCAGACTCTCTCAATCCACTCCAATCTCGACTTCACTACTATGATATATACATTTTTTATAGCACGCGTATACCCATAGGTGTCTTGGCGCTTGCGGAGACGAGAGCTACTAAGCTAGAGCATTACTGATTGCTAAACAGCCAGGTCTTAAGTTCCCTCCTGAAAGCGAGGAGGGTGGGTATGGTCCTGAGATACAGTGGGATAGAGTTCCACAGCCTAGCTGTGCAGTTAATAAAACTCCTTCCTCCCCAGTTCACTTTCCTGATTCTTGTGGTGGTAATCAATTTTGCGTTGGTTGATCGCAGAATCTACTTGGTGAATGCCAGTTAAATTTCGGTCCTTCTCTGTGCAAGGCCTTATGGGCCACACAGGGTGCCTTGAATTTAATCCGTTGTCGCACCGGGAGCCAGTGAAGCTCCCGAATGCCTGCGGATATAGACTGGTATTTTGGGATATCCAGAGTCAGTCTGGCTGCTGCATTATGCGCCGCCTGAAGCTTACCAAGCAGTTTAGCCTGGAGATTCATATATAGGCCATTACAATAATCCAGCCTTGACAAAATCAGTGAGGAAACAGTCTTTTTGGTATTTCTGGGAATAAAAGGAAAACATTTCCTCAAAGTTCTGAAAGTGAAAAATGAGGAGGATACTACTTTTGACACTTGGGCCTCATATCTGAGCTTATCATCCATGATAAATCCAAGATTTTTAGCTTTAGTCACCGGAGTGGGAAGTGAGCTCAAACTGTCCGGCCACCAGGCAGGAGACCATAATGGGGAGAGATTGCCAAACAGAATAACCTCTGTTTTGCTCGAGTTCAGTTTTAGGCAATGTCTACTCATCCAGTTACTTAGGGGGGGTCATGCAATGGTGTAATCTTAGAGGGTAGTTGATATCATTATCTGCAGCTGACGCAACCAATTCTCTTCCAGGGGATACTCATCAATAGTCATAAGCACTGAATAGTCCCGCCCAAGTGCGGAGACCCCGGAGCATTAACAAAGATATATGCATATACACCTATATATATATATATATATATATATATATATATATATATATATATATATATATATATATATATATATGCACATATCTGTTATATACTCACATGTATATACAATATGCAGCCTAAAATTCAATAATTAGGCTCAAATATGCCAATATTGTATTGTATTTTTCCTTTGAAAAGCATCATATAAAGAAAAAACATTTCATAACAGAGAAATGTACTCCCAACTTGTATGAACATAGCCTTTATTTTCAAAGAAAAAGGCAAGGTGATGGGCAGATTAGCCTAGAAGGCTGCATTAGAACACTCATTAGAGAAAAAACTGGCGCTGTGCCTTTAAGACCTCCAGGACCTCCAAGCTCCCATCATGCCCCACAGGTGACAGGTCAGTTCTTTTTTCCGGCTCCTTCTCTGAGGATCCTGGAGCATTGAGCTCGTCAATTAGTGTTTTTTTTGTCACTAATTGGTTTTTTCAAGAAATTTTCTTGTCTTCATTCGATGTTTTTAGTACTTATTGTACTATTACCATAATTTTTCTGACTTTTTAGAAATGTTTTCCTGTCAGAATGCCGGCCTTATTTAATAAGTGCCCTTCCTGTGGGAAGAAAATGGCGAAGTCAGACCCGCACTCAGTCTGTATTGTGTGTCTACCAACTTCACACAATCCTGAGGAGTGCTACCACTGTCAACCGCTTTCCAGAAGAACCCTTAGGGAAAGGGAGAAGATCAAGCTGCACGCTATGCAGGAGAGAAGAAAGGAATCTGTAAGTGGCCGGGAAGGACATCCCTCTAAAGAGCCCTCCTCTCAGATAAGGTCAGAGCACAGAAAACAGGGTGAAAAAAGAAGACACCGGTCGAATTCGCCGTCAAGGGAAAGGTCATCGTCGAAAATACCCTTGTGCTCACCTTCAGCGTCGAAGTCTCCGGTGCCGCAGTCGGTGTCGAAGACTCTTTCGCCGTCGAAGCAAAGGACATCTGAAAGAGACACGTTAGTGACAGATTCCTTACCTTAGAATATCCCCAGGCGTCAGGCTGGATCCGGAAAGTTTTTGCGTAGCAGTACCCTTGCGTGTCGGTAGGCGGCGTCGTGCGGCTCCGCGTCAGTCGTCGGCGTCGGGATCGCCGGGATGACGTCGCGGGCAGTACTTAGACGCCGCCCCTGCACGCTGACGTCAGTTCTTTCTTTTTCCGCGCCAGTAAGCGCAGATCCGGGAAGAGCAGTGCCCTAGTCATTTTTTGACTAAGTTTTTGGGTGATTTTTTCACTGTTTTCTCGAGTCTCTCGACTCCGAAGGTGTTGGTAGGGATGCCCGGCTTCAAGCCATGCGACGCCTGTGGTCGAATGATGTCGATCACAGACCCGCATCAGGAGTGTCTTTACTGCCTCGGCCGCGACCACGACACCAAGTCGTGCCCCGACTGCCGGGCCTTGCATCCGAAGGCTTTGCGAGAGTGGTCTCGAAAGCTCCTCGAGGTCCGGCAGTCGGCTCCGCGCCACGCCAAGCCCCGGTCACGTGAGAGGTCGAGGGGCCGGTCGCGGAGTCCTCATCGGTCGTCGGGGTCCAAGTCTTCGCACTCCTTCGGTAAGTCGAAGCATAAGAAGTCAAAGAAGCGTCATCGCTCGACGACTTCCCCTCGCCGGTCTCGCGACTCGGCTGAGGGTCCTCTCGGCACCGTCCCCGCGGCTCCGGGAGTGCCTGTGGAGCCGCCCCCGCATTACCCTTCCTTCCCGGGTTCGGGGGCGACTCCGGCCGAGATACAGGAGTTCCTGTCGGCCATGGCCCGCCTCTTCGGGCCTCAAGGTCCCCCACGGGCCCTGATGGGGTTTCTCCGGCGCCGCCGGCGACTCCGGTCCCGGCGCCGCCTGCCCCACCAGCCTCGGTCCCGGCCCTGGCCTCGACCCCGGCTCCGGTGCTGCCACAACCCCGATCGACGCTGGTTGACCTGACGACACCTCCACCGGCGCCGATTTCTCCGGTGCCGTTCCCGACGCCGCCCGGGGCTCCGGGCGGTGTCGTTCCCCGGTTCTCTCCGGATCCGGACACGGCGCCGGACCGGCGTCGCTCGACGCCGGCTCCGACGCCGATGAGGCCTTGGGTCCCACATGTCCCTCCTCCTTATTTTGAACCAGAATTGGAGGACGAGGAGAACTGGGAGGGGTCTGATGACCCTCTCACACAGTAGTGTGAGTTTGATCAGGACTGGGCTGAGGAGCTTGGGGATGCCAGTGGTCTGGACACCTCCCCTGACTCTGGCATGCTGTCTCCTCCTTCCGTGGCAACGGAGGAGGGAGCAAACTTTGCAACGGTGTTGCGTAGAGCAGCTGGGGCCTTACACCTCCAGTTGCCTACAGTGGCTGTCAGGACTAACATCCTGACGGAAGTGCTTCAGCCGGCGGCTACCTCCTCGGAGCCACTGCTGCCGTTTAACGAGGCGCTTTCAGACGTTCTTTGGGCACCTGGTCCAAGCCCACCACAGGGGCTCCTGTGGATAGGAACGTGGCCCGACGCCATCGCCCTGCTCCGGGCGACCCCCTGTTCCTCTCCCAACACCCCACCCCTGAGAGCTTGGTGGTCCAAGCCTCTGCTTCCCAAAGCGCCTTCCCTACCGCTCCCCCGGATAGGGAATCCAAACGCCTGGATCAATTTGGGAAGAAGGTATTTTCTTCCTCCAGTGCTGGCTTGCGGTCCGTCAATACCACTTGCCTCTTGGGCCGATATTCCCACTCCTTGTGGGATTCGGTGGCGCATGTTCTGCCCCAGTGTCCTGAGGAGGTCCAGACACTGCTTACCCACGCCATTGCGGAGGGAAGAGATGCGGCAAAGTACACCATCAGATGTGGCCTTGATACCGCCGACTCGCTAGGCAGATCGCTTGCGACGACAGTGGCGCTGCGCCGTCACGCCTGGCTGAGAACCACTGGTTTCTCGGGTGATGTCCAAAACACCCTTATGGACATGCCCTTTGATGGGATCGGTCTTTTTGGGAACAAGGCAGACCATGCGCTGGAGCGCTTTAAGGACTTGCGGGCTACGGCCAAGTCCCTGGGCCTTTTTGCTGTACGTCCTCCGCAGCCGTCTGCTTTTCGCCCCTTTCGTGACCACGGAAGGGGCTCCCAGTCACGTCCGCTGCCCAGCCACCGGCCCGCGCAGCAAACGTCTTCGCGTGGCCGAGGACGTGGCTCCCGCCGGGGCGGGTCAGGCAACCAGCGTGCGGGTCAGGCCACCAATCCCGCCCCGTCCGCGGCCTCCAAGCCCTCCTAGTCCTTCTTTTCAGGTGCACAGCACGCCAGTAGGGGGCAGGGTCCGCCATCACCTTCACCACTGGCGTGCCATCACCTCGGACAGGTGGGTCTTGGACATTGTCCGAAGGGGCTACTCCCTCCCCTTCGAG
Source organism: Calotriton arnoldi (assembly GCA_963921515.1). NCBI lineage: Eukaryota > Metazoa > Chordata > Amphibia > Caudata > Salamandridae > Calotriton > Calotriton arnoldi. Next base: position 420,080 of record CAWUFW010005562.1, read on the forward strand.
ACCATCCCCCCAGCCATGCCACCTCAATTCCACCGCATGTCAGGGGATCACTTGGTGCTTCTTCAGAAGGAAGTTGCGGCCCTCTTGGCCAAGAGGGCCATCGAGCGCGTTCCGACCCCAGAAGTAGGACGTGGTTGCTACTCCCACTACTTTCTGGTGCCCAAAAAGGACAAGGAGGACATGCGTCCTATCTTGGACCTCCGGAACGTCAATCGCTTCCTCCGGAAGGAGAAGTTCAAGATGCTCACCCTAGCTCAGGTCTTGACTGCTCTCGACCCTGGAGACTGGATGGTAGCGTTGGACTTGCAGGACGCATATTTCCACATCCCCGTCCTGCCGGCCCACCGGCGTTACCTGCGGTTCACGGTAGGCCTCGAGCATTTTCAGTTCACCGTGCTTCCTTTTGGCCTTACCAACGCACCTCGGGTGTTCACAAAAGTGATGGCGGTGGTCGCAGCTCATCTGCGCCGGGCACGGGTTCCAGTCTTCCCCTACCTCGACGACTGGCTGCGGAAGGCGGGCTTGTCCCAGGCAGTCGTCTCCCACCTCCAGACTACGGCCGAACTCCTGCACTCGCTGGGGTTCTCCATCAACGTGCCGAAGTCGCACCTGATTCCTTCTCCACAGTTCCTTTTCACCGGAGCAGTTCTGGACACGACGCAGTTTCGGGTTTATCCTCCCGAACGGCGAGTCCGGGATATTCAGGCTATGATTCCGATCTTTCGGCCTCTATCCTGGGTTTCGGTACGGATGACCCTGAGGCTGCTGGGCCTCATGGCCTCCTGCATCCTGCTGGTCGATCATGCCAGATGGCATATGCGGGCTCTGCAGTGGGACCTGAAGTTCCAGTGGGCGCAGCACCAGGGCAACCTGTCCGATCACGTCCAGATCTCGGAGGGGACTGCAAAACAGTTGCAGTGGTGGCTCTCGAACCGGCAATGGGTCATGGGCAGATCCCTCTCCCTTCCCCAGCCAGAGCACACAGTTGTGACGGACGCGTCCCTTCTGGGATCGGGCGGTCACATGGGAGAGGCGGAGATCAGAGGCCTCTGGTCTTCGGCGGAGTCCCGGCTCCATATCAACATTCTGGAGCTCCGGGCGATCCGACTTGCACTCAAGGCATTCCTTCCCTCTGTCAAAGGGAAGGCAGAGCAGGTGTTCACAGACAACACCACCGCCATGTGGTACTGCAACAAACAGGGCGGGGTGGGGTCGTGGACCCTATGTCAGGAGTCTCTGCGCCTCTGGACATGGCTGGAACATCTGGGCATATTCCTGATGGTTCAACACCTGGCAGGTTCCCTGAACGCCAGAGCGGACGAACTCAGCCGCAGGTGCATGATGGATCACGAATGCCGTCTTCACTCGGAGGTGGCGCACGGTCTCTTTCTGCAGTGGGGAGAGCCTTGGTTAGATCTGTTCGCCACCGAAGAGAACGCGCAATGTCATCAGTTCTGCGCGTTGGAATTTCCAAGGCGGCACTCGCTCGGCGACGCTTTTCGTCGCGAGTGGAGTTGCGGTCTGTTGTACGCCTTTCCGCCTATACCACTTCTACCTAGAGTGTTGAAGAAGATTCGGCGCGACCGGGCCCAAGTCATTCTTGTGGCTCCTGACTGGGCTCGAAGAGTTTGGTATCCCGAGCTACTCAGTATGAGCGTCGATCCCCCGATCCGTCTGCCTCTTCGGGAGGATCTTTTGTCGCAGCAGCAGGGGACGGTCCTCCACCCGAACCTGTCCAGTCTACACCTGCTTGCGTGGAGATTGAGCGGCGGCAGTTGATTCCTTTCGACTTGCCTCCCGAAGTTTGTGATGTGATTCTGGCAGCCAGGCGTCCCTCCACTAAGGTGGTATACGCCTGCAGGTGGAACAAGTTTGTGGCATGGTGCACAGCAAAGGCTGTGAATCCCCTTTCTGCCCCTCTTTCTGAGGTTCTTCTGTTCCTTCTTTCTCTGGCCCAACAGGGTTCTGCCCTGGGTACCATCAAGGGCTATCTTTGTGCAATCTCGGCCTTCCTCAGGCTTCCTGATCAGCCCTCTCTTTTAAGTCCCCTGTTGTTAACAGGTTTCTTAAAGGCATTACGCACCTCTTTCCTCTTGTTCCGTTTATAATGCCTCAGTGGGACTTAAATTTGGTTCTTACCTACTTAATGTGCGCTCCCTTTGAGCCTCTGCATAACTGTCCTCTTCGTCTTCTGACTCTGAAGACAGCCTTTCTGGTGGCCATCACCTCCGCTCGGCGGGTGAGTGAGCTCCAGGCTCTTTCATGCAAACCCCCTTTCTGTCTGTTCATCCAGACAAGGTTGTTCTTCGGACGCGTCCGTCCTTCTTGCCAAAGGTGGTTACTGCCTTCCACATTGGGCAGACCATCACTTTGCCCACCTTCTTTCCGCCTCCGCATCCTTCCAGAGAGGAAGAGAGGCTCCACCGTCTGGACCCAAAACGTGCGCTTTCCTTTTACCTCAACCGCACACAACAGTTCCGGGTGGATGACCAGCTCTTTGTTGGCTACGTGGGCGCCAAAAAAGGTCGGGCGGTACACAAGAGGACCATCTCCCGCTGGGTCATCTTGTGTATCAAGGCCTGTTATTCTTTGGCTAAGAAGGAGCCTCCTGTTGGGCTGCGTGCCCATTCCACCAGGGCTACGGCTGCTACCACGGCTTTAGGCCGCGGTGTTCCGTTGCAGGATATATGTCAGGCAGCTACGTGGGCCTCGCTGCACACGTTTACCAAGCATTACTGCCTTGACAGCCAGGTCCGGAGGGACGGCTTCTTTGGCCGTTCTGTCCTCCGGGACTTCCTTGTCTGAATCTGTTCGCAGACCCACCACCGGGGTTGGTATTGCTGGGGTATCTATTCTAAGGTAAGGAATCTGTCACTAACGTGTCTCTTTCAGATGCACAAGTTACTAACTTGTGTAACGATATATCTGTAAGAGACAGTAGTTAGTGACAGATTCCTCACCGCCCACCCATCCTCCCCGTTCTGCGAACTGATTTCTAGGGTTAAGGACATCCCTTTCAGGGCCCTAGTATTTTTCAGACACCTATGTCAGCTTCTTGCATGGCTCTGCGTTCCTGGCGCGGAAAGTCGTGTACAGAACTGACGTCAGCGCGCAGGGGCGGCGTCCAAGTACTGCCCGCGACGTCATCCCGACGCCGACGACGGACGCGGAGCCGCACGAAGCCGCCTACCGACGCGCAAGAGTACTGCTACGCAAAAACTTTCCGGATCCAGCCTGACGCCTGGGGATATTCTAAGGTAAGGAATCTGTCACTAACTACTGTCTCTTACAGATATATCGTTACACAAGTTAGTAACTTGTGCTTCAGGTACGAAGTCTAAATCGTCAGCCTCCCATCGACCGTCGACACCACCACGTAGACGGTCCAAATCAGGCTCACCGATGGCGGAGGTTAGATGCCCGACTTCGAAAACTCGTCGACAGGGGCGGTCGCCGTCGAGGAGCTTACGGTCGATGTCGAGAACACCGTCGACGCAGAGGACCCCGACATCGGTAAGACTGGTTCACAGTCGATCGGTATCGCCGCCGCCAAGGAGGTAGACGTCGAGAACAGTACAGGAAAGGTCTCCTCCGACGTCGCGAAGATCACCTTCGACTTCGATTTGGTTGACGTCGAGAACTATGTCCTCTCACAGGTCTCCATCTGCCAAGAGACCGAGGACAGATCGGTCTCCAGTACCGACGTTGAGGGACCCGTCGACGTCGAGGGACGTCCAGGTTCTAACGTCATGGAGCGTTTCATCATCCCCGGGACTCCGGATTGTCCAGATCACGCCGGAAGGTTCTCCGGCTCCAGAACATCCAACTAACCTCTCCCCGAGACGGTTGGAGAGCAGGACATTGAGAAAAATCAACCTGGGCACGGTATATACGCAGCATTCTCCTAATAGACGTACCACGCCTCAGAAGTCATTGGTCTCGAGGAGACAAAGATCAAGGTCTCCTAGGTGTTGTTCCAGGTCAAGATCTCGACACCACTCACCCAGGGAACGGAGACGCAGGTCGCCTTCATGGTCCTCTGACTCTAGACCATCAAAGGTTGACTATTCGCCGACCCCGACATCCACTCCACCAACCAGAGTGTCGCCAGTGGACGATATAGTAACTTTCAATGAGGTGCTGTGCAGAGGAGCTATGAAGCTCAACATCGAGATGCCTTCCTCTGCACCTTCAACATCCGTGATCTTTGAAACACTACATCACAGATCTTCCTACAGACCTCTACTCCCTCTGGTTCCGGGGCTGCTAGAACCGGCTCTTCACACTTTTCTAACGCCGGCGTCAGTGGGAGCAGCACCATCACGGATAGGGAAGAAATAAAGGGCACCAGAACAGGACCCGTTGTTTCTGAGGTCTGATCCACCTCCTGACTCCGTCATTGTGTCAGCAGCCAGGAAAGCTCATACTGGGGCATCCTCTTCTACTGTCCCCCCTGATAAGGGCAGCAAAGCTATGGACTCCATTGGCAAAAGAATGTGTAATACATCTGCGGCCTACATGAAGGTGGCCTGTGCTTTGTTAGGACGATATGGCCGCTCTCTATGGGACTCTCTTTCAAGATTCACAGAGAAGTTGCCAAGGGAAGATAGGCAGGATTTTCAAGAAATTCTGCGGGAAGGAGGACTTGTGGCTAATCAAGTCATAAGCGCGGCAGCAGATGCATCAGACCTGGCTGCTCATGGCTATTCCCATGGAATCTGTGCTCGTCGTTCATCCTGGCTAAGACTTACGGGCTTGAAACCAGAGGCACAGCACAGGATTCTCAACCTGCCCTTCAACGGTACCTCGCTCTTTGGCTCTCATGCTGATGATGAGATGTCGAGGATGAAATCCGAACTGGACACCTTGAAGGTGGTGGGTTTAGAGAAAAAGAAGGACTTCAGACGTCGCTACCGACCCTACGATCGCCGCCAATACCAGCAGAGGGTTCAAACCCCTCACTGGTCATCACAGCAACATCAGGCGAGATCTCACTACCACCAGCGACGACCCGGTAGAGGAAGAGGCGGCTCAAGACAAGCAACTCCTGCAGCAAAACAACAAGCTAAGCAGGGAGTGCTCGCTTCCCCCAGCTCCGTTACCCGCTCCGGTGGGGGGAAGTATAAGATTTCACTTGGACGAGTGGACCAAAATAACGCAGGACAAATGGGTACTCAATATTGTGAGGAATGAGTACTCAATCAGATTCAAGTCACCTCCACCTTCTGTACCTCCTCGGAAAAACCCAGTACATCACATAGATATGCTACAAGAGGAGGTCTCCATCCTGCTACAAAAACAGGCCATCGAAGAGGTTCCCTGGCAGCAACATCGACGGGGACTCTACTCCCGTTACTTCTTGGTCCCAAAGAAAGGTCCAAACAAGGAGTTCAGGCCTATACTAGATCTCAGACTCTTAAACAAATATGTCCTCAAAGAGAGGTTCAGAATGTTGGTATTGCATCAAATCATACCACACATTCATCAAGGGGACTGGATGTGTTCAATAGATCTTCAGGATGCTTACTTTCACATCCCAGTTGCTCAGAAGCACCGGAGGTTTCTAAGATTCAGAATACAATCAGATCACTTCCAGTTCAAAGTCCTACAGTTTGGGCTCAAGTCAGCTCCCCGCACATTCTCAAAATGTATAGTGGTGGTGGCGCCTTTCCTGAGAAAGAAAAAGATCTTCGTCTATCCCTACCTGGACGATTGGTTACTCAAAAGTGCCTCTCCCAGCCTACTGCAGGAGCATCTGAGATGCTGCATTCGTCTTTTAAACCAGCTGGGCCTGTGCGTCAACTTAGAGAAATCAATCCTCAATCCAACACAGAGGATACACTACTTGGGCGCTACTCTGGACGCTGCAAACGCAAAAGCGTTTCCTTCGGAGGAGAGACTATTATCGATACTCCACAAGGGTTATACTCTCCTGCGCACACCTCATCCCACGGCCAGACGGGTGTCCTCATTGCTGGGCTCGATGGCGTCATGCATTTTCATCGTTCCGAATGCCAGGCTGCAGATGAGACCCTTGCAGCAAGCTCTAGAGGATCAATAGTCTCAAATTTTCAACTGCAGGCAGGACACTATATCTCTTACTCGGGCATTTCACAGCTCAATGAGATGGTGGATGCAAAGATCTCACCTTCTAAAAGGAGTTCCTTTCCACCAAGAACTATCCAATCAAACTCTCGTCACAGATGCGTCCCTTCAGGGCTGGGGTGCTCACATGGGATCTCTGCAGGTCCAGGGGATGTGGTCTGAGAGAAAGAAAACTTACCACATCAACATGCTAGAACTCGGAGCGGTACATCTGGCTCTCAAGGCGTTTTTTCCATCCATCGAGTCAAGCTCCCTGCTGGTTCAGTCGGACAATACCACAACGATGTATTACCTGAACAAGCAGGGAGGGACCAGGTCCGGACCCCTGTCTCTAGAAGCTCAAGCAATCTGGAAATGGCTTCTGGCGAGAAAAATGTCGATATCAGCAGTTCACCTTCTAGGCGTCCTCAATGCACAGGCGGACGACCTAAGCCGAAACTTCGCCGAAGCTCATGACTGGGTGCTAAAAGACGAAATAACTCAAGATATCTTTCGGAGATGGGGCACGCCAGACATAGACCTATTTGCGGACGCAGAAAACGCAAAATGCCGCGCCTTCGCATCCAGATACCCTCAACCAGGCTCCAGAGGGAATGCCCTTTTGATCGACTGGTCAGATGAGTTACTCTACGCATTTCCACCAGTCCTTCTCATACCTCTGGTGATCAACAAACTACAGATCCAGGACAGAGAGGATCCTGATTGCACCAGAGTGGCCTCGCCAGTGGTGGTACCCGGACCTTCTACATCTGTCCAAGATGCCACACAGGAGATTGCCATGCCATCCGGATCTGTTGACCAAGTCGGGAGGGAAGGTTTTTCATCCCAACCTACCGTCCCTGAGATTGACAGCATGGCTCCTGAATTCCTCCAATATGGACACTTAGGCCTCTCGCAAGACTGTATGCAAATCTTAAAGGAAGCGAGAAGGCCTTCAACGAGAAAGTCATATGCTTTCAAATGGAAGCGATTTTATCTGTGGTGTACAGCTAATGGTCATGACCCTATCTGGGGCCAAGAGCAGGTTATTTTACCTTATCTGTTGTACTTAGCTAAAGCAGGTTTACAGTTCTCATCCATAAGAGTACATCTGGCAGCAATTACAGCGTTTAGAAAGTCTCCCACTCAGGCTTCTTTCTTTCAGATGCCAGCTGTGAAAGATTTCCTTGAGGGGCTTAAAAAGGTTTACCCCCCAGTTAGGCTACCTTCGCCTGCTTGGGAACTAAACGTGGTCCTCTCCAAATTAATGGGTCCCCCATTCGAACCCATTCACAAAGCTTCTCTACAGCACCTCTCTTGGAAGGCCGCTTTTCTAGTGGCAATTACCTCTGCTCGCTGGGTGAGCGAGATTCAGGCCTTATGCTCTACTGAGCCCTATCTCGTTTTCCACGCTAACAGAGTGGTGCTGAGGACTCACCCGAGTTTCCTTCCTAAGGTGATCTCGGATTTCCATATTAATCAGTCGATCACTCTTCCCACACTTTTTCCTAACCCTACCATGCCTCCTGAGAGGGCGTTGCATTCACTGGATCTGAAAAGGGTGTTGAAGTTCTATCTGGATAGACCAAAGGGGATAAGAAACTTGGACCGTCTCTTTGTTAACTATGGTCCATTATGCACTGGTTTCCCCTCCTCTAAAAGGTCCATTGCTCGATGGATAGTGTCTTGCATCATGTTATCTTATCAGCTAGCACATAAGCAGCTCCCTGGCAAGCCAAGGGCTCACTCTACGAGAGGTAAAGCCACTACCACGGCCCTGCTTAAAAATGTACCTATCCAAGAGATGTGCAAAGCAGCTACATGGCGCTCAGTCCACACATTTGCACGCCATTACTGCTTAGATTCTGATACTCGGGCGGATGCTCAGTTTGGGCAAGCATCCCTGAGGAATTTATTTGGATGACAAATGTTCTGAAAATGGTTGATATTCAGGTATTCGTCCGGAGGGTTCAGGGGATGGGCTTGCTACTCTATTCAGTGCTTATGACTATTGATGAGTATCCCCTGGAAGAGAAGGATAAGTTACTTCTCTTCCAGGGGATACTCATCAAAGTCATAAGCACTGAATAATCCCCGCCCACGTGCGGGATCCCGGAGCATATATAAAAATACATATATATGTGTATGTTTAGACAAAACAAGTACAGAGTACTTCCAAAACATACATATATACATGTATACATACATAAATATGCAGCCTAATATACTTCAAATAGGCTAATATGCCAAAATTACATGGGTTTTTTAGAAAGAGAAAATAATCTCTAATATAAACACTGTAACAGAGAATAGCAGGAAGGACATTTATTGAATAAAGCTGGCATTTCTGACAGAAAAAAGTTGTTAATTAGTCAGAAAATCACTGAGAACAGCTACCAGCAGTCAAAAATGCCGAATGTAGGGAGAAAAAAACTATTTCTGACTAGAAATAGCCAAAAAAAGACGAGCTCAAGCTCCAGGATCCTCACAGAAGGAGCTGGAAAAAAGAACTGACCTAACTGTCACCTGTGGTGCATGATGGGAGCAGGGGGCTCCTGGAGGTCTTAAAGGCACGGTGTCCAGGTTCTTGGAATCCTTAAAGGCAGGGTGCCAGTGTTTTTGATACTGTGATGTTTTTTCTTCTATGCAGCCTATGAGCTAATTGCCTGCTATTACTTGCCTTTTTTTCTGAAAATAAAGGGCTGTGTTGGAACACTATTACAGTGTATGTTCTCTGTTACAGTGTTTATATTAGAGATTATTTTCTCTTTCTAAAAAACCCATGTAATTTTGGCATATTAGCCTATTTGAAGCCACTTTATATCGTAGTTTGTCAGATTTTTCATAGTGTTTACGCCAATTCCTCTCTTGCCTCCTGCAGGCTTGTTTTTCAAGTCTCAATGCCTCGGAAAACCAAGACAGAGACAGTGGGAGCTAATTTTGCAAATGTAGATTCGAGCCATGAAATATAATTCTTCTATCCAACTCCACTCCTCCCCACTCCAATCTACCCCACTCCAATCTACGCCAATCTACCACACTTTATTCTACTCTTCCCAATGTACCCCACTCGACTTCACTCCAGTCTACCACATGCCACCCAATCTAACTCACTCCATCCAACTAGAATCTACCCTACTCCCCCAAACTATTCTACTCCAATCTACCTTATCTAGTCAGCCCCCACTCCAATCTACTCTAATCTAGCCCTCCTTAACCCAATCTACCCCACTCCCATCAACCCCACTCCAATCTCCCCACTCTTCTCTTACTCAAATCTACCCAACTCCAGTCTACCCTACCACAATCCACCCAATCTATCCCACTCCAATCTACCCAACTCCACCCCAATCTACTCCTCTTAACTCCTGTCTACCCTACTCCACTCCGCCCCACTCCACTCCAATCTGCTCCACTCCAATCTACCTCAGACCATTGCACTCCACTTAACTCCAATCTACCCAATATATCCTACTCCACTTCACCCCAATCTACCCCACTCCAATCACCCCAATCTAATCTAACCCACTCCCTTTCTAATCTACCCCACTACAAACTACCCCCACTCCATTCTGCCCTATGTAGTAAGCTGGCTCTTTATATAGTGGACCAAAATGAGGTACACTGTGTAAATAGTCCAGGCAAACCCCAATTGGTTTACAGAGGCACAAATGATACCCCAAATGCTCTCTTTTGTGGTAGTGTGGGCGAGCAGTTGGGCGTATCAGAGGGAAGTGCTAAGCATTTGTTGTACTCACAGAGGCAATAAATGAGACATACACATGAGAATAAGTCCGAGACCAATTTAGAAATATAATTAGGATTTTTATATAAATTTTGATACCAAGAACTTCATTATCAAGTAAGTACTTTTGCAGTTATGACTTTTTACAGGTAAGTAAAAGTGTTCAATACAATGCATGTTTACACAGCAATGCTTCCCTAAGGGAGGAATGGCATATGTTGCATACATTTATTTGCCATCGGTTTCTGGGGGTCTCCTTCAGGACTTAGGGTCGTAAGGGGCCAAGGTCCAAAGTACCACCAGCAGTTACTCGTTACCTGCCCTGGGGCATCCGGTTGCAGAGGTGCTGGTTGGGTTGGTAGCTGTGTGCACTGCGCCGGTGGAAAGAGTGGGGGACACCTAGAAACAGGCTGCAGAGGGGGACTTGGGGACAAATCCGGGAGCTCCCAACTTGGGGCTTGGATCACAAGGATCCTGGGAACAAGGGGGCACAGCCGGTTCATCAGTACCCAGGCTGAGGCGCTCGGGTGCAGATTGAAAAGGTCGGCTGGGCTCTGTGCGTCCTAGGGACTTGCGGTTGTCAGTCCCGCCAGTTGAGGGTGCAAAAATCAGGACAGCTGGGCGGCTCAGGAAGTGGGTGTCTGCAGTGCTGTCGTCCCTCGACAGCTGCTCGGTGCAGTGGGAGTTTGGACTGGACTCTCACGGGCTCTGTTGCAAGGGGTTCCGGTACCCTGGGTATTGGTCCTGTGCGGCTCCGGTTGTTCCTGGTGTCCTCTCACTTGGTGGGGGGAGAGATCTGACCTTCTGGAGCATAGGGTCCTCTTCCTGGGGGGCTGCTGTGTCTGGCAGGCCGGAGAGCAACAACTCTGTAGACCGGACTTTGCATTTCTGTGCTTGCGGACTGCAGGGGAGTAGCTCCTCTACTCCAATGGAGATTGCTTGGCAGTTTGTGAAGGGCTGGCATTCTCCGGGGGTTCTTTGAAGCTGGTCAGCTGCAGGACGAGTCGCTGGTCACGATTGTCGAGACTTGGGGCAGGCAGGGCTTGGCACCAAAAGTCCACAGCAGTATTCAATTTTCACTTTTCTCGCATCTCCCCTTTGTTCTCTCTTCTTGATCCGTCAAATCTGAGTTCCTGGTGGCAGGGTGCCACCTAAATACTCAATTTAGGGGTGTTACGGGGAGTGATAGGTAATCGCCAATAAAGCTACTTACTGTTAGGGTGTCTACACCCTCTATAGGACCACTTCCTGGGGGAAGTGGGCATAGCCCTGACCCAGAGAGCCTAATTCCGCCAAAATTAAGATGGTGGAATTCTAAAAGTCGTGTCCACTTCAGGTAGTTCACCTTAGGGGTGGTACTAGTCTGAGAGGGATGATCTAATCTAGTGTGAGCTAATTTTCCTTCCTGTCATGGTGCCAAATGGACCAGGGGGGTGGCATTTCCCCTGTCTGGGAAAGCCTGGGTCGCATATCAAAGGCAGCAGAGGCCTTTGAAACCTCCTGCCTTGATATGCTGATTACTTGGCAATCCTGCTTGGAGGAGGTGACAACACATCCAGCCGGAGCAGGCATTGTTTCTGCCCTCAGAGAGCGTGGGCTCTCACCTACAGGGAGTCAGAAACCTGTCTGTGGTGGCTGGCTGGCCTGCACCAGTCAGCCAGTACACTGGTAGTCGGTAGGTTTTCAGGGGGCACCTTAAGGTGTCCTCTGGGTGCATGCATTAATAAATCCATCACTGGAATCCGTGTGGGCTTATTAATACGAGATGTTTGTTACCCAACATCTCTAGTTTCAGTGAAGCCATCATGTCGCTGAGGAACTCGTAAACACCAGTGTCCAGCAAATGTACTCAAAATTACTTCCCTGTTCACTTGTATATCTAAGAATCGACTTAGACATCACAGGGGCATATCTGCTCGTGCAGGAATGTCCACACATGTAGTGTAGTGGACCCTGCCTTAGGACTGTAAGGCCTGCTGTAGGGGTGACTGACCTATACTTCATGCAGTGCTGGTAGGCATGGCACACAGGAGGTGTGGCATGTTGTCTTCACTTTTCTCCTCACCATGGCACGTAGCCTGCAATGGCAGTTTGCATGTTGGTGCTGAGGAGCCTCTTAGGGTGGCACAATACATGCTGCAGCCCTTAGAGACCCTCTTTAGCTTCCCTGCTCTAGGTGCCAGGAGTACCATTTACTAGGGACTTGCAGGACGTGCTAAGGTTATTGACAATTGGGGGAACAATTGTACATTTTTAGGGAAAGAGATCTGACACTGGGGACGTGGATAGCAGGAACCCAATGCACTTCTGTCAAAATTGCATCAGATACCAGTCAGAATGTGGGGGTGACCATGTCAAAAAGTGGCACTTTCCTACACCCTACTATAATCCTTCCAATCTACCCCACTCGAATCTATCCCATTCCACTCCACTACAATCTACCCGACTTCAGTCTACCCCACTCCACCCTACCCCAATCAAACTGTTCCCCAATCTACTCCACTTCAATCTACCCCAATATATCCCACTCCACTCTACCTCGATCTACCCCACTCTAACCTACCCCACCCCACTCTACTCCAATCTACCCCACTCTACTCCAATCTACCCCACTCCACCCCAATCTAACCCAGTTCAATATACCCCACTCCAATCTTCCGAACTCCCCCACCCCACTCCAATCTACCCCAATCCACCCCACTCCATTCTACCCCGCTCCACTCTACGCCAATCTATCTCACTCCACTCCATTCCAGTTTACCCCACCCCAGTTTACCCCACCCCACTAACTTTTAGCTATGCTGAGCAGTAGCAACACTGGTGTACATAAGGGCTAAAACACATTGCTGCATAGGTGAGATCTATTGACTTTGCCAATGCTTGTTTATGTAACATATATGCATAACTAAAGGCAAAGGTTTTTGTTTTTTTTTAGGTCTGGCTAGAAGTGGAATTAGCTATTTTAGTATTTAAAAAAAATAGTAAATGGAGAGACTACTTTCTGATGCTGATTCATGTCAGTGAGAGGTGACCTTTTGCTTGGTAAGAAATTGTCTGATTTCGCTTTGGGAGAAAGGCATTCTTTTTACATCGCGCTGTCTGCCAGAGGTTATGTGATGAACAAGAAATACATATAGAGTGTGGCTTTGCGTCAGCTCTACTCACCATGATAGCATCAACAAATACTGCAAGCACAGTAGTGGGCCGTGCGAGTGACCACAGCTGAAGCCATGGCACAGACCGGAGCTGGGACCAGAGCAGTGATCACATCTTCCCCATGGCCAGGACAAGGACGTCAGCAGCTGTGACAGTTGCCACCGCAGTATTGACCACAACTTTCACCAACGCAGGGACCACAACGATTGTCTCAACTTAGTAAGCAAGCTAATTGGAAAAAACGCATCAACCACAGTTAACAGGACATCACCCACAACTGAATCAGCAATAGCTTCTACCATAGTAAGAACCACAGCAGCGGCACCAGGAGCCATGACAGTAGCCTTATCCTTATTAGCTCCTACTGCTGCCACAAGCAAAGTGGTAAAAGCAGCTGCAGCAGTACTTACAAGCACAGTAGTAACCAGAGGAGTGATAGCTTGCACCATAGCTTTAACCACACCAGTGATCACACATGCTATCATGATGGGGACAACAGCAGCAACCATAGCTGAAATACAGCAGCGACCATAGCAACAACTACAACAGCTGCCATAACAGCTTCGACCACAGATGCCTCCACAGCACTGACACAGCAAAAACAACAAAAGCAAAAACAGCTGCCAGGAAGGCAGGCACTGCAGAAGTGACCATAGATATAATTACAGCAGGAACAATAGCTGCCACAACAGCAGGAACAATAAAAGTAACAACAGCTGCAACTACTGCAGAGAACACTGCAACCACATTAGAGACAACAGCTGCCACTTTGACAGGAACCAGAGCAACGTCCACAGCAATAACCACAGTAAGGACCATAGCAGGGACCACAGCTGCCCCGCAGCGGGAGCAAGACAAATAATGGCAACTGCAACCCCAGTAGCGACAACAGCCTTCACTATAGCAGTGATATCATGTGTGAACTTTTTCCGGCGTCTTATGGCAATCAAGGGTTACTGGGCTCAAGTTGTAATAATGGGAGCCTTTTACCTCTGGTGTCCTGTGGTTACCCGACCGTGACACAAAACTGATCACAATATACACCTCTTTAGCACTTGACCCAGGTGATAACAAGGCATAGGGGTTGAAGGCTTTCTCAGGAAGGTAATGTGTGGTAGAGACTCAGAACTGAGCCTACAGATAATAGCTGGGAAATACATCATTGTCCTGTTAGTGCTTTGACTTGAAAAGAAGGAGTAGCTATTCATAGTTCACAGCTAAATACTACTCCTGACATTCAGAGAGCAAAAAGTGCAGAATTAATTTGTGAAATGTAGGGAGATGGCCATTGTATTATTACAGAATGTGGGTTAAACTCGGTGCAGTTTACATTAAGTGATCCTTTCTTTCCCAAGGGCGACAGATACACCAAGAATAATACTGGCAAAAATAGGTTGTCTCTATTCCTGGGACACAGATGCCCTGGTGTTTATAAATGTTCTTATGGTCTTCACACTTTTAGCAGCAAACTGCTCTCTTAATGTCCTGAGGCATCTGCTTCTCATTGCTTGGTGGTGTTGCCAAATACTTGGGTGCCGCTTCCGTACATGTGCCTGCTCGCACACAATCTCCGTCCATGCCGTGCTTGTTCCAACAATGTTCTCCGATGTTGCGGAAGTACCCAGGGGAATGCTTCGAGTCCAGAAGAATACGGACTTTGAAGGTACAGGTATGCAGAGACGCACTCTTGTGCCTGCCAGACGAAGGGAATTTGTTCTTTTTGGAATCTTCCTCAGTCTCAAAGATCAAGCCTACCAAACTCATAAATGAACAATCCACCCAGGTCACAGCTGTAATTGTTTTTGAAAGTTTGAAGTACAACTGCTGAATGCTGTTACATTTTCTGCAGCGCCAGGCTGTCATAGATGCTTCTGTTTCTTTGGAGCAAACCAACGAAGACTTTGTAATTTTTCCTTAACCTCAGGCTATCAAAGGAACTGATTTGTTTTGTCTTTCGTGATGGCCTTTGTCTAACCACAATACTCCACCGGCTGGTTAGAGGATACCTGGCGCAAGCAACAATTCAAGGTGCCAGTTGCCTTTCTCAGGAGCCCACTGGAAGGGGCCCTCAGTCACAAGAACTCGCTACATGGCCTGGCAGTGCAGATCCTTCCTTGGGCAGTACAATTCTTTCTGCATCTTTCTTTCAGGCCCTTTCCTTTTAGGAAGCATCTCCTTCATTTAGGAATACCTTCACTAACCCTCTCCAGCAGAAAGTGGGCTCCTCCCTTTAAGATGGCTTCTTCCAGCAGGATGCACAACGTCCATGTTCTGTTTTTTTTAAACCTGAAAAACTGGTTCAGTCAGAGACCTCCACCCTAGTGCTCAGAAGTCTTTCTGGGTCTCCACTGGTTTGGGACCACCGACACTTGTCGATGTGAAATGCTGGCACATTGAGTGGAGGTTTCTGTCCCATTCTTATAGTCTGTTTCCAATGATCGTAGTTTGCACATCTCAGTTCTAGGACAGTTGAGACGGTTCATCCCAGACAGTCTTCACCCTCTAGTATCAGCAGGAAGGAGGGGTGGGGATAGGAGCGCAGGGAGAACCAAAACAAAAAGAGGAGAAGCTTCTTCACTCGGCTGTCTCATAACTTGGTAGGAATAATGCCTCTTGGAGGAATGCAGCCGTAAGAGAGCAAGGTCTGTCTGTGTACTTCAAAAGAGCCATATGTCTCCTATGCCCCACGCCGAGGGTCAGCTTCATTTAAAATGACACCAGGAAGGGTTTGGAGAAGCCCTGTAATTCACATTGTTGTCTGGTTGCCTCCCTCCTATGTATCATCAACACGTAGTCCCTACAATTGATTCCTGGACTGTAGCAGTCAAACACAGCACATATGCCCACCCTACTACACTTACAGTAGTGTAAACATAAATTCAATACCCACTTCTCACACGGAGGAGTGAAGTACCCTGAAGCATGGAACTGGCAGACTATTTTAAACAGATGAGGCCAGGGGCAACTCTTCTTGGGTAGGCTACAGGTAGCATGATTAATATCCATCAGGGGATCTTCATTGATAATCATCAGCAATGGATAGTCTCTCCGTTTGCCGAATCTTGAAGCCCTTTTACAAAATATCGTACACTTTTTCTTTAGAAAAAAACAATTTGTAAAAAATAAACCATTTGTTTTTTTGATAACCTGTTGCACGCTGAATGAGCTAATTTTCATTTACTTTTTTATTTTAAAAAAGCCTTTTAATTTTAAAAAGTCACTACATCAGAAAAAGTGATCTTTCACAGATATTTTGTAAAAGGAAAAGTGAGAAAAGCAGGGCAAAGTAGTTAAATTAGGATGTAGTCCAGAGAAAAAAAGATTGACTTTGCTCCTTAAAGGAAGCACACTCCTTTACTGTCCCATCATGCCCTGTCAGTGGCATTTCCTCCAATTCCTTTGTATTGGCTCTTGGCTTTTTTCCTTGGAAAGCCTTTCTAAACATCGCCTTTTTTATTCACTTTCAAAATGCCAGCACTTTTGGTGAAGTGTCCGTGTGTAAGAAGGAAGGCCCAGGCAGACCCCCAAGCAATCTATACTGTTTGTCTTCCAAAATCCCATTCCACCTAAAGACTGCACACAACTGCAGGAAGATGTCCAGGAGGTTATTAAAAGACAAGAAAGATCTGTCTTCATGGCCTGCAGGAGGGCCATGATTTCACACGTCGTTAGACGTGTGAAATCATGAAAAAGACCATAGAGTCTGATAATAAATTTGTCGTCATATTAGTCAAGGAGATCATATACAGCTACTTGCCTACAACATCTTCAGTTAGAAACTACGAGTGGATCATTTTACTACTGAATGCATGCAGATAAGCACTATAGTTTACACAGTAATGAACTGCACAGTCCCTCTAGGTTTCCAGACTGATCTTGCAGTCTCAGAGGGCATTTATTTGGCTGTTGGCTCTCTATTTTTTTTGCTCTACGCAGTTTGGGGTTTGACCTTTTTGTCTGTATTTCACGAAATCAAACTTGATGTTACAGATCTGGGCACTATTCAATTTTTTTGTGTAGTCTTTTGCTTAGTTGTATTTTTCTTGATTAAGTTTGTTTAGGTCAGATTTTCAACAACAAGAATCCATTCCATCGTTTTTCCTTTCTGTGCCCCCTTGCTGCCCCTGATTGTGCTCTGTTTTTTCCTTTCTGTGCCCCCTTGCTGCCCCTGATTGGGCTCGTTTTTTCCTTTCTGTGCCCCCTTGCTGCCCCTGATTGTGCTCGTTTTTTTCCTTTCTGTGCCCCTTGCTGCCCCTGATTGTGCCTCGTTTTTCCTTTCTGTGCCCCCTTGCTGCCCCTGATTGTGCTCGTTTTTTCCCTTTCTGTGCCCCCTTGCTTCCCCTGATTGTGCTCGTTTTTCCTTTCTGTGCCCCCTTGCTGCCCCTGATTGAGCTCATTTTTTTTTCCTTTCTGTGCCCCCTTGATGCCCTGATTGTGCTCGTTTTCCCTTCTGTGCCTGTTTCCCGCCGCTGCGCCTGCGGCCCCGCCCCTCACTGCCCATTCGCTGCCCCATTCCCTGCTCCTCCCTCCCACCTCCCCATTTATGGCGGCCGCTGCGTGGTGAAGAGAGCGACCCCTGACCTTGACTGGTAGGTCGCTCCCCCACCACACAGCTCCGTCTGTGTGCCCTGCTGCTGCCCCTGATTGTGCTCTGTTTTTCCTTTCTGTGCCCCCTTGCTGCCCCTGATTGTGCTCGCTTTTTCCTTTCTGTGCCCCCTTGCTGCCCCTGATTGTGCTCGTCTTTTTTCCTTTCTGTGCCCCCTTGCTGCCCCTGATTGTGCTCTGTTTTTTCCTTTCTGTGCCCCCTTGCTGCCCCTGATTGTGCTCGTTTTTTCCTTTCTGTGCCCCCTTGCTGCCCCTGATTGTGCTCGTTTTTTCCTTTCTGTGCCCCCTTGCTGCCCCTGATTGTGCTCGTTTTTTCCTTTCTGTGCCCCCTTGCTGCCCCTGATTGTGCTCGTTTTTTTCCTTTCTGTGCCCCTTGCTGCCCCTGATTGTGCTCGTTTTTCCTTTCTGTGCCCCCTTGCTGCCCCTGATTGTGCTCTGTTTTTCCTTTCTGTGCCCCCTTGCTGCCCCTGATTGTGCTCATTTTTTCTCCTTTCTGTGCCCCCTTGATGCCCTGATTGTGCTCGTTTTCCCTTCTGTGCCTGTTTCCCGCCGCTGCGCCCTGCGGCCCCGCCCCTCACTGCCCATTCGCTGCCCTATTCCCTGCTCCTCCCTCCCACCTCCCCATTTATGGCGGCCGCTGCGTGGTGAAGAGAGCGACCCCTGACCTTGACTGGTAGGTCGCTCTCCCCACCACACAGCTCCGTCTGTGTGCCCTGCTGCTGCCCCTGATTGTGCTCGTTTTTTCCTTTCTGTGCCCCCTTGCTGGCCCTGATTGTGCTCGTTTTTCCTTTCTGTGCCCCCTTGCTGCCCCTGATTGTGCTCGTTTTTCCTTTCTGTGCCCCCTTGCTGCCCCTGATTGTGCTCGTTTTTTTCCTTTCTGTGCCCCCTTGCTGCCCCTGATTGTGCTCGTTTTTTTCCTTTCTGTGCCCCCTTGCTGCCCCTGATTGTGCTCGTTTTTTTTCCTTTCTGTGCCCCCTTGCTGCCCCTGATTGTGCTCGTTTTTCCTTTCTGTGCCCCCTTGATGCCCTGATTGTGCTCGTTTTCCCTTCTGTGCCTGTTTCCCGCCGCTGCGCCCCTGCGGCCCCGCCCCCTCACTGCCCATTCGCTGCCCCATTCCCTGCTCCTCCCTCCCACCTCCCCATTTATGGCGGCCGCTGCGTGGTGAAGAGAGCGACCCCTGACCTTGACTGGTAGGTCGCTCCCCCACCACACAGCTCCGTCTGTGTGCCCTGCTGCTGCCCCTGATTGTGCTCGTTTTTTTCCTTTCTGTGCCCCCTTGCTGCCCCTGATTGTGCTCGTTTTTTTTTCCTTTCTGTGCCCCCTTGCTGCCCCTGATTGTGCTCGTTCTTCCTTTCTGTGCCCCCTTGATGCCCTGATTGTGCTCGTTTCCCTTCTGTGCCTGTTTCCCGCCGCTGCGCCCCTGCGGCCCCGCCCCCTCACTGCCCATTCGCTGCCCCATTCCCTGCTCCTCCCTCCCACCTCCCCATTTATGGCGGCCGCGCCGCTGGCGCGCCTAAGGCAAGCCCGTCTGCGCCCGTCTGCGCCCGTCTGCGCCGTGACCGCGCCCAGCGCCAGACCCCCTGGTCCGGGCATCCCCGCGCCCGCCACATCAACAGACGCCGATACGACGCCAGCACCCTCCACGCACTCAACCCCGGAAAAGATCACGCCTGCTACCAGGCCACCCCGAAGCGCACCCAAGGGCCCTTCACCTGCCGGAACTGCAGCTTCGCCAGCACCCGCCCCGCCAAACCACCGCCCAGGAAAGAACCCAACTACCTCAGATGCATCCTCCTCAACACCCGCTCCGCCCGCAAACACGCCATCGAACTCTGGGACCTTCTCGACTCAACCTCCCCAGACGTCGCATTCCTGACGGAGACCTGGCTGAATCCCGCTTCAGCCCCGACATCGCCATTGCCATCCCGGACGGATACAAGATCACCCGCAGGGACCGCACCAACGGAGTCGGAGGAGGCATCGCCATCGTCCACAGGAACACCCTCAGAGTCTCAACCAACACCGACGACACCCTCAGCACCGCCGACCACATGCACTTCCAGATCCACACCGATCCCAACACCACCCTCAGAGGAACCCTCATCTACAGACCCCCGGACCCCGACCACAGTTCAGCGGATTCCATCGCTGACTTCGTCAGCACACACGCCATCGCCTCCACGGACTACATCCTCCTCGGGGACCTGAACTTCCACCTCGAGAACAACAAGGACACCAACTCCACCACCCTGATCGACAACCTCGCCACCCTCGGACTCAGACAGCTCGTGACTACACCCACCCACGCCGCCGGCCACACGCTAGACTCCATCTTTTCCGCAAGCCCACACGTCTCCTTCAACCACACCTCCGAACCCCACTGGACTGACCACCACTGCATCCACTTCACCTACAGAAAGCCCACCACGCACCACCGCACCGAACAAATGCCTCGCCGCTGCTGGAGCAGAGTCACGGAAGACCAGCTAACCACAACCCTCGCCCCTGAGCCCACCCGCCGAACCCTCCGACCCCGACACCGCCGCCCGCAACCTCAGACAGTGGATCGACGACTGCGCCAACACCCTCGCCCCGCTCAAGAATCCGCCCAACAGCCACACCAGCAAGAAAGCCACCTGGTTCACCGAAGACCTCCAGGCCTCCAAACGAACATGCCGAAAACTGGAGAAGATCTGGCTCCACGAACGGACAGCAGACAGCTACGCCGCCCACAAGAACGCCACCCGCAGTCACCATCACCTCATCAGATCCGCCAAAAGGGCCTCACTCAAAGACCGCCTAGACAACAACGCACACAACAGCAAAGAGCTCTTCAACATCGTGAAGGAACTCTCCAACCCCAGCTCCAACACCAACGACATCCAGCCATCGCGAGACCTGTGCGACTCACTGGCCACCTTCTTCCACCGCAAAATCGCCGACATCCACGACAGCTTCAACACCACGACCGCCCCGGCAACCACCGAGACCACTGCCCCCACAACCACCAACCGCCTGCTCTCCTGGACCAACATCAACGACGACACCAGCGAGATCATGAACACCATCCACTCCGGTTCACCGCTAGACCCGTGCCCTCACCACATCTTCAACAAAGCCAGTACAGCCATCGCGCCCCATCTCCGGAAAATAATCAACATCTCCTTCGAGACAGCAACCTTCCCGGAAAGCTGGAAGCACGCCGAGATCACCGCCTTACTCAAGAAACCCAAGGCAGACCCCAAGGACCTCAAGAACTTCCGACCCATCTCTCTGCTCCCGTTCCCCGCGAAGGTCACCGAGAAAATCGTCAACAAACAACTGACCCGCTACCTCGAGGAGAACAACATCCTGGACCCTTCCCAGTCCGGCTTCCGCAGCAACCACAGCACCGAAACCGCCCTCATCGCCGCCACCGATGACATCAGGACCCTGCTAGACAACGGAGAAACAGCAGCCCTCATCCTCCTGGACCTATCAGCCGCCTTCGACACGGTCTGCCACCACACACTACGAACACGCCTTCACGACGCCGGGATCCAAGAGAAGGCCCTGGACTGGACCACATCCTTCCTTTCCGGCAGAACACAAAGCGTCCGCCTCGCCCCCTTCCGATCCAAGGCCACCAAGATCATCTGCGGCGTACCCCAAGGCTCCTCCCTCAGCCCAACGCTGTTCAACATCTACATGGCACCCTCGCCCACGCCGCCCGACAGCACAACCTCAACATCATCTCCTACGCCGACGACACCCAGCTGATCCTCTCCCTCACCAAAGACCCTCACACCGCCAAAGCCCACCTCCACGAAGGAATGAAGGCCGTCGCCGAATGGATGAGGACCAGCCGCCTGAAGCTGAACTCGGACAAGACGGAGGTCCTCATCCTTGGTTCCAACCCTTCAGCCTGGGACGACTCCTGGTGGCCAACATCACTGGGAACAGCCCCGCCACCCACCGACCACGTACGCAACCTAGGGGTCATCCTCGACCCCACCCTCTCCATGACTAAGCAGGTCAACGCCGTTTCCTCATCCTGCTTCAACATCCTCCGAATGCTCCGCAGGATCTTCAAGTGGATCCCCACCGAAACAAGAAAAACAGTCACCCAGGTCCTCGTCACCAGCAGGCTGGACTACGGAAACGCCCTCTACGCAGGAACGACGGCTAAGCTCCTGAGACGGCTGCAACGCATCCAGAACGCCTCTGCACGTCTTATCCTCGACATCCCCCGACGCAGCCACATCACACCCCACCTGAGAGACCTGCACTGGCTCCCTGTCAACAAGAGGATAACCTTCAAGCTCCTCACCCACGCACACAAAGCACTCCACAACTCCGGACCAGCCTACCTCAACAGACGACTCAGCTTCTACACCCCCACCCGCCAGCTCCGCTCGACCAGCCTCGCCCTCGCCACAGTCCCCCGCATCTGGAAAACGACCGCCGGCGGCAGATCCTTCTCCCACCTCGCCGCCAAGACCTGGAACACCCTCCCCACCAACCTCCGACAGACCCAAGACCTACTGGCCTTCAGAAGACTCCTCAAGACCTGGCTCTTCGATCAGTAGCAGCACCACCCCCTCTTCCCCCAGCGCCTTGAGACCCTCGCGGGTATGTAGTGCGCTTTATAAGTGACATGATTGATTGATTGATCATGCACTCAAGTTTGAGGAGCTTCTGATGAGGAGGCCCACAAAGCTGAACATGAGTTTCAGCATCTCCCGGCCCCTCTCTCTCAACCAGGTTTACTAGTAATATTTGAGCACAGGGCGCCTTCAAGTTTCTTTACACCCTTAGTTTTAGGTCTCTGAGTCGATGATGGAAATCTTTTCAATACACAAGTGGCAGAGGCCCCTCGTCTCTCAAAGAAGTGCAAGCCGTCGAAGCATCACCCTCACTTATGCAGCTGGATTTACCACCTGATTTGGTAATTGTAAATTGTATTGGCATTAAAGAATTGCCAGTGTATTGTTAAATACTTGTTTGGGTCATACAGTGTAGTTGTTTCTCTCTATAAGGCTCCGACAGCTTTTATTTTTTCAGTTTAAAAAAGAAGCAGAAAAGAGCTTTAGAAGCCGCTGTTCCTACATTGCCGGGCTTTCTTTAAATTAAAAAAATTGTGACTTAAGATGGGCATTTGTGTTTTAACAAAAAGTGGGCGGGGGTAGAATGCCTCTTGTAAATTGCTCTTGCGTCTTGCACTCCTGCAATGCTAGTCATTAATGAATCCAGGGAAGTTAAGGAGAACAATGATATCAACCAAGTAATTAACTTTTCCATCTCTTTCCACCCCCAGGAGAGAACCTGCTGTAAAGCAAGCAGCGGACAAAGGCTGGTCTGTGCAGCATGTGAACCCCCCTCCCTTCATAACCCAGCCACCAGCAGACCAGAGGCACGTGCCAGCAGGCTCCCTGGGGCAGCCGCCTCAATATTGAGCACCCCCAGGGCTGCCACGAGACCGTTTGAGAGGTGTTTCCTTCAGACTTGGCCGCTGCACTGAGAGGGCCTACCAGGCGCGCGCTCATTGGATACCGTGTGCCGGAGGGAACGCCCCACAGACACCAGCACTGCGAACAGACGTCTTCCTGTGAGATACAGTGTGCACGAATCAGCAGGCCGCGGACACCAGCACTGCACCGAGTGTTTGTCTCCCTGTAACCCTGGGATGGGACACAGTGCGCGAGACCGTGTCCGAGAGACACCAGCACCGCGCTGAGGGGGGAGAGCATCATGGGATAGTTTGTGTGAGAGCGAACGCAGCACTCCAAAAATACCAGCACTCGACTGACCAACATTTAGTTGCAGCATGCGAGAGAAATCGCGAGACTAGGCCCTTCTTTCTGTCCCAGAGTATCTTCTCCGCAGTCTGCATTGGATAAAGCATGTTCACGAGAGAGTATGTGGCCCCCAACGCCTGCGCAAGGGATTGGGCCCTTGTGACACCATCATGGGATGTATTGCGTCACCAGCGCCCATGTCTGATGGAGGGGGGGGGGGTCAAAGTATGACCCTGCCTGTGGACACCACTAGCACCTTCTGTCTGAAAGAGCGTGTCTGAAACCCCAGTATTCTCTGTAATGCTCCCTGGTCTCTCCGAAGGCCCAGCTCCCTCTGCGCTTTCATTGAGGCGCTGTGCATTGGAACTGTCACGCATGCTCGCCGGCTCGGGGGGGATGTGTTTACTTAAGGATGCGGTTTTGCTTTTCAAAAGTTGTCGGGACTCTGCCACCTGGGTACAACAGGTTAATTCGTTTTTAGATAGTGGTTATTCCGCTGTGTTGTGTATTGAGCATTCATTTTTTTCGGTATTTCTTTATTTTTCATTGATCATAACAAACTTGTACCAACTGCTCCTTCCCCTTAATTCAAACAAAAATTGCACCATCTTTGCAAACAAAAATCCACTACTTTTGGGAAACACTGTCCCCGCCCTATCTAACACTCCAGAAACATCACTCAAACAGGGCACAGCCTATTGGACCACTGGTGTATCCCAGATGCAGCCAGGCCTGTGCAGTGACTGTGACAAGTAGTGCCAGCAGACTCGGCCGGACTGGGAAACCAAAGCAGCTCTGCCAAACATGCTCAAACCAGCCCTGCTGTCTTTATCTCTTTGTGCAGTCTCTTTCCATCCATCCGTTCTCTCTCTCCACACTCTGCTAGTTTTTTCTCTATTTTTCCCCTTGAGTCTCTGTTTTTCTATCTTGTGAAGCCTCCCCTTGTTTGCTACAACTAACCTCGGGGAGCTGGGAAAAGTGACAGAGGCACCAAGAGCGGCCTCCTTCACAAAAAAAAAAAACTGCCCCTGGGAGTTCCTTCCCGCAGGCGAAATGCCCAGTGTAATAAAAGACTTGTCAGGCCCTGGCTGTAAATCCAGGAAACTGAGAAAGTATGTGAGAAATTTCACCTGTATCCTCCTAAGCTCCGTTTATAGTGACCTTTGTCGAGTACCAGGTCTGCCTGGTTTATGCCTGAGGGCCCAGGTAAGTGTCTGAGGCCAGCTGTTACCTGAGCATAGTGACCCATGAGCATAGTGCAGTTCTGACCTTAGCAATAAATGAAGACGTGGTCCTTCTGAGCCGCGTTCGCCCAAGCTCTTAGAAACACATGTGGTGTGTTTATAACATATCCATTAGTGATTCAAGGTCTTCTTTGAAGATGTCATGACAGTCTCCAAACCAAGGAAAAAAATCATGCACTTCCAATGCAGAAAGCTGTAGAATGTATCTAAATTCTTTCTCACTAGATTCCTTTGCTTCATTATATTTTTCGATTACCAAAATAAGACCAAACAGAAAGCTATAGATTTGCTCAAATAAAGTTGAGGCAAAAAAAAAATGTACTGTTGAATCTAAGAAGGCCTTACGCCACTTAAATTACACAAGCAGACCCACAAAATACCTTATCTGACAGTTCTTTCTTGAGTGTGCCGCTAGTCTGCTTTGACGAGCATTTAAACTATTAATATGGTGGGCTTGTGAGTGACACTAAGGATCATTATAAACCAGTTACTTAGTTGTAACAATAGTTTTACAGGCAGGCTTAGTTTATAGATTGGCAAGCTCTACATAACTCCCGCCATCTAGTGGTTGGGCTCGGAATAGCAAGTCAGTTTTTCTGTTATATGCAACCTGTTGCCATACCTCGTAGGTGTGTCTAGAATGACTCCGGTCAAGTCTGAACTCTCAGAGCTCAGTGCAGAAGAGTTGTGGCTGTCTTCCCCCAATTTCTGTTTTACCTCTGATAATGAAGGCAGATCTTGCTTGCACTGTCTCGATTTTATGTGCAGTGTCGAAAGTTTTCCGAGGAACCGCTTTTAGAAATCTACATTGGCTTCAATAATGACGTGTGTGGAGGATTCTCGGATTCCTAATTGTTTCCCTCGTGGAGTATCCAGCGTTCTCCTTTATATGTGGCTTTCGTTTGTCTGTCCCCCCAAACCCAATTTCAATGTCACTGCAATTGCAAGGGTGATGCACCAAAGCAGCGCCCGCTTCGTCACATGGTATTATCTTCATATTTATGTTTCTGGAGGATAAAAATGAAATGTGTTAACGATACTGCACATGTTTCTGTTCATCTTCGTGCACATTTCCCCACGTGGTTACCAGTAGCCTTTTGCTGATAGCAATCTGTCCCAGATTTTCCAAAATGTGATCTACTAATTTTTTTGTGTTACTGCGTTCTTTAGACCTGTGTCAATGGCATAGAATTCGATTTGGTGCATATTTTTGTGAATGATGCAACAGACTAGCAGCCTCTGAATAGGACAAAAATAGACTCCCCCATTCCTTCCTCCAGAAGGTTGCCTTTCTCGTGCTTAACCTTTTTTCCAATCTCGAAATACGTCGCCCTCCCAGCAGGGGCTCTGCAGCATCATTGAGACTTTCCTTGCCTTATTTTGTTTCTTGATGTTCTCATGTCTTTTATGCCTGTTTCTGTGTAAAGTTTTAGAACCTTGTTCATCCATTTTTTTTCACAACAAACTTTGAGTTTTTTGTTGTAATATCCGGACCAACATTTGTTTATCCATTTTTGCCCTTGCTACCATGTTAGCTTAACATTGCCCCACTCGGTGGGAGGAAACAAGTTGCAGGGATTTATCATTTGACCTGTTGGGTGTCTGTTCTTTTAAATTATTTAGATTGTAATAGTTTGGATTTTTTTCGGTGGTTCTTGCTCCTTACCACCCAATCTTAGTCCAACAACAGTTTATCGTCTTCTGAGCTTCTATGGTTCTCCGGGGTCAGGTTGACATTACGATTTGTAGAGACCTGTTTCTCTTCTGCAGAAAAGCGCCCTTGTTTACAGCATCTTTGTGCTGAAGATTGATGTTTTTCTGGCCATAGTGGAAGATCCTGTGATGGTGCTATGGAGAAGCAGACATTCCAATAGCACCCACTGATCCAGTTTGAG
This sequence comes from Calotriton arnoldi, assembly GCA_963921515.1. Lineage (NCBI taxonomy): Eukaryota > Metazoa > Chordata > Amphibia > Caudata > Salamandridae > Calotriton > Calotriton arnoldi. The sequence continues at coordinate 446,586 of CAWUFW010005562.1, forward strand.
GCGTGCTGTAGAATCATCTGGACTTCCCCATCACAGGATCTTCCAAACATGGCGAATGTTCTGGGCATCTTGATTGAAGGCTCCTCAATATGTATAGAACTCTCAGGACATTTCCCTCCTAGGGTTAACCACTCGTCAAACCTTTTAGGCCTTGACATCACAGGATGTCTACACATAAAACTTTTTAGGCATCTCTGTGGTAAGGTGTTCAACATATGCAGAATTATCTAGGCATTTCCCTCAAACGGTGTGGCACACATGAGGAACCTTCTAGAAGGCTCAACTCCATGGTCCTCCGCATAAATAGGAGCTTTTAGAAATTTCCACGTATGCATAGACCGCCACCTATGCAGAACCTTCCGGACACCTCCATTGCAAGTTTCTCCACACACAACCTTCTGGAGAACTTGCCCCTGTATATGTCAAACATGCAGTGAAACCCCTCAGCCTGCTGGAATAAAACCAATTACCAGTCTTCACAATGTATTCCTTTCAAGGCCCCATGGTTCTGTGCACAGGTAAATTGTTCTGAGGATCTTCATTCCATGGTCCTTCACACACGTAGAACCTTTTGTAGTGCTTTAATTAGTGGGGACTCCACTTGTCACAGAAACCGCTAGCTAGTTTGGCTAGAAGCCTTATCCCTACCTCCATTTCAGGGGCCTACACACGTACTTAATTCACTTGACTCACAGAAGCATTTTAGGCACCAGTGGGAAATCTCTATATGTTTTTTTTTTTTTTACAGTTGTCATCGTTTTTATCAGTATTTAAAAATGTTTTTTTTTTTTTTTTTTTTGCAGACTCGATTAGATTTTTCTTTTTGCCTTTATCTTTGTTTAAAATTGTATCGAAGCAGAAGACCTTTACACAGATTATGATGACACGATTGTTCTCATGGTATAACTTCTTCCGCTTTTGATCCGTGTTTGTATCGCATACAGATAATTTTTTATGTAGATCTGTAATTCATAATAAAGTGAAAGCTTTGCAGTCAGAGTCTGAGCTCCTTTCGTAGTGCTGTCTGTAAACACCCTATGCGCTAGGAGGACAAGAGAGCTGTGAAAACCACCCGCAAGAACATCCAGACCGAAGCAATGGGGTCGATAGATCCTTTCAGCAGATTAGCATAATTTGGTCTGTGACCTGAGAGAGACCAGTAAATACTTCTGGGATATACATACAAGTGTGAGGGAGAAGTTAGATGTGATCGTGACATTTCACAACCTCATGGGGGAGCAAACGGGTTGAATGCAGAAAAGCGAAATATTGGAAATTATTAGAAAAAGTAAACTACATGTAGCGAGCACATTTGTCACCACCATTTTGATAGCGCTTTCTACCATTGATGTGCTAGTTTAGCACTTTGTTATCCTGGGTGCTCTTTTTTCACGATTCTAGGCTCTTTGTCGATAGGAAGTATATGGTTTGTTTGCGTGTGGTTAGTATTCATTTGTTCAGTGACTAATGATGGTCATTATTAGGAGTTTGATTCTGCTTTACAATTTGTAGTGAGCTGTGCGTTTGGGTGGATGTGCTGAAGGAACTTCGCTGTTTTTATTTGAGCTGAGTGGTCGCTTGCTTGTAGCCTGGCCTATGATTGTTTTCTAGACCGCAGGCCTAGGCAACTAAAGAGCTATGAGGCATAATTGTGACTGTGTTCAGCTGGCTTTTTCTGCCTGGTTCTAAGATGTCCGCTGGTGTGGTGAGGGGGCATGCCAGAGAGGTGGCAGCACTTTACCACCTGCATTGCTCTAGTCCTGTGTTGCACACCTGATGTTGGGGAGGGGGGCTTTGTCAGTCCTGTTATGTTTGAGAAAGGCAGTGCACTTGGAAAAGAGTTGTGTAGTGAGTATGGTGGGAAAAGGTGCTATTGGGTGCCCTGTAATTGTAATTGCATTTATATAGCGCTTACTACCCCTGATGAGACGTGGAGGCGCTTTTTCGGCGAGTAGCACGCTACTCCGGAACCCAAAGAGTATTAGTGGCATAAGAGCGGTGGACACGTGAGTTTATTTGGATTGAAAAAGCATAGCGGAGAGATAGAGAAGGGAAGGGTTTGCATTTATATAGCGCTTGCTAACCCTGATGAGGTGTCAAAGCGCATTTCGGCGGGTAGCACGCTACTCAATACTCATAAAGGCTTATCGGAAGTGCGGGGGCGTATGTGATGACGTCTGAATCGTCTGATAGGGTGGTTGTCTGGTGTTTATTGAATTTGGTTGATGTCTGTACCGTTGGGATAGCCGATTATAGGCCAAGTGTTGGGTCTTGTTGGCCAGACGAGAAGGTAGGAGCTGACATGCCAAGGCAGTGTTGAACTGGGGGTTAGAGAGGGAGAAGTGGAATGCTTATGGCTGTCTCTGCCTATCTGGTGATTGGGCCTGTGGAAATAAAAAGTAAAGGTTAGTCTATGAGACGAATACCGAGGCTCAGGAGAATCCCAAAGGCGTGCGAAGCGGATGTGAACCAAGGGCATCTAAAGGTGAGATACGAGAAGGATCAACCTAATCGGTGAGGTAGCGGGCGATATATGAGGGTGCCAATGAAATGCCTCAGGGCGATAAACAGGGGAAAAATATGAGGTGAAATGCTTTATAATAGCCCGAGGAGCGTGTGTGTTACAGATGTTTGTCTGCAGGCATCTTAGACAGAGAAATGCAGGAGATCGAAAGATGAGGGTTGAGAGACAATTAACTATGGGTACATTAACAAATAACGAAGGAGATTTGAGAAAGAAATGCACTACTCAGGATTTAAAAAGGTATATGGTGCAGCAAGGGCACTATACAGATATTTCAGGACCTCTGTGCATAAATACAGTAAAATGGTGAAAGCGTAGATAAGCCGTAGGCCTTGTAGTACTAAATGATATGAAAATAAAATCGAGATGGAATGAGTATTCTAACAGCGGTATGCCTGTAGAACGGGTTCTCGCTTGAGGAACAGGGTTATGTCCCGTACGCGTCAGCGGTTTAAATGGATTTAAGGTTTATGGCCAGGTGTTGCCCCCTCCCCTAGGCTGACGTTTCTTCCCCATCAAGGTACCCCCGGGTACTTCAAACCCCCACTCCCCATTTTTCCCCAAGACATATAAAATTCAACACGCATGTCTTGGATTAGGGGTCATATAACCGTATTTTATTAAAATATGTAAAACATTTAAGATTCAAATATTTTTCAATTTGCAGAAAACCCACAAATATTCATACATCAATCAAATTTCCTTGTACAATGTATTTACAATTATTTTGATGGCTAACCTTAACATGTTGTCTAATACATAGCTATACCTAACCTGAAACTAAATTATGTACAATCTTGTTTTCTGCGTATCCCGAATGAGCCTACGTGCAAGGTTATGACTGGTCCAACTACGTGCTAGGCTCACCCCTCTTACCGGAGTGACCTTGCACAGGAGGCCCGGTTGCCCATCAGATTGCTTCCTTCGGGCACCCCCTACGCCCTCAAATACTACCTCCAAGGGACTGTACTGTTATGCCATCTTGGCGCACATGCGCCTGTGCGGGTATTGGCCTAAAGGCCTGTCGGAAGAGGAACTTCCCACCCTCCAGCCTACCGGCCGTAAACGCCCCCTGGAGTTCAATGAGAGACCACTGTCCCCCCCCCCAGACGTCCCCATTAATAATGGTGATGCCTACTAAAGATGGTAAAATGCCCGACCAATCATGCCCTTACCGCCACAGGCCAGGATAGTTGACCGACTATCTGGCCCCCCACCTGCACTCAGAAAAAAGGCCAAAGGTCATGCCCTGTCCCTTGTCCCTACCAACCAGGCTAGCAAGTTCTCCATGAAAATTTTGTTGCCTAGTTTTGAGAGGTGAACTCCATCTTGCAGAAAAAAACCTCTCCCCCCGGATGCACCCATGCGCAATTGTTTGAAGTCTTGGGGACCTAAACAATTTATCAATCCTGTAATTGATTCTTTTAACTGAGTTGTTCAAACCCCATACCGACTCACCCCCCGCCATTGGTACCTAGGGATCATGTGTGACCACACCAATACTGCCTTCGGGCACTTCTTAGCCAACCACCCCATCTCCGTGATCAGTGCCTCGACAACTCCCTTCCTGCCCAAGTGTACTAGGTCGTTACCCCGCAGATGCACAATTACCACAGCAGGGAGCGTGGGAGTCTTAGCTAAAAGAACACACAACAAGCTCCGCAGCTGCCCTAGTCGCAAACCTCCTTGCCCATGCAGTGACACATTGAAACCCGCCCCACGGGCCTTGTCCGCGTAGTTGCCTGTGAAAAAATTGTTTCAACCTGTTCACGTACGAATGACCTACAATCCAAACTTCCGTTCGACCTGACCCCCAGGCGAGGACCTGGATTGGGCGAGGCTCCAGCGATCGGTGCACGACGGCGAGCTTCCTTCCTGCGTCACTGGACATGGAAACTGCATGAAAATCGAAAACAAGAAGAAGACGTCATTAGCCATAACATACATCAAAGCATGTGTAAACGCCCATATCGTTTGTAACAATCAGAAGACCAACGACCGATCCTCTGTACCTCACACCCCGGCAGGTCCCTAGCCGTGGCCTTGGTGACTGCCCCAATCCTAAAGGAATGGGTACAGAATTTTGATGAATCCAACCCTCCTGTCCAGAATCCGGCTAAACTGAAATTTTGTAATTGGGGTGCCATTTTCATGAATGAGGAGTGGACGCCTCACGGCCTGTAGGCCAAGAAAGACTCTAAGTTGCCCACTGGTCAGCATGAGCTTCCTTGGGCTTTGTGCAGAATAACATGGTCGCCCCTACCGTTCTGGTCTGTTTTGGATCTAGGAATTGATAAAGGCAGAGAGCCCCCCTCTATTTGAACATGCCGAAATTGGAGCCCCCGTGCCAGTCTTGTTTGTTGCGCGCCACTAATTCTCCAACCCTGAATGCACCATAAAAGGCTAGGGAAAAGGCAGCCCTGAAAAGATGTACCTTCCCTAAAGCCTCCAGAACAGCTGACAATATCTCAATGCTAATTGGGCGCCGGACATCAGGCTGGGGACCTTGCAGACGCTGCCACCCCTTTAGTGCCCTTTGCACTAAGAAAATGCTGGTGGGGATCCTTATGACCCTGCATTTTTGCGAAAAAAGCGATCACCGCCATGTGGCGTCTGGCACATGTCACAGAGCGCCCCCCATCTCAATCCCCTCACGAAAGATATGACAGCACACGACTCATGCCAGGCCCCCTCCCAGCCGTCCCCAAGAAAATTGCAGTAGGCGCTAAAAGCCCCCTCATTGGCCCGCCTGGTCCTGGGTGCTAGGCTAGCTGCCACGAGGTCCGATAAGTTGGGGCACCAAGTTGCCATAGCTGCTCTGGAAAGGGCGTTGGTCTTTCCACTGCTCCTGGGTGGTATGACCTGAAAACGTGCATCTTAAAACGAGACGGAGCATCAGCAGCGTGATTCAGCACTCCTGGGACATGTTTGGCCCTAAACAGTACATTTCATCTCATGCATTGGAGTACTATTTCCTTTAACAGGCGAAGCATCATTTTACAAGTAGCTGATTGCTGATTAATGCACTCCACTACCGACATGTTATCAGACCAAAAAAAACACAGATTGATTGCGGAACTGTTGTGGCCAGACTGTTAGTGCCACCAAAATGGGAAACAATTCTAAAAATCCGATGTTACCTGTCAGGCCAGCCTCCACCCACCAAACTAGCCAACTTTGTGCCGCCCACTCGGGGCCCATTATGGCACCAAAACTCTCACTTCCTGCAGCGTCTGTCATTAGGCCAAGCTCTGGACTGGACCTAGCGGGACTCGGCCACACCACAGCGCTTTTGAAATCACGCAGGAATGCCATCCAAATTCGCATATCCTGCTTAACCTCGTTCGACAACCGGGTGTGGTGGTGTTTCTCTTTTAAACCTGACATTGCCTGTGCAATGGAACGCGAGAATGGGCGGGCCATGGGGATGATTTTTAGCGCAAAGTTAAGCTGTCCTACCACATTCTGTAGCTGGTGTAAGGTGACCTTTTCTTTGCTCAGGCATTCCTGCAACGCTAGGGTGAAAGCCACAACTTTCCCTTGTGGGAGTCGTGATACCCCGTTCACCGAATCCAGTTCTATGCCCAGAAGCTCGATTTTTGTGGCCGGTCCTACTGTCTTTCCTGGCGCCAAAGGGACCCTGAATTCGCACATGAGTGCGCAAAATGCTTCCAGAGCTCTGGGGCACTCCTGAGACCCCAGTGCACCCATAAACAGGAAATCGTCTGAGTAATGCAGCACCCATTGATGCCCTGTCACCTGCCTAAAAACCAATTCAAGGAAAGAGCTGAACTTCTCAAAATAGGAGCAAGAGACAGAGCACCCCATGGGCATGCACTTGTCCATGTAGTACTTCCCCTCTAGTTGAAAACCCAACAGATGGAAATCCTGTGGATGTACCGGCAGTAAACGGAAGGCTGATTCTATGTCAGACTTTGCTAGCAATGTACCTGGTCCCAGCCCCCGCAGCATTACTATTGCCTGATCCAGAGATGCGTATTTCACGGTGCACAGGGCCCCATCGATAGTATCATTCAGTGATTGGCCCCTGGGAGTGGACAAATTATGGATTAAGCGGAACTCACCCGGGTCTTTTTTGGGTACTACCCCCAGCGGTGAGCAAACAAAATCTTCTACTGGTAGAGTGTCGAATGGGTGACCTACCATCCCCAACCGCAGCTCCTTCCTAACTTTGGCTACCGCCACCGACTTGTTGTCCCTAACCGATTGCTGATTGCGGCAGTAAGAGACCCCTCGGTAGCCAGGTGCAGGAATCCTAAATCCATCCCTGAAACCTTCTAAAAGGATCTGGGCTGTATTTGGGCAACCGTATTTATTCAGCAAGGGTATCAATGTCATTGTCTTTATCTGGGAGTGAGCCTTGGTGAGAAGTAAGTCCTCATTCTTGTTTTTTACCTCTTTTTTCCTTTGACTTTTTAAAGCACTTGGATTCTGGATGGGGAGAGAGGCCACAGAAGGAACACATGTGCCTAAACCTGCATGAGCCTGTGGGCCTTGTGCAAGTCCGCCTGTTGAAATCCAAACAAGCCCCTTTCTTCCCTCCCCCCCTCCCGTGTTAAGCGGTGTGCTTGCTCGAAAGGACTGCGCTCGCGTATTATCCTGACTTACAGTTTTCATGTGACGCAACCACATGATGACGTCAATCTGATCCCAGGTTAAGCCAGGATCCGTTGCTGTTGCCCTCCTGAACTCCTTGTCATATTGTTTCCATCCCACTCCCCCATTTTCATCATGTGCACAGGCGATCCTATTTTGATAGCACGCTATCTGCGTGCCTAACCCAGGGAAACACTCCGCCAGTATTGCCTGATAATTGGAAAACCCTTTTATCCAATTCACCAGAGTTTCTTCAATATTCTTCTTGTGAGACCAATTGCCCAATCCCTGGGATGAGCCCACTCCCTAAGCTTTTTTGCTTCCTCCTTCTCATTAATAAAGAAAACATGTTCACATATTCCCCTTTCCAGATTTTTTCTTTTACCTCCTGTGAGATGTGTCTACCCAGACGCTCTCTGGAGGACCACAACTCTCCCAAGCCTAAACTCGATAATACTTGTACCATACCTGTTGCCGTAGCGTCCTGCTTCTTGGTGAGCTCGGCCTCCATTGCTGCGCCCGCTTTTTGAAGGTCAGGTCCACCCTTGTCTTTCACTGCGCCGCTTTGTTCTGCCCCGCTGGCAGCCCCAATACCTGCCGCTGTTGGACCCGCCGCTACCTTCTGCGGCCCCACCTGTTTTGACCCTTCCACCTGTGCCACCAGCCTCCTGGCCCTCTCCAAGGCACCCCCCTCGTCTAACAAAGCACCACTGCCTGCGGAAGGGGTCCATGTTCCTGCCTTAGCTACCCACGGGAGCACTGCTGCTAAACTGGCCACCAAATCTGGGTGCCCAGGCACACTACTTGCCGGGGCCTCACAGGGGACCAAAACTGGCTGATTCAGGGCCCCCCCTGCATCGGGATTTGCTGGCACCGCTGTGACCGGTTGACTGGGGCCCCCTGTACCTCCTGGTATAACCCCTGCTGGAGCTGCTCCGTTCCCCTCTTCAGACGCGAGCCCCTCCCCCCCCCCCCCCCTTGCTGGGACCGAAGGCCATGGAATCTCTACGTCCGGTAAGCTTGGGGGTAAGGGCCCCCCACCCTGCTTGGATTTAGACCTCCTGGGTACCGGAGGAAATGCCGCTATGGGGGCTACCCCCGCCCGCCTAGGCCTTTCCTCTACTCCCTCCTGTCCTTCAATTCTGTTCCGCAAGTCTGTCAAAGACTGCCCCATATCCTCCATCCTACACATCATCGCCTCCATCCGTGAGCGCTTCTCACTCCTTTTTACCTTGGGTGCCATGACCACTACCAATCTAGGGCACACTTAAACCACAGACTGCCGATGATCAAACACCTACACCTTCCACCCCTCTAGCTTATAACACAGTAATAAAGTTGGGGCCCAAGAAAAATAAAGCAGTTGGCCTAGCAAGCCAGAATACTGCCCCTTCCCTCACTGCCCTAATGCAAAAAACACCCCACAAATGCAGTCAAGCAAAACCCTATTGTCCAATAGTAAAAGACCGGGCCCCGTATAAAACAATAGCTGCTGGCCTAGCAGGCCAAAATTACTGCCCCTTACCTCACTGCCAGTACCACCAGACAACCAACTCCTTATCCCTTCAGTGCCCTACATCCAAAGGCCCAGGTAACGCAGGTCACAGACAGCACAAAAACAGCCAGAGCCACTCCCGCAATTCCAATCATGCAGGGCAGGTGAGTATACACTCTAACTCGCGTGGCTCCCGGCTGCTATGCAAAGCAAAATGCCTCGTCCGATCCTGCGATGATCCTCTTAACGATGGCTGGATGCCGACCTTCAAGGGAGATCGCGTGGACGGAGTTGCCTTCGGGGTGTGGAGCGGCGAGGAAAGAGACCGTCCCGCCGCTCAGTGGTTCTTTTTTAAAGGGTCCTCCCTGACCCGCAAAAAACCGGCAGGATCCAGCCTCGCCCTCCCTCCCCGGCCCAGGAAGCACTTGAGTGCTTCCGGGGCATTCCTTGGCTGACCAATCGGGCGAAGCTGAGTGCGGAGGCGGGCGCCGGCCGCGTCACCGGCTGTCACTAGCCCCGCCCCCACAAAGGCGTCAGTGGACCGGCACAACCGCCATAGTTGCGGCGTGCCCGGGTTCCCGGTTGGCGCCTATGCTAGTTGCGCCCAGAAGCATACAATCGGACTTGATCGAAATGTAGAGGCTACTGAGCGCCCGAAATTAGAAACTCTAAAATCGAGCTGCTTTGGCAGAGCTCTGTGTGTCCCCCAAAATTGGAGTGGCAGAGCTGCTGCCTGTCAGGATTCGCGAGCATCTGCCAAGTAGTGCCAGGGTCTCAGAAATGGAATAGCAGGGCTGCAGGCCAGGGTTGAGGTGCATTGGTAGTGCTGTGTGTGTGGGGGGGGGGCGTGCTGCAAGCCAGGGTTGAGGTGCATCGGTAGTGCTGTGTGGGGGGAGCATGCTGCAGGCCAGGGTTGAGGTGCATCGTTACTGCTTTGTGTGTGCGTGGGGGGGCGTGCTGCAGGCCAGGGTTGAGGTGCATCGGTAGTGCTGTGTGTTTGGGGGGGGCTTGCTGCAGGCCTGGGTTGAGGTGCATCGGTAGAGCTGTGTGGGGGGGTGTGCTGCAGGGTTGAGATGCATCGGCAGAGCTGTGCGGGGGGAGGTTTGGGGGAGTGCTGCAGGCCAGTATTGAGGTGCATCGGTAGAGCTGTGTGTGGGGGTGTCCTGCAGTCCTGGGTGGAGGTGCATCGGTAGAGCTGTGTGGGGGCATGCTGCAGGCTAGGGTTGAGGTGTATCAGTAGTGTGTGTGGGGGGGCTTGCTGCAGGCCAGGCTTGAGGTGCATCGGTAGTGCTGTGTGTGGAGGGTGTGCTGCAGGCCAGGGTTGAGGTGCATCGGTAGAGCTGTGTGGGAGGCATGCTGCAGGCCAGGGTTGAGGTGCATCGGCAGAGCTGAGTGTGTGGGGGTGCTGCAGACCAGGGTTGAGGTCATCGGCAGAGCTCTGTGTGGGGGCTGCTGCAGACTAGGGTTGAGGTGCATCGTCAAAGCTGTGCTGGGGATTAGGGGGGTGCAGCAGACCAGGATTGAGGTGCATCAGTAGAGCTGTGTGTGGGGCATGCTGCAGGCCTGGGTTGAGGTGCATCGGTAGAACTGTGTGTAAGGGGGGCGTGCTGCAGGCCAGGACTGAGGTGCATCAGTAGAGCTGTGTGTGGGGAGCAAGCTGTAGGCCAGGATTGAGGTGCATTGGTAGGGCTGTGTGGGGGGAGCATGCTGTAGGCCAGAATTGAGGTGCATCAGTAGAGCTGTGTGTAAGGGGGCGTGCTGCAGGCCAGGACTGAGGTGCATCGGTAGAGCTGTGCATGGGGGGCATGCTGCATGCCAGGGTTGCGGTGCATCGGTAGAGCTGTGCGGGGGGCGTGAAGAGCTGTGTGTGTGGGGGGGTGCTGTAGCCCAGGGTTAAGGTGCATCGGTAGAGCTGTGCGTGGGGGGTTGCCGGCCAGGATTGAGATGCAGTAGAACTGTGTGTTGGGGGCGTGCAGAGCTGTGTTTGCTGGGGGGGATGCTGCAGGCCATCATTGAGGTGCATCCGTAGAGCAGTGGGGGGGGGGCGTTCTGTAGGCCAGGATTGAGGTGCATTGGTAGAGATGTGCTTGGGGGGCGTGTTGTAGGCCAGGGTTGAGTTGAATTGGTAGAGCTGTGCGTGGGGAGCGTGCTGTAGGCCAGGATTGAGGTGCATTGGTAGAGCTGTGTGTGGAGCGTGCTGTAGGCCAGGACTAAGATGCATTGGTAGAGCTGTGCGGGGGGAGCGTGCTGTAGGCCAGGAATGAGGTGCATTGATAGAACTGTGTGTGAGGGGGGGCGTGCTGTAGTCCAGGGTTGAGGTGTATCGGTAGAGCTGTGCTTAGGGGGACGTGCTGTAGTCCAGGGTTAAGGTGTATCGGTAGAGCTGTGCGTAGGGAGCGTGCTGCAGGCCAGGGTTGAGGTGCATCAGTAGAGTTGTGCGTGGGGGGACGTGCTGTAGTCCAGGGTTGAGGTGTATCGGTAGAGCTGTGCGTAGGGAGCGTGCTGCAGGCCAGGGTTGAGGTGCATCAGTAGAGCTGTGCGTGGGGAGCGTGCTGCAGGCCAGGGTTGAGGTGCATCGGTAGAGCTGTGCGTGGGGGGCATGCTGCAGGCCAGGGTTGAGGTGCATCAGTAGAGCTGTGCGTGGGGGGGGGCCTGCTGTAGTCCAGAGTTGAGGTGCATCGGTAGAGCTGTGTGTCAGGGGGTGCTTCAGGTCGGGATTGAGGTGCCTCGGTAGAGCTGTGCGTGGGGAGCATGCTGCAGGCCAGGGTTGAGGTGCATCAGTAGAGCTGTGCGTGGGGAGCGTGCTGCAGGCCAGGGTTGAGGTGCATCGGTAGAGCTGTGCGTGGGAAGCGTGCTGCAGGCCAGGGTTGAGGTGCATCGGTAGAGCTGTGCGTGGGGGGGGCCTGCTGTAGTCCAGAGTTGAGGTGCATCGGTAGAGCTGTGCGTGGGGGCGTGCGGCAGGCCAGGGTTGAGGTGCATCGGTAGAGCTGTGCGTGGGGGGGGCTGCTGGCCAGGACTGAGGTGCATCGGTAGAGCTGTGTCAGGGGGTGCTGCAGGCCAGGGTTGAGGTGCATCAGTAGAGCTGTGCGTGGGGAGCGTGCTGCAGGCCAGCGTTGAGGTGCATCAGTAGAGCTGTGCGTGGGGAGCGTGCTGCAGGCCAGGGTTGAGGTGCATCGGTAGAGCTGTGTGTCAGGGGGTGCTTCAGTTCGGGATTGAGGTGCATCGGTAGAGCTGTGCGTGGGGGGCGTGCTGCTGGCCAGGACTGAGGTGCATCAGTAGAGCTGTGTGTGGGGGGGCGTGCTGCAGGCCAGGGTTGAGGTGCATCGGTAGAGCTGTGTGTCAGGGGGTGCTTCAGTTCGCGATTGAGGTGCATCGGTAGAGCTGTGCGTGGGGGGCGTGCTGCTGGCCAGGACTGAGGTGCATCAGTAGAGCTGTGTGTGGGGGAGCGTGCTACAGGCCAGGGTTGAGGTGCATCGGTAGAGCTGTGTCAGGGGGTGCTTCAGGTCGGGATTGAGGTGCATCGGTAGAGCTGTGCGTGGGGGGCGTGCTGTAGTCCAGGGTTGAGGTGCATCGGTAGAGCTGTGCTTCAGGTCAGGATTGAGGTGCATCGGTAGAGCTGTGTGTGGGGGGCTTGCTGTAGTCCAGGGTTGAGGTGCATCGGTAGAGCTGTGTGTGAGGGTCGTGCTGCTGGCCAGGACTGAGGTGCATCAGTAGAGCTGTGCGTGGGGAGCGTGCTGCAGGCCAGGGTTGAGGTGCATCGGTAGAGCTGCGTGTGGGGGGCGTGCTGCGAGTCAGGGTTGAAGTGCATTAGTAGAGCTGTGCGTGGGGGGCGAGCGGCAGGCCAGGGTTGAGGTGCATCGGTATAGCTGCGTGTGGGGGGCATGCTGCAGGCCAGGGTTGAGGTGCATCGGTAGAGCTGTGCTTCAGGTCAGGATTGAGGTGCATCGGTAGAGCTGTGCGTGGGGGGCATGCTGCAGGCCAGGGTTGAGGTGCATCGGTAGAGCTGTGCGTGGGGGGCGTGCTGCTGGCCGGGACTGAGGTGCATCAGTAGAGCTGTGCGTGGGGGGCGTGCTGTAGTCCAGGGTTGAGGTGCATCAGTAGAGCTGTGTGTGGGGGCGTGCTGTAGTCCAGGGTTGAGGTGCATCAGTAGAGCTGTGCGTGGGGAGCGTGCTGCAGGCCAGGGTTGAGGTGCATCAGTAGAGCTGTGCGTGGGGAGCGTGCTGCAGGCCAGGGTTGAGGTGCATCAGTAGAGCTGTGCGTGGGGAGCGTGCTGCAGGCCAGGGTTGAGGTGCATCGGTAGAGCTGTGTGTGGGGAGCGTGCTGCAGGCCAGGGTTGAGGGGCATCAGTAGAGCTGTGCGTGTGGAGCGTGCTGCAGGCCAGGGTTGAGGGGCATCAGTAGAGCTGTGCGTGTGGAGCGTGCTGCAGGCCAGGGTTGAGGTGCATCAGTAGAGCTGTGCGTGGGGGGCGTGCTGCAGGCCAGGGTTGAGGTGCATCTGGAGAGCTGTGTGTCAGGGGGTGCTTCAGGTCGGGATTGAGGTGCATCGCTAGAGCTGTGCGTGGGGGGTGTGCTGTAGTCCAGGGTTGAGGTGCATCTGTAGAGCTGTGCATGGGGAGCGTGCTGCAGGCCAGGGTTGCGGTACATCGGTAGAGCTGTGCGTGGGGAGCGTGCTGCAGGCCAGGGTTGAGGTGCATCGGTAGAGCTGTGCATGGGGAGCGTGCTGCAGGCCAGGGTTGCGGTACATCGGTAGAGCTGTGCGTGGGGAGCGTGCTGCAGGCCAGGGTTGAGGTGCATCGGTAGAGCTGTATGTGGGGGGCTTGCTGTAGTCCAGGGTTGAGATGCATCGGTAGAGCTGTGTGTGAGGGTCGTGCTGCTGGCCAGGACTGAGGTGCATCAGTAGAGCTGTGCGTGGGGGGTGTGCTGTAGTCCAGGGTTGAGGTGCATCGGTAGAGATGTGCGTGGGGAGCGTGCTGCAGGCCAGGGTTGAATCTGTAGAGCTGTGTGTCGGGGGTGCTTCAGGTCGGGATTGAGGTGCATCTGTAGAGCTGTGCGTGGGGGGCGTGCTGTAGTCCAGGGTTGAGGTGCATTGCTAGAGCTGTGCGTGGGGGGGTGCTTCAGGTCAGGATTGAGGTGCATCGATAGAACTGTGTGGGGGGCAATTTGCAGGCCAGGGTTGAGGTTCATCGGTAGAGCCGTGTGTGGGGGCATGCTGCAGGCCAGGGTTGAGGTACACCGGTAGAACTTTGTGTGGGGGTCATGCTGCAGGCCAGGGTTGAGGTACACCGGTAGAACTTTGTGTGGGGGCGTGCCGCAGGCCAGGGTTGAGGTGCATCGGTAGAACTGTGCGTGGGGGCTGCTGGCCAGGACTGAGGTGCACCGGTAGAGCTGTGTGTGTGGGGGGGGCATGCTGTTGGCCAGGGCTGAGGTGCATCGGTAGAGCTGTGCGTGAGTGGGGAGTGTGCTGCAGGCCAGGGTTGAGGTGCACCGGTAGTACTGTGTGTGGGGGCGTGCTGCAGGCCAGGGTTGAGGTGCAACAGTAGAGCTGTGCGTGGGGGCGTGCTGTAGTCCAGGGTTGAGGTGCATCGATAGAGATGTGCGTGGGGAGCGTGCTGCAGAGCAGGGTTGAGGTGCATCGGTAGAGCTGCGTGTGGGGGCGTGCTGCTGACCAGGACTGAGGTGCATTAATAGAGCTGTGCTTGGGGGGGGGCGGCAGGCCAGGGTTGAGGTGCATCGGTAGAGCTGCGTGTGGGGGGCGTGCTATAGTCCAGGGTTGAGGTGTATCGGTAGAGCTGTGCGTGGGGGGCGTGCGGCAGGCCAGGGTTGAGGTGCATCAGTAGAGCTGTGCGTGGGAAGCGTGCTGAAGGCCAGAGTTGAGGTGCATCGGTAGAGCTGTGTGTGGGGAGCGTGCTGCAGGCCAGGGTTGAGGTGCATCAGTAGAGCTGTGCGTGGGGAGCGTGCTGCAGGCCAGGACTCAGCTGCATCGGTAGAGCTGTGCGTAGGGGGGTGTGCTGCAGTCCAGGGTTGAGGTGCATCAGTAGAGCTGTGCGTGGGGAGCGTGCTGCAGGCCAGGGTTGAGGTGCATCGGTAGAGCTGTGCGTGGGGGGCGTGCTGCTGGCCAGGACTGAGGTGCATCAGTAGAGCTGTGTGTGGGGGGGCGTGCTGCAGGCCAGGGTTGAGGTGCATCAGTAGAGCTGTGCGTGGGAGCGTGCTACAGGCCAGGGTTGAGGTGCATCAGTAGAGCTGTGCGTGGGGAGCGTGCTGCAGGCCAGCGTTGAGGTGCATCAGTAGAGCTGTGCGTGGGGAGCGTGCTGCAGGCCAGTGTTGAGGTGCATCGGTAGAGCTGTGTGTCAGGGGGTGCTTCAGTTCGGGATTGAGGTGCATCGGTAGAGCTGTGCGTGGGGTGCGTGCTGTAGTCCAGGGTTGAGGTGCATCTGTAGAGCTGTGTGTCAGGGGGTGCTTCAGGTCGGGACTGAGGTGCATCGGTAGAGCTGTGCGTGGGGGGCGTGCTGTAGTCCAGGGTTGAGGTGCATCGGTAGAGCTGTGCTTCAGGTCAGGATTGAGGTGCATCGGTAGAGCTGTGTGTGGGGGGGGCGTGCTGTAGTCCAGGGTTGAGGTGCATCGGTAGAGCTGTGTGTCAGGGGGTGCTTCAGGTCGGGATTGAGGTGCATCAGTAGAGCTGTGCGTGGGGGGGGCGTGCTGTAGTCCAGCGTTGAGGTGCATCGGTAGAGCTGTGCGTGGGGAGCGTGCTGCAGCCCAGGGTTGAGGTGCATCGGTAGAGCTGTGCGTGGGGGGCGTGCTGCAGGCCAGGGTTGAGGTGCATCGGTAGAGCTGTGCGTGGGGGGCGTGCTGCAGGCCAGGGTTGAGGTGCATCGGTAGAGCTGTGCGTGGGGGGCGTGCTGCAGGCCAGGGTTGAGGTGCATCGGTAGAGCTGTGCGTGGGGGGCGTGCTGCAGGCCAGGGTTGAGGTGCATCTGTAGAGCTGTCAGGGGGTGCTTCAGGTCGGGATTGAGGTGCATCGGTAGAGCTGTGCGTGGGGGGCGTGCGGCAGTCCAGGGTTGAGGTGCATCGGTAGAGCTGTGTGTCAGGGGGTGCTTCAGGTCGGGATTGAGGTGCATCGGTAGAGCTGCGTGGGGGGCGTGCGGCAGTCCAGGGTTGAGGTGCATTGGTAGAGCTGTGTGTGGAGCGTGCTGTAGGCCAGGACTAAGATGCATTGGTAGAGCTGTGCGGTGGGAGCGTGCTGTAGGCCAGGAATGAGGTGCATTGATAGAACTGTGTGTGAGGGGGGGCGTGCTGTAGTCCAGGGTTGAGGTGTATCGGTAGAGCTGTGCGTAGGGAGCGTGCTGTAGGCCAGGAATGAGGTGCATCGATAGAACTGTGTGTGAGAGGGGGTGTGCTGCAGGCCAGGACTGAGCTGCATCGGTAGAGCTGTGCTTAGGGGGTGTGCTGCAGTCCAGGGTTGAGGTGCATCGGTAGAGCTGTACGTGGGGAGCATGCTGCCGGCCAGGACTGAGGTGCATCAGTAGAGTTGTGCGTGGGGGGACGTGCTGTAGTCCAGGGTTGAGGTGTATCGGTAGAGCTGTGCGTAGGGAGCGTGCTGCAGGCCAGGGTTGAGGTGCATCAGTAGAGCTGTGCGTGGGGAGCGTGCTGCAGGCCAGGGTTGAGGTGCATCGGTAGAGCTGTGCGTGGGGGGGGCCTGCTGTAGTCCAGAGTTGAGGTGCATCGGTAGAGCTGTGCGTGGGGGGCATGCTGCAGGCCAGGGTTGAGGTGCATCGGTAGAGCTGTGCGTGGGGGGCATGCTGCAGTCCAGGGTTGAGGTGCATCGGTAGAGCTGTGTGTCAGGGGGTGCTTCAGGTCGGGATTGAGGTGCCTCGGTAGAGCTGTGCGTGGGGAGCATGCTGCAGGCCAGGGTTGAGGTGCATCAGTAGAGCTGTGCGTGGGGAGCGTGCTGCAGGCCAGGGTTGAGGTGCATCGGTAGAGCTGTGCGTGGTGAGCGTGCTGCAGGCCAGCGTTGAGGTGCATCAGTAGAGCTGTGCGTGGGAAGCGTGCTGCAGGCCAGGGTTGAGGTGCATCGGTAGAGCTGTGCTTCAGGTCATGATTGAGGTGCATTGGTAGAGCTGTGTGTGGGGGGGGCGTGCTGTAGTCCAGGGTTGAGGTGCATCGGTAGAGCTGTGTGTCAGGGGGTGCTTCAGGTCGAGATTGAGGTGCATCGGTAGAGCTGTGCGTGGGGGGGCGTGCTGCTGGCCAGGACTGAGGTGCATCAGTAGAGCTGTGTGTGGGGGGCGTGCTGCAGGCCAGGGTTGAGGTGCATCAGTAGAGCTGTGCGTGGGGAGCGTGCTGCAGGCCAGGGTTGAGGTGCATCAGTAGAGCTGTGCGTGGGGAGCGTGCTGCAGGCCAGTGTTGAGGTGCATTGCTAGAGCTGTGCGTGGGGGGGTGCTTCAGGTCGGGATTGAGGTGCATCGGTAGAGCTGTGCGTGGGGGGCGTGCTGTAGTCCAGGGTTGAGGTGCATCTGTAGAGCTGTGCATGGGGAGCGTGCTGCAGGCCGGGACTGAGGTGCGCATCGGTAGAGCTGTGTGTGAGGGTCGTGCTGCTGGCCAGGACTGAGGTGCATCCATAGAGCAGTGTGGGAGGCATGCTGCAGGCCAGGGTTGAGGTTCATCGGTAGAACTTTGTGTGGGGGGCATGCTGCAGGCCAGGGTGGAGGTGCATCGGTAGAGCTGTGCGTGGTGAGCGTGCTGCAGGCCAGGGTTGAGGTGCATCAGTAGAGCTGTGCGTGGGGAGCGTGCTGCAGGCCAGGGTTGAGGTGCACCGGTAGTGGGGGGCGTGCTGCAGGCCAGGGTGGAGGTGCATCGGTAGAGCTGTGCGTGGTGAGCGTGCTGCAGGCCAGGGTTGAGGTGCATCAGTAGAGCTGTGCGTGGGGAGCGTGCTGCAGGCCAGGGTTGAGGTGCATCAGTAGAGCTGTGCGTGGGGAGCGTGCTGCAGGCCAGTGTTGAGGTGCATTGCTAGAGCTGTGCGTGGGGGGGTGCTTCAGGTCGGGATTGAGGTGCATCAGTAGAGTTGTGCGTGGGGGGACGTGCTGTAGTCCAGGGTTGAGGTGTATCGGTAGAGCTGTGCGTAGGGAGCGTGCTGCAGGCCAGGGTTGAGGTTCATCGGTAGAACTTTGTGTGGGGGCATGCTGCAAGCCAGGGTGGAGGTGCATCGGTAGAGCTGTGCGTGGTGAGCGTGCTGCAGGCCAGGGTTGAGGTGCATCAGTAGAGCTGTGCGTGGGGAGCGTGCTGCAGGCCAGGGTTGAGGTGCATCAGTAGAGCTGTGCGTGGGGAGCGTGCTGCAGGCCAGGGTTGAGGTGCATCAGTAGAGCTGTGTGTCAGGGGGTGCTTCAGGTCGAGATTGAGGTGCATCGGTAGAGCTGTGCGTGGGGGGCGTGCTGCAGGCCAGGGTGGAGGTGCATCGGTAGAGCTGTGCGTGGTGAGCGTGCTGCAGGCCAGGGTTGAGGTGCATCAGTAGAGCTGTGCGTGGGGAGCGTGCTGCAGGCCGGGACTGAGGTGCATCGGTAGAGCTGTGTGTGGGGGGCATGCTGCAGGCCAGGGTTGAGATTCATCGGTAGAACTTTGTGTGGGGGGCATGCTGCAGGCCAGGGTTGAGGTACACCGGTAGAGCTGTGTGTCAGGGGGTGCTACAGGTCGGGATTGAGGTGCATCGGTAGAGCTGTGCGTGGGGGTCCTGCTGTAGTCCAGGGTTGAGGTGCATCGGTAGAGCTGTGCGTGGGGGGCGTGCGGCAGGCCAGGGTTGAGGTGCATCGGTAGAGCTGCGTGTGGGAGGCGTGCTGCGAGTCAGGGGTGAGGTGCATCGGTAGAGCCGTGTGTGGGGGGCATGCTGCAGGCCAGGGTTGAGGTACATCGGTAGAGCTGTGCGTGGGGGGGGGTTTCAGGTCAGGATTGAGGTGCATCGGTAGAGCTGTGTGTGGGGGGCGTGCTGTAGTCCAGGGTTGAGGTGCATCAGTAGAGCTGTGCGTGGGGGGCGTGCTGTAGTCCAGGGTTGAGGTGCATCTGTAGAGCTGTGCGTGGGGGGCGTGCTGTAGTCCAGGGTTGAGGTGCATTGCTAGAGCTGTGCGTGGGGGGCGTGCTGCAGGCCAGGGTTGAGGTGCATCAGTAGAGCTGTGCGTGGGGGGCGTGCTTCAGGTCAGGATTGAGGTGCATCAGTAGAGCTGTGCGTGGGGAGCGTGCTGCAGGCCAGGGTTGAGGTGCATCAGTAGAGCTGTGCATGGGGGGCGTGCTGCAGGCCGGGACTGAGGTGCATCAGTAGAGCTGTGTGTAAGGGGGGCGTGCTGCAGGCCAGGGTTGAGGTGCATCGGTAGAACTGTGCGTGGGGGGGCTGCTGGCCAGGACTGAGGTGCACCGGTAGAGCTGTGTGCGTGAGTGGGGAGCGTGCTGCAGGCCAGGGTTGAGGTGCACCGGTAGTACTGTGTGTGGGGGGCGTGCTGCAGGCCAGGGTTGAGGTGCAACAGTAGAGCTGTGCGTGGGGGCGTGCTGTAGTCCAGGGTTGAGGTGCATCGATAGAGATGTGCGTGGGGAGCGTGCTGCAGAGCAGGGTTGAGGTGCATCGGTAGAGCTGCGTGTGGGGGCGTGCTGCTGACCAGGACTGAGGTGCATTAATAGAGCTGTGCTTGGGGGGGGCGGCAGGCCAGGGTTGAGGTGCATCGCTAGAGATGTGCGTGGGGAGCGTGCTATAGTCCAGGGTTGAGGTGTATCGGTAGAGCTGCGTGTGGGAGGCGTGCTGCGAGTCAGGGGTGAGGTGCATCGGTAGAGCCGTGTGTGGGGGGCATGCTGCAGGCCAGGGTTGAGGTACACCGGTAGAACTTTGTGTGGGGGGCATGCTGCAGGCCAGGGTTGAGGTACACCGGTAGAACTTTGTGTGGGGGGCGTGCTGCAGGCCAGGGTTGCGGTACATCGGTAGAGCTGTGCGTGGGGAGCGTGCTGCAGGCCAGGACTGAGGTGCATCAGTAGAGCTGTGTGTGGGGGGGCGTGCTGCAGGCCAGGGTTTAGGTGCATCAGTAGAGCTGTGCATGGGGGGCGTGCTGCAGGCCGGGACTGAGGTGCATCAGTAGAGCTGTGCATGGGGGGCGTGCTGCAGGCCAGTGTTGAGGTGCATCGGTAGAGCTGTGTGTCAGGGGGTGCTTCAGTTCGGGATTGAGGTGCATCGGTAGAGCTGTGTGTGGGGGGGCTTGCTGTAGTCCAGGGTTGAGATGCATCGGTAGAGCTGTGTGTGAGGGTCGTGCTGCAGGCCAGGGTTGAGGTGCATCAGTAGAGCTGTGCATGGGGGGCGTGCTGTAGTCCAGGGTTGAGGTTCATCGGTAGAGCCGTGTGTGGGGGGCATGCTGCAGGCCAGGGTTGAGGTACACCGGTAGAACTGTGTGTGGGGGGCGTGCTGCAGGCCAGGGTTGAGGTGCATCGGTAGAACTGTGCGTGGGGGTGGCTGCTGGCCAGGACTGAGGTGCATCGATAGAGATGGGCGTGGGGGGGGCTGCTGGCCAGGACTGAGGTGCATCGATAGAGATGTGCGTAGGGGGGGCTGCTGGCCAGGACTGAGGTGCACCGGTAGTTCTGTGTGTGGGGGGCGTGCTGCAGGCCAGGGTTGAGGTGCAACAGTAGAGCTGTGCGTGGGGAGCGTGCTGCAGAGCAGGGTTGAGGTGCATCGGTAGAGCTGCGTGTGGGGGCGTGCTGCTGACCAGGACTGAGGTGCATTAATAGAGCTGTGCTTGGGGGGGGGCGGCAGGCCAGGGTTGAGGTGCATCGCTAGAGATGTGCGTGGGGAGCGTGCTATAGTCCAGGGTTGAGGTGCATCGGTAGAGCTGCGTGTGGGAGGCGTGCTGCGAGTCAGAGGTGAGGTGCATCGGTAGAGCTGTGCGTGGTGGGGGCTGCTGGCCAGGACTGAGGTGCATCGGTAGAGCTGTGCGTGGGGGGCGTGCTGTAGTCCAGGGTTGAGGTGCATCTGTAGAGCTGTGCGTGGGGGGCGTGCGGCAGTCCAGGGTTGAGGTGCATCGGTAGAGCTGTGCGTGGGGGGCGTGCTGTAGTCCAGGGTTGAGGTGCATCTGTAGAGCTGTGCGTGGGGGGCGTGCGGCAGTCCAGGGTTGAGGTGCATCGGTAGAGCTGTGTGTCAGGGGGTGCTTCAGGTCGGGATTGAGGTGCATCGGTAGAGCTGTGCGTGGGAAGGGCTGCTGGCCAGGACTGAGGTGCATCGGTAGAGCTGTGCGTGGGGGGCGTGCGGCAGGCCAGGGTTGAGGTGCATCGGTAGAGCTGCGTGTGGGAGGCGTGCTGCGAGTCAGGGGTGAGGTGCATCGGTATAGCTGTGCGTGGGGGGGGGGGCTGCTGGCCAGGACTGAGGTGCATCGGTAGAGGGGTGTTTGGGGGGTGCGTGCTGCAGGCCAGGACTGAGGTGCATCCGTAGAGCTGTGTAGGCGTTAAGGACTGGTTGTATCACATGGTGCCTGCTCTTTTAATATAAATACCCCTTTCCCCTGCCTTGTATTTTGAGTTTAGAGTGTAAGTGATGGCAGCCGGGACTGTTTACCCACTACCAGACTCCAGGCAGAGAGGAGCGCAGGTTTCTGCTGAGTATGTGTGGCTGTTGAAAAATGAAATCCGTGTTTGTTCTGCCCCATGGCTTTTTCAAAAAAGACAAAAGCGTGAACTAAGGCCTCCGGAACTTCTGCCAGCCAGCAGCTTTCACTGACCGGGGGCAGCCAGCTTTCCCCCGGGGTGCCCGGCGGCAGCGGGTGAGCTGCACTCCAAAGAGGGGTGCATTATTCGCCAATGAGAACATTCCCAGACAGTTCATCCTCGGAGACACTTCCCAGCAGCAGCTCACCTCCATCACTGGGGACAAGAAGCTGGCCCTGGACTTTGAGATGCTGAAGTTATCAGATGGCTCGAAAGACGGCAAAAGTGAGGCTTGCATGTAATTATTTGGGGCTGGGCACCAGCATTGAGACAAACGTCCTCCTGAATTTTGGAGTTGGCTCATCTGTGTGGTGGTCTGTGAAGGCATGTCATTGATTACGGGTTAGTTTGAATTGACAGCATACACCTTTTGACACTGGGTTGGTTTGTAGTGGCTTTGTTTTCATCCACATTGATTTGATATGGAGAGTCGGTATCTGGTGACATTGGACTGGTCAGAGGCAGAATCATATTAATAGGTTGGTGGGGAGCAGGGGAACCTCTGTTGCAATTGAGCTGGTTGAAAGTGGAGGTATCTCCGCTGTCATAGGATTGTTGTTCATGGAGTTACTTTAATTGACACTGGGCTGGCGGGGAGTGGTGGAATCTCCACTGAAAGTAGTTTGGTGTCGGATGAAGATACCCAAGTTAACAATGGGTTGGAGCAAGTGAGTTTCTTCATTGATAGCGGGTTGGTGCAGCATAGGTATATTCATTGATGTTAGGTTTGTGGACAAGGGAGTAGAACTGTCTTTTCAACAATGAGTTGGCTGGGGTGTGGTTATCTAAATTGCCAGAGGGTTTGTGGCAGTGGAGCTGCCTTTAACAATGGGTTGGGGGAGTGTAGATATATTTATTGACATTGGGTTTGTGTGGGGGAGTGAAGGTATTTTCAACAATGGGTTGGTGGGGGAGTAGTTATCTTTATTGACATTGGGTTTGCATGGAGTGGCGGTATATTCAACAGTGGGATGGCGAGGAGTGTATAGTTATCTTTATTGATATTGGGTTTGTGTGGAATGGAGGTGTCTTCAACAATAGGTTGGCGGGCGTAGTTGTCTTCATTGACAATGGGTTTGTGTGGTGTGGCGGTGCCTTCAACAATGGGTTGGCAGAGAATACAGTTATCTTCATTGACATTGGGTTTGTGGAATTAGAGCTGCATTTAACAATGGGTTGTTGGGCGTATAGTCATTTTTATTGACAATGGGTTTGTGGGGGAGTGGAGGTATCTTCAATGTGCTAGCAGGGAATGCCATTATCGTCATTGACATTAGACTTGAGTTGTCAGTAATGGATGTACATCTAGTGCACCTGTGTTTGTGGGCAGAGGGTTGTGTGTTGGTGTGCGGTGGGAGTATGACATTGAGATGATGGGGATTGATGCAACCTCACTGAGTTTTTTCCCTAGGGGGCGGGCCAGCAGAGGTATCTTTGTCATTGGACCGACCGGCAATGAAGGTACTTGCAGTAACATTTGATTGTTGAGAAGTGGGGATATCTTCATTGACGCCGACTAGTAGAGTGGAGGCATCTTTATTGGCAGAGAGTTGAGGTACCTCTAGTGGCACTGGGCTCATGGGAAGTGCAGATGTTGTTCACACTGGATTGGACGTGGAAGTACCCCAGTGACATAGGATTGGTAGGGAATGGTGGTATTTTCATTCTGATTCGATGCATTTCCTTAAGAGGCGAAAACGTCCCCAATTTGCACTCACTCAATTGTGTTTAAAGAGATAAAACGTTAATCCAAAGGTAACCTGAATTTCAATTTATTTGCTTTGCTTTTCTTTTTACTTTGTTTTGTTCTTCAATCATTGGTAATGTTACCCTCACATTACAACATCATAATATTATGTCCTTAAGGCCTTCTTTTAATGGCAAGCCCAATGCATTTCGGGCTGGGCCCATCTCCTATCGCTCGGTAGTATAGTGCACGGAAAGGTGCAAATCGTAAACGCACATCATATGCGTCGTCACTTTAGAAGCGACAAGGTGCTCACATATAGCGCAAGCAGTGTACTTTCAAAAAGACGCCATACGTTGCCATTAAAAAAAGGCCTTAAGGACATAATATTATGATGTTGTAATATGAGGGTAACATTACCAATGATTGAAGAACAAAACAAAGTAAAAAGAAAAGCAAAGTCAATAAATTGAAATTCAGATTACCTTTGGATTAACGTTTTATCTCTTTCAACACAATTGAGTGAGTGCAGATTGGGGACGTTTTCGCCTCTTAAGGAAAACGCATTGAATCTAAATACTAACTACGTCTTACGCCCAGGAGACGATACCCATCAGCACCTAATAAGTTTATTTGATTTAAATACTGAATACAATTAGGAGTGCGATTGTCTTATTATTTCCTGGTATTTTCATTCTTACCAGGTTGCTATGGTGGGATGGTATCCCTTTTGACACTGGATTGGTGCGAAGCGGAAGTATTGGTGGATTTTGTGTTGGTGGGGACTGACGATAACTCTGTTAGGGATGTTTTCCTTAACAATGGTTTGGTGGTAATAGAAGTTACTTTCTTGACACTTGGTTTAGTAACAACTGGTGTCAGACCCCGTTAGAGGGCCACTGGACAAGCAGGAGCTACTGAGCCCAGCCATTGGGGCTGAGGCCTTTTACTCCTGATGTCCCGGGCCCAGCCTGCTATGGGTCCTGAGCAACTAGGCCAACCACCCTTCAGCTCTCAGCCATAGCCTGGGTCAAGCAGTCCAAGGCTTCTTGGAGAGAGAGAGAGATACAGGGGGCTAAATGCAGGGTCACAACTCAAAATACATGCAGCAGCAACAATAAATGATGGTCCAGTTAAATACCTGCTTTCATGAAAAAAGTATTTATTTTACAGCTAGGACCTCAAGTCAAAATTCAACATTCACAGACCATATCCACAATCCCCTGAGGTCAGGGGTTGGGTGTTCCTTAGGCGGTTCCCTCAGTCCCACTCCCTACTAGCTCTAGCATTAGTGGTTATTCCCAGTTCACTAAAGGCGACATTCAGGTTCAGTCCCACTGGTTTGAGCCTCAGAAGTCTGACTCTGTATAAAAGTGAAAAGTGTACCAGCACCAAAGTGCTATGTGGCAAACAAGTCCCTAAGAGCTGACTGGCCTAAAATCGTTACCTGCAGGATTGGAGAGTCCCTGAGGCCACCCCCTCCACGGGCACTGGAGCTGCAGCAGCTGTCTCCGGTAAGTTCTTTGCATGCATCCCAGGCAGGCTATGCTCAGCGGACCTCAAGTTACTCTCACGCGGTTGTGCAGCCACAGCGACTGGAGGTTCTTTGTGGCTCCTCCAAGCTGGGTATGTTCTTTGATCCTTCACATGGTGGGTGGAGGGGAAGTGCGAAAATCCTGATGCTGATGCTCGTTGATGGTGCATGCCTATAGGGGTCACAATGGCGGCCTCTCTCCTCCGGTGACAATACCGACCAAGTCACACTTCTTCCTTGCTTGGTCCTGGTGGCTCCCTCTGGCATTTGAGGTCACCGTCTCTCCACTGCAAACAGTCTCCAACCCGATCAGCACAGCAGATTTCTTCACGGCAGTCCCTCCTGGCATACAGGGTTACTGGCTTTCCACCGAACACAGGCTAAGGCCCACTTGGTATGTCAGTCACCTCACGCCGGCCCCTCCTGTCATAAGGGGTTGCCGGCTCCTCCCTGAACGTGGGCAATGACACCTTTGGCACAACAATCACAGCTCACTTCACAGCGGCCCTCCTCCGGCATATGAGGGTTGCCGACTTTCCCTGCACCCGAGCAATGACCCGATTGGTGCAGCAGCCACCTTCTCATACCTCACTATCAGAATCCACTCAACAGGATTCCCTATAGGACCTCGCACCCTCCAACACTCTTTGCTTCCTCACAGGGCACACTGGTCTTGGCAAGCAGGCAGGCGCTGGTGCAGACCTGCCAACTCACACGGTGCCACAGTGTCACATGATTTCGGCTCCCTTCACCAGGTCACCTAGTGAGGAGCCGAAATCACACGGTGGCAGGAAAGACAGCTGGAAAGCACTGCACAGGGCAGATTTGCAGGTCGTTTTTTGGAGGCTGTAAGCACCAGATGCCCATTAAGGGGTGTGAAAACACCCCAGAACATCGGCAATAGTCTTGGCGATCCTTTGTTTTTTTGAGAGGGGAGACCGTGTGGCGTATTTTGTGGAGGGCTCAGTGCTTCTTGTGTAGCTATAGGCACAAGGCCCCGCCCCTCTCCTGAGTCCTTGGCCTCTAGTCCTGCTTACAGGCAGAAGTCTTGCAGAGCTTCTCCTCCTCGCACAGTTCGACTGACTGCTTGACAGTTGGCAATGTTTGGAGTCTCAAGCTCTTTTTCTTGTAATCCTCTCACAGACACCAAATGTGATTTAGAGTCTGAGTCTTTGAAGTTTATGTTGGGCGTCTGTTTCCTTTTGAAGTGCCCACTCATCTGTCCTCTCTTCCTTCAGAAAGCAGTCTGTCACAGCATGAGCGACTAGAAAGCTGATCGCCCCAAGACACAGACCATGGGAGTGACTAGGAGTTTACACCTGGGTATCAGCCACAGTGATATCCGTATCAAAAGGTTAGCCCAGGGCCTCACCCTTACACTTTTTGATTCTCTTATCAGACACATCTCCTTCCTGAGATGTGCCCAGGCCCCTCCCTTGTGACCTCTCTCTGAATCAAAGAGCACCCTTTGCAGTGTGCTGGATGAGCCTGGCTGTCCCTCTCTCCTGTGTATTCCACCCAGCTTACAGGAATGCAGCAATATAGAAATCTGGGGGAATTACTCCACCTCCTCTCCTCATGTTTCATCTTGCATCCCTGGGTCTCCCATAATGGAATCCAGAGTCAGCCGTGTATTCTACCACTCGCAGGCACACATTCACCCAGCACATGCTTATAACATACATGCAATGCACAGTACTACATTAGCACTGTATTGTACCATTCACAGGTACGCGTACACCCAGCACATGTACACACATACACGCACTACATCCTTCACGTACTGTAACACTCACAGGCACGCATACACCCAGCACATTCATATAACATAGACGCACTGCGCTACTTAATTATGACTGTATTGTTCCGTTCAGAGGCACGCATGCACATGTACATCACACATGCACTGCGCAGCACCATACCCCCAAACCGATATAGGCAGAGAGTGAGTTAAGCACACAGCAGCTGAACTTTTTAAGTGAGTGAGCCTGTAGGCCTCACTCTAGTGACACAGGTAACCAGCATTGGCATAGCCAATAGGTCTCGCCTTTGGGACCTTATAAGTGTTTAGCCATGCAACAGTTAATGTTGTTGCAGTAAGGATATTGTGCTGCATAACTAAATACTTATAAGGTCCCAAAGGCAAGACCTATTGGCTATGCCAATGCTTGTTAGCTGGTAGCGGCTGGGCAGAGCACACGCATGTGGTATAAATGGCTGAACGTTGCCATAGTAACCAACGCCGTCACACACATGGCTGCCGGAGACATGGCGCACCTAAACGGACTACAGAGTCAGACACAGAAGTAACCCCTACGATGATAGTGGTATTCAAGCGGGTACCCACTGGGTCTATGCCATAGGATGCAGACTCCGCATTTGATGTGCACTCGCGATGCCTTGGTAGCGACCTGACGCGCAGCTCATCAACGGGCCAGACTTACAAACAAACAAGCACATTCTAACCAAGCTCAAACACATTCTGTAATTAAACCGTTCCATCAAAAAATACAAATCTATTCCTAATGACAAAATAAGGAAACACGTATGCACTCTGTCTTCTCCAGGAATCCTCACCACATGGATTTATCAGTCTTTTCAAAGTGCGCTATTTTCTGTTTGACGGAAGAAAACAGTTTTTTTAAATAAACATGAACATAATGTCCCTTCAGAGATATAGAGCATAAACTGAGTTTAATAACGTTGCACTGAATGAAGTATTTTAGGGTAGCCATTGATTGAAACTCATATTTCACAGGATTTATATTGAGTCAGTGAACTGAAGTAAAAAATTAATAGTCATGTATTACTGATGTGGAAGCCTCGATGGTATAAGACGCACCAAAAGTCAAATGTAACCCTTTAACTCAATAAATAACACATCTTAGACTGACTGGACAACAGGTTTGCAGCTGCTAAAGATACATGCCACTAAAATCAACCCCACGCGGAATACATCAGCAAACTGGCGTGGTCACATGAAGCATGTTTTTAATAAGAGAAGAGGCAGCAGGGCGGAGCGAGTGAGTGGGCGGGGAGAGAGGCGCGCACGATGGTATAAGATGCACCAAAAGTCAAATGTAACCCTTTAACTCAATAAATAACACATCTTAGACTGACTGGACAACAGGTTTGCAGCTGCTAAAGATACATGCCACTAAAATCAACCCCACGCGGAATACATCAGCAAACTGGCGTGGTCACATGAAGCATGTTTTTATTAAGAGAAGAGGCAGCAGGGCGGAGCGAGGGAGTGGGCGAGGAGAGAGGCGCGCGCATGTGTTTGCTGGCCCGGGAGTGGTGCGTGCGCAGTCTGCTCTTTTTCGAAGCACATACTCGTGCTTGTGGCGCGCTCCTGCTCGCTCCCGCTAGCTGTATGCCGCCACAAGCACGAGTATGTGCTTCGAAAAAGAGCTGAACGACGACTAAAGGTCTCCTATGCAGCGCATGCGCGCTGCGTAGGCAAGACCTAAAAAGGACCTGCTCATTCCTACTGATCACTGCATGGTATGCTGCCATCACCGCGCTCGTGCTGCTTCACACCTGGAAAAAAGTAGCTTTTCACCACTATGAGGGCAGCGCTTTGGGCACTTCCTCCCCTCCTACAAGACTGAAATCCATGAGACAGGCCTATGTCATGGCGCACACGCAAGATCTGTGTTTGCCTAGGACAACAAAAATCAGTGTATGGGAGACATCAGTACAGTTGGGGCACTCAGGGCAGCGGTGCACGTCCGTTATCATGCGGAAGACTTTTCTGTCTCAACAGCTAAGTCACTTTAAGTGTCTCTGGTTCTCTTGCGTGGCCAGAGCTTGGCTGGAGATGGAATCAGAAAGGGTCAGTCCAGGAGTGTTTTCTAGCCACATGTCTGGGTTGTGCTGTGATGTCTTGCACTCATGGACAAACACCTATGTGGCACTGATATTTGACAGATGCATATGTCTGGCAGTTATGGGTAGATACGTGTTTGATACGTAGGTATGTATACTCGACAATCACCTGTGTCTAGCGCCGAGAGCTGCACTGTGATTTGTCTGTCATTGATGGCAAAGACCTGGCTAGTTCTGGGAGGCAGTGCGTGAGGTGCCCGGAGCACAGGTCTGTCAGGCACTGACTGGTAGCGGTTGGTATTTCTCGGAAGGCAGAGAAGTGACTGGCACCGTGTAGAGGATTGCTTAGGACTGAGATGGTTCTGGCGCCCTATTCCAATGTGTCTACTTCTCAGAGTAGAAAGGTGGGTGGCACGGGGATAGAAAAATCTACCCCCGTGGGCAGAGGTGTGACTTGCACCCGGTACAGATGTCTGCCCCTTCGGTCATTGCTGCGATTGGCAGGGGTGTAATGGTATAGATTTGTTTGTCTCTGTGAGGTAAATGTGCCTGGCGTTGGTGGCCACGTGACTGCAGGGCTCACCAGCTGCAGTTAGGCTGGCACTGGCATTAGTGGTTGAAGACAGTGCAGTTGAGAGTCCAAAATGTGCTGAGCTGGTCACGCATCCCCCGGGAGGTCAGCCGAGGTGCATTCCATGTCCCAGGGGACCCCACACACTCCTTTTTTAATTAGACAAGTTTGCTTCCTAAACTCTTTGTTTTTCCTAACTCCAGGAGTGGACGATTGCTGAATTCCTAGTCTCGTAGGAGAGCCCTGTGGAACGGTCAGAGGGCCCCGAGCAGTCCAGTCGAGAATCGGCACCGACTGAACCCTCTGCTGAAACCACGACGGGCTGACAGGTGAGTGAGTGACTGGAGGAACCCCCGCTAGAAAGTGCTCCAACCAGGTTCAATGCGCTTAACTTTTTGATGGTACCGCCCGATAGACCGCCTCCTCACGAATCTCGCCTAAGCACCCAAAAATGGCCGAGTTCATCAGTGGACTGTAACATTGTGCATAATGTGAGATATTTAGCTCCTCGTTCACTCTTGTGGTGCACGCTGTACAAAAAAAACCTCCTCACCCCTCGCTGACTGTTTCCTTCCCTGGTTCTTGCCCCATTTGTCTCTCAGTTGCCTTGAGTGGCCCAAATTCTTGCCCTAATAACACCTCTGCCCTCTCAGCTGTTGACCCCTTCATATTTCGTTCCCAATTGTTGCCCCCAGCTCTTGTTTTTGTTTGTTTTATATAGGCGAACTCGACCCTTCGGAGCGCCTTACATTAGTACCAGTTGCATTACAGACGGACACATATATGTTTTTTAAGCACGGGTAGATTAAGTGATTTGCCCAAAATCACAGGATGCTTGAGCCTCCCGCCAGACTCGAACATGGTTCCCCAGCTTCAAGGTCGGCCGCTCTGGCCGTTACACCAGACCCTCTACTTACCGTTACCCTGAATATTGCCCCCTTCCTCTTGGTTCTTCTTGGGATGAGGAAGTGGTGTTACAGCCAGAGCTGCCCACAGCCGATTTGGAACTGGGGAGCCAAATTCGACATCCGGCGTCACTCGACGTTCTGTGATTCTGGGCAAATCACTTAATCTTCCCACGCCTACAAAATACGAATGTGACATTGTGTAATGTACCTAGTGCTCAAGTGAAGCGCTCCAGTGCCATTAGGCCGAGTTCGCGCTATATAAAACTGCAAAGGTGAAGTACCATTTTCAGTTCTTGCTAGGCTTAGTCACCCCGTGCCCCAGGTGGATGCTCCTGGGGTGGGCGTTTGTTGCAGGCCCGTTCGGCAGCTCTCTGCTTTAAAATAAAATGACCGTGGGGGGTTGCGAGCGAGTATGGGGGCGGTTTCTATGGCGATTTTTGCATCCGTTCACCCCCTCATCGCCCGGTGCTTTCTCTGCTCTGCACCCCGAGTTCCATCAGTGCCTCAAACGTCAGCCCGCCCCCTGCTATTCACGCACACCTCGCCGACCGTGCTATTTTTACGTGCGATGCGAGTTACTAACAGCTTTTAATAATATCTGATGCCAGCTCTGCAGAGAAGACGGCGTCAGATCCAGCCCTGGGTGCCAGGCGATGGGGTGAGGGCGTGGGTTAGTGTTGTGGGGTGGGGCAGGGGTTGGTGGGTACAGCGACAGACCCAGCTGTGAGTACAAGGCACTGGGGCGAGGGTCGGCCTTGAGTGGTGGGTGTTGAGGTCGCTGGACAGGAGGGGGCGAGGAGCCAGCAGTGGAAGCAATGCATGGACCGGGGTGGGGGTGTAAGAGTTGAGAGCTGGGTTTTGGGGGGTACATCTGAAGTGAGGGTTATCGGATTGGGGCACAGCGTCTTAACCAGCCACAGGTGCAGGGCATTGGGTCAGGAGTGGGGCGGGATGGGTTAGTGTTGCTACTGGGAGTACAGTGCCTGATCCCACCATGGGTGAAGGACATTGGGGTGGTGTTGTGGGTTAGTGTTCAGAGCAGACCCTGGGGATTGGAGGCATTACGCCACCCTCAATTATAGATCCGTTGGGTTTGAGGCTCGGGTTAGTGTTGTGTGCAGCGCTGAACACCAGCAGTTTTTTTTAATCAATGTAAGTGCTAGCTCTGCGCAGGAAGCCGCGCCAACCCAAGCCTTGGGTGTGACAACCTGGGGCCACAGGTTTGGGAAGTGCAGTGGAGGATGAGTTGGGCGTGAGGATTCTGTTTTGTTTAACTTTAGGTCCTTGCATCTTGTAATAGTGTTCAACAGCAACACTATAGCGGAGCCATCATCTCCCCTGGCATGTAGGGTGCAAGAGCTGGGGTTGAAAGAGCAGCTTGATGTCAGTTTGGGGGTTAGTGATGGTATTCTGCACAGCATTAGTGCCCTGCAGCTTTAAGGAAGTTGGGATGTTTTGTGGCACGTCTGCAGAGGATGCAAGGCCTAGCTTGGGGTGAGAACGTGGTAGGATTGGCAGTTAGGGCCATCACAAACCAAGCAGGGTATACATGTCCTATCCGCCTTTATGACTTTACACAATGTTACACTTTCTCTACATTTAAGCTTGGAAAGTCCCTATTAGTGTTGAGTGTGACAATGCTTACTTAAACCATCTCATTCTCAAGAGCATTCAGCAAAACTATTATTCTGGGGTGCAGCAGGTGTGACCGGGGTTGAGGCTAAGCTTCGAGCTGGGGATTAGGTTTGACAGATCGTGTTAGTGATTTGCAGCATGAACCTATTTTACGCTAATTATTTGCTGCTTTTAATTCTGTCCAATACAGAGGATTCAGCATACACACTACGCAGTGTTGCAATGGCTGCGGTGGGCTTTCAGGTGCAGTTTGGTGCTAGGGTTTATGTTTGGGTGTTAGTGTTGATATTATGTGTGACTCGTAGATGTTCATTCGGTTTCAAATTGCATGCGTGAAGGAAAGACCATGAGTCCTAACTGCAGGTACAAACAGCTTCATAGCGGGGTCAAGGGCGATGATGGTGTTTGATCATGACAGTGCCTTAGGGCATCAGCTGGCCCGTCAACCCTGGCTATCGTACTGGCTCTCCACGTCAAGGGTGGGGACTAGTTGATGCAGCACTAGTTCATCCATCTTGAAGATACTGTTCTCACCTTCCTGCGGAGTCCTTGTTATGTTATGTTGATTTGTATAGCGCACTAATCACCAGAGAGGGTATCCAGGTGCTTGGGCAGGTGTGTGGTCCCCAGGGTGTGGTCCCCAAGGTGCTTAAACAAAGAGCCAGGTCTTCAACTTCTTGTGGAACTCAAGAAGTGAAGAGGAGGCTCTGATGTGTTGAGGGAGGTCACTCCATGTCTTGGGTGCGATGTGGGAGAATGAGTAACCTCCAGTTTTGCTTTTGCGGCTGTGGGGAGTGTGTACGAGTGAGTGAGGCAAAACGTATGTGTCTGGTGGGCTGATGAAAGTGTATGCAGCTGTTTGGTTATGCTGGTCCTGGGTTGTGCAGGGCTTTGTATGTGTGCATGAGAAATTTGAATTGGCTGTGCTTGTGAATGGGCAGCCAGTGAAGCTTCCTGAGGTGTGGAGTGATGTGGTTGTGGCATTGGAGGTCGAGTATGAGTCTTTCAGCAGTGTTCTGGTGTCTTTATAGGAGTTGTTTAGAGATTCCAGCGTAGAGAGTGTTGCCATAGTCCAGCCTGCTGGTGGTGAGTCTTGGACTCAGAGATACCCTCATAGCTGCCCAACTTCTTGCTTTTGTCTGCAGGTGGCAGAGATGGAGCGCGGACAGAAACAGGCAAGAGGCCTGGAAGTGCAGGCCCAAAACAGCATGGACCAAGAGGTCGTGGGACAGTATGGCATGTACCCAGAAGTAAAGGAGCAATATGGCACATACCCAGAGGCAAAGCGGAAGCACAGCAGATACCTGGAGGCACAGGGGCGGTACGGCATGGATCCCAACCAGTATACGTAAGTCGTCTCGTTCCACTTTTACTCTCATGCTATCTAACTGGTCAGCAGACAGTTGTGGCTGCCTCAACTTGGGGCCAGACTGACCTATAAGGCAAACGGGCAGTGCCCAAAGGTCCGGGTTGACAGATCAGTGTGCGGGACAGCTTTTTAGCCGTTTGTGGGCCGGTTTTATGGTCTGGTGAGCTGGTTTTTACTGTTGTTTCCTCTGATATTACCACAAATGTTGATTTCAGCAAGCACAAATGCATGTAATCTTCCATACATTTCAAAACACCTATACAGCTTGTCTTTACAAGTTTAAAACTGTCCTGATTTGCAGTTGTGGGCCACTTTTCTAGCTATCTGATTCGCTAATGGTTGTCCAATTTCCTTCCCAGTCCAAGACTGACCCTGTCTCAGCTTCCAACAAACGTCCTTCAGAGCTCTACATGGTAACAGGAACTCGCAGTGGGGCAGTATAAAGCCTGCACTTTAATTGGGCATTCACTCCTGATTGACCGACCCCTCAGTTTATACCAGCCTGCCCCACTAGGTATATCATTTCCCAAATACTCAGAATGATGGATCGAGGACATTGTATTCAAATTCAATCTTCGTATTTTATGTTAAGATCGGGCTAACGCGGGTACATGCATGTAAGCTTATGGAAAAAGGTACTAAGCCTGTTACTCTGCCAAAACATTAAGTAAAATGATATGAATGATAGCGAGAATCAGAGGAAAGTAACACAACAACACTATTAAGTGATTGTGGTGGGGACATATGAGGCCCTGAAGAAGCGATTCAATGGGTAAACACGTGTTGGCCAGATCTTAACATAAAACACAAACATTGAATTTGAATACAGTGCCCTCGACCTATCGTACTTCGCAATCAGTGAAATGCATGGGCTGCTTTGAAAGTTGATAGTGAAGCACTCTTTCTACATATAAGTAAATCAATTTCCAAAGCTAACACCCTAGTCTGTGTAAGTATAGCAAATATACAAAACTATTTTCAGTCCTTGTACATTCCTTCAACAAATAAGTCCAGACTTCATGTAGGGTGGTAGGTGGTTTTTTACTTCTTCACACAGTCAATACAGTTGATAAATAGCAGATGATGTAGCTCAGTAATGACAAGTAACAGATGATTCAGCCAACACATGTTTTATCCACTACTTTTAACTTTTTCACGACTATGTCTGTCCGAACAGTCTCATCCCAGAAGTATATTATTAAGTAGAAAAACAGCCAAGATTCTTCCGGACAGTAAAAAACCTCACACGTCAAGCGTTTTCCAATGAGAACGCTTGACGTGTGAGGTTTCTCGTGAAGGGACGTTTGAACAGGCTTGCGATTTATCGCGTTACACCGTACATATATTGGTCCTTGAAGAGGACAGCCACTACGGAGGTTCATAGATTGAATATTTTTCAGGCTTTGCGTTAGAAATAATTATTCAAACTAGTGTGAACTGACCTGGGACAACTCCCGGAGAAATCTCTCCACCCCCTCTATGAACTGTGTGGACCACTTATCTTGCCCTGAAGAAGCCAGCATGGGTGAAACGCGTTGGCTGCTGTGTTTTAAACATTGAATAAAAAGAATTTACAACACCATCCATGTGAAAGAACTACTATTTCTGTCATCATAGTCATCCTCTTGCTGTGGGATTTAAACCCTATGATTATTTGCCCAGTTATCAATGCCTCTCCCACCTTTTGTGTTTATGCCTTGGAATCATACCTCCACACCAGTAACTGGTGTGGGATGTATGATTCCTCCCCTCAGAACCGACGTTCTGGGGGTACCTAAGTCTACCGGTACCAACGTTCTCGAGCCTTACAGCACAAAATGTCTGCCCTCCTGCTGCTGAGCTAAGCTCGAGCAGGGGAAGGCAGCACAATAGGCATCCTGTCACAGGGAGGTGTTACCACCTTCCAGACAGGATTTAGTGTATTGGGGCTGGGTGGGTGCACTGTCTCAGTGCCAGAAAGTCTGCACGAGGGGCACACTTGGTGTCCCTGTGCATAGTCCAGTTCAAACCAGTTCTAGGAGCCATTTGCTCCTGCTCTGGCGCGAAACTGGACAAAGGACATGGGTGTAGCCACCCCTCTGTCCTGTCCCTCCCCTAGGAGGGTCCCTAGAATTTGTCCAACCCTTTCCCGTGGGTATAAAATGTGTTACCTGGCTACAGGACATTAGATTTTACGTGGACAAGATTCTGCAAGAAGATACCACTACACTTCGACCGTCTGGACACGCTGGACTTGGCTCGGGCTCGACTTCGTCTTACCTTGCCGTCCCCAGTCTCACCACTGTCCGTGATCCATACAGGCTCCGTGCAGGACCCTGTGGACCTCCAAGACAACAGAAGAGTCTCCCTTGGAGTGAAGGAGTCACTCCCCTGCAAACGCAGGCACCGTAACGCATCTGACCGGTTTGCTGACCCTGAGCTCCTGCGGACTCCGAAGGCTGCAGCAACACAGGAGGTGGGTTTCTGAAGGTCTCCGAGGTCGAGCTGCCCTCTTACCGAGTTTGAGGCAGATATCCCTCGTGGGGACCGTATAACCCGTACCCCTGTGCACCGCGTCCATTTGCAGCTGCACATGCTTGTTGTCGTGCAACAATTCCGTGCATTGGGCCATTTGTAGCCCTGACACCAGCGCATCTTTTCTAAGAAGGACTCCGGCATCCTCGCACTCTGTGCCCTGCTAGCTGGTATACTGTGAAACTGGCTGAGGTCCCCTCGCGACTCCTGTGCCTTCGGCCTGTGGGTCCTTTTGAGGGTCAACTTTGCTTTATTTGGCCTCCCCTGGCTGTTCCAGGCCTGCCCTGATTCCCCTTGCAGTGGTGAGTCTCCTGGTCCTTGCTGGGCCAGATCGACGCCGAATTTGACCATCTGCATTGTTTGCCGCTGCCAAGGCTTGATTGGTGCTCCCGCCGGACACCGACCCCTCAGCACTCGACATCCTTTGTGGGACAGCTCGTATCCGGCTCCTGGTCGTCCAAGACGTCTCCTGGTCCGCACAGCTGAAGAGTCAAGATCACAGTCAACACACCTGAAGCACCCGACATCGGTGGGCATTCGTCTACCGAGCCCCTGGTCACTCCAAAGTGACCCAGACTCTGTCCCCTCTGCTTTCAGGTTCTTCTCATCTAGAATCCACGTTTGGATTCCACCGGACACTTTTCTTCCTTCCTTCCTTCCAGCAGCAGCATTTCTTTGTCAACATCCATAGAGAACGACTGGGGTTTCCGACGCCACTTCGCACCTATGCACCCGGCTCCTCTGGGATAGGTAACTCCGGTACAAAGGTATCCACGGGTGGGGTGGCCCTCCAAACTCTTAAGTTCCAAGGGTTGTCTTCGTACTCTGCTGGGAAGGGTCCTTAATCTCTGATTTTCCAACCGCGACTTTCTCATTGAATTGTACGGAGCACACGGTCGTGTTCTCACACTGCACCCGTCCTCCTTGGGGTCCCTACTCACTCACCTTGGGTGGTTCCTTGGGGTCCCAGCGATTCTACACCTTCTAGACTAGGTCTAGTCCCGAGTCGTGGTTCTTGTACCACTTATTTAGTATATGGTTTGGTCTCCCCCGGGAGTCCACTGTGTAGTGTGCTACTTACGTTTGAATCTTTGCAACTGTATTATTTGATTTGTGTTCTATCCTCGTGTAGAGGATACTAGAGAGTGTTATATATAATAAATACATATTTTTATAACTACTGTGTGGTTTCCCTTTTATTTAACCAATACTATAAGGTTACATTCTGGTAAAACAAGGTGCTTATTTATTTTTATTTTATTTATAAAGTTTTATATAGCGCAAACAAGATCTCGAAGGATATCAGAGCGCTTTACCCAGGAATGAAGGAAGGACATAAATCCAATATCGACAACAAGTAAGAATACACAACAGGAATAATCGCATAAATCCCAGACAAATAATCGCATAATTCCCAGACAAATGAATCAAGGAGAGTAGTACAATAAACGGGTATGTAGCAGGCTACGAAAGGGGGTAAACAATGCGGAAAAGAAGAGCATAGATCCAATATCGACATCAAGTAGGAATACAAAACAGGAATACTCGCATGTTTCCCAGACAAGTGAATCAAGGAGAGTAATACGATAAACAGGAATATAACGGGCTACGAAGGGGGACACACAATGCGGTAAAGAAGAGCAGCATCACATGAAGGTACAATGGTTGTAGGAACAATGATTTCGAGCAAGTGATCCTAGTCCAAGTTAAGGTAAAAATGTGTTCATTAGGAATCTTTTGGCTTCCAGTTTGAAAGCAGTCGTTGAAGAGATTCTGCATACTTCCGGTGGAAGAGAGTTCCATATCCTTGGGGCAGTGCCGGAGAAGGCTCGGAGACCGGTTCTCTTTTTGCTAAGGATGGGTGGTTTCGGGAGGAGAGTGATAGCGCTTCTTGAGGCTCTCCTACCGCAGGATAATTCAAGCTTTTGCACAAGGTACCTGGGAGTTTTGAAATGCAGGGCTTTGTGCGCCAGAACGGCAATCTTTAACTGAATTCGAGCTTCGTAGGGCAACCATTTAAGAGATTTTAGGATTGGGGATATGTGCTCATTTCGTTTGGTACCTGTGACCAGTCTGGCCGCAGCGTTCAGTGATGCGCTTAGGGGAGCCAGGGTGTATTTGGGAAGGCCACAGAGCGTAGTGCTGCCGTAGTCCAGCCTCGGCAGGACCAGTGCTTGTACCACCTGCTTGAAGTCCTTTTGTGGAAGGAATGGCTTGATGTTTCTGAGTGTCCTCATCAAGTGATTAGCTCCCTTACACACATTGCTGATATGATTTTTCATATTCAGGTGTTTGTCCAGGGTGATTCCGAGAGATTTGGCTGAGTCTATGATGAGAGGGGTGCAATTGAAGGCAGTGAGGTGATTCAGCCAAGGGTCTAGCTTGGGGATGTGGTTCGGAGGAGTGATGAAAAGGAATTCACTTTTGGAGGTGTTGAGCAGTAGATGGTTCTCCGTTAACCAATTTCGCGTAGTATTTAGGGTAGTGTTGAGTGAGATGATGTTGTCCGGGGATGAGATTTTCAAATAAAGTTGTGTGTCGTCCGCGTACATATGGAAGAGAATGTTCGTGGAATTTAGAGAATTAGCTAGTGGTTCCAAGAAAAGGTTGAAGAGGATAGGAGATAGGGCGGACCCTTGGGGGACACCCATGAGTGCTGGAGAGGGCTGGGAAAGGTAGTGGTTTGCCTTGATTCTTTGTGATCTGTGGTGAAGGAAGGACGAGAACCATTGTAACACCCGACCCGAGAAACCCATCCTGTTCTTCAGAATGGATAGACGGTTGTCGTGATTAACCGTGTCGAAAGCGGAAGAAAGGTCAAGGAGGATTAGGAGGCAGGAATCATTTTGGTCAAGCATTTTTAAGATGTCATCCATAACGTGCGTGAGAGCCGATTTGGTACTGTGCCCCTTCCGAAAGCCGGATTGATGCGGGTCTAGGAGTTGGAAATTCTCTATGTGAGCACAGAGTTGGGATTGCATGCATTTTTCAAGTAGTTTGGCTAATGTGGGGATGTTGGAGATAGGGCGGAAATTATTGAGGTCAGTTTTATCTGCGTTAGTTTTTTTTTAGTATAGGTGACACCTGCGCTGCTTTTAGGCAGTCTGGGATCGTGCCTTGTGATAGAGAAGCGTTTACAATCCTTGTCCAGGTGGGGATGAGTACATTCTTGATTTCTTTGAAGATGGCCGGTGGCAGCGGGTCACTGAAGTGGTTAGATGGATTGATGTTCTGAAGAATCTTGTTGATGTCTTTTTCACTGAATGGGGTAAAGGTGCCCCATATCGCATTGTTCTTAGTGTTCAGGCTGATAGGTTTGCGCTTTTCTGAGAGGTCAAGGGGTGGTGCGGACCCGGGGGATGGCAGTAGCGCCTTCTTAGTAGCGAGTTCAATGGTGATGAGCCTTGATATCTCGGTGAAGAAAGCAGCAAGATCATCGCAAGAAGGTGGGCTGCCTCCGGAGTCAGAGTTGTTTGGGCCTACCACTGATTGCTCTTTGACCAACTCGAAAAGTTTCTTGGGGCAGTTTGCAGCTTGATCAAGTTGGTGTCTGAAGTAGTCTGCCTTAGCGCTCTTGATTTGTTTGCTGTAAAAGCTTCTAACATCTCTAAGGAGTTTTAGTTCCAAGGAGGGATTGGCTCTCCAGGAACGTTCAGCTGCCCTAAGGTTGCGGCGCTCCATGTTTAAATTGTCGTACCATGGTTTGGATATTTTTGTTGAGGCATTTTTTTGTTGGAGCGGTGCGATGTCGTCCATGATGTTGGAGATGGTCGAGTTGTAGGAGTCAGTGAGTAACTGAACATCGATCAAGTCTGCTTGGGAGGAGAGGGCAGATTTACAGTGGGCTGCTAGATCAACTGAGTTTATTGATCTGAGGTCCCTTTTCCAGATCTTTGATTTCGTTGGTTGAGCCTTTCTCAACGACACCTTAACATTCCTTCAAGACTTAGCCTGAAGGCTGCTCTCCATAGCTACCACTAGGATAGCTTTTAATAAAGGTTATCTTTGACCTAATCGCCATAAGGGTTGTTTGGACTGGTACAAGGTGCCCACTTTCATTAGTGGACAGCATATACCAGGCCAACGTCTCACCTTGGTGGCAGCGGTGGGATTCAAGCCTGCATTGTTTTACCAGATAAATCTTTGTATTGATTAACTGAAAAACCACTAGTATCTAGGAACATATAATACTAGCTTAAGATAGTAAGTTCTACTGAACTTGGGGTTGGGCAAGCCAAGGGTCTAGCACACCCTTTCTCCAACCTAAGAGAGTTTAGTTCCCACTAGGTTAGGTAGGTGCCTACACTACACCTCACTTAGTATGTCTTCTAATGGGAATGCCACTGGTGGCATCCTGCCTACTAAATATGATGGCTTTGCATTCACTGAATTAAAAGCTATGTGTTTTATCTAGGAAGCTGAAGACGGGGAGAAATTCCAGCACTCAACGTCTCATTGATGCATTACTGCTAGATGACATTAGGAAAACTCCTGGGTCAGATGAGCAGGACAGAGTGGGTGGTACAGGGGAAGAAGATAGGTCAGGAGTGGACACCTTCTATGACCTGGACTCAAACCCTGGACAGGAGGATCAAAATGATCCACCCCTGAACAACTCAGATCCCCAGGAAGAAGAAGAAGAAGAGGGTCAAGAAGACCCTCACTTTATTCCTCCAGGGAGAGTGCAGAGTTTACCAAGGAGATCTAGGTCTCCCTCTGCTGAGTCAGATCATTCTAGACATTCTGTAGGGACCGCTGTTTCTAGCAAGAGGGACAATTCTTATGACAGGGAGTGCCAATTTCTAGAGCTTGAGAAAGCTAAGCTTAGGCTCAGGCAACAGCAATTGGCCCTTGATAAAGAGTCCCTAGAAGTCCAGAAGGCTAGAAAGAAATAGGGGCTAGAGTCCCATGGTGGCAGCAATAGTGTCCCTAGGGTTAGGGAACACACCTTTGATCATAGAAACCTCAGCAAGATTGTCCCTCCCTACCATGTTGGGGATGACATCCATGAATGCATAACTGCTTTGGAGAGGGCCTGTAAAGTACAGAGGGTACCCCAAGAGCAGTTGGCAGCTATCTTGTGGCTCTCCTTTGCTGACAAAGGTAGAGATAAGCTCCTCACTGTAAGAGAAGAGGATGCTGACAATTACTCAGTCCTGAAGAGTGCTCTCATTGATGGGTTTGGCTTAACCACTGAACAATACAGGATTAAGTTCAGAGACACCCAGAAGACACAGACTCAGGACTGGGTAGACTTTGTGGATAGTGCTACAAAGGCTCTGGAAGGTTGGATACATGGCAGCAAGGTGCATGACTACTTAGGATTGTACAATTTGATTATGAGGGAGCAGATCCTTAATAATTGTCAAAACCAACTTTTGCACCAGTACCTGGTTGACTCAGATCTGACTTCTCCCCAAGAATTGGGAAAGAAGGCAGATAAATGGGTCAGAACCAGGGTGAAACAGAAGAATCAGGGTGGTGACCAGAAGAAAGATTCTTCCAAGACTCAAGAGAAAGGTGGGGATAAATCAAAAGACAAGTCCCCTGTAGGGCCCCAAAAATCCTCTTCTGGGGGTGGGTCCCAAACTCCTTCCTCCTCTGACAAGAAACCTTATTGCTTTGTCTGTAAAAAGCCAGGCCACTGGAAAAATGATCCCATTTGCACAAAGGTCAGCAATAAGGAAAATATTCCTCCAAACACTACCACCACTCCTCCTGGTACTACAAGTAGTAATCCCCCAGGTGGTGGTAGTACACCCAAAAATGTTGTTGGGTTTTCTTGGGGAACTGAGGTGGACCCTAGCTTAGCAAGGTCCCCCTCACAGGCCTCCTTAGTCTGTGATGGTGGTATGGGATTTGCCACTTTTACTGTCAGTCTCAGTTCTTTGGGCAAGTACAGACAGGAGCCACTGATCAATGGTCAGAAAGCTGTGGCCTATAGGGACACAGGGGCTAGTGTCACCATGGTGACAGGGAAACTAGTACCCCCACTGCAGATTTTACCTGAGTTTAAGTACCAGGTGACCAACATTGATGACATCAAGACAAATCATCCCATGGCTATAGTCAATCTCAGCTGGGGAGGGGTCACTGGCCCAAAAAGAGTGGCAGTATCCCCAAACTTGCCTGTGGATTGCCTCTTGGGCAATGATTTAGAAACTTCAGCCTGGGCTGAAGTAGAGCAGAAGGCCCATTTAAGAATGTTAGGCCTCCCTGAGAAAGTTGGTGGGACCCTTAGGGCCTCAGTCCAACCCCAGGAAAATCTTGGAGTAGTGAAGCCTGGAAAAATGGCTCACTATGCTCCACCAGAGAGCAAAGGGAAGAAAGAAAAGTCTTCTTCCCCCCAGACAATAGGTAAGGGTCAGCTTCCTCAGGGAACTGATCCTACCCCTTTTGAAGGAACTGCCCCAGAGGTGGTCAGGTCTGTCCTGGCAGCACCACTGATGGCAGGGGACCCTTCCAAGGTGGTACCCAGTCTGGAGAAGGTATCCTACCCCTCTCTACCCAGCTTCAGTCAGCCTAGGGCTGCAGAGGTCAGGGATGTCTGGAACCCCCTCATCAACAGATTAGGGACACCCAGTCTAGTAGCACTAGCCAAGTGAAAATTCCTCAACACACTGAGGGATCCCTATTACCCTTAGGTAGTGACATCCCCCAGATGGACTCTGTTGGGCAAAGGAAAACTTGGGACCACCTGGTTCCAAACCTCCCCTGGCCCTCCACTGTTCCAACCAAAGGGACTCAACCCCCAGCTGTAGGCAGCCAGAGGTTGACCCCTAGGGCCAGATATAACTCAGTCATGGAAAGAAAGGCCTCCATGGTGACCAGTGCTCTGAGGAAGCTGAGGCCAACTTTATTAGGGCCTCACTTCCCTACACAGGCACCCCAGCAACCTTTTACTTTGCCAAAGCACTCTACAGGTGGTAAACCCAAATTTTGGAGAACACCCAAAACCCTTCAAGGGAGGGACTCCTTAGTGGACCATAAGACAGGGGGTATCCATGTTAGTGCAGGATCTTCCTTATATGACCA
This sequence comes from Calotriton arnoldi, assembly GCA_963921515.1. NCBI lineage: Eukaryota > Metazoa > Chordata > Amphibia > Caudata > Salamandridae > Calotriton > Calotriton arnoldi. The sequence continues at coordinate 489,018 of CAWUFW010005562.1, forward strand.
CTTAGTCAATAAAGTCTCAACTGGGCAAGGTTAGCCTTATCTCCTTTCGTTGGGTGGGGGGGGTTATGTAGGAAGGTAGGATCTGACTGCATGGTTACCCCCACTTTTTTCCTGGTGTTTTGTTGGTTTTTGACTAGTCTGACTCGGATCCTGCTAATCAGGACCCCAGCCTATCTGCTTTCTCCCTTAAATTGCAATGTATGTACTTTGGTACAACTCCAGATTGGATACTGGGGTACCCTTATCAGTCCCTAGTATATGGTACACATGTACCCAGGGCATAGGTACCCCAGAGGCCTCCCATGGGCTGAAGCATGTATTATGCCACCCATGAGAGGCCATGCAAAATGGAACCTCAGGTCTGCTACTGCAGCCTGTGTAAGTTGGTGATTGCACCACTTACTTTAGATATAGGTTCACTATATCTATATATATCACTACACTTAAAACTTTGTAAGTCACCCCTATAGCAGGCCTTAACAATCCTGAAGGCAGGGTGCTGGGTTTTGCGTGAGAGGGTGCTCCTGCATGAGCAGGGCCCCTCTGCAGTCTTGGGAGACCATTCTCCCGGGCTGTACGTGATACTACCAGACATATAGGTAGAGGTGCATTATAACCTCGCGGTAAATGCTATCTCGAAAACGACTGCAACGAAGTATGTCGTGTTTGGTGTCAAACACCTTGGAATCATACCTCCACACCAGTAACTGGTGTGGGAGGTATGATTCCTCCCCTCAGAACCGAGGTTCTGGGGGTACCTAAGTCTACCGGTACCAACTTTCTCGAGCCTTACAGCACAAAATGGATGCTGCCAGCCACAGACACGAGTCTGCCCTCCTGCTGCTGAGCCAAGCTCGAGCAGGGGAAGGCAGCACAATAGGCATCTTGTCACAGGGAGGTGTTACCACATTCCAGACAGGATTTAGTGTATTGTGGCTGGGTGGGTGCACTGTCTCAGTGCCAGAAAGGGTGCACAGGTTCACACTTGGTGTCCCTGTGCATAGTCCTGTTCAAACCAGTTCTAGGAGCCATTTGCTCCTGCTCTGGTGCGAAACTGGACAAAGGACATGGGTGTAGCCACCCCTCTGTCCTGTCCCTCCCCTAGGAGGGTCCCTAGAATCTGTCCAACCCTTTCCCGTGGGTATAAAATGGGTTACCTGGCTACAGGACATTAGATTTTACGTGGACAAGATTCTGCAAGAAGATACCACTACACTTCGACCATCTGGACACGCTGGACTTTGCTGGACCTCCCTCGGGCTCGACTTCGTCTTCCCTTGCCGTCCCCAGTCTCGCCACTGTCCGTGATCCGTACAGGCTCCGTGCAGGACCCTGTGGACCTCCAAGACAACAGAAGAATCTCCCTTGGAGTGAAGGAGTCACTCCACTGCAAACGCAGGGACCGTAACGCATCTGACCGGTTTGCTGACCCTGAGCTCCTGCGGACTCCGAAGGCTCCAGCAACACAGGAGGTGGGTTTCTGAAGGTCTCCGAGGTCGAGCTGCCCTCTTACCGAGTTTGAGGCAGATATCCCTCGTGGGGACTTGTAACACACAGAATATCGGTGGCAGGGTGTATGCTGCCGCACCACTACCGATATTATCCACAAAGTAATAATGATAGGAGAACCCTAATAAGGTTTCCTATACAGTCTCTCACAAATTGCCCACCTCTAAAGACCAGCCACCGTTAATGGTCTTAAATACAACCTATATAAACAGGAATAAGAGAGGCACATGTACAGAGACAATAGCACAACAATCTTTGGATTCAGTCCACAACACACAGAGAAGTGACGATGACAGGAACAAGTTTTGGCTTGATGTGATGGATCTTTTATTCGTAAATATATGCCACACAGCCAACGCGTTTCACCCTTACGGGCTTCTTCAGGGCGAGAAGTAATCCAACGAGCTAGGATATCACACGATATTCGCCCGGGATGGTAGATGAAGCTTGTGCACGGTCCTAGCAACAAGTCTTCAATATGCATAAAATGCTGACCACGTCAGCGATCACAAGTAGAAAAATCGTGGCTAATAGTGGAGTTTCGCGGATGGTAGCATCGCGAACCCAAGCGCATCAAATGTCGCGCTAAAACGCCGAATTATATACGGCCGACGGACGTGCTCCTTCCACGTCTGATTCCCCTCGTGGGGACTGTATAACCCGTACCCCTGTGCACCGCGTCCATTTGCAGCTGCACATGCTTGTTGTCGTGCAACAATTCCGTGCATTGGGCCATTTGTAGCCCTGACCCCAGCGCATCTTTTCTAAGAAGGACTCCGGCATCCTCGCACTCTGTGCCCTGCTAGCTGGTATCCTGTGAAACCGCCTGAGGTCCCCTCGCGACTCCTGTGCCTTCGGCCTGTGGGTCCACTTGAGGGTCAACTTTGCTTTATTTGGGCTCCCCTGGTTGCTCCAGGCCTGTCCTGACTCCCCTTGCTGTGGTGAGTCTCCTGGTCCTTGCTAGGCCAGATCGACACCGAATTTGACCATCTGCGTTTTGCCACTGCCAAGGCTTGATTGGTGCTCCCGCCGGACACCGACCCCTCAGCACTCCACATCCTTCGTGGGACAGCTCGTATCCGGCTCCTGGTCGTCCAAGACGTCTCCTGGTCCGCACAGCTGAAGAGTCAAGATCACCGTCAACACACCTGAAGCACCCGACATCGGTGGGCATTCGTCTACCGAGCCCCTGGTCACTCCAAAGTGGCCCAGACTCTGTCGTCCCCTCTGCTTTCAGGTTCTTCTCATCTAGAATCCACGTTTGGATTCCACCGGACACTTTTCTTCCTTCCAGCAGCAGCATTTCTTTGTCGACATCCATAGAGAACGACGAGGGTTTCCAGCGCCACTTCGCACCTATGCACCCGGCTCCTCTGGGATAGGTAACTCTGGTACAAAGGTATCCACGGGTGGGGTGGCCCTCCAAACTCTTAAGTTCCAAGGGTTGTCTTCGTACTCTCCTGGGAAGGGTCCTTAATCTCTGATTTTCCAACCGTGACTTTCTCATTGAATTGTACGGAGCACGCAGTCGTGTTCTCACACTGCACCCGTCCTCCGTGGGGTCCCTACTCACTCACCTTGGGTGGTTCCTTGGGGTCCCAGCGATTCTACACCTTCTAGACTAGGTCTAGTCCCGAGTCGTGGTTCTTATACCACTTATTTAGTATATGGTTTGGTCTCCCCCGGAAGTCCACTGTGAATTGTGCTACTTACGTTTGATTCTTTGCAACTGTATTATTTGATTTGTGTTCTATCCTCGTGTAGAGGATACTAGAGAGTGTTATATATAATAAATACATATTTTTATAACTACTGTGTGGTTTCCCTTTCATTTAACCAATACTATAAGGTTACATTTTGGTAAAACAAGGTGCTTAACATTCCTTCAAGACTTAGCCTGAAGGCTGCTCTCCATAGCTACCACTAGGATAGCTTTCAATAAAGGTTATCTTTGACCTAATCACCATAAGGGTTGTTTGGACTTGTATAAGGTGCCCACTTTCATTAGTGGACAGCATATACCAGGCCAACTTCTCACAATCAACCTGTTGGAGTTACGAGCCATTTGTTTGGTGATGAAGTCCTTCCTACATCCATCAAAAGAAGACTGGCCCAGGTTCTCATGGACAACACCACTGCCATGTGGTACTGCGACAAACAGGATTTAGTGGGGTCTAGGGTCCTGTGCCAGGAGGCCCTGCTCCTTTGGAACTGGCTGAGCCAACAGGGCATCTCTATTGCTGTGAACCACCCAGCGGGATCTTTGAACGCCAGGTTGGATGAACTCAGCCGGCAATGCTGACCGGATCATGAATTTTGACATTAAGGGGTTACGTCCAGTATTGATGGCCAAAAAGGACGTAGTAAAATTTTTGAAAGAAAAAGATTCTGACCACCTTATTATCTTTCCTGCTATTTATTTCAGCAGAATATGAACCAATGTAGACCTATTTTTCTTGGTCTTGGCTATTTCTTTGCCATGGCTTATAACATTCAAAGACACATTTTATACTATTAATTCTTTGCCTGAACATAAAGCGATGCACAAAATGGTTGTAACAAATCAAAAGCACATAATCACAAGACAATACAGTTAATAAAGTTTGACAATGAGTACAATGATCACAAACTTCAACATAAATGGGTACACTGATCAAAATTTTACACATAGTATTACACCAATGGTTTGTCAAATCAGTAATCAAAAGGAACTCTTTTAATAATTATTTCCCTTTCTTTTAGTGAGTTCCCTAGTCCATGGGGTAAAGCTCGAGGCATGATGGGATGTGAAGTTAAATTTATCTCCCTATCGTGCCAGTTCGGCTATATTGCATTAATCACCCTCATGGAGTTATATTGAAAGGTGCTGACGCGTTTCTAATCCCTGTAAGTATCAAGGGATTTTCTTCAGGGAAAATGACGCTGTGTAATCTGGAAAATTACAAAAAGGAAAATTAAAAACTGAGAATTAAAGCCTTCTCAGAAATTTACACTGTTTTTTAGCGCAACTCATTTTTAGTTTGAAAACTTATAATACCTGAAATCTTAATTGCTGTGTCTCAGGATATCATCAATTTGCATTTGAAGTACTGTAAAAGAAAAGAGCTTTTGAGTTTACTAAATCGTAATTATTATGGGCTATAACAGGTGCACACATTGCTGTGGAATGCTTACTCGTTAAGTTGGTAGAGCCGCATGGGCTTTGTTTTGCTTTATGTTTGTGTTGCTCGCTTCACGTATTTCAAGCGGCACGCTGTTTATTCCTTTGTGACTTGACTTTTGTGAGTGTCTAAAAAGAAAGAGTTGAAAGAGCTACTTAGTTGCCAAGTTTGTTTATGGATGAACTTCTCATTAATGACATTGTAACGGAGAAGCTTACTGCTATCAGGATTTTTCAGAATTCTGTTGTTTGCCAAGCTCGTCAAGGGAAATATTCCGTAAATTCTCGAATCTGAAGCAAAAAGGAAAATTGCACTTAAACAACGATCGTAAATCGTAGTCCGTTTTAAACTAAAGATCGGCTAGCACAACTTACTTGCGTAATGGCGTGGCGGTTCTTGCCAATTCTGCACTTTTGAATCAACGGACAGTTTCTATCGGTTCAGGTTTCAATTTCTGCAATAGAGAAACTGTATAAATTCTTTCTGAATTATTTCTCGCTGTGCCCGGCTGCAGAAATCGATTTCTATGCAGATCTAGGGTCACGGAAACACAAACAGTTTAAGACACAAATCTTTTTATGAATAATGTCGATGCAGTATTCAGTTTAGGAGTGAGCTTACTTTAAAAATGATGCGGTGGCTCGGGCTGATGAATCAATCGTCTCCTGGCTTGGCATCCGATGGATTCCTTTCTTTTTCCGGTTCCTGACGCTCATTTTTGAAACGATCTTACAGGGTTTCTGGGAGTTGTGAGAATTCTGGATCTTGTAGTTGTTCGTAATATGCTTTTTGTTGAATTGCTTTCATCTTTTGGAGCGGAACTTCTTCCAGTTTGGAGTTGTCATAAGCCGAATTTCTTGTGTTTTTGGAACATTTGTGGATCGGTCGTGGGTCTGAGCCCTGGAGAGGAATTCTGGGTATTGAAGTTTGCCGAACGTTTGTGCTGTTTTTCTTGTTCAGGAACAAATATTTTTTGCGGTATTTATGCAGCTTAGATTTTTGTTAATTCAGTCATCTCATTCAGGCCCGTTTGGGCGCTGTGAAATTTTAAAATAAGGTAAGCCTCTTTTTGTAAAAGTCGAGTTTCAATGTTTCCTCCTCTTGGTAATTGAGTGCTGATAACACGGTCCAGGTAAAGTCTTTTTCAGTGTGATTTTTCTCTAAGAAATGAGATACCATTGGAGCTGCCTGTACCTGTTTTTTAATTCGGGATCGGTGTTGCACGATTCTTTAATTAACTTGTTGTGTTGTTTTTCCAATATATAATTTGGGGCAAGGACAACAGATAGCATAGATGGCATTCTTTGTTTTGCAATTAGTAAATTCTTTGTGTGTCCATTTAATTGTGTCGTGGATGAATTCTGTTCCTTCAATTGCGCTTGAACAGACTGAACAATTACCACATTTATGGTGTCCTTCTATGGGTGTCATGTTCCATTTGGTTCGTAAGTTCTTCTTTAGTGTTTGTGGGGCCATATCGGCTCGTATGATATTTTGGCAAATGCTTTTTCCTTTCTTCATAGCGAATAAGGGTCTGTCTGATGGACATTCAAGGTCTGAGAGAAGGTGCCAATTATTGAGTATTATTTGGTGATATTTGTTGATGTGTGGGCCGAAAGTTGTCACACATACTAGTTTCTCTAGTGGTTTCTTTATATTCTTTGTTAGTAATTCTTCCCGTGGGGTATACCATGCCCTCTTGGTTGCATGTTTCAACATTTTGCGTGGATAACCTCTTTCTTTGAGTTGATCACACAATACAGCAGCATGTAGCATGAAATCTTCTTTTCGTGCGCAGTTCCTTCGTATTCGCAATAGTTGACCATACGGAAGGTTGTCCCGTAAACTCCTCGGGTGGGAGCTTTTATAGTGTAGAATTGTGTGTCGCTCAGTTAGTTTGCGATGAAGTGTAGTCATCAATTTTCCTTCCTGTGGTATTACTTCAACATCTAAAAATGTAAGGCTTGTTTGAGGCTGAATTTGATATCCTGATGTCGGTTGTTTAGCCATTCATGGAATGATTGTAACTGCTCTTCAGTGCCATTCCAAAGGCACCAAACGTCATCAATATATCTATACCACTGTTGGATTGTCCCCCAAAAGGATTATTGTTGAAAATGTACTTGTCCTCAAAGCAGGCCATGAACAGGACTGCCATTTCTGGGGCGAAGGGACAACCCATTGCGGTCCCCTTTGTCTGCATAAAGTTGGAGGTGGGGAGAAGGAGGAGCAAGATGGCGGATTGACGCCGTCTTTGAGAGCCAGCTCACAGAGGAGCTCCCGAGGCTAATTATATCGGAGTTGGGCTAAAAAACAGAAGCTACGAAAGAAACTATGTGGGAGCAGTGATTTAAAAAACTCTCGCATACACAAGTTATTTGTTCTACCCTATCCTACTTGGATGTGATATGTGGATTACGGCTAGCGACTGATGGTTGGCAGTCAGCGGTCAGAGGAAATACGGCGTTTCCAGACTTAAGGACTCACAGCTGAATTGCCGCTGAATCCGCCGCGCCGAATACAGGCGATTGTACGGACTGGTCCTAGGCGCTTGCCGCTTACAGCTAACGATTAGCTGTCAGCAGTCAGAGGTAACACGGTGATTTTGGACTCGCGGACCCACAACCGAGTCATCGCTGAATTCGCCGCGCTGAATGCAGGCGATTGTACGGACTGGCTCCAGGCGCCTGCCGTCCACACACGTAGCAGTGTGTTTAGAGGCTCGGCGATCTCCCTTGCGCCTTGTTTTCAGATCCATCTGGGGGCTGCAATCGAATTTGAGTTTGGAAGTATCCAGGAGTATGGCTCCGCCAAAAACTACCACCAGAAGCACCCGGGCGGCTAATCGTTTGCCGGTAAGTGCCGCACTGAACCTAGTGGGCAACCCGGGAGGGGGAAGCTTGGAGACCCAGAGGGTGGATTCTTCGGGCCAGGCTATAGCGCTTGGGAAGCTTGGGAAGCCGGTAATGCGCTTTTTACAGTCCAGAAAGTCAGCGAAACTTTTTTCTTCAGAGACTGTTATTGAAGCAAATAATGGCAACAAATTAGCGGAAATTGTGAAACATGCTATTTGTGAGCAACAAGATAATACGGTGCTCTCTTCTCCTGGCTTTAGCAGAACAATTGATTCTCTGCCTCAGCCCCAGCCTCAGCTTCTGGAATCAGCCAGACCGGATAACAGTGGGAATTGTGTCTTGATCCCTGAGGCTACTGAAAGGGAAGATTTTAACAATTCTGAGAGTCGTGGGGAAAGCTCGGACATTTCTTTAAATTATGAGGAACATTTAGCAGTGTTCGATGAATTCGAATTGGATGAGGTCAATAAAGGGAATAAAGGGAAGAGGGCGGAGAAAGCCTCTGCTGTCATGCTAGGTGGACTGAGTCTGAATGAAGTACCGTCGCCCATTGATGCATCAACAACTTCGTTAATATTTACACCTGTATCTACACCTGTATCTTCATCTGTCTATCTTGAGGGTGGTGCTGTAGAAACAAGGCTAGTAGAGAATGATGCTGATGGTATGGAAGACAATACTGTAGAACGGAGTAATGAGCTATCTGAACACAACCCTCTGGCTGTTTGAGGAAAATACTACCCTTATCAATAATGCAACACTGGGTATTCATGATATCTCGCTTTCTGACCCAGAGAGGATTGTCACAAATCAAGTACAAAAAGAGGGATTAAATCCCTCAGTACCGCAAAATTTAAGTGGGACAAAACAAAAGCAAACTCTACGTACAGTGATCAGTAGAAAAAGAAATTTTAAACCTAAACCAGTGAAAGATGGGAAAAAGGCTCTTAGTGGAACGGATCAGGCACTGAGTAATGGAAGGTTGGTGCAATCCAAAAACACAGTAGTGGATAGCCCCATACGGCGGTGGGTCCAAGCAAAAGGCGGGGTAAAAACTCTGATATCTAGATTGTCGGATACCGGCTTTGCAGATGATAACTGCGGGGCTTTTAGGATGTCAGCGACCGGGGCAGATGACATGGAGCCTGTCAGGAGGTGGCCTCAAGTAAAACACACTCTTATCAAGCATTTCACATGCCACGTGTGGAAGGAGTTCCTCAAGATAAGGAAGGTCAAGGTGGTGAGGTCTCGATGCTTTCACTGATTCTTCAAACCCTTAAAGATCAAAGGGAAGAAACACAAGAGTTATTTGCTCAAGTTAGGGCAGATAACCATGATATCCGGCAGTCTCTGAAGGAAGTAACATCCAAAGTTGGGACTCTGACTAACGAGATAACAGAATTGCAGCAAAGAGTAGTTAACTCTGAAGAAGCGACTTCTAAAGTAACTGACATGGCCCAGCAGCATGATGATTTGATAGGGGCAATGCAACTTAAAATTGAAGATTTAGAAAATCGTCAACGGAGACACAATCTAAAACTGTTTGGTATTCCAGAAGGACAAGAAGGTTCAGACCCCAGAGCCTTTATAGTACAGCTTCTACAGAAGGCCTTTCCAGATCTCGGGGATTGGGATTGGGACTGCCAGATACAAAGGGCCCATAGACTGCCATTGGTGCAACGCAGAGAAGGCAATCAATATCCACGGCCCTTTTTGATTTATTTCAGAAATTTTCTGTTGCGACAAGCTGTTTCTCTGAAGGCTAGGCCTAGATTACCTGTCGTGGTTGAGTCTCTTTCTATTTTCTGCCGTTCGGATTTCTGTAAAGCAACAATGGACAGACGATGGCAGCTCAGGCAGTTGATCGATCCATTAAAAGTTATTGGGGCGCAAGCATACTTACAAGAACCAGCGCGCCTGAAGGTAGTGCGGGGGGGGCAATCGTATTTCTTTTTTTCTGAAATAGAAGCGAAAGAGGTGCTCCATAGATGGCAGAAAGGGGGGATGGAATAAAAGTTGAGGTTCTGGCTCTAATTTGGGCACAAAAAAAAGAGAGTAATGGGAAAATAGGGTGGCTGACTCTGCTTCTGAGTATTTGTAAGTTTTGTTTTTATGTAGCAATGCAAAAATGCCTTGGGAGCTGCCGTGGAGTCTGTGTCTCAGATAGCTGCCAATACAGCGGCAGCTGTAGGAAAGAGGATGATTCCTCCTTCAAGAAGCAGGGGGGTGGGTCCGCCTCCAGGGGAGGTAAGGGGTCTGGGTGGTCAAGGGTGGGGGCAAAAAAAGGTAAAAGTCAACCTAGGGGTAATATGGAATAAAAATGATAATATGATAGGTGAAAGCTATATTAAGTTAACTAAGTTAGAAATTAGAGATAGCAGAATATTAATATGGACATGGAGTGGTTCAAGTGTTTAGCATGGAATGTGGCTGGATTGAATAGCAGGATCAAGAGGCAATTAGTAAGAGAAGAGCTAAAAATGTATAACTCACAAATAATTATGTTAATGGAGACGCATCTTTCATATAAGGATCGTGGATTACTAAAACAATTAGGCTATGAAGTAATAGTGTGTACTACCCAAAGTGCCTCTATTCGGGGGGTCGCTATATTAAAGCACAAACGGTTCACAGGGATAGTCTGTAAGACGATGTCTGATAAAAGTGGGAGATGGGCTATAGCCCAGATGATGATAAAAGGAAAGAAAAATGTATTTTGTGCACTCTATGGGTCTAATACAGACGATCCTGCTACTATTGATGTCATTAATATTGAAATGCTGAATTGGGAGGGGGAACGGGTGGTGATGGGTGATTTTAATTGTATCATGGATTATGGGATTGATACAACAAGACGAGGCGCATTCCATAGGATGCGAAGGACACGGGCTGCAATCAGGGAATTGGGTCGGTTATAAGCTATTAGGGATGTATGGAGAACGCTGTATCCAAACATACCGGGTTATACATTCTATTCCGCTCCACACAAATTATACTCCCGAATAGACATGACTTGGGCATCAGATCAAATTTTATGGTCGGCTGACATAGAAATTTGCCCGAAAGTCACTTCTGACCATAACCCTCTCCTTCTCACATTTAAGATCCAAGATGAGATTAAGGTGCCTAGATCCTTCTCGTTTCCTAGGTATTTATTATCAGATGAGGAATATGTGGCCAAGATCAGGGATCAACTTAAGGTCTTTTTAAGGAAAATATAGGGTCTGCCTCTCCTTTAGTGATCTGGGATACAAGTAAGGCTGTTATCAGAGGCTACACCAAACAATATATCTGGCGGCAAAACAAAGATCAAAGAAATGCAGCTAAAGAAACAATTATAGCCATACGTGTGGCAGAAGACCAACATGCTGAGGCAGTGTTGAGGGCCACTGATGATATGGATCAGCTGGGGCTGGCTCTAATCGATCTCGGATCTGCTTTAAAGAAGACATTTAGGGAGAAAAGCATGGCAAGATTCAGTAAATATCGCCTGTCACAATATGAATATGGAGAGAAGATAGGTAAGATTCTTGCTTTTAAAGTAGCTGACGATGGGGCTAAGGCTCATATAAAAGCTATTAAGGGGCTGAACGATATATTGTACGAGCATCCACAACAGATACTGGAACAATTTGCTCTATACTACCAAATACTGTATACTCCAACGATTCAACCAAAAAATGAAGATATTCTCAGTTACATCCAGAATAGTTATTTGACAAATATGGGGAGCGAGACATCTGATTCTTTGGATGAGGATATTTTAAGTGAGGAGATAGAACTAGCAATTAGCGCCTTGCCGTCAGGTAAAGCTGCGGGGGAAGATTCCATACCTCTGGAATTTTATAAAGTATTTAAAGATGAGTTGATGCTCCCATTCAGTCAGGTAATAGAATTTATCGGAGTAAATGGTAAAGTCCCCGAATCTTGGAATGTGACGCAAATTGTTTTTTTCTTGAAAAAAAACAAACCAGCGGGTGAGTGCGGGTCGTACCGGCCAATCTCACTCATCAACGCTGACGCAAAAATCTTTGCTAAAATTCTGGCAAATCGCCTTGCCTCAATAATGCCTAGTCTGGTCTCACCCCATCAACATGGGTTTATTCAAGGAAGGGATACTACTGCTCACGCTAATATGGCAGTGATAGCCTTTGATGTGGCAAATACAAGATCAACCCCACTCGGTATGATCTTGCTAGATGCAGAAAAAGCATTTGACCGAGTGGGGTGGGATTTTCTCTGGGCTACACTTTCAGCTTTTGGGATTAAGGGCCAATTCAAGAAATGGATACGAGCCTTATACGATAAACCCTATGCTAAATTAGCATATTTGGGGCTGCAGTCATCCATCGTCTCGGTACATTGTGGTACTCGGCAGGGCTGTCCCCTTTCACCTTTATTATTTGCCCTGTATATAGAGCCATTTATCTCGGCATTGCAAAGCAACCCTCAAATCCGCGCTTTTACTTCAGGAACAAGTCCTCTGAAAGTTATTGCATATGCAGATGACTTAGCGGTCTTCTCGACAGAACCAGGAGAAGCACTAGAAGCGATAACAATAGCAGCTAGGGGGTTCGGTCTAATCTCTGGTTATAAGTTAAACGTTAACAAGACCCACGTCCTACTTAACTATAAACCGCCAGTTCCTGTGCAGGGTGTCTGTTCAGTTGCTACTTATTTGGGGATCAGGATATCGGCACAGATAGGATATTTTCTTTAAATTACGAAGCTCTGTTAAAAGAGACAGCCAAGTCATTAAAAAACTGGCATAAGTTGCCCCTAGGCATTATTGGTCGAATTAACATCATAAAAATGAAGATCCTGCCAAAGTTCCTTTATCTTTTTTGCTCTATTCCATTACGTGTTCCTAACTCATTTTTTAAACGACTTGAAGGAACGCTAAGCAGTTTTATATGGGGATATAAGAAAGCAAGACGAGCGATAGATCGGTTAAAACTCCCTTTCAGTCAAGGTGGTCTTGAGTTCCCTGACTTTAGAATATATTTTTGGTCAGCCTTTTTTGGTCGCTTCCGTAGTCTCATTAATCCTGATAGTACTATTTTCTGTCACGAGTTTATGTTGAGTGGGGAAAGCAACATGTTTCTTTATAGAATCAATGACCCAAATTATTTTAAAAGGGTCAAATTTAAGACTTTACGGGATAACATATTTATTTGGCGTGCTATTTTACTCAGAGGTAATGTTTCCTCTTATCATGACAAATTCCCTCTATGGCACAACCCCGGACTTCCGGAGATATTTCACGATTCTGTGGTCAAAAGTTGGGCGAGATGTGGAGTTATATGTCTAGGGGATCTGTATGACTACAGTGGTTTTGTTTCTTTTGAGAGATTACAGATTAAGCATGAATTACCAGGCCATATGCTGTTCAAATATTATCAGATACGGGATTATTTCTTACGACATCTAAATCTGATGAATACATCTGGCTCTGATATTTGGGATTTTTTGTACGATGCAGAGTCAAAATCTTTGATTAGTATGGTGTACAAATGGTTAAATAGCTATAGAACAGACGATAGTGAGAGACTTGCTGAACGCTGGAGTAAGGTGCTGGAGATGCCGGTAGCGGCTAGTACTATATTGCAAGCCCTCAGTACTATAGACAAGGTTGTGCACTCTACCAATTTGCGATTACAGCAACATCGTACGATATGTCTCCTATACTATACACCAGAAAGGATAGCTAAGTGGTCACTTAACAATAATACAATCAGCGACCGGACAAAATGTCCAAGATGCGATTCATATGCTGCCGACATTAAACATATGTTTATAACATGCCCAGAACTGACAATGTTTTGGCAAAAGATTGGCAATGTTCTGTTTCAGAAGCTGGGGATAGTATTACCCTTATCGAATATGGAAATTATGATGGGGTGTAGGACCGTGAGTTCTAAATGTAATAGTCTGCTTGCTATTCTATTAGTTTCGGTAAGATTAGCAATTGCCAGGGTTTGGATATCACCAAAACCCCCTACTGTCATGGATTGGTGGGTGTTAGTAAGACAAACATACGATATGGAACAAGCGCTTGCAAGGACAAGGGGCATTCGCTCTGTAGTCAAATTTAATATAATTTGGGGATCCCTGTTTTAGGTTATACAATCAGTAACATATGGTGTCTAGATTGGTTTAATTATGTCCTTCGATATATGAATGAATTTATATATTTAAAAAAATTATTTCTTTTTTTTTTTTCTTCTTCTTTTTCTTATGTGTAATTATGATTTTCGATATTTGTATGTATCTAATACTGTGCATTTTGCTTTCTGTATATTACCCTATGGTTGACAAATAAAAAAAGAAAAGAAAAAAAAAGAAAATGTACTTGTCCTCAAAGCAGGCCATGAACAGGACCGCAATTTCTGGGGCGAAGGGACAACCCATCGCGGTCCCCTTTGTCTGCATAAAAAACATGTAATCAAATTTGAAATAATTTCTCTTGAGCGCTATTTCTGCCAATTTGAGTATAAATTCTGTTGGAATTCTATGTGGCCTATTTCTGGTTTCCAAGTAATACTCCATGGTTTGTAGTGCTTCTTCTTGTGGGATCTCTGTGTATAAAGAGACGACGTCCAATGTGACCATCCTACTGGAGATCACAGTCAAATGGATGGTCCTCTATTTTTGTGATGAAATTCAGTTTTAGAGCCCATAGCCAAATATGTGGATATTTTTCTAAAACCATTTATTCAATATGTACAGTCGTATATCAGAGATACGATGGATTTCATCACAAAAATAGAGCACTACAAACCATGGAGTATTACTTGGAAACCAGAAATAGGCCACATAAAGTTCCAACAGAATTTATACTCAAATTGGCAGAAATAGCGCTCAAGAGAAATTATTTCAAATTTGATGACATGTTTTTTATGCAGACAAAGGGGACCGCGATGGGTTGTCCCTTCGCCCCAGAAATGGCGGTCCTGTTCATGGCCTGCTTTGAGGACAAGTACATTTTCAACAATGATCTTTTTGGGGGACATATTCAACAGTGGTATAGATATATTGATGACGTTTGGTGCCTTTGGAATGGCACTGAAGAGCAGTTACAATCATTCCATGAATGGCTAAACAACCGACATCAGGATATCAAATTCAGCCTCGACAAAAGCAAAACAAGCCTTACGTTTTTAGATGTTGAAGTAATACCACAGGAAGGAAAATTGATGACTACACTTCATCGCAAACCAACTGATCGAAACACAATTCTACACTATAAAAGTTCCCACCCGAGGAGTTTACGGGACAACCTTCCGTATGGTCAACTATTGCGAATACGAAGGAACTGCGAACGAAAAGATTTCATGCTACATGCTGCTGTATTGTGTGATCAACTCAAAGAAAGAGGTTATCCACGCAAAATGTTGAAACATGCAACCAAGAGGGCATGGTATACCCCACGGGAAGAATTACTAACAAAGAATATAAAGAAACCACTAGAGAAACTAGTATGTGTGACAACTTTCGGCCCACACATCAACAAATATCGCCAAATAATACTCAATAATTGGCACCTTCTCTCAGACCTTGAATGTCCATTAGACAGACCCTTATTGGCTATGAAGAAAGGAAAAAGCATTGGCCAAAATATCATACGAGCCGATATGGCCCCACAAACACTAAAGAAGGACTTACGAACCTAATGGAACATGACACCCATAGAAGGACACCATAAATGTAGTAATTGTTCAGTCTGTTCAAGCGCAATTGAAGGAACAGAATTCATCCATGACACAATTAAATGGACACACAAAGAATTTACTAATTGCAAAACAAAGAATGCCATCTATGCTATCTGTTGTCCTAGCCCCAAATTATATATTGGAAAAACAACACAACAAGTTAATTAAAGAATCGTGCAACACCGATCCCGAATTAAAAACAGGTACAGGCAGCTCCAATGGTATCTCATTTCTTAGAGAAAAATCACACTGAAAAAGACTTTACCTGGACCGTGTTATCAGCACTCAAACAATTACCAAGAGGAGGAAACATTGAAACTCGACTTTTACAAAAAGAGGCTTACCTTATTTTAAAATTTCACAGCGCCTAAACGGGCCTGAATGAGATGACTGAATTAACAAAAATCTAAGCTGCATAAATACCGCAAAAAATATTTGTTCCTGAACAAGAAAAACAGCACAAACGTTCGGCAAACTTCAATACCCAGAATTCATCTCCAGGGTTCAGACCCACGACCGATCCACAAATGTTCCACAAACGCGAAAAACACAAGAAATTCGGCTTATGACAACTCCAAACTGGAAGACGTTCCGCTCCAAAAGATGAAAGCAATTCAACAAAAAGCATATTACGAACAACTACAAGATCCAGAATTCTCACAACTCCCAGAAACCCTGTAAGATCGTTTCAAAAATGAGCGACAGGAACCGGAAAAGAAAGGAATCCATTGGATGCCAAGCCAGGAGACGATTGATTCATCAGCCCGAGCCACTGCGTCATTTTTAAAGTAAGCTCACTCCTAAACTGAATACTGCATTGACATTATTCAGAAAAAGATTTGTGTCTTAAACTGTTTGTGTTTCCGTGACCCTAGATCTGCATAGAAATCGATTTCTGCAGCCGGGCACAGCGAGAAATAATTCAGAAAGAATTTATACAGTTTCTCTATTGCAGAAATTGAAACCTGAACCGATAGAACCTGAACCGATAGAAACTGTCCGTTGATTCAAAAGTGCAGAATTGGCAAGAACCGTCACGCCATTACGCAAGTAAGTTGTGCTAGCCGATCTTTAGTTTAAAACGGACTACGATTTACGATCGTTGTTTAAGTGCAATTTTCCTTTTTTGCTTCAGACTCGAGAATTTACGGAATATTTCCCTTGACGAGCTTGGCAAACAACAGAACTCTGAAAAATCCTGATAGCAGTAAGCGTGTCCGATACAATGTCATTAATGAGAAGTTCATCCATAAACAAACTTGGCAACTAAGCAGCTCTTCCAACTCTTTCTTTTTAGACACTCACAAAAGTCAAGTCACATAGGAATAAACAGCGTGCCGCTTGAAATACGCGAAGCGAGCAACACGAACATAAAGCAAAACAAAGCCCATGCGGCCCTATCAACTTAACGAGTAAGCATTCCACAGCAATGTGTGCACCTGTTATAGCCCATAATAATTACGTTTTAGTAAACTCAAAAGCTCTTTTCTTTTACAGTACTTCAAATGCAAATTGATGATATCCTGAGACACAACAACAATTAATATTTCAGGTATTATAAGTTTTCAAACTAAAAATGAGTTGCGCTAAAAAACTGTGTAAATTTCTGAGAAGGATTTAATTCTCAGTTTTTAATTTTCCTTTTTGTAATTTTCCAGATTACACAGCGTCATTTGCCCTGAAGAAAATCCCTTGATACTTACAGGGATTAGAAACGCGTCGGTACCTTTCAATATAACTCCATGAGGGTGATTAATGCAATATAGCCGAACTGGCACGATAGGGAGATAAATTTAACTTCACATCCCATCATGCCTCGAGCTTTACCCCATGGACTAGGGAACTCACTAAAAGAAAGGGAAATAATTATTAAAAGAGTTCCTTTTGATTACTGATTTGACAAACCATTGGTGTAATACTATGTTGAAAATTTTGATCAGTGTCCCCATTTATGTTGAAGTTTGTGATCATTGTACTCATTGTCAAACTTTATTAACTGTATTGTCTTGTGATTATGTGCTTTTAATTTGTTACAACCATTTTGTGTATCGCTTTATGTTCAGGCAAAGAATGAATAGTATAAAATGTGTCTTTGAATGTTATAAGCCATGGCAAAGAAATAGCCAGGACCAAGAAAAATCGGTCTACATTGGTTCATATTCTGCTGAAATAAATAGCAGGAAAGATAATAAGGTGGTCAGAATCTTTTTCTTTCAAAAATTTTACTACGTCCTTTCTGGCCATCAATACTGGACGTAACCCCTTAATGTCAAAATTTAAGAGCGGGTTTAACTCGTGAGGGTTTAGCAAATAAATTAGCAATCTTTAGTAATTTTGACTCAAAAAACCAAACAGGCAGGCCCACAATCCTCCCTGGGAATCAATATGTCTGAAAAAGATACTTTCTTTTCAGAATCACACATACAAAATTTAATTTCTACACCCTCTCCCTTCTCATCTATAACACTAAGCACCTCAGCAAAGCAGTACAACAAATCTGAAAAATTAATTAGGCTGCATAAAAAACATATTCGCACGGAGCTGCATGGCCACTTCTTATTAGAGCACCTTAAAGCTGGTACCGTTCCTTGGGGACTTCAAATTAAGAATGTCCCAGTAATATTTACAGATGACCCCTAGTATAAAAAGGGCTTTAGCTTTATAAGCACCAAATGTAGCCGGGACCTCATGGTCCACACCATAGAAACAGCACAACGCTTGTGCCAGAAAGAAGTTGAAGAGCTTGACAATTTAATCCAAACGATTCAGAACAACCACACGGTGTCTGAAGCAAAGACCCTTTTGGAAAAAATAGATAAAGAAATACAAACCTTTAAAGATAGCACTATCAATTTTAAGACAACGAAATTTGAAAAAGATTCCAAAACTTTTAACATCGAATCTGTGTACCCTTACCTTAAAGAAGATTATTATACAAAATTGGAATCACGTAGAGCCCTATCTGAATACCAGGGCAGGTCAAGAAATCGATTTACCACTTTTTCTGAATCTTCATCATCAGAATCAGCCGGAGAAACAGATCCTAAGAAGGTCCTTCCAAGAGACACAATACTTTTTTTAGAGAAGGGAGAACAAAGAAACCGAGTAAGATTCAAGCAGCAACAACCATGGGAGATGAGGACCCGAAGGAACTTCTACAGAACATAAACAACTCCTCAATAATAAATCTGTCTACTCGGCAATTGACTGAACCTCAAAAATCTGTCTTAAATTTGGGAGTTATATTTGTTCCCAATCAGTACACTGACTTCACGAATCTGAAAATTGAGGCATTGGAATTTATTTGAAAAAGATCAAATTAAAAGTATTCTTTCACGGAAAAGAAACTAGAGGAAAGAATGATCCATCTAGATTAACTAAAAATCTACTTTCGTTCCACCACCAGAGTTTACCCAAGCAAGTAACTGCCTTTGAGCAGGCAGTCTTGTCCTCTATCGACCAGCTAGAAAACAAAAGACAATATATCAAAAGAAATATTATTCAGCAACAACAGAAGGCAATTCAGGAATTAAAAAAGGACGACACAATAATTATAAAGCCTGCAGATAAGGGTGGTGCCCTAGTCATTTGGCCGAAAGATATGTACATAACGGAAGCCAAGAGTCAAATTTTAAACACGGAATGGTATCGGCAATTGAAGGAGGATCCAACAAGACAAATCCAAGGCGAAATCTCCACAATATTGAAAAAAGGATTGGAGGAAGGAATCTTAGGCCCAAAGAATTTGAGTTTATGAACAAAAGTCATCCCAGAACTCCGGTCATTTATTTCTTGCCAAAAATACACAAATGTTTAGAACAACCTCCTGGCCGACCTATAGTCTCTGGCTGTGATTCAGTTTTAGAGCCCATAGCCAAATATGTGGATATGTTTCTAAAACCATTTATTCAATATGTACAGTCGTATATCAGAGATACGATGGATTTCATCACAAAAATAGAGGACCATCCATTTGACTGTGATCTCCATTGGATGGTCACATTGGATGTCGTCTCTTTATACACACAGATCCCACAAGAAGAAGCACTACAAACCATGGAGTATTACTTGGAAACCAGAAATAGGCCACATAGAGTTCCAACAGAATTTATACTCAAATTGACAGAAATAGCGCTCAAGAAAAATTATTTCAAATTTGATGACATGTTTTTTATGCAGACAAAGTGGACCGCGATGGGTTGTCCCTTCGCCCCAGAAATGGCGGTCCTGTTCATGGCCTGCTTTGAGGCAAGTACATTTTCAACAATAATCCTTTTGGGGGACAAATCCAACAGTGGTATAGATATATTGATGACGTTTGGTGCCTTTGGAATGGCACTGAAGAGCAGTTACAATCATTCCATGAATGGCTAAACAACCGACATCAGGATATCAAATTCAGCCTCAACAAAAGCAAAACAAGCCTTACATTTTTAGATGTTGAAGTAATACCACAGGAAGGAAAATTGATGACTACACTTCATCGCAAACCAACTGATCGAAACACAATTCTACACTATAAAAGTTCCCACCCGAGGGGTTTACAGGACAACCTTCCGTATGGTCAACTATTGCGAATACGAAGGAACTGCGCACGAAAAGAAGATTTCATGCTACATGCTGCTGTATTGTGTGATCAACTCAAAGAAAGAGGTTATCCACGCAAAATGTTGAAACAAGCAACCAAGAGGGCATGGTATACCCCACGGGAAGAATTACTAACAAAGAATATAAAGAAACCACTAGAGATACTAGTATGTGTGACAACTTTCGGCCCACACATCAACAAATATCGCCAAATAATACTCAATAATTGGCACCTTCTCTCAGACCTTGAATGTCCATTAGACAGACCCTTATTGGCTATGAAGAAAGGAAAAAGCATTGGCCAAAATATCATACGAGCCGATATGGCCCCACAAACACTAAAGAAGGACTTACGAACCAAATGGAACATGACACCCATAGAAGGACACCATAAATGTAGTAATTGTTCAGTCTGTTCAAGCGCAATTGAAGGAACAGAATTCATCCATGACACAATTAAATGGACACACAAAGAATTTACTAATTGCAAAACAAAGAATGCCATCTATGCTATCTGTTGTCCTTGCCCCAAATTATATATTGGAAAAACAACACAACAAGTTAATTAAAGAATCGTGCAACACCAATCCCGAATTAAAAAACAGGTACAGGCAGCTCCAATGGTATCTCATTTCTTAGAGAAAAATCACACTGAAAAAGGCTTTACCTGGACCGTGTTATCAGCACTCAAACAATTACCAAGAGGAGGAAACATTGAAACTCGACTTTTACAAAAAGAGGCTTACCTTATTTTAAAATTTCACAGCGCCCAAACGGGCCTGAATGAGATGACTGAATTAACAAAAATCTAAGCTGCATAAATACCGCAAAAGATATTTGTTCCTGAACAAGAAAAACAGCACAAACGTTCGGCAAACTTCAATACCCAGAATTCATCTCCAGGGTTCAGACCCACGACCGATCCACAAATGTTCCACAAACGCGAAAAACACAAGAAATTCGGCTTATGACAACTCCAAACTGGAAGACGTTCCGCTCCAAAAGATGAAAGCAATTCAACAAAAAGCATATTACGAACAACTACAAGATCCAGAATGCTCACAACTCCCAGAAACCCTGTAAGATCGTTTCAAAAATGAGCGACAGGAACCGGAAAAAGAAAGGAATCCATTGGATGCCAAGCCAGGAGACGATTGATTCATCAGCCCGAGCCACTGCGTCATTTTTAAAGTAAGCTCACTCCTAAACTGAATACTGCATTGACATTATTCAGAAAAAGATTTGTGTCTTAAACTGTTTGTGTTTCCGTGACCCTAGATCTGCATAGAAATCGATTTCTGCAGCCGGGCACAGCGAGAAATAATTCAGAAAGAATTTATACAGTTTCTCTATTGCAGAAATTGAAACCTGAACCGATAGAAACTGTCCGTTGATTCAAAAGTGCAGAATTGGCAAGAACCGTCACGCCATTACGTAAGTAAGTTGTGCTAGCCGATCTTTAGTTTAAAACTGACTACGATTTACGATCGTTGTTTAAGTGCAATTTTCCTTTTTTGCTTCAGACTCGAGAATTTACGGAATATTTCCCTTGACGAGCTTGGCAAACAACAGAACTCTGAAAAATCCTGATAGCAGTAAGCGTGTCCGATACAATGTCATTAATGAGAAGTTCATCCATAAACAAACTTGGCAACTAAGCAGCTCTTCCAACTCTTTCTTTTAGACACTCACAAAAGTCAAGTCACATAGGAATAAACAGCGTGCCGCTTGAAATACGCGAAGCGAGCAACACGAACATAAAGCAAAACAAAGCCCATGCGGCCCTATCAACTTAACGAGTAAGCATTCCACAGCAATGTGTGCACCTGTTATAGCCCATAATAATTACGTTTTAGTAAACTCAAAAGCTCTTTTCTTTTACAGTACTTCAAATGCAAATTGATGATATCCTGAGACACAGCAACAATTAATATTTCAGGTATTATAAGTTTTCAAACTAAAAATGAGTTGCGCTAAAAAACAGTGTAAATTTCTGAGAAGGCTTTAATTCTCAGTTTTTAATTTTCCTTTTTGTAATTTTCCAGATTACACCGCGTCATTTGCCCTGAAGAAAATCCCTTGATACTTACAGGGATTAGAAACGCGTCGGCACCTTTCAATATAACTCCATGAGGGTGATTAATGCAATATAGCCGAACTGGCACGATAGGGAGATAAATTTAACTTCACATCCCATCATGCCTCGAGCTTTACCCCATGGACTAGGGAACTCACTAAAAGAAAGGGAAATAATTATTAAAAGAGTTCCTTTTGATTACTGATTTGACAAACCATTGGTGTAATACTATGTTGAATTTTGATCAGTGTACCCATTTATGTTGAAGTTTGTGATCATTGTCAAACTTTATTAACTGTATTGTCTTGTGATTATGTGCTTTTGATTTGTTACAACCATTTTGTGTATCGCTTTATGTTCAGGCAAAGAATTAATAGTATAAAATGTGTCTTTGAATGTTATAAGCCATGGCAAAGAAATAGCCAGGACCAAGAAAAATAGGTCTACATTGGTTCATATTCTGCTGAAATAAATAGCAGGAAAGATAATAAGGTGGTCAGAATCTTTTTCTTTAAAAAAAGACCGGATCATGAATGGCAGCTGCATCCGGAGGTGGCGCAGGGTGTCTTCCAGCATTCTATTCACCACTGCCAAGAATGTGCAGTGTCTGCACTTCTGAGTTCTGGAGTTCACAAGCAGGCTCTCTCTCTGAGACACATTCCACCTAAGTGGAGCACGGGACTCCAATATGCCTTCCCGCTGCTTCCTCTCCTGCCCCGAGTTCTGAAGAAAGTCAGTAACAACCATGCCTAAATCATCCTAGTCACTCAGACTGGGCCAGAGGAGTGTGGTACGTGACATTTCTGGGCATGAGCATCTGTCCTCCAATCAGGCTGGCACTATGGAAGGTTTTGATGTCACAGCAGCAGGGCAGGGTACTATACCCAGGCCTGCACAATCTACATCTCCATGGGTGGAGATTGAGCAGCAACAGTTGACGGCTTCCGATCTCCCTCCCGAAGTAGTGGATGTCATTCTAGCAGCCAAGCGTCCTTCTATGAAAACTGTTTACGCTGGACGATGGGATAAATTTGTGGCCGCGTGTACTTTCCACCATACAGACCTATTAAAGGCAAAGTTGGTGGATGTTTTGCTTTTTGTATTGTCTTTAGCCCAGGAAGAACTTGCTGTAGGCACTGTTAAAGGTTCGGTTTCCGACATTTTGTGTTTATCACACCAACTGTCCTTGTTTAAATCACTTGTTTTGATACATTCCCTTAAAGGTCTGGTCCATATGTTTGCACCCAAACATTTTGTTAGTGCCACAGTGGGACCTTAATTTGGTTCTCACGTTCCTTATGTTCCCCGCTTGAGCTGATGCGCAGCTGTCCTTTGCATCTACTGACACTCAAAACAGTGTTCCTGATCTCGATAATCTCAGCTTATCGTGTGTGTGAGCTACAAGTTCTGTCCTTCCATCCATCATACACCATCTTTTTTCCAGCCAAACTGGAGTTACAGGGCGGTATTCTTGCCGAAGATTGTGACACCATTTCATGTCACACAATCCATCAACCTTCCAGTGTTCTTTCCTCCACCTTACTCTTCAAAAGAGGAGAGCCGTCATCGCTTGGAGCCCAGGAGAGCTTTGAGTTTTTACACTGATTGCACCAAGTGCCATTATGAGGAAGATGAACTCTTCGTGTAGTTCCCTGGGGGCAAAGAAGAGTACGGTAGTGCAAATAATTACCATATCAGGGTGGATAATCCTCTGTATAGAAATCTGCTATGCATTAGCCAAGAAGCAGCCCCTGGGGGGACTGAGGTCTAATTTGACTGGGGCCAAGGCTGCTACCACTGTATTGGTAGGCGGAATGCTTGTTCTGGACATTTGCCTGGCTTTGACATGGGCATCAATCCATACATTCACGAAGCATTACTGCCTTGATAGCCTGGTCTGGCAAGAATGGCACTTTGCCCGTTTGGTCCTGCAGGACCTTCTGGTTTGCGCTATTCCACACTCCCACCACCTTGGGAGGTGCTGCTTTGGTATCTAACATAAGGTGAGGATTCTGCAGTTAGAAGTAGCCATCAGAAGAACAAGTTACTTACCTTCGATAACACTCTGTTTGGTGGATAGCCTATCTAACCAGAGATTCCACACCGTCCTCCCCACCTTCCTGTTGTGTGGAATGAACCCTTTTCATCTTTCATAAAAAGATCCCACTTTAGGGATTTGCACACCTGATTAGTTAATAAGCTCTGCACCCGATGGCGCGGATAGTCAAGAAAGAAACTGACTAAATACAGGGGTGGTGCATATATGTTGCCCCCAGTTTTACTTCCCAGGTGGTTTGAAGTCTATGCAGAACCACACAGTACCACCTGCTAGTGCGTGGGAACAATGCTGAGAAAAATCTCCTGATTCAGTGTGGCCTTGCGTCACTTCTGTGGCAGTACAAAGTCGATATGGAACCGCACAACGCCACCTGCTGGTGTGAGGGAGCAGTGCTGAGAAAAATCTCCGGATTCAGTCTGGTGCCTTGGGGTATTTACAAGGTGAGGAATCTGCGGTTAGATAGAGTATCCACCAGAAAGAGCATTAGTGAAGCTAAGTAACTGTTCATCAATGAAGAGATGTGTATTTTTTTAAAGTTAACCAAATAGCTACATTTTCAGGACAAGGGCCCAAGAGCATGTTATCACTTTCAGCGAGAATGAAGGCACCCTATAGGGTACCACCATCTTGTGCTGGAGTACACACTTGAGTCTTCTGTGGATACCATTCGCTGGCACAAGGTCTTCTGGTCATACAAGCACCGCACACCATAGCACTACTTTGAATCTAATCTATAAGGCATGGATCTATTGATGAGCGACTGTTTGGATTTTACACGGGTAGGTCATCTCCCTTACAGCACACAGGCCTTGTTACGTGTACTCCCTGCAGCTACATTCAGCTGCTACCAACCATCTGTTGCCCCATAATCTCATATGAGGGTGTCATTTCCCTTGACTTTGAGTGGAGGATATACTTTGGGTGAACCCTCTTACTGGGCTGTGCTGGTCAATGTTAAACAAAATCAGTAAGCACCTGCAAGGGACTTGTAGATTGTTAAGTCTACTGGAGGGTGGGGATGAGGGAAACACCAAGTATGCTAGATTAAAAAAAACTAACCGCATAGGGTGGCAGAGCTTTTCCAGCTCATACAAGGACTTTTGTCACTACAAGAGCAATCTGTGTTTCTGAATAATTACTGTTAGTGGGGCTTTAGAACTTCCTAAATTGTATTGTAGTCTCCTGAGTTGGATGCAGGGTTCATCAGGGTATCTCTCTGTCTTCTACTTTATTAATCACAAACATCTTTTGACAGCCAGGGTGACAACTCTTTGATAAGCAGCATATTATGTATAATATTGTAAGTGTCACTTGTTATGTAAGACTAAAACATATTATTTTTATTTTATTAACTTTCAGCTACTTTGAGAGGCAGTATGTCACTGACCTATCCTCTTCCAGACCACCGCATCACTCCAAATACCTTGGTCCTCGGCAAGTTCCTGGAATTCTTCAGAAACGCCCAAACATCAATGAGTTTTCAACCCTGCCGTATTTCAGGAGCCTTCCTTTGGAGAACCAGCTATCCGCTAAACCACACCAAAAGATGGAGAAAGAGAAGAGGCGAGGAAGGGAAGATAAACAAGAGCGGGAGGTAATCTACAAGGAGATGTACCATGATAAGACACGAGAGACCGCTCTGGTTGCGAAGGAGACAAGGAGGAAGCTAGAAAAAGACCATGAGAGGAAGAGGAGGAAAGAGCTGGCTGAGGAAGCAGTGACATCCAGAAGCCCTAAGCAGTCCCGAAAGCACCGGAAGAAGGAGAGAGTCATTGAGCAAGCTTGGGATCAAGATATGGTCTATGAGGATTGGGAACCACTTCAGCAAGTGAGACAACGACGTCCATCACGGGCACGTGTGGCCCCATATGACTTCGTGCAGGGACAAGAAAGCAGAAGGAGGGAAGGCACAAGGCCAAGGCTCCCAAGGGACGCAGCTACTGGGTTCCAATGGAGAAAGCTGGAATTTGATAGTTTACAGAAGGCAGGGTACAGAACGATATACTCTGATGGATGGGAGGAAGAAGAGGGACTTTATGAGGAGGCTGAAGGTCTGGCAAAATATGACGCTTATAGTGTGAAGAGATTTCATGACCCATCACCCCAAGTCAATTCGCGACGAGAGCACAGGTCCAAGCAAAAGAGGAGTTTAATCCGGCCGCCCCCATATGTACCCCCACCCGCCTATACTGCTCAGCACCGTACCTTTAGTGCTCAGAGACGACACCACCCTTTGAAGGCAATAGAGTTGAGGAGAATTAGCCTGGATGACAAGACTTGCTCCGGCGGTCCAACAAGAGCACCATCCGTACAGGTGGGGAGTGATAGTCATGAGCTGAATGATGTCCATTCAAAGTTAATTCCATCTCATAACTTTACCAACGAGGCCACAGAAGCCAAAGGCCAGGTGGGGCTGAAAAAAGAGAAGGAAGCCGAAACAGAAAAAAGGAAGACATTTAATCAGTTCTACAAAAGTCTGATGGGCTGGAAGGTCTCTCAAGGTTTCGGCACCAGGGGAGGATCCTCAAAACGGCAGGAGGATGAAGTCAAGTTGAAGAAACAGAAGGCGGCATGTCTGCCTCAGGTGGAGAAGGTTGAGGATATCTACGAGACCATAGAGTTTGAAAGTGTGCCGTTGAAACCAAAGAGTGCATCTGAACAAAAATCCAGGAGCACTAGTCCTCCAAAGCTCTCTAGAGCTGGTATTAAGTCAGGGGATGGGAGGGCATTCTGTCTGGTTTTCAATCACAATAAAGAAGACTTGCCCACTGCAAAGAGTTTTACTCTGCCAAGAGCTACCAAGGAGGCACACTGGCATGGCCAGGACATGGTGGAAAGGCTCGAGAAACAGGACATGCACACCGAAATTCGCAAGAAGATGGTCATGAGGGAACAAAATGTGGGAAAGGTACCCAAACAATATCCCCTCCTGTTAAAGGAAGATGAAAGGCAGAAAAACAACTTTGGGGACTATGAGGATATAGCCCCTTACTCTCCTGTCAAATCCACACCCCGAGTAGGTCCCAAAGATGAACTGCCTTATGACTGGGGCTTGACATATGCTTCTAACCAACCACAGTTTGCACGCAGGAGGATGGCCTTTCAGGAACTTTCCAATAACAGAGACCTGGCTGAATCTACACAAATATATCCGGTACAGTCAGTTTATGTAAGGGAACCAAAAATACAAGACCAAGCTGACTTTGAGCATGCAGGTGGCAGAATGTCACATTACAGCCAGACTTTACCTCGAAAAAAGCCCCCCTTGGGAATGGTAGCGGTAGGAAAAAATTTCCCATATGGTAGGAGACGGAGTTTGGAGCAAGTGGAACCTGTACTTTATGGGGGGCTATTATTGGAAAATGTAGAACAAAGAAGAGTGTCTAGACATGACCCAAGCTACCCTAGATGGATGGAGCAGGTCAAAGCCAACACGCTGCCACGCCAAACTGCAGCATCACGGAATCAGTATGAGAAAAATTTTCAGCAGTTTAGAACCAGTTATGAATCTCCAAGGGTAAGATCCCACCAGAATGAAAGACCTGCCAGCGAGCAGCCACCTGAATGGACAGAAACATCAGAGAGCTTTGTAAAGGAAAATCAAACTTCTAAAAAGGAAAGCAATGGGATGTTCGTCATAGATGCAACTTGTGTCCTTATTCGTGCAGAGTACATCTTCCCCCCAAAGAAGGAGCAGGTGAAGTATTTGCACCAGGGAGGAACAAAAACATCAGAAGATAAAAGGGAGCCTGATTTGGCATATCTCAGTGAACGAGACCAGCAGAGCCCTGCGAACAGAGACGACAAACACTCAGTGAGGTCTCCATGCCAGAAGCGCATTCTGAATAAGCAACTAGGACATCAACTGGAAAAGTCAGGACTGGAAACAAACAATGGCTGGTCCACTTCCTTTCTTCATTCTCCTAGAATGGAAAGAAGTGACCCCTTTTCTATTTCCAAGCCCCATGTGGTACAGGAAAGAGCATCCAAGATTTTGGGCCTCCCTGTGATTGATTTGGAACATACATTAGAAGTAAAACCCGTTAAATCTGTAAACTCTGAATGTTCTACATACAGGCCCAGGGGTTCAAACCTTGGAGCATTATCTCAAGCTAAAGAGGGAGATTACAGTCAACAAAATGAAAGCATTAGAAACCAGAATGGACCACAGTCAAGCAAGTATCCAGCTTCAGGGCCAGCTAATCAACAGGGCTTTCATGCGTCTACTCCTGCCCAGGAGAGTCAGCAGGAGTCCTTGCTTAAGGAAAACAGTTTGGGAAAAATTCACTTTTCTGCAGAAACTGAGATGAGCGAAGAGCATGGGAACCACTATTCTAAAGATACTCCTTTGTTCACTGCACAGGCAGCTCCTGGCAATCAGTGTACAAGAAGGCGACTAACGGAAAGAGGTGTGCCTGGCTCACTTTCAGTGACCGAGGAGCCCGCTGCTGAATGCAGACTCCATCAGACAATGACTGGTGAGAGTGGTAATGAACCATGTCACACTAAAGAGAAAGGTTCCACAGGTAAGTTGGTAGCATCATTAGTAGAAAACAAAGCTGCAAATGGATTGGTGGAGGAAAACCGTAACCAAGCCCAGGAGCACCCTTATCCTAAGTTGTTGTTTCCATGTGAAGCTGAACCTAAGAAAGCAGATGTAGAACAAAGCTTGGATCTAGAAGAGGAGGAAACATGGGATCAGTCAGCAAATAAAACAGTCGGAGGTATCACTGATGGAGGAGAAAGAAATGACCAAGTCTCTCTGCAGGAACAAGTTTACCTCCAAGATGAGCTTCCCAAAGAGACCGGAACAACACAAGTCGGAAAAGAGAAACCTCTTGACCAATTTCATGTGGAGAAGACAGATGTTCAAAAACGTTTGGTGACTGATGAGGTTTGTTCTGGGACTCTAGATGAGGGTATAAGATGTACCTTGCAAGAAGACAGGTATGACAATGGGTCTGTTCTCCAGAAGATTCATCCTACAACTGCTTTTTCAAAAGCTGTTGGGAGTGGAGTGGCTGATCACCTTCCTGGTTGCTCGAGTAGTGGTTATACTGGTAGAGCCGCTCCTGCTCTCCCATCAACCAAAAGACGAGGCTTCTATGCAAAGGATCTTCATGAGGCTGTTTCCCGCATACGACGCCACACCGCGCCAGATTCAGACACTGATGACGAACAGGAGCATGAGTCCCCCATCACTGAGAGAATGCCAAGTCAGAAAATTGAGTTGCTCCAGACAGAATGTCGGGAAAAAGATACTGTGGTCTACAGCAGTTCAGAAAGTAATGACTCAGATGCTACAGTGATTATGCGTGACAGTGAAGAGAAGAAAGAGCCAGATTTGGCATTGGAAGAACCAAGCCATGCAAGTTCGACAGATGCTGTAAGCAGGTGGTTGGTCTTCAATGAACAAGTCCAAGAAAAAGCACTGCAGCCTAGTGAGTCAAAGGACTTGGGTGCTGAACCTAATTCTTCAACAGCTACACTGGCCCCTCCACCTCAGAATCAGCCAGGGACTATTGTGACCACTGAAGCTGGACCCCTGGGCACAGCTAAGAAGCCAGTCTCTGACCTGAGTGCCTGCATTGAGGAGATCCTCCAGGAATTGACCCAGGCTGAAATTGACTTTTTTGGAACAGCAGGTGCCAACCAAGGGAGCAGCACCAATCTAACCGACCACGTTGCGGAATAGATGATGCTTGCAGAATCTTATGCAAGTTGGATCAAAAGGTAAAGTGAGCACAGGAAAGAATTGTGGCCCATTTGATACATAGGTTTGACTTATGGCAAGCATACTGAGTTTTCTGTCATCCACTGCATCCCCTTTGGCTGATTGTGATGACCCCCACTCATTTTCTTGAATCCTTTCACCTTATCCACATTGCCTAATTTGGTAGCCTCACTCCCTCCTTATTGACTTTGTCTCATTGAGCAGAATCTTTGTGTCTACAGAGCCCCTTATCTCTCAATTGTCCTTTGTCTTGTTAGTCAGAGACCCACTCTCTCTTCCACACACTTGAACATGTCATGAATTATGTAATATGTGAGGTCGTAAGTAGAGCATTGTGGTGGCACAAATTATTGATCGTTTAGTAAACTATAACTGGTGAATGTCAGTGTATTTCTTTGTTTAAAATGTTATGTTATAACTGACATTTACACCAAATGATATCACTTTAACCTTTGTTTTTTTCAGTGAATTTCTGAGGTTTCTTTTAATGTAAAGTAAGATATTATTTCTAGACCTATCTATAAGATCACTTTCACCTTTGTTTTTTCCAGTGAATTTCTAGTTTTTCTTTTTTTTTTTAACATTAAGTAAGAAATTATTCCACGCCCAACTATGTCACTTCAATCTTTGTTTTTCCCCCAGTTAATTTCTAGGGGTTTATCAACAAAGTAAAATATTACTACCATACCTAACTGTATGTATTAGGCCTTGGCTACATAAGGAAGCTTGAGAATGTGGAGGGAATGGTCTCTCCGTAAAGAGCGGTGCAGAGAGTGTCTGAAGGGAGTGGGCTGTATACACACTCTGCACACAGAGCCAGTGGCGTAACGAAAGTTGAGGGGGCCCCCCTGCCACGTACACGAAGGGGCCCCCACTCCGGATTTAATCCGGAGCTTTTGGGCCGGAGTATTGTGCTGAGGGGGCCCCCTGCAGCTCGGGGGCCCCCCGCACCGTGGAGGCTGCGGGGGCCTGTGTTACGCCCCTGCACAGAGCGCAGACTGTGTGTAATGGGATTTGGTGAGGGACTGGCCTGTCTGCAAAGACTTCTGTGCAGGGGAGAGACTGTGCATAGTAGAGTTATGTGTTGGACTTGCCTCTGCACAAAGCTCTATGAAACAGGGTGAAGGCTTTATGTAGTAAGGTTTGGTGAGGGATTGGCCTCTCAGTGAAAACCTTTCAACAGAGCGAAAGCTGTGTGTAGTAGGGTTTGGTGAGGGACTGGCCTCTCCATTAGGACCTCTCTGCAAGGTGAAGGCTGTACGTAGTAGGGTTTGGTTAGGTGACAGACCTGTTCGCAAAGACCTCTCTGCAGGACGAGGAGTGTGCATAAAGGGTTGGGTGAGACACTGGCCTGTCTCCAAAGACCTCTGTGCAGGGTGAAGGCTCTGCGTAGTAGGGTTTGGTGACGGACTGTCTTGTCCATGAAGACCCTCTGGTGTGCACAGCCTTTTGCCAAGTCCTGTGGCCCTCACCCCAGCGGGCGACTAACCTCAACGGAGACCCACCCCACTTTTTAAAAACTTATTTTCAAAGTCTGCAGGAATTATTCCGCATTATGCATTATATACATACATTTGGTGACACCTTCCAATCACATTTGACCCCTAGTGGGTCCGGAACCCCATAACCAAAATATTCCCACCTATGTCAGATACAGTATTACAATGTAAAGGGGTATCATTTTATATAAGGCAGACTTACTGGCTTTCTCTAGGGGTCACAACAGCAATATATAGCGAAGACCTATTGACTTTGTCAAAGGGTCACTACGTTCATACCAACATACTAGAATCCATAATTAAAACCAATAAAATGAATAGTCCTATTAAAATCCACTCTTTATCAATAAAAACCTTTGAATGTTTGTCAGTTAACTTGTCAATAAAGCATTTTTGTAAGAAATTGGGTTATTGTGCAGGATGTGAGCCCTGTACAAGTAATAGGTCCACAGTTGTCTCCTTACTGGGAATCAAGTATCCCATTGTAGCGGAGCAGTCCAAGGCCTACTCGTGGGAGGTGGTTTGTGTTAGCAATCTCCATTCACTGACACACATCAATAATCAATAAATCATTGTCCAGTAAGTGCTTTTTCTTTGAAAAGAGAAAAGTACATTTATCACACACACAGTACTAAATACTATGCATTAATTTACAAATATATACATTAAACAGATTAAAATACCTTTGGGGACATTCTGAAATCATATTTGATCTGTAGTTAGTCACGACCCTCATAATCACAATACCCACCCACCTATTCTAGATACCATATCACCATATAAGGGGTGTCATGATAAATCAAGTAAGCCTATTGGCTTTGTCAAAGGGTCATCACATTAAAATATAAGGCAATCATTGCGTACTATGATTTATCATTAAAACAAATGGATTCTGTAATCATGTTTAAATGCATTCGTTATCGGTTAAGTATTGCACTGTTCTTAAACAAAACGATCAATAAGGCATTTGTTTTCAAAATACATTAAACATATATTAGAATTTTTCTTTTACCTGTTCAGGCCATATAATGCAGACATAGGACCAACCACTAAGGAGGCCCGTGGCGAATGAGAAATCCTGTACAACAGTGGTTCTTAACCCTTTGACTTCTGAGGACCCCACTTAATCATTACTGAAACACAGGGACCCCAACTGAATCATTTTTGGAATCTCGGGACCCCCACTGAGTCATTACTGGAAGCCTGGCACCCTGATCTAAGAATTTTCGATGATTTGAACCGCAAAACAATACACAAAAATACAAACACATGCATTCATCACACAACTGAATAGATGTTTAATTAATACACAAATATAAAAAACCCAAAACTTTAATTCCAATAGGAAGGTTGCAGCGTCTCTAAGTTCAGTTAAGTCACTTACCGTTCATACTATATTTTGTTTGATGCACTTGCACTGCTCCCACAAAGCACTATGAGGATTTTAGCCTAATGTTTAGCCTGCAGTTTTGAATCCCTTCACATTTGCAGAACGTTTAGAATTTTTCAATTGTATATTTAACTTCTTCATTTATATACACTTTATTATTCTGTTAATATTATTTAATTTTCTAAGCAGTCTGGGACTCCCTGAATAGGCTTCGCAGACCCCCAGGGGTCTCCGGACCACAGGTTAAGAACCACTGTTTTACAAAGTTATAGTGAATCCAAAGAAGTTTATTCAGGTAAATCCAGTTGAACCACCAACCTCACAGCAGGCAACTGTACACTCAACTGACACCAACAGAATCTCACCACAGCCCCATTCCAGATGACATCTCCTAAATTCCAGATTTCTGCGATGTCACCACAGTCAAACAAGGAGCACTACTACAGCACATCTATTTCCCCAGTAATTGAACAAATAATAATAACAAAGAAACACAATATAATAATGATAATAAATAAAATAAGGAACAGATGAATAACATGGAACATATTACATATAATTGAATACAAGGTAACTAAACGCATTTGAATGTTATCTTGCCTGTCAAATTTATATTACAAAATCATTACACCATTGAGGTTTACGATTTAGTCTTCCCTGAACATCTGCACATCATCAGGAACAGCACAGGTTGCAGAATTTTTCTGAAACTCAATACCATCCTGAACATTACTGACCTTCGCTAATCTAAACATACTCAATACATTTCCAGAATCTAATACCACTACATTTTTCTTTACTTTGCTTATAATGAATGGACCCATAAATTTAGAAACTCCTTTTTTTTTTTTTTTTATACCAACCCCAGTTCCTTCATAATCACAACATCACCCACCTGCCACAAGGCCTATTTCAGATAATTTTTACTATCAAACCTAACTTTTTTTCTTCTCTTGGTATTTCTTTCTCCTGGAGGCGATTAACTGTTCATCTAAGATTTTGGAGACAAACATATTTTTTAACTTTCAACCAAGCAGGATTACGTTTTGAGTGTTGCGATCTTGCTTTTAAAATAAAGCAAGTGATGTAATATATGAGGTAATTAGCAGTGCATGGCAAGGGCACGAGATATAGTTACTTTAGGGCACGAGTCATAGTTAATTGAGATAACTATAACTGGGGAATTTCAGTGGTTTTGTTAATTTAAAATGGTATGTTGTAACTGCAATTTGCACCTAACTATAATGTCCCTTTGTTTTTTCCAGTGAATTTCTAAGGTTTAAAAAAATATATAAAGATAAGATATTATTACAATTCCTAACTATAATGTCACATTAACCTTTTTCAGTGCATTTCTATGGTATTTTAAAGTAAGATGTCTATCACTGTGCGTGGAGGGGGGTTAGGCGCAGGGCTTGGCCTGCCACCAGGCCCTGCACCGAACCCCCTCGGTTGCCCAATAGCCACCGCACACATCTATTTCATGTAACAATATAAAGGGTGTCATTTTAAGTAAGGCAGACCTACTGACTTTGTCAAAGGGTCAGAACAACAAAATATAAAAAGCAGCAGGATTATTAGCTTTATCAAAGGGTAAGCACATCAACATATATAAAAGTCACTAATAACTATAATCAAAGGTATATTTTTTTAAATCATACATAGCAATAGTGATAGTCATAAAATAGTTTAATAGAGAAGTTTTTAAAGAAATATTATACATGTCCTTGAGTCTTTTTAAAAACATTTTTCAGGTCACAAACTGCATCCATAGAACCAACCACAAGGGGTTCCTGCACTCCAGCTGAAGAGCATACAGCTTGGAGTACTTTAAACATATGGTAAGCTCTCCTGGGGTCATAGATTCAATGACCCAGGAAACTTAATGGGTTTTTTTTATTGCTGGAGGAGGGGGGGTGGGGGCGGGGGGGACTGCGGCTCTCCCTGTAGCCCTCCACAACATTAAAGAAAAAATGTTTGGTGGTGCCTCTGCCCTTCCAGAAGCCTGCCTGAACCCGACAGTGATCTTGACACAGTAATTTAGGATCTGTCAATTAGCGCTGAAGGACGCTTATGGCTCTCGCGAAGGAGGAGGTGCACAGAACCCTGCAGGGTGTATCCACCAGAGAAGTGTTTTTCCTGGATGGGACATGACCCAAGGAGCCTCCCAGGAATAAGGACCTAAGTCTAGCCTGAGGGACTGATGGCTGACACTTCAGAATGGCTTATCCGCACACTCACAAAGAAGTACTTTCAATGAGTAGGTACTGTCAGGCATTGAGGACATACAATTCTTTAATTTGAAAGGGAGAGTACCAGCACTTCTCAGCACTGTTGCATTTCTTATAATGGGAGAGTATTAGCTCTTCTCATTAGCAATCACGTACTTTGAGATATTTCCTGTAAAAGACTGCGCTCACTGAACCATGGCTGTTGACTGGGTGTCCTGTACAGGCAGCTTGCCACAGGGGGGATGCTAACTTCTGGGGTGGGGGTCAGGCTTTGGGAGGGGGTGTGGGTCAGGCCGCTGGTGCGGGGGCGTCTGGCAATGGGGCACTCTCCAGTCCTTTTCTGGGTAGGTGCTGTCCCCTGTGCTGGTGGTCTGCGGGGCGAGAGCTTATAAATGTATTTAGGAGTTAGAGTAGCTGAATCTCAAGGGTAGTGTCCTTAAAGAAAGGAAAGGAAAAGAGTATTCCTCAACAGATTTGCATTGCCTTTCCCATGTTCAAGTTTCTCCTGCCACATGGTAGCTTTTTTCAAGCCTATTGCAGGTCTCCGCTGTCAAGTAACTCGTTTTTTATAAACACCTGTTTGTTCATGTTATACTGTGAAGTGCACAATAGCTACTCAAAAGGATCACGTTTACCTCTACTTCACCAAAAATAGCCATAGGATTTACTTGAGACCATTAAGCAACACACTCTAGAGTTACTGTTCCTCTGTAGCAGGAATGCTGCTTTATGGGGTACTTGCAACTCTTCAGGATGGTTCCGGATGACTCTGATGTGCCTTTAGGCCCCACAGATCCATTTTGGCCTCCAGCTGGGATCCCACCAAGCTTATCCACTGATTGACCTCATACCACCTTCTCGCTCAAGGCTGTGCCTCAGCTCCCTTGCTGCATTCCCTGTCGGTTGTTCCTGTGTTGGTGCTGCTCCCGGCTCCAAAGGCGCTGCTACTGGATTCTACTCTGACTCCTTTTGCAGACCCTCAATTCGTTTAAACTAAGGCACGCCCCATGTCACACTATACAATTTTTTTTTTTAAAAAGGCTCAACATTAGTTTGAGGAAATCTCTCCTTCTGACCCTTTAACTTTGAGGCAGTATTTCAGGAGGATGACGGCCCTCTTTGGCTACGACTCAGATTCTCTTCAAGGTGTTGAGCATGATCCCCACATGGTAGCTCAGTAGTGATTCTTATACCACTATTTTAGTATATGGTTTGGTACGCCCATAGGGCTCAAACGTGTATTGTGCTAAATACTGCTGATATTTGACTTGTAACTTATGTACTTCGAACTCTAGCCTCATAAAGAGACTAGAGGGGTGTGTTTAAGACTAAATACATATATTTTATATATGTACCTAGTGTGGTCCTCTTTCATTTGGTCACTCAACGGGGCACTTTGGTATTACAGTAGGGG
Organism: Calotriton arnoldi; assembly: GCA_963921515.1. Taxonomy (NCBI): domain Eukaryota; kingdom Metazoa; phylum Chordata; class Amphibia; order Caudata; family Salamandridae; genus Calotriton; species Calotriton arnoldi. The sequence continues at coordinate 525,246 of CAWUFW010005562.1, forward strand.
GCGCAGACGCTTGTGCGTCCCCTTCTATAATACCGATAGCGCTGGCGCACTTAAAGCGCCAGCGCTATCAACAGAGGGTGTTCCTGCACTCCAGCTGAAGAGCATACAGCTTGGAGTACTTTAAACATATGGTAAGCTCTCCTGGGGTCATAGATTCAATGACCCAGGAAACTTAATGGGTTTTTTTTATTGCTGGAGGAGGGGGGGGGTGGGGGGCGGGGGGGGACTGCGGCTCTCCCTGTAGCCCTCCACAACATTAAAGAAAAAATGTTTGGTGGTGCCTCTGCCCTTCCAGAAGCCTGCCTGAACCCGACAGTGATCTTGACACAGTAATTTAGGATCTGTCAATTAGCGCTGAAGGACGCTTATGGCTCTCGCGAAGGAGGAGGTGCACAGAACCCTGCAGGGTGTATCCACCAGAGAAGTGTTTTTCCTGGATGGGACATGACCCAAGGAGCCTCCCAGGAATAAGGACCTAAGTCTAGCCTGAGGGACTGATGGCTGACACTTCAGAATGGCTTATCCGCACACTCACAAAGAAGTACTTTCAATGAGTAGGTACTGTCAGGCATTGAGGACATACAATTCTTTAATTTGAAAGGGAGAGTACCAGCACTTCTCAGCACTGTTGCATTTCTTATAATGGGAGAGTATTAGCTCTTCTCATTAGCAATCACGTACTTTGAGATATTTCCTGTAAAAGACTGCGCTCACTGAACCATGGCTTCCTAAATGGTTTCTCTTGTGCCGTGCACCAGTCTACACCTTTGCGCCATTTGGTTACAGATGGTGGGGAGGAAATCTTCCATGAGGCGACAATATCCCTCTTGGACACCGTGATGGCGGTGCCCAGAAAGAGCTTTTCCGCTCTGGTCCCATCCAGGCCATTCATAATCCCTAGTAACCGGTTCAAGGGTTTGAGTGGCACCTCCCAGCCCAGGATGTCCGTCAGCTCGGCTACCAGTGCCCCCCAGTATGGGGTGAGACATGGGCACGCCCATACCATATGGTAAAAGTCTGCCGGTTCTGACCCACATCGTGTGCAAGATGGAGTGGTTCTTAGGCCCGCTCGATGGAGGCGACTAGGGGTGAGGTACGCACAGTGAAGGTAGAACAGCTGGACCAGGCGGAGCTTGGCTGAGGTAGTAATGATTTTGGGAGCCATCAAGGCGTCCCCCAGTCTTCGTTGTCTAGCGGGCCCAGCCATACCTCCCACCGGGTTTTGAGTGTGTCAAGTGTTGCTGGACTGTTGTTGGTCAGGGAGCGATATATCCTAGAGATCCCTCCTTTCCCTAGGTCTCCCATCGTGATCTGTGCCTCCACAGGGCTGAACTCTGGCATTGTTATACCTGTTGGTATGTGGGCGTTAAGAGCGTGGCAGAGCGGCAGATATTTATAGAATTGTGACTGGTGGAGGGCGTAGCGCGTCTGTAGGTCTTGAAATGGTGATCCCCTACCCATACGTCTCCCAATTGCGAGATGCCTATGAGATCCCACTTCCTGAACCCCTCTAGGGCCCCTACGTCCCTAAGCCAGGTACCCTGCCAGAGGGGCGATTGGTGTGTCAACCTATTATCCCAATGTGTATAACGTAAAGCTGAACGCCAAGCCAGCAGGTCTGCTCGAGTCACTGCCGGTAGGTCAATGGATATTGGGCCTCCGTACATCATTGTCTGGATCCGTGTCAGTCCCAGCTCCTCCAGCTCAACCCTGTACGCCGGGTCAGACCAGTCCCCATTAAACCAGTCATGCAGAACGAGCAGTCGGGTTGCTAGGTAGTATAAATAAAGATTAGTCGCCCCATATCTCCATCAAAGGGTGGGATCTAGCAGTGGGCGAGGGCCGAACGGGGCCTCGAGCCTCTCCAGAGAAATCTTGCCGCTATACTATCTAGTTCCCTGAACCAGCTGCGTGGAAAGTGAAATGGGTCGTTCTGGATAGTATACAGAAAACGGGGGAGAATCCTCATTTTAAATATTCTTCCTAGGGGGTTGAGTGGCAGATTTTGCCATTTTCAGAGATCTTCCTTAGCCTTCCTGACCAGTGGGGTGATGTTGAGAGACCACGCCAGGTCTGGGAGTAACGAGACCCAGAACCCTAGGTATTTGAATGATTGCCGCCGTATCAGGATGGTGGACTGCCAGTCAAAGCAATCCCTTGATATATGTTGGGGTACCAAGGTCGACTTGGCAGGATTTAGGCACAGTCCTGATGCTTGTTCAAGAGCGGGGAGGATCTGGAGGCATTTAGGCCCTGAGTGTTTCGGGTCTGCTAAAAACAGCAGGACGTCGTCCACATAAAGGGCGAGCTTGTCCTCGTGGGCTCCCTTCCATTTCCAAGCTCGTCTGCCCTAATGAGGCAGGCTAGGGGCTCCATTGCCAGGGCAAAGAGGAGGGGCGAGAGGGGGCAACCCTGCCTTGTCCCTCTACCGATTGGGTAGGTCTCTGAGAGGGCCCCATTTATGAGTACTCTTGCCTAAGGTTTGGAATAAAGCGCCCGGACGAGGTGACGGAATTGATGACCCAGGCCAGCTGCGCCCAGCACACTATCCAGGTACTGCCAGTTGACCTTATTGAAGGCTTTTTCAAAGTCCACTAGCAGGAGTGCTAGGTAGGGGGTGATCGAGTGGCAGTTCGCTAGTGCCAAATGGAGACGCCGAAGGCAGTGTCTGGTGCTGTGTGCCGGCATGAAGCCGCATTGGTCTGGGTGGACTAGTGTGCCGAGGAGTGGTCGCAGACGTTGGGCCAGGATCGTATCGTAGATCTTGACCTCTGTGTTTATGAGTGAGATTGGGCGGTAGTCTGCGCAAGAAGGCGAGAGAGGCTGTGTTTTGGGTATGACAACCATGGTCGCAGCGTTTGTTTCGGGCGGGAATGTCCCTGTCTCCGCCACTTCCGCGAATAGGTCGTGGAGGTGGGGGAGTAGTGTGTCTCAGTATATGGAGTAGTACTCTTGTTGGAACCCGTCCGGGCCTGGTGTTTTCTCGGCTGCCACCAGGAAGATGGCGTCGCCTATTTCCTTCTGCATGATGGGGAGGTCTAGACTGTCCGCCTCGGATGGGCGGAGCTGAGGAAGGTGGATCCCTCCCATGCTAGTCAGCTCAGAGAGTGAAATCTCAGGCCTACGGGCAGAGTAGAGCCGGGAGTAATAGTCCGCGAAGGTTTGGGCTATTGTGGTTGGCGTGCGGTGGGTGACTCCGGAGGAGTTGTGGATCTCGGGGACTATGCGGTTTGCCAAGGGGTATGTTGCCAATCTGTGCAGTATCTTTCCGTTTTTGTCTCCCCATCCGTAGACCCGGGCAACAGAGGATCTCCACAACAGTTTAGCTGAGTCTAGCGAGATTTGTTGGTTCTCGTCCCTCAGAAGTGTGAGCTGTCTCACTTTGTTTTCCTCTGTCGGCCCATCAGCATCCCTCTCCAGGCGAGTAGCCTGGGCTTCAAGGAAGGCAAGTCGGCTGTCTTGGGCCTCTCGTTTAGCTTTGAGCTGTCCTTTGGCGAAGCCGTGAATAGTGGCTTTACCCTCTTCCCAGAGAGTGCCTCGGGAGGGAACTGAGCTCTGATTGGTGAGGAAGTACTGCCCGAGTTCCTTTCCAACTGCCTGCCGGATGTTTTTGTCTTGGAGAAACCAAGCATTTAGTCTCCAGATTGGTCGTGTTCTGGCTGAGGGTCCGCCCAGCTGAAGGAACAGTGGTGGGTGGTCCGAGATCCCCCAGGGGAGGATATTGACGTGGGTTACCCTCTGGCAGTTAGGGGCCGGCATAAAGATCATGTCAATGCGTGCGTGGGTGTGGTGTACAGCGGACGTGTGGGTGGATTGAGTGGTTCTGGGGTTCCATGCCCTCCAGACATCGCATATACCGAGGCTCGATGCCCAGCTTACCATTCTCTTTGCGTGTGATGTTCTAGTTGTGGAGGGTGTACCTGTGGTGTCAAGGTCTGGGGTCATAACCGCATTGAAGTCGCCCCCAATCACTGTCTCGCCCAGGGGCAGGGAGTTGACAACGTCGCTAATGGTTCCCAGGGTAGTTGTGAGGAGGGCTGGTGGGACGTATACTGAGACTAGATTAATGGTGTTCCCTCCTAGTGTCCCGGTCAAAGCCACGAAGCGGCCTTAGGGGTCCCTCGTGGTGTGAGTGGGTGCAAAGGGAAGGTTCCGTCTAAGGAGGACAGCCACCCCGTGTGATCCCCGTTCGAATCCAGAGTGCCAGGCTCTATCAAACCCAAATCGTTGTAGGAAGGGACATTGGTTCCCCAATAAGTGGTTCTCTTGGAGCAGAAGTACATCTGCTGCCTGTCTGTGGGCGAATCTCAGGACCGCTGTACGCTTAACTCGATCCAACAGCCCATTGACATTCCTTGATAGAACCCTAAGAGGCTCTCCGTTATGTGGCGGGTGCGTCATGGATACTGCGTTGGGCCATGGAGACGTGCGTCTCTGTTGATCTAAGGGGCAGGGTTGGAACATGAGCAGGTGTGAGCTGGACTCTAGGCTTGTGATTAATCAGCTTCATGTGCTTTCGCGCTGATGGTTGGGTTGAGTGCTGTGAGTGTCTAACAAGGTGAACCAGAACTTAGGACAACGGTCCCGATCTCCCCCCCCCCCCCGCCCTATACTTCTGGAATGGAAGCATCTGTCGCCCAAACAATGTAGAACTTAACGAGCTTAGGCTGCTACAGTTAGTATAGAAGTTGCGTGGTGGACCCCTCCTTAAATCAGGATATAGTCATTGCGTCGGTGGAAACTGTTTGATGCTACTGAGTTATTAGAACCGACTGCCCCGGTCCTTCGGGCTGGCCGTACCCTACTTGCATCACTTTGGATGAACCGCCCAACATCAGATCACCGGGCTTCTGGAGAGATCTGTATCTGTGGATGCGGTGTCCAGAGTCATGGGGGGGCTTCCTCCGGCGAGCGGGCGTTCCGAGGATCTGCTTCGTTCTCGTTGTTGTGACTGGGACTGTGACGCTACCAAATGGGTCACAGATCTTTCGTTGGCCGCGGTGGGCGATGCCGAGGCGACCCTTCGGGTGCCACAGCTTCTGTGGGAGCGTGTGTGTCGTCTTCGGGCTCCAGGAGACGTTGGTGGACCGTTATCAGTTCGGGATTTCGACGGGGAGGTTGTGGGCCGAGACTAGAAGGAACGCTCCTCAGTCAGCCAGGTCCAGGCCGACTCGGGAGATTCAAAGAAGTGGGTTCTGTCCTGGAAGACAACCTGGAGGTGGGCAGGGAAGAGAAGTCGATATTGAAGATTAAGGGCGCGTAGTTTTTGACGTCGATGTATGAGCGTTGTTGTGCCTGGACTTCTTTCGTGTAGTCTGGGAAGACCATTATGGTGTGCCCTTGGTAGGACAGGGTTCTTTGGGTGCAGGCTTCCTTTAAGATCGCATCCCTGCCTTTAAAGTTAAGGATCCTGGCGATGATGGGCCGATGCGGGGTTCCTGGCGGTGGTTTGGGCACCAGGGATCAGTGTGCCCGTTCCACTGCAAACCAAGCTGATAGTGTGCCCTCTGGCATCCAGGACTTGGCCCAATTCTTGATGAGGGTCGCCGCTTAGCCTTGCTCAATTCCTTCGGGGAAACCCACCAGTCGGAGGTTGGTATGCCTCAAGCGGTTTTCGGCGTCTTCGGCTCTCCTGTGCAGTTCTTTTGTGTGGGTCCGCAGATGGGTTACTTGGTCTTTTAGCTGTTGGACGTCGTCCTCAACAGAGGAGGGACGGGATTCCGCTTCTGTGATGCGGGCCGTGGCGTTATGGAGGTCCTGCCGTATGAGGGCCATGTCCACTCGGACTTCCCCGATTTTATTTTCAACTGAGGCCTGTGATGAGTTGATGGCCTGCAGGATTGTGGAAAGGTCCTTTTCGGGGAGAGTAGGCTTCTCCGTGGCACCCTCTACGGGCCTGGGTTAGTTTAAGGTGAATTGGTCCATTTTGGTTTGCGCTGCGGTAGATTTCGGGCTTCTGTCCTTTCCCATGATTGAAGGGAGACAAGAGTAGTGTCTCTGGGTCGCTTATTAGCTCTCTGGCCCGGGGCTGGAGACCGGTCTCTAGTGTGAATCTGGGCTGATGTACCGGTGCTTTAGGGGCCCTTCCGCCGACGGGAAGGGTCCCTTATCTCTTTAAGGCAGCGGGTAACGCTTGCGATTTTGGCCTCCTGTTCAGTCTTTAGGGAGATGTGGGCCTTGCGCCACAGACTCCATTTTCCCAGGCTTCAATGGGTGGTCTTGGGTTGGTGATGGTTTGGGGGTCCGCCTCCCTCCCCTTCAGATCGCGGTGCCCCTGCGAGGGGCCTCTCAGCGGGCTGCCGCTGTGAAACGTGGAGTTAGCCCTTGGCTCTATGGTCACCGGCCCTCCGGCAGTTGATGTACAATTGGTATGCGAGGCCTTAAGCGGACTGATTGTCGGTGGAACAGTCTTAGTTGGGCCCCGGGTGGGAAACAAGGCCTGATGCCTGTCTGCCTCAGCGCGCATCCCTCATGGGCCCAGGAGTGGGGGGCTAGCCCACCACAGTCTCTCTGGAGTCCCCTGCCCGCTGTCTTGCCTGGTTGTACAATCTGGCTCAGGCCGCCTGCTTACCGCATGTGGGTGGCGCTGCAGATCCGTCTGAGAGGGTCCTGGCTCATTCAAAAGTTCTTGCCAGGGGGCCCGACACCGGGAGCCCTGGCCTCCCAGGCTGTGTCTGGGTGTGGGGGGGCGGCAAATCACAGACCTCGCACCCCCCACGGCCCTGGTGGGCTACTCTTTCCCTGATGATCAGGCGGTGGTGGGGAATTTGCCGGTTCCGGCCTTGGTGGGGCCCAGCCTTTTAGGATCGCTGCGGAAGTGCTGCAGCTGTGATATGCGCACCGTCTGCTTCTGTGGGGTCATCCAGTGGTGTGTTGGTTGGGCTGTTCTATCCGCCACGGCTCCGAGTTGCACCTCCGCTGTCGGGGACAGCCGCAAGTAGGGCCTGATCACCGCCTGGGGGACTAGGCCCCCGACTCACCTCAACTTCAGCAGGGCAACGTGGCCAGGTCTTCAACCGCCCCGGCGAAGGAGCAGGTTCCGCTGTTCTGGATAAGGCCGACGCGCTTCCCGTTTCCCCACGCTGGGTGTGCGGGCAGTGGTTGGGGCCTCACCAGTGATAGCCGCTGAGGGGCCCAGTCTTGCGGCTTCATCGCGGATGCAAAGCAGTTATGATGGAAGCCCTGTATGCTCCTTTGGGGTCGTCTTCCGATGCGTTGGCTGGGGTCTGCTGCACAGCCGGGCACCGAGGTGCCTCCACACCGCCCAGGGCGGCTGCAGAGAGGGGCTGCTGGTTTCCGCCGCGGCCTGTCCCCGGGTAGGAGCTCGGGTTGATGTTCCGCTGCTACTTTGGGCGGGCGGCGTGAAAGGGTCTCCTACCGCTCCGGGTGCTGTGGCGGATATGCCATCTTGGATGAGGCCGCCTCGTTTCTCGCGGAGCCGATCTGGGGTCTGGCGATCACCACGGCAGCTTCAGCGGTCAAGGCAAAGCGTCGCCGGTGTCTGTGGGTTGGGATCTGCCGCTGGAGCTGTTAATATCCGCCGATGGTCTTATGTGGAAAGAGCGGATGACGGAGGGGTCCGGAGCACTCTAGAGTGCGACCGCCATCTTGACGCTCCAAGCCACGCCTGATCATCATGCATTTTAGTTAGAGAATCCTGCGGGACACGCTTGTCATCCCACCTACCCCATGGAACTGCTAATATGACTTGGGTCCCGCCAATAATTTGGTGAACCTGGCTCCTATGAAACCAACTAGAGATGTTTCAAGCAGCTATTTAAAAGTGCAGGAGAGGGGCTGATGGAGGGTCGAGGGGGTCTACTGATCAAGCACATCTGGTAGATATCATGTTGAAAGTATCCAGCCAGCGTTGCTTTGTTCACAGAACTCAATCCCAACTCCATGTTATAAATTGAAATAAAGATATTCAATTGGACTAGCTGTAGCGGTTTCAAGAAGTTATTTGAATGAGTCCTAATGGGGTAAAATGACGGCCCCAAGCAGTTAGCTGAACCGCTGCCTCACATCTTGTAGCGGCCATGTTGATAGTAGCCAGTGGACATGGGGCTGGATTATAGGGTCTGGATCACAAGCCCATCTAACAACAATAAAATAAAGGTATTTCCAAGTTGCAGGACATTTACAGTTACTGAGCTGTTGGAGGGTGATTATTTGTGATTCACCTAATGTAAGTAGTCAGCATCAGTTAATTGTTAACTGAAAATGCTATCCTGCATGCAGTTGATCACGGTAGCCATGTGCATGTCCTATGTCCAGTGAGTACCTTTTCACATTTCTTTCTGTGGAAACCTCTTGTCCAATGGTACTATGCTATTGTTAGTCACCAAGCACTTCATGATTACTGTTCTCATCCGGCTTCGTATGCATTCCAGCAGTTCTTCCCTCTTGGGTGCCATCAATGCTCAAGTAGTCTGCCCAACTTTCCCTTCACAATGTCTGGCAGGATCGCTTCTGCGCTGATGTCAATCAGCACTAGTGCCCAGGTGATTGACAGAGCATCCCGCATTGGCATATCTGATCAAGACTTCTAGCCGCAGATTCCTTACCTTCGAATATTCCCCAGACGTCAGACTTAATCTGGAAATTTTCGAGCAGTACCTCTGCGCACTGGTAGGTGGCATCGATCGGCTCATGCATTGATGGCGTCTGCACTGGAAGTGACATGCCTGGTGCCTATATAGGTGCCACCCCAGTGCGCTGACATCAGTTCTTTTCTTTCCACGCTAACTCAGTCCATTTTGTGGACAATTGTTTTCAATGTTTTGTCAAACATTTTTTAGCTTGTCCCCAGTGTGCTTAGGGATGCCCCCTAAAAAGCCTGTGGGGTTTGAGCCCTGTAGTTCCCGTCAAAGACTGATGTCTGTGACAGACCCCCACCTGGTTTGCCTCTGGTGCTTGTAGGTGGGCCACAACTCCAAGGCCTGTGACGACTGTCGTGCCATGAACCCCATGGCACTCTGGGAGCAGTCCCTGAAGCTCCTGGTCACCTGATGCCAGTCAACTCTGTGATGCTCCAGGTCCCGGTCGCATGGAAGGTCCCGGGCCTGTTCGCTGAGCCGTTCCTGGCACGCATCATCACACTCCATCGTCGGGTAAGTCCCACAAAAAGTCCAAGAAATCTGAGAAGTCGATGCGCTCTTAGACTTTGCTGTGTTGGTCCAGATCTTTGGATGAGGCGTGGGAATGACGCCACAAATCTAGACCCCCGCTCCCACGAGTCAGCCGTGCAGCCGCAGCCTCCAAACCCCTTTAGTTTGTCCTCACACTACAATGGGCCACTGGTCGGCAGCAGGATCCAGCACTTCCTGCCCTGCTGGCAGTCTGTAACATCGGACAAATGGGTGCTCCAATTGTTCACGGGGGTTACAACCTTCCATTTATAGAAACCCCGCCGTCCATGCAACCATCATCAGAATGGATGATGGAGGGCCATCTCTCCCTGCTCCATCAGGAAGTACAGGCTCTGTTGGCCAAAGGAGACATTGAGAGGGTGCCGACATCAGAAGTAGGTCATGGTTGCTGTTTCTGCTATTTTTTGGTGCCCAAGAATGACGAAAACCTCCACCCTGTTTTAGACCGGCACCCTCGCAGCATCTTCCTGAAGAAGGAGAAATTCAAGATGCTCATGTTGGCTCAGGCCTGTCTGCCCTGGGGACAGGATGGTGGCGTTGGGCTTGCAGGACGTCTACTACCTATTTTCACATCCCCGTTCTGCCTTCCCACAGGCGTTACAAGGTGGGCCAAGAGCCCTTTCAGCTCGCTGTGCTCCACTTTGGCTTTACCAGCACTCCGTGGATGTGCACCAAGATGATGGTAGTGGTTACAGCCCATCTGCGGAGGTTGGGGGTTCCAGTCTTCCCATACCTCGACAACTAGCTGTTGAAGATGGCTCGCCCCAGGTAGTGTCTCTCACCTCCAGACTAAGGCGGACCTGGGGTTCACTATCAACTTGCCGAAGTCACACCTGACTCCCTCTCAAACGCTCTGTTTCCTCTGAACCATTCTTGACACAGTGCAGTTTCAGCCCTATCCTCCGTAACAGCGATTCTAGATTATTCCTGCTATGATTCCAATGTTTCAGCCTCTATCCTGAATTTCAATGAGAATGACTCTGAGGCTGCTGGCCCTCATGGCCTACTGTGTTGACACATGCCTGCTGGCATTTGCCGGCTCGGCAGTGGGACCTGAGGTCCCAGTGGGCACACCATCAGGAGAATCTCTCCGATCTGCTCCAGATTTAAGAGGGTACTGCAAAAGATCCTCAGTGGTGGCTGAAGAGCCAAGATCGAGTTAGCGGCAGATCTCTCTCTCCCGTTCCCCTCTGGGAGTAGACTGTGGTGATAGAAGCATCACTTCTGGGCTGGGGCGGCCCTCTGGGAGAGGTTTGAGATGAGAATACTCTGGTCTCCGGTGGAGTCTTGGACCCACATAAACCTGTTAGAGTTGAGAGCGGTTCGCCTGCCTTTGAAAGCCTCACTTCCTTCCATCAAGGGAAAGCTGGTTCCGGTGTTCTCGGACAACACCACTACTATTTGGTATTGCAACAAACAGGGCATGGTGGGGTCGTGGACCTTGTGTTTAGAGGCCCTGCGTCTCTGGACATGGCTTGGACGTCAGGACATTTTCCTTGTCATACAACACAGGATCTCTGAATGCTAGGGCAGATGAACTCAGCCATCGATGCCTCACAGATCACGAATGGCATCTCCACCCGCAGGTGGTGCAGGTCTCTTCTACGACTGGGGAGAACCTTGTTTAGATCTATTTACCACCACCAAGAACGCGCAATGCCAGCACTTCTGAGCCCTGGAGTTTCCACGGTGGCTCTCGTGCCGGAGACTCATTTCGTCTTGAGTGGAATTCCACCTTCTATACGCCTTTTCTGCAGATATCACTCCTGCCCAGAGTTCTTTAGAAGATCAAGAACGACGGGGCCCAAGTCATTCTTGTGGTCCTGGATTGGACATGGAGATATGGTATACCGATCTCATGAGCATCGGTTCTCTGATCAGGCTGCCTTTTTGCAAGGCTCTCCTGTCAACAGCAACAGGGCAGGGTCCTAAACCCGAACCTGCCCATTCTCCTCCTTCATGCATGGATATTGAGCAACCGCAACTGACAGTCTTTGATCTCCCTCCTGAAGTCTGTGATGTCATTCTTGCGCCAGGTGTCCCTCAACCAAGACAGTATACTGCTGCTGTTGGGACAAATTTGTGTCTTGGTGTGCAACCAAAAATGTTGAACCCCTTTCTGCACCTTTGTCCGAGGTGTTATTTGTTCTGTCGGTAGCCTGACAAGGTTTTGCTTTGGGCACAGTTAAACTGTATCTGTATGCCATATCGGCTTTCTTGCGGATGCCGGACCAGACCTCCCTGTTTAAGTCATCTGTTGTAACTAGTTTGCTAAAAGGACTCCAGCACATGTTCTGTCCAAAACCATTCATCATACCCCAATGGGACTTGAATTTAGTCTTGGCATTCATGATGTGCTCGCCCTTCAAGCCTATGTACGACTGCCCTCTGACAATTAATACTGCCTTTCTAGTGGCCATTACATTGGCCAGGAAGGCTGGCAAACTGCAGGTACTCTCCGTGCATCCTCCATAGACTACATTTTTTCAGATAAACTAGTTCTGAGAACAACATGCCTCTTTCCTGCCAAAAGTGGTGACACCCTTCCATGTCGGTCAGACTATCACACTGCTGACCTTCTTCGCTGGGCCTCACCCTTCCAAAGAGGAGGAGAGACTCCATCACCTGGACCTGAAAAGAGCGTTCTCATTCGACATTGATTGTAATAAGGAACACCGGGTGGAAAATTAACTCTTCATTGTGTTCACCAGAGCAGACAAAGGGAAGGCTGTGCAGAAACTTACCATCTAATGGACCATCTATTGATGGATTGTACTCTATATTAAGATCTGCTATGCACTGGGCTGAAAGCAACTCCCTGAGGATTTGTGTGTGCACTCCAACAGAGACAAAGCTGCGGCCACTGTTAGCTCGCGGATTCCCTGTCCTGGACATTTGTCAGGCTGCAACGCCGATTTCTCTGCACACTTTCATCAAGCATTACTGCCTGGACAGTCAGGTACGTCATGATGGGCATTCTGCCCATTCGGTCCTCCAGGACTTTCTGGTCTGAATTTGTTCACAGACCCACCTACGGGAGGTGTTGCTTGGGTATCTAGTCTAAGGTAGGGAATCTGTGTCTAGAAGTCTCAAACAAATGAACAAGTTCCTTACCTATGGTAACACTTTATCTAGTAGAGACTGTATCTAGTCGCAGATTCCTTAGCGACCCTTCCATCCTCCTCCCCTCTGCAAACAGATTTTATCCAACTAAGGAGTACTCTCTGTAGGTCCTTAGTGTCTGTCTGCAGATTGGGCCATCAGAATTCTGTTGTGGCTCTGTCCTGGCGCAGAAATGTCTGGAAAAGAAACTTTTGTCAGTGCCCTGGGGTGGTGCCTATATAGGCACTGTGCACTGCACTTCCTGTGTGGATGCTGGCTAGAGCCGATCGACACCACCTACCGGCGCACACAGAGGTACTGCTTGAAAATTTCCAGATCCAGTCTGACACCTGAGGAATATTCTGAGGTAAGAAATCTATGACTAGATAGACTCTCTACCAGATAAAGTGGTACCGAATGTAAGTAACTTGTTCTTCGGGATGAGGTGTCTCAGAGGTCAGTTCAAAGAACTGGAGCCCATGGTGGCATGGGCGGGAAGTTGGCCGCAGAGGGTGGCCAATACAAGTTGTTAAACGAGACATCTTACACAAAGCCATTCGCAAAATAGTTGGGGTCTGCAGACTCTGGTATAGAGAATATTTTACCAAGGTTGTAAACTTGTAAAACATCACATGAAGGCACTGTGTTGTAGTTGTGAAAGGGTTTGGACATTGCTTGAAAGACACATCGCTCTGCACACATCCATTATACAGATCCTCAGCTAAGTCCTGTTAGCATATGGCATGTTGCACCACTCCCCGTCGTATCCTAAAAAGAGAGGGATTTGCCCTGCTATGTATGGACCTCATTCTGCTTCAGAGGCCTGGTAGTACCAGTCACTTCATTTTTCTACGCATTGGTCCCCTTGATTGGCCCTCCTAAATCTACTTGTTTATTTCTGCTATTACTAGCTGGCTTGTCCTGACAGACCAGTAGGCACCTTGCAGACATTAAGAATAAGCCCACCCCTCTGCCAATGAGAAGAATTACTCGGGCACCTTGCCATTTATGAGGTCAAGCTCCTTGCTAATGATAGGGTATTGACCATGCTCTTTGCTAACAATAGGCATTTGACCAGTTTCCCGACCAATGGTAAATATTCGGCCAGGCCCCTTGCTAGCGGTAAGTATCAGTCAGGCACTTTGCTAAATATCAGAGCATGGCCAAGCCGTCTGCCACTAATAAGGGACTACCAAATCTCTCAGCTAATGACACTGGGTTAGCCAGCTTAGACTTTTGCCATTGATAGTGGCCAATGATAGTGGATTGGCTCAGTTCCTGATATGGAAACATTGATCAGGTTTTCTGCTACTTATAATGAATTGGTTATACTCTGGTGAAGGGTCGCCGATCTTATGAGACGAGATTGTGATTTTCAAAGCTTCCTGCCATTGCAGTTTAGTTGACTTTTCTCCCTGCCAAAGGTAGGTGATTGGTTGAACTTCCTAACTCTAATGGAGGAGCATCACAACTCCCAGACAACGAGAGATTTTTCTGCATTGCCGATACATTGGTGAGTGGCTGGTGATAATCCAAGAAAGTGCAGCCATGTGGCTAAATCACAAGCTGGTGCATATCACGCTTGTAAATTAGTGAGCAATAGACTGGTAGCTCCAAAGTAATACCCAATTATCTCTTTTTTTCCTAGTGTAAACCAAAACATCCTGTCAAGGCCTATTTTGCTGGCAAGTGTGCATAAATCTTCAAATAAGAAAACTGACCAGCAGTTGCCAATGGTCGGACTTCCACGCATTACTCCTTATTTGTGGAAAACGCAGCAAAGTCTCGTTTGATGGCTGAGTGGTATGACGCTGCTTTCTACTGGTGGAGATTCTCCCCTGCACTCTTTTCGATTGGTGGGTGCATTGAGTCTTCCCTTTTCCTATTGGTGGGACCATGCAAACGTTTCTGTTAATCACTATTACATGACTCTCAAATGATTGCCAGTACTGGTGCCAGTGGAGAAAACGTATTTGTAATAAAAATCGTTGAGCTTGAATAGCCTTTTAACAGAAATACGCTTTGTTTTCAGACTTCTCCCACCACTTGTTTCAGATAAAATCCGTTTTTGGATCGTGGTTAAAGCCCTTACAAATAAAACAATCCATCTAGAAAACATGTAGAGAATATTGAAAGCAACACATTTTGCATCTTAGTTTCTCAAACAAACTATGTCAAGTACAGGTGTCAAATCTTGGGAACTTGGGTTAATGTTTCATTTTATAATTTGCATCGCATAAGTTTTCAGATTTGATTCCAACTTCCTTTGCTGGTCAGTTATTTCGATCCATATGTATTTATTGGGGACATTGCACCTTTTCATAGATCAAATCAATTCATTGCTATTAACGATTTTACTTCTAAAACATTGTAATCAAAAACTCTTTGCATCTGACTTATTCGTGAACAGCGTGAAAGCTATTTTCATGTTTTCCTCCATTTTCTAAACTACCTTCAGTGCTTGGAATACGAAGTCTTTTCTTAGATGGGACGAAGAGTGGTCTGTTTGTTTGCTGAATGGGTAAAGTAGAAGGTATTTTTAGGTTGATGAATCAGGAAGAAGTTACAATATTAAGGAACAACATTTTTTTGTGTGTCCCATCTAACATTACATTGATTTATACACTGTCAGCTTTGTCTTTCACTGGCTTCTAAGGTTCTGTTATTTTTCTTAGTTATGTCCGAGCACTTTTCAAACTTTACTTTTTCATAAATGTCAATAAAGAAAATAAAGTTACTTTTTTACACACCTCCTGTACAAATGACTCTTTATCGGCGACTACCACCAGGCTCGGACTGGCATCAAAAATTGGTCCGGAATCCCAAAATAAGTGGCACGCATTTGTAGACTGCAACCTTTTGCAAATTGCTTGGTTAGTATCGGGGGTATAATTCTCATAGAAATCTGTGGTAAGTGAAGCAATGTAAAACATGTAGGACTAATAACATTGGTCAAGACTGGTAACACTGCACCTTTGAAAACTGAAAATCAGTGACATTTTAAGGATTTTTGGGGCCCCCGGGCAGGCCATATTTCGGTGCCCCATTTTTGAAGCAACTTTGAATTTAATATGCATTTTTATCTAATTGAAGCTGTCTTTATGTACAATAAAATATGTTAAACTTTCAGAACTGGGGACACACAAAAACTGCCAAACCCAGGCTCCCCTGTGTCTTCCAGCCAAATGAGTCCAAAAGAAAACCTGTGAGAAATTGGATGAAGCTATGTCTTTTTGCTTGTGGATCTATATTTCTGTCTTGCAACAGCAATATTTTATGTAGAATTTGTGTTTAATCAGCCTGTTTCTCCTAATGTAGAAAAGACTCAGTCCATGTAACTTGTTGGATGTTTAGCGGACTAGTCCATAATATTAAAATGAAACATACGCATATCTTGAAGATGTAGCTTCAATTGCTGGATGTTCTTAGACATTAATAAATCCCACATCTCAGCTGGTATTCTTGAATCAACAGAGAAAATCATAGCAATACTCTCAACATTTACCAGGGGACCCATTGGGACGTGGGAGCCCTGGACAACTGCCCACTTTGCTCATGGCTTGAAACGTCACTGCTTGAATACGTACTCTCAACCTCCTGCATACCGAATACGTACTCTCAACCTCCTGCATACCGAATACTTACTCTCAACCACCTGCATACCGAATACTTGCTCTCAACCTCCTGCATAAGGTGTCAGAATTCACACTCCCATCCATGCAATGTGCCCTGATTATCGCAAAAATCTGAGAGGAAGGGGAAAGTTCGGGATCTCTGGTAACAGAACCTATAAAGATCAACAAGCATTGGCAATGCCAATATGTCTGGCTTTAAAAGAATGTTGTATGGTAATGTGACAAATGCAAAAGAAACAATTGATGGACGGAATGCTGGACAATGCAAACATTCACCCCCAGTCACAAGGATCTGGGTTAAATCCATCATTCTTTTGCTCACCACACCACCCCAGTTTGGTCCCAGCCATATGCAAATCCGTCTTGACCCTGTTCCTTGTGGGAACAGTCCAGCCCGAACTGCAAAGCCAGGTCCTCCTTGGACCGGAAACAAGCATCCTGGGACCGGTTTCAGGGCATCACCCTTCATCAGCCAGGCTAGCTTGAATCCAGTGGTGTAGTGAGCACGGGACCCATGTCTGGGCATACCCTTCCCACTTAGGGCGACAAATGCAAAAGAAACAATTGATGGACAGAATGCTGGACAATGCAAACATTCACCCCCAGCTATCCTGGCTGATGAGGGCTGAAAGCCCGAAACCGGTCTGTGGAATTCAATAAAAATAAGATGACTCTGTTGTAGCTGTATCCAAGTTCCAAGTTTATTCTTAGGAAATAGTTACAGGAGTTGAAGTAGGATAAACAGCATATTAATCCAAGTATGTATGTACAGGATAGTAAGCCCCACCGGGAGCAGCAACCCTGCTGCTCAGCCTACATAGATAAACTGACTGATACACTTGAACATACACAGAGGCAACATTCCATGACATCACAGAGACTGGCTGAGCAGCAAAGTACAGGACACAAAGAAAGGACAGAGTAGAGAAGAAGGCAAGATACCACATATCTCCCTCCCTAACGGAGACAATAAAAACTAAGGAAACGAGTGGTAAGAAAGAGAGCACAGAAAACAGAAGAGAAAGTAATACAAGAGACAAACCCCCCCCCCCCTTTCCACAGCAAGGAGAAGTGTTTCATAACATAAAACAAAAAAGAAATGGGTTTAAGCTCAGTAAAATGTCCCATCACCCAGAACAACCAAAAGAATGGTGTACAACAATAAATGCAAATAATAAGTGAAAAGCCTCACTTAACGTGGTTTCAGTCCACCACCGGACAAAAACAAATGGAAAGATGGAGCGAACGTGCTCTGTAAACTATCACTTGAAAACGCAAGCAATGATGAGAGCGTAAGGTGCTCCCGCAACAAGCTCAAAAATTATGCTCACAACAAGTCACTTAAAATAAAGATTTACCACTACAATAGTTTGGGACGCATGCAAAACGCAATCCCAGCACTAGAAAGCGTAAAAAGAGTTGGGCAACTTAATGGCCCATCACAAGAAAGCGTAAACTGAATTGAGCACCCAAATGGCTCAGCACATTTAAATAGAATTGAGTACCTAAATGACTCAGCACAAATTAATAGGTTTGAGCACCATAATGGCTCAGCACCAGCATGCGTAAACAAAATAGCACAATAGTTTAGGATGCCCTGCACAAAGCAATCCCAGCACAAACAGAATTGAGCACCTTAATGGCTCAGCACAATAGCATGCCTAAACAAAATAGCACAATAGTTTAGGATGCCCTGCAAAAAGCAATCCCAGCACAAACAGAATTGAGCACCTTAATGGCTCAGCACAATAGTTTAGGATGCCCTGCACAAAGCAAACCCAGCACTTTTAAAGAAACACTGTAAAATGACCTTGTGAGGTAAATAGCACACACAAGAAAATACATGACATTGGCATTTGCAGTTTAGGATGCAATAAAATTAGCAATTGTAGCACATGGCAATACAAAAAAAACATGTTAAAATAAGAACATACGATTTAAACTCATCATGGCTCCGCACAAGTAATTAGATTGGATACCATAGTAGCCTCAACACTAGCAAGCACAAAAAAAAATTACATAAGCAGATTTCAAATTTAGTGAAACATAGTAAATGTCTAGCATATAAGCAAGAGAGATAAGCATCATAAGAATAAAATAAGGAGTACATTAGACAAAAATACAGTATAGATAAAGGATAGGAGAAATAACAATAAATGCACTTTTAACTCTTCAGATAAAAGGAACACTGTAATGCCGTGCAGAATAAACATTTAAAACGTACATTGGGTGTGTGTGCCACCGCAGATTGATAGGAATAGTGACACGTCTAAAGAAGGCACAATCTTTGTTGGAAGGTCATTAAGGTGTGCACATCACCGTGTGCAATTGGCGCTGAAGAAAGTACACTAGGAACGCCAAAGAATGAGAAGATTAGTAAGGTAAATACCGTTATAGCAAGGAAGTTGGTGACACTCCGTAAACAATCCAGGCAATAATACCTTGTTGCCAGGATACCGGGTAGCAAAAACCTAAATAAAAAATGGCCGCTACGTAAGGTCACGCTGCGTGACCTCGCGCGATGACGAGTGCTTGTACCATAGGCTCGTGGTTGTGTTCCATGGACTTGAGGAGGAAGACGTCATGGAGGAGCTCGAGATGGGGCTCGAGAAGGATGATTCTCCGAATGCCAAAGCTGCTTGAAAGATGCAGATGGAGGGGAGATTTACCAACTGTCACTCAAACTGGTAAGAGTATTGTTGATTCTAAATACTATAAGCAATGCTCTTCAGACACAGTTCCACTCGTTGCAAAGCCAGAAAAAGCGATATCCTTCAAAGCCAGAAAAGCGATATCCATAAATTGCGAAGATGCCATAGCAAACTGTAAGAGTACTGTTCTGTACTTTTCACTTCAAGTAAATGCCCGTCTGAAGGAGTACACGTAACTTTCATCACAAAATGAAAACATCCAAACGCAGTAGTGGGACTGTAGAAGTGATGCAGGCACACTCGTTCACAGGTCAGCAGGATGGCTCACTGGCAGTAGACCGGGTCGTCCTTTAAGTGTGAGCCAGGTTGATTCAGCAAGAGTTAAACAATGCTTAGTTAGCACAAGTCCTTGTTGACGCTAAATTAATTATCATTAGGCAGCGTCAGATCACATGCCCTGGGCTGAGGCTGTCAAGACACGGACTCTCACGCAGTCCAAGTAGCGCTTTTGTAAGTAGAAAGTTTTTGAACACTAGGTTGGCACAAATAGCAAAGACAGAGGATAGTCAGCAGCAGAACAGTCACTCACAAGTAAGCTGACTCACCAGCAGTAGACTAGGAAGTCCTTTAAGTATGTTGCAGATAATTTAGAAGTAAGGCAATGCTCTGGGTTGAGACTGTCCGTTGGAACCAGACACCGGTGGGGCACCCAGACGCAAGAAAGTAATTTTTAAACGTTTCACTTCTTGTCTTTAGTTGCAAAGATGATCTCTTTAAGTTCGTATCCCATCCTCGTCGCCGGTGTGGAATTCAATAAAAATAAGATGACTCTGTTGTAGCTGTATCCAAGTTCCAGGTTTATTCTTAGGAAATAGTTACAGGAGTTGAAGTAGGATAAACAGCATATTAATCCAAGTATGTATGTACAGGATAGTAAGCCCCACCGGGAGCAGCAACCCTGCTGCTCAGCCTACATAGATAAACTGACTGATACACTTGAACATACACAGAGGCAACATTCTTTGACATCACAGAGACTGGCTGAGCAGCAAAGTACAGGACACAAAGAAAGGGCAGAGTAGAGAAGAAGGCAAGATACCACACGGTCCTAGGATGTTTGTTTCCAGTCCAGGGAGGACCTGGCCTGGCAGTTCGGGCTGGACTGTTCCCATTGGGCGCAGGGTCAAGACTGATTTGCATATGGCTGGGTCCAAACTGGAATGGCATGGTGAGCAAAATAACGATGGATTTAGGCCCAGATCTCAGTACTGGGGTGAATGTATGACATTGTTCTGCATTCTGTCCATCAATTGTTGTTTTTGCATTTGTCACCCCTAGTGGGACGTGTATGCCCAGACGTGGGTCCCGTGCTCTCCATGCCAATGGAGTCAAGCTATCCTGCCTGATGAGGGCTGAAAGCCCGAAACCGGTCCTAGGATGCTTGTTTCCAGTCCAGGGAGGACCTGGCCTGGCAGTTCGGGCTGGACTGTTCCCATTGGGCGCAGAGTCAAGACTGATTTGCATATGGATGGGTCCAAACTGGAATGGCATGGTGAGCAAAATAACGATGGATTTAGGCCCAGATCTCAGTACTGGGGTGAATGTATGACATTGTTCTGCATTCTGTCCATCAATTGTTGTTTTTGCATTTGTCACCCCTAGTGGGACGGGTATGCCCAGACGTGGGTCCTGTGCTCTCCATGCCACTGGAGTCAAGCTATCCTGGCTGATGAGGGCTGAAAGCCCGAAACCAGTCCTAGGATGCTTGTTTCCAGTCCAGGGAAGACCTGGCCTGGCAGTTCGGGCTGGACTGTTCCCATTGGGCGCAGGGTCAAGACTGATTTGCATACGGCTGGGTCCAAACTGGAATGGCATAGATCTCAGTACTGGGGTGAATGTATGACATTGTTCTGCATTCTGTCCATCAATTATTGTTTTTGCGTATGGTAATGTGAAGCATTACAAGTAAATAGCATGGGAATAGATATGCATTTGTGTGGAAGCAAAGAACTGTACAATAACATGGGTGTAGGTAAAAAGGTCAGGTCATGCACTGTCAAGCCAGACCTAAAACTCCATCTAGCTTAATTACTGACCTTCTCCCATCTGTGCTTCTTCCAGAAAAAGGCACCATAAATTACCTAGTTATCTATGTCACTTTAATAGCATTCCAATGTCGTGTGTGTGCCCATGAAAATTTAAGCTCGGGCAGCTGGATATATAAACAAAATGATCACAGCTGCGTGGAGGACAAGCACTTTTTTTGTTGAAGCAAAGGTCTGCCCAGTCGAAACAAGTACTCCTGGCTTCCAACTTGTGGGTGGACCCAAAGCCCCTTTCTAGTGATAAATAATTGTCTGGTAACAGCTGCGCTGTTAAGCCAGAACATAAACAAGCTTTGGCAATGCCAATAGGCAGGTGCGGCCCGTGCAGGTAAGAGCGGTGGGGTGGGGGTCGACAGATGACGAGGGAAACTTAAATTAGAAAAAACGAAAACCACTTACCTTGCGCTCGCCGCATCGCTGAGCGCAAGGTAAGGGATTTTCATTTTGTTTAATTTAAGTTTCCCTCATCGTCGTCTGTTAACTCCCCGCCCCACCGCTCTTACCTGCCAGGGCCACGCCTGCCAATTGGCCAAGTTTTAAAGGAATGTTGTATGGAAATGTGAAGCATTACAAGTAAAGAACATGGGAATGAACATGAATTTGTTTGGATGCAAAGAACTGTATGTAGAAAAATAATGGTGTAGATTAAAAGGTCAGGTGTCAGTTGCACTGTCAAGCCAGACCTAAAAATAAATGTCGGCTAATGACTGCCCTCATTCTATCTGTGCTGCCGCCAAAACAAAACACCATAAACTACCTAGTTATCTAAGACACATATGTGAGTGCCCTTGAAAGTTCAAGCTCAGCCAGCTGGATAAATAAACAAAATTATCACAGCTGCATGAAGGGCAAGCACTTTTTTTTTTTGTTGTTAAAGCACACAACGCCTGCCAAACCAAAACATGTACTCCTGGCTCCCAACATGTGCGCGGAGCCAAAGCCCCTCTCCTAGTGATTATCACATAATTATCACATAATTGTCTGGCGACAGCTATGCTGTCAAACCAAACCTTAAAAAAAGAGCAGCTCTGAACTGCTTTCTCTCATGGGAGTAACAACTCAGGGCTGTCTGAGAATAGAACCTGTAATGACAAAGAGTAAAAAAATGTTTTATAAGAACATGTCCTATTCCAGAATGCTGAACACATTTCTCCATTAAATGTGTGCTAGAACATAAAAAACAAAGCAATGGGGAAATCTTCCAAATGTAAATTTTGTTGCATGTAGAAAGAAGCAGGGTGTTTTCTCATTCTGGCCGAGGCTCTAAAATAGGGCCTAGTCCAAAATAAGGCTCACAGTGACTCCATGGAATGAACACAGCATAACATAAAAACATAAAATAAGTCATGAAACAAACTTAAAACTGACCAGGCGCATGCTGTGCTGCTACACTTAGAACCGAACCCTGTGCTTGAACATTCCTCATAACCTGCAGTTATTAAGCACACTTTCACCTCTGGGTATCATGGGATGAAGAACAGATGTTTATTGTTACCCAACTCAATGGCACGGACGTCTAGTCAATAGGACTTCATTTTAGTTTGCCCCATTTTTCTTGACTTTTAAAGTGCTAGATCTGTCAGTATCACACTGCAGACTGCGCAGGAGATCCCGCTCTAAGGCAACTATGGAATATCTTGCCCATCTTTATTAAATAAAACAGCAAGAGCCATCTGAAATTCTGATGTCGCTTGAAGACATAAGTTTTCTCCTAAATCTGTACTTTTGCTAGTGCAGACCTTCATATTGACGCTGTAGTGCCATGAATGACTCTGGTAGAAAATGTCCTTTTAAAATCCTAACATAGCACTGTTTCAGGTGTGCATCTCTGGACCCATGACTGACCTGCTTCCATCAGGCAAAACAGCTAGAACTTGAGAGGCACACTACCTCGCCCTCTAGGGGTCTGACCTCTATCACAAGACTCCAGAGGGCATGGTTTTTCTTTTACACCCTACTGAAGAGCACATGAGCCTGCTAGGCAGAACTGTATGCAAATCAGGGGCGGCCCCTTCGCTATGCCGGAGGAGGGTCGCCCCAATGCTGCTACCCATCAGAAGCAACAATGAAAAATAAAATGATAATAAAAATAATGTTATCATTTTCTTTTTCACCGTTGCCTCTGCCGGGTAGCCGAATCACGGGGCAGTGCCGGTCTATCCTCCTGAGCTTCAGGAGGAAGAGTTGTGGGCACTACTAAGTGTGCATGATGGTTTGGCCGGCCGTTTTAGGCCGGCCAAACCGTCAAGCGCACTTAGCATTTCTCCACCCGGCTGTGTTGTACAGTTGGGTGGCGAAAAGCCAAGGGCTCCCAGTCCCTGTCTGAGCGCCGAACCACGGCGCTCAGACCAATCCCAGCACTTCTGTCATGCTGGGAATAGCATTTCCAGCATGAAAGAAGAGCTGGGATTGGCATCCGGGAGCCTGTGCAGTGTCCACCAGTCTGTGGATTGGGAGAGGAGGAAGACAGAGTGGCGCAGCATCAGGTAAGTTGGTTTCTATATGTGTATATATATATATATTTTTTTTTTAATGTATATATGCCCCCCCCCTTGCCACCCTACCTAGTACCATCGGGAGCAGCTGCCACTGTATACAATCTGTTGCTCACATGTTTGAAAGCCAGTAACACAGAGTTGATGAACCTACTGGTGAGATGTGTGTGTAATTTGCTGCTCATAGGTTTGAAGCTCCGTATTAGTTCACTGAATTAATATGCAGGTCCGGGCTGGGAACCAAAAGCAGCCATGGCAAATTTTGTCAGACCAGCTCTCGTACTCGTAGTGAGCGAGCGAGCCTGACCACTGCAAGGAGGGTTTGGGGAGGTTCTCACCCCTAGTTTTTTTTTTTTTATTGCAAAAATGGTGCCTTTTACAACAAATGTTTCATTATAGAACCTTGTCCAGTCATTGAATTGATAAAGACTGGAGACATGGCGCCATAGCTCAATTAAAGAATGAATAGTTGGTAGGTGAGGAGTGGCCTGATGAATTAATTCAAGAATGGTTGACTGTGAATAAAGACTTTTAGCTAAATGGAGCAAATGGTATCTATGCATTGACCAAGGCCGGGTGATCTGGCTTTCGTTTTGGCTTCTGCCTTAAAGCATCATCTTCCCCAAACCCTACCACAACAAATCCTTACGTAACATGCATAGCCTGGTGTATTTAACAGAGTGCTCTGATTTGACGCCTCAAAAAATTAAACGCAAAGCATTAAGGT
This sequence comes from Calotriton arnoldi, assembly GCA_963921515.1. NCBI lineage: Eukaryota > Metazoa > Chordata > Amphibia > Caudata > Salamandridae > Calotriton > Calotriton arnoldi. The sequence continues at coordinate 549,113 of CAWUFW010005562.1, forward strand.
TTGACCCAAAATAAGAGACAGAAAGAAATAACAATGTAATGTGCGAATTGCGTACCATGAAACCAGGAAACCTTGCATCAATCTTGGTTTCCACTTGACCACGTTGTGTGATCCCAGCCAAGTACTTTTTTCACAGTGCCTCCTTTTCCTTCATCGACAACTATCTAAAGCGAACCATCTGACCAGCTCTGATTACTGTACACAGTGGCTGTGACTATTGTAAAATGATTGATGGTCGTCTTTGAAAATTGTGGAAACCAAGTTGATATGTCACAAATTCACTAGTTTTTGTCTTTTTGGTTCCATTTACACTGGGGACACTAAGCACTATTGCATTTCTCATGCTTTTTGTATATGTTTATATACCCTTTAAAGATATATAAAAACTATCGGAAACATATACGGATGTGTTCTTGGTCTCCTTTCTTTCTGACATCCTGGTAACCCGTAATCATTGCGATTGTGCATAGTATTATCAATATAGAAAAGTACTTTTCCGCAGGAACCATTGTTTCTGTTACATATCCTTTTCCTTCATCATCATGTGAAAGCAACTTTACATACATCAGTTCAGGGTGCGCACTGCACAAAAACAAAAGACTGTAATGTTCCTATGGTAACACACTAGGCCACATATGGGGACAAAAGACAACTGAGGTCCCTCTTGGTTCACTAGCTGCATCTCGTCAGGGCAGTGTTGGAGAGTCAAGCATGTTTCCCGGTGCATGATAATAATCACTTCTAACAATTGTCACACAATGTTATTTGTATAATTGGATATACTAAACTGAAATGCGTTGTCACGGTCACAATTTAGAAGTACACTTTTGGGATTTTTGTAGAGTTTTTATATCTACTGGGTTCCTGAAGGAAGCAACTGCAGACTCCCCACCCCACGCCCCCTTCTCCATGAGTCCCTGAAGGTCAGTGCTGCTTGTGGCGACCCTGGAGGAGTCAGGACCAATCAAATGCAAAAACAAATGGTTTTGAAACAATTGTGACCTGATTAGGCATGCTTTAAAAGATCTGTTATACATTGTTTGTAAAGCGATGAAGCGATGCGCGGCCAAGATGCCCCCATCGACAAAACCGGCCCCCACCCAGCCAGCCCATCAGGAAAACACCCGGTACGGCCAGTAAAGGCCGGCTAATGCGCATACTGCTGAACATCCTGCTGTGCACAGGTTGCGATACCAGCATCATAGTTCAATGATAATAATATTGCTTCATTGTTTATGGTTATTTAAAACCTTTACAATATAAAACAGCAAGTACAATTGGTAAAACAGGGTCAGGTTCATACGAGTTGAGCAGAGGTGAAGTTCGTACATATAAAAACAGTATAATCGGCTATTTAAAAGAAGCATGGTGAGGTTACCACATTGGTCGACTACATAAGGATAGCAGCTAGTTATTCCTCATTTAAAGCAGCACAGGAATTAAATGAAGTGCATGTGAATTGAGTCAGCCATTTTTACAGAAAATGATGTGGCTGATCAGATTCAACAAATGGATTAGCTAGCTGAAGACATCTGCTAAATGTTCTTCGTTGGAAGCAACACAAGGATTAAGTACAGTTCCAATGCCTTTGATATGTCCCATCTGGTTAACTTGAGCCAGAATGGCAGTGTGTTGTTCCTCATTACCAACGGAGCAGAAGTCTGATAAAGTGCAGATTCAGTATAGAAATAGCCATTAATTGCAGCAAAGTAGTCCTCAGGGCTGGCACCCTCGAGTTTGCAGCGTTCAATGGGACTGCTTTGGTTTGAGTGCAGTTAAATGTGGCTGATCACTTGCAACAGGTAGATCAGGAGGGTATACAAGGACCAGCTTTTTGGGCCCTTCGTCGTCTGAACATGTTGGATGCAATGGTGACAAACCTAGTCAGCAAGATGTTCAGGGCTTTGTTGTCCGGATTTAAGGAGGAGATAACTGCCTGCCGACAGGTGTGAACTCCCAGTTTGTTACACTCTCTCCGTAGTCTAGCCATGTATTCATTCAGCAAAGCTGGGCAGAGGCATACGACATGTTTGAATGATTCTTCACAGCCACCACAGCCCCTGCAGGCTGTGTTCTCGCTTGGACGACGCCAGCTGGCTAGATGTTTCAGGAAAGGCCACTTCCCTAGCCTAAGGGCCATGAATCTTAGCTTCCAATGAATGGCGTATGTGCAGGGAAGATATGATGCTGGGGTGGCTGGCCTGTACCTACTGATGACTGCGCAGGCATGCTTGCGTTTGGTGAGTTGGGCCCTATCCGAATAAAATGACCAGAGGCGAACGCACTTATAATTGTTTTGAAGTGTTGATGGAGTGGGTTACTACCCCAGAGGTCTTTCACATCCAGGAGCTGCAGGCAGTCTACTAGAATCTGACTATGTGCTTGACTAGGCCGGCTGCATCTGATTTCAGACAATAGCAGTGCCTCCAGGCTATCGGCCCTGGCCCTCCGTAACTTGTGACAGGTTGAGATAGGCACCGGCACCTGCCGCCCATTGATCATGGAGGCCAAGTTTGAGCCTGACCTGGGCAGGAGATGAAGAATTCGGTAGTCGAAGGACTCACTTATAGAGCTTTACAACTTGCTTATTCAGCAGACTGTTGTCTCTGCCTAGTATGATTTCCCAGCCATATGTTAAAAAGGGAGTAATTTTGGCCCTCATAACTGCCATTAGTGGAGAGAGACTTGGGCCCAGTAACTGTTTCGCTAGTTTCAATAGCGTCACCTGAGGAACAGGGCTTTTGCTTTAACTTCTTGTTGTTTCACGAAACAACATCTAGCGTCGATATGCACCCCTAAGTACTTGTAGGAATGTTCAGATCATGATATTGTTGCCGCTATAGAACCATCCACCTCCCTGATGTTTCTTCAGCCCATATGTTATATCCTTTGTTTTTTTCAGGTTCACCTTAAGTTTGTTGGCCGTTGTATAGATGTGCAGCTGATCGAGTAGCCTTTGAAGACCTACCCTTGTATGACTAAATAAGGCTAGGTCATCTGCTTACACCAGGTTACCGTTCCGGGTGCCACTTATTTTTGGGGAGTGACTATTGATAACATCAAGTGACTGCGGTAAGTCTGCAATGAAAATGTTAAAAGGCAATGGTGCTAGCAGCAACACTGCTTCACTCCTCACGATGTAATTATTTTTCTAGATATGTAGGCGCCATCTCCCAATTTGATACGAATCCATGTGTCAGACTGTAGCTGGATTATGGTCTCCCAAAGAATCCGAGGTCTTCCCCATCTCTGTAACTTAGCCCACAGGGATCCCCTTGGAACTTGATCAAACGTCGCCTTTAAGTCGGCAAAGCAGCAGTGTATCGGAGATTTTAAGGTTGTTGCTTTGTCCGTCAGAACAGATATTGCCATAAGATTGGTTATCGATTCGTCCCTGATTTAGCCATGAACCCCATTTGATTAAAGAGAATTGACCGATTTTGTTCCACCCATGACCATAGGGCTTCTAGGAGCAGACTGGCATGGTATTTAGCATCATTGTAGACGAGGGCTATCAACCTGTAGTTTTTTGGATCCGCTTTTGTGCCTCCTTTATATTTTGCATGTATTATGGTGCCTCGCCATGAGTCTGGTATCTGTGAGGTCCTCTGGCAGTGGTCAGAGTGTGGTAAACTTCAATGGATTAATGCACATGCTCCATAGATATATGTAGCCTGCAGGCTGTAATTTCAGAAGAATTGCTTAGTGGGCTAGTTTGCTAGCTGCAGAGGTCTGCATGTGACCTTCCAGTCACCAGGCCTAAGTCTGAGCCAGGCTTACATTCTCGTGAAATTGATAAAACATATTCCTCTGAGTGGGGTAAAAATGAAACATATTATGTAATCACCAAGATGCAAAATAATTTGATGTCTGATTTTCGTTTGTGTTTTTCATACTCATTTGATCTAAAGTATGGGTGTCCATCATAAATCCAGGAGGATTGAATCCATGCCAGAGTTTCTTGCTAACACTGACCGTGTATTTGAGTTTCATCTAGGCTCACTGTATCTTTGGTGGATCTTCTGAAAATCTGTTATGGATCTGGCCATCCCGGACGTTCGTTTGACATTCCTGGTCTAATACAAATCAGAAATGGCACACAAAATTGCTACTTCAAATATTCAAAATAATACTAGCTTAAAAACAGAAAATAATGAAAAAAGAAATAAGACAATGCAACTACCAAACATCTTCTTTTTTTTTTTTTTTTTTGCATGCAAAAGGGTTTTCCTTGTATGTATTCTGGGATAAGTCCTAAAATGAGCTTTGGGCTGCAAAGACAGGCAATTAATTTCTTAAACAGAAAGAGCCTGGAAAATATAAGAAGAAAGCTTTGTTTTTGCTGCTTCACTAGGAATGGCGTGCTGGTGACACTCTGACTCCTGAATACACTGATGCTGGTGGACAGGTAGTTGATCCTATTTGATTGTGGATTGAGGGGTAGAGAGATACTTTGGTCCTTAAGGATGTTGTGGCTGGATTAGGAACGTATGTCCAAGCCTTTTGTCCTAGGCCTTCACTCCTTCTAGGCAAAGTGGGGATTGGATTTGTGGCTGGAACTTCCTACAGTCTGTTGGCCCCCTGTTTGCTCCTGGAGTTCGGCTTGCAATTTTTCAGTTCCACTCTGGATCCTTCACGCCGCAGGTGATGGCCGCTGTGCTGGGACTTTGCAGAGAGTTATCCGAATGGAGGAATGCCTCAATGCAGCCTGCAAGGTCTCATACCCACCTCACCTGGCCAGCCCTTGTGAATGGGACCGGGTGTCTAGCCAGTGTCAGATGGTACAGATCCTTAATGCTTTGCTGGCGACCTCCCTCACGAACCGCATACTTGCCAACCTACTAATTTTAGCAGCAGGCTGCTGTGTTTTGCAGCCTGCTTATTTTAGACTATATTGCTGCTTTTCACGAGACAATAGCAGACACTGACAGTTATTGCCCCCTTGTATGAAAACAATGTACACAAGACCCATAGTAGCCATGGTTATATGACCATGAATACCACAACTCAGACATGGCATGCGAAAATCTGGAAACGGAGGATGACTCTTGGAGTTGTGGAGTAGAACTGTCCTAAACTAGCTGAGTCAGTTAATGTTCCTGATTAAGAGTACTGTGCCAGTTGGCTTGTTTTTCCCAATTTGCAAAGCCAATAGGTCTGGAATTGGCAACTGGGCAATGTTTTTATTTTTTGGCAAACATAGGCCTTAGATTCTGAACAATAAAAAGTTCAACTTGCCACCATCTAAAGGTGGTAGCATATTCTTTCAAGGGAAACGCTAATGGATTGGTTCACCAGCGCTGTGCACATATGATTAGGAAAAATGCCGTCTGAAGTGGGCTGACTTTTTGGACCATGCAGTATGCTGTTGTCGGTGGGAGCAAAATGTTGATGACATTTAAACAGACCAATGAATAGAGGTCTGACCCTAAGCCACTCTATGAATAGACATGGTATGTGTTTATAAATTGTTTAGATTACAGTGGTAATAGTGATGCCAATAGCACAATACACTGCCTTTGTGCCGCGCCAACTCCCTTGTCTAGCTCAGCCGTGGCCCAGATTGGTTCAAGTGGATGGGGCGGCAAAGCGTCAATGATAAACAAGTATAGGCAAAGCCAACAGGTCTAGCTTTAATATGTTAATGCAGGTTCCTTTTATGGAGCCTTTTTTATAGTCCCTCATTAGTTTGAATGTTGTAGAAAGAAAGGAAGGACTATAATTAAGTCTCCCTTTTCACCAACCCTTATTTTGAAATAGAAACAAAAAGAGAATGGTATTGAAGGCAACAGAACCTTCAGTGTAGCCCACATTTGTTCTATGAATTGAAGAAAAAACTTGGTCCCTGAGGTAGTTATAAAAATGCGCTGTAACCAGGAGCACACAGAGGAAGGAAGGAGGGGCATGAGGGAACAAGGCGCACATGGAAAGAGAAAGTGGCAGGCGGGGTAACGAGGTATGAGCAGGGGGACAAGGAGCATGAGGAGGAACATTGGGAGACACTTGGTAGGGAGCCAGCATGAGCAGAGAGGACTGCTTGTAAAGTAATCCCTCATTCAGTTCAAAGCAAGCACTGCATTGGAGGGGGAAGATGCATCCTAACAGCCAATAGCATATGCTCAGGTTTGGGTCCTGTGTGTGTATGGAAGATAGGCCTAAAAGGGAGTGGGTGGGAAGATGAATAAAAGTAAGCTAAGGAGAGAATTTGGGGGCACATGGGCACTGAGTCTGTGAGACTGGATCATGGCTGGGTGAGGCATGGGGCTGTTTAAAGCAATGAAGAGGATGATTAATAGATCAGGATTGAGAAAGTAAGTTGGGGGAAGGACAGCACAAGGGAATGAGGGACAAAAAAAGGAGCAAGAGCTTCAAGAAGTACTAGAGGAGTGAGGAAGAATGAGTTCTCTCCCCCTTAATTTATGAACAATGCCTTATGCCTCTAACAGCCGTGGCCGCTGCCGGTAAGAGTGGTGGGGCTTGGGTAGGCGGGGGGACGGGATTTCGAGAGACGACCACAAGGGAAAAATAATTATTTATTTAATTTTCCCTCAAGGTCGTCTCTCAAAATCCCCCCACCCGGCCCCACCGCTCTTACCTGCAGCGGCCGAGGCTGGCCTCTAACGTCTGATAAAGACTTCTAGCTGCAGAATTCTCAACTTTTCAATATTCCCCAGGCATCACACTGGATCCAGAAACTTTTCAGCTGTACTTCTGCATGCTGGAAGGTGTTGCCTTGTAGCTCCGCACTGATGCCATTCTGCACCAGAAATGACATGCGGGGGCGATATAGGTGCCACTCCTACGCGCTGACGTCAGATCCTTTTTTCTAGGCCTTCAGGCGTGGAACCGGAGCTTCCTCGCTTCTCTCTGCGACACCTTACCTCGATTTTCCAAAATTCTGATACAGTGTGCAAGGGATGTCATCCCCTAAAATGACAGGTTTCAAGCCCTGTATAGACTGTCGTAAACAGATGTCTGTGCTGGATCTCCATCAGCTGTGCCTGTGGTGTCTGAGGCTGAGACACGACTCCAAGACCTACGGAGGCTGCACATCAATGAACCCGAAAGCCATCAGGGAACTCGAGGTGAAGTATTTATTTCGCCAAGCTTAATACCACTCAGCGTGGGGACTGCTCCATATCCCATTCCTGGTCAAAGGTTTGCTCCCAGGCACTGTCTTGAAGTTCTCTCCAGATAAAGGGTTTTTAGTGACTCAGGAAATGTGGCGCTCTGCTATGTGGACGTTTCGTTGATTCTGTGATTTAGTTAAATGGTGCTACCAGGCAAGGGGATACTCCCTTAAACCCCTTAAAGTGTGTAGGGAAAAACCCTACACTGCGTAAATGAGATTAAGTTCTGGGCACACAACAATTCGTGTAAAAACCAAAGTATAGTTCAATTAAACGGATTTTGAAAGAATGTCAATGTTCATCAAAGGTGAATACTCCTTATTCTTTAATTATTCAAACATGAGCAAGAGAAAAACCAGCCAACACGTGTTTCATCGCTAATGGGATTGCTCCTGCGACTTCCTCAGAGCTGGGAAAGATACAAAAGGTAATATGAACATGAAGTTCGAAAATCACACCTTTATGTGGTAGAGAAGAGCAACATTCATTCCTGTTGAAGTTGTGACTGAACACCTTAAAGGTGGAAACCCTAGAAGTCCAAATTCGTAATACCTTATGTGACTACAAGAGAATAAAAGTGACTTGGTGTGCACAGTGTATATTTCAAGTACGCAATTTGTGAGTGAAAAATCATTAAAATCTCTTTATATGAAAACAACAAACTCACTATATATGTTATGTATGAATCATAAAAAGAACGAACACAGAGAATCAAGATGGGCCAAAATCAGGAGGGAAAGAAGGCCCAGTAGGCGTATGAGTAATGTGAAATTAAAAGTGAAGATTGATTACTAAGTGTGATTAAATAAAAAAGCTACCTGAATGAGAACGTGAAAATTCATATTACTCTGTGGAGGTAATCATATAAAAAACTGGTATACGTATCCGTACTAGGAGACAGGCGGGAGCAACTACAAAGTAGAACAAGCAAAGAGCGCACTTACCGCTCCGCCGGTGATAATTCCAACCCGGCTGATCCAGGTGCACGTCACTTGTTAAGTGACCAGGTAGTGATCGGTAAGATTATGAGGAATACCGGAGTTGGAAAAAATGAAGGCGGTCAATCGAAAGTTAACCGCTATCTAGGTAGACACCGCAGCGTAGTGAGCTATCAGAGTAAATTGGTACAAGGATCTTACCACATATAATGGTGATCCTGACAGTGGTGTGCCGCAATAAAATTCAGGACGGAGGGTAGTCCGTATTCCCAGTTTATTAAATCTGAAAAAAGGGGGTATTTACGCTTAAGTAACAGAAGATACAGTAAATGAAAAACTCTGCATCAGGAAGTCATGTCCAACTATATGAACGGAGGAAAGAGCATTCTTACCTGCAGCGGGTGCGCTGCGGTATCTCGCGGCAATAATTCTGCAGAAACCGGTTCCGGGTGTGAACGTTAAAGAGACCCGGAAGTGGTTTTATAGTGCCTAAAGCCGTGTGGGACTGGAATGCTAACCTGTCTAATGATTCCAAGTCGTAACTTTATTGCTGACTAGGTAACGAAGACACTGGAAGGTAGAAAATAGTTACAGATGACTTGACCGTTACAAAAGTGATGTTACCAGTGATAACACCTAATGTAAAAGCTACAAGAATAAAGCACAGGTTTTGAAACGGAAAACCATGTTGTATATGTGTGTGTATTACGGACAGTTAGTTGTTCAGAATAAAAAAAATCACAATTGTTCGGCCCGATAGAATGTCAAAGAGAGTGCCAGAGTATTGGTAAAAAAGATATATAAAGGGTACAGATGTCCTGATATGAGGTAGAAGCATAGAGACAACATAGAAAAACAGTACATATGAACAATATTACATGTCTACGTTTAAGCAACGGTAGTTGGTACGTTGTTCAAAACTAAAAGTACTTGCAAAGCACTGTATGGCACAGTAAATTGTAAAAGGAGTGCCAGACATGTTTATAATATTACATGTCTGGTTTGAACAAACGGCAAGCATGATACACAATATCTTCACATGAAATCTGTAAAAAGAAAAGAAACAGGCCAATTTGAATTAAAATTACACAATCTAGTGTGATTCTGTCCTCTAAGAATATTGTGATGGGCCAGAATCTGGAGGGAAAGAAGGCACAACTTAAGTTTAACGCCTAATGATGTTATGCACATAAGTCATAAATGAAGATAGTCATCATCAAATAAGTTACCAGTTACATAAACTATCAAATTAGTGGGAACAGACACCACTACAACAACCCACTGTTAAGAGATGCTTGTTGTGTATAGAGTTCAGCTTAACAAACCCCGCTCATATTTCAAATGTTTGTATGAGTTTAAACTCGAGATCTATTGTTCTCCCAGAAAATATTGCATCTCATGATCACAGTTCAAGCCAAGTTCCACTGTATGGAGGCGCATAATCCAGGTTGCTTCTGTACGTCTCAGTTTCAGCTCTCTGTTACCCTCTCATATGTGTGGTTGAATCACGTCGATTTCAAAGAAGGAGAAGTTCTTATGTGCTCCTTGAGAAGGACACATCGCTGCATGTAGTGCCACTGGATATCTGGCGTCTTGTTGATGTAATGCTCTGACATGCTCGCTAATTCTGTCCTTCAGAGGACGAATGGTGCTTCCGACATATTGTCTCTTGCATGCACACTCAATTATATACACCACAAATTTGGTGTTGCAGTTGATATTCTGTCTGATGCTGTATCTTTTCTTATCCTCGCTGGTAAAATCGCAAGTTCCATGTTTGGCCCATCTACACACCCCACAGGAGCCACACTTGTAAAAACCTATGGTTCGTTGGGTGAGCCATGTTGAGTCATTGGCGGAGCGTGGGACAGAAGGGCTAAGTCTGTTTCTGAGTGTCCTACCCCTCCTAAAGGTAATCTGTGGGTGGGAGGTTATATGTTCGTTGAGACATGTGTCGGCCCGTAGGATTCCCCAATGTTTAACAAGGCTCTTTCTAATAACATGGCTTAATCCGTTAAAGTCTGTGATGAGTCTCACCGGTTGGTTTTGTTGTTGTTTATGTGTCTTGACACGTAGTGTCTCTGCCCTGTTTACTTGGCCAATTCTATTTTCCGCTCTCTTGATAGTTTGGGGTGTGTAACCTCTCTTGGCAAATCTATGTTTCATGTCTGTGAAGCATTTTTGGAAGTCTGTCTCCTCACTACAGTTCCTTTTAGCCCTCATGAATTCACCATAGGGAATTGCTTGAATCTAGTGTGCAGGATGAGAGCTGTTAGCAGGTAGAATCACGTTACAAGATGCCTCTTTGCGAAAAAGTCTACTGTGCAATTTATCATCCTTGATGTAGAGTTCTATATCTAAGAATGTGATCTTGGATGTGGTGGATTCTATAGTGAACTTTATGTCAAAGCTGTTGTTATTCAAATGACTGTAGAATTCATCCAATTTTTCTTGTGTGCCTGACCAGAGTAACAGACAGTCATCTATGTAACAGCCCCAAAAAATGATGGAGTCGATCCACGATGTTCCTTTGCTGCCCCATATCCATTCTGCTTCAAGAGTGCCCATAAACAAATTCGCAAAAGACGGTGAAAACTTGGAACCCATGGACACTCCCCTGATTTGCTTGTACCACCGTTTGTCAAAAATGAAGAAATTGTTGTCTAGGATTAAGTCCATCATGGAGATGAGCATGGTGGTGTGTTACCATTGCGTTGCTGGTCTATTGTGCAAAAGGCGAGTCACTGCGCCTAGGCCAAGATCCGGTTTGATGCTAGTGTACAGGGACACTACATCTAAGGTCGCTAAGATCATCCCTGGCTGCCACTGTACATCCGATAGGATGCTCAAGATATGTTTCGTATCCTGGATATAAGATGGTAAATTGCGTACCATCGGTCCAATGAAGAGATCCACATATTCCGCTATCTTCTCTGTGGGGCCCCCTATACCTGAAACAATTGGTCTACCAGGAGGGAAAGCGAGGTGTTTGTGTATTTTAGGTAGGGTGTACAACCAAGGAAAGGTAGGTCTGAATACCTTCTTGTAGCTGTGTTCATCCTCGTCTATTAGGCCTGCAGTGTGCCACTCCCCCAAGAGTTTGTTAATTTTGAGGGTGAGGGGACCTGTCGGATTGTGTGTGAGAAGTTCATAGCAGGTGATATCTTGTAGTTGTGTCAAAATTTCTTGGTTATAGTCGTCTCGGTTCATGACAACGACGTTGCCCCCTTTGTCCGCTTCTCTGATTAAAATGTCGTTATCAGTACTGAGTGTCTTAAGGGCTAGGCGCTCGCCTGAAGCAAGATTGTCTTGATGTCTGTATCTTTTCTTGGTTCGCTTGTTGTCATATTTGTCTAAGTCTTCCAATACCCTTTTATAAAAGGTATCTATGAGGCTGCCCCCAGGTAGAGTGGGTGTCCATTTAGATTTTGTTCTAAAGCCACTGGCTAAGGTGTAATCAGTGTCTATATTCAACTCCTGTAGGAGTAGTTCCATATCATATGGTGGTTGTTCAAAATCTGTTAGTGATAGAAGCAATTGTGTAGCTTTTACATCATGTATAGTTAGAACATTAGGCACAAAGTCACTGGAAGTGTTCTTAGTGTTTTTATTCATAGTCGGATTACAAGAAAAATGTTTCTTGAGTTTGAGACCCCTGATAAATTAAAAAGGTCAATTTTAAGTCTGCAGATGTTCCCTGGTTCGAAAGGGTTGAAACTCGAGCCTTTGCTAAGAAGAGTGATCATGTCGGGTGTGAGGGATTTGGAGGACAAGTTAACTACCTGTACTTCTCTTTCCTGTACAGCTATTTGTTCCCCGCATCTCCCGACCTCAATTTCTTTTTGTATTCTTCCTTGTCCTGCTCTCTTGCCTCTGCGGGTCTTATGTCTTGCCCTCCTCGTATGGGTTGTGTTCTGTTTCCCTTTCTTATTTGTACCTCCTTTAAAAAAGAAGATTTGGTTGGGTCTGTACCTGCTGAGTTTTCCGCTTCACTTTCACTGGTAAGGGGGGCACTCAATGAGGTGGAGCTCGAGGAGATAGATTTAGTCCCTAGTCTGGTGGATCTGTCCACTTGTTGGCCACTATGTACCATTTGATCATATTTCCTAGCATATTTGAACACTCTCCCTTCTTTGTAGTCTATTTCGTCTCTTTTTAGTTGCCTAGCTATCCTATTCTTTATTTCATTCTGATGTTTAAGGAGGATGTCATTAAGAATGACATAATTCTTTTCTGTTGCTTCCTGGATATTGAGGTCTCTGATTTCTTTTTCCAATGTGGAGATTTCTATCTGGAGTCTAGTCACTTTGCGTTCAGAACTTTCAACTAGTATATTCATGAGCGTATTGGAATTGGCCGTTACGGCCTCCTCCCATTTCTCTAGCAGGTCTTCGTCCAGATCGTCATAAGTTGGGAAGATTTGAGATCTGAGCCCTCTTGGTACTCTGTTTTGTCACGACTCGCTCCCTACATTCTCGTGTCCACCACCAGGGGGCCGAATTGTGGGGCTACCCAGTGTTCTAACAAGCTTCCAGACCCTCCCCTTCATGCACATACTGACTTCCAGCCATTTCGACACTACTTGGGAATTGACATCCATTCCCAATCCATGCCGGGTTTTGTGGAAGCCATCCTGCTCATGCCTGAAACTCCATTACCCAGAATTCCCTGCTCACTGCTTCGTCTCCACCCCTGCAGGCCAAGGATGGGTGGAGGAATTCAGCTCACCTGTGGCTGGCTGCTGCTAGCCTGCTCACCTGCTCACACCTGATGTGCATGAGTACTGTGAGCTCTTTTAAGCCCCAGCTCCCTTCAGCCCAGTGTTGGTCATTGTAGCTGTATACCGGTGAGGCCGAGCCTTGTTTCCTGAGCTGTTTGGTTTCCTTGATTCCTTAGCTATAGTTAATCCTTGTTCCTTGATTCCTGAGTTATAGCTATTCCTTGTTCTTGAATTAGCACTGCCTGCAGTGCTACCTTGTTGCCTGAGTTATAGCTGTTCCTGTTCCTGGGCTCCAGCTATTTCTTGTGCCTGATTTGCACTGCTTGCAGTGCTCTCTTGACTCCTTGTTTCCTGAGCTGTAGCTATTTCCTGTTCCCTTGAACTAGCACTGCCTGCAGTGCTACCCTGACTCCTGAGCCTTAGCATTCCTTGTTCCTGACCTGCAGCAGTTTCCCTTCTCCTGACCTAGCACTGCCTGCAGTGCTACCCTGACTCCTGAGCCTTAGCATTCCTTGTTCCTGACCTGCAGCAGTTTCCCTTCTCCTGACCTAGCACTGCCTGCAGTGCTACCCTGACTCCTGAGCCTTAGCATTCCTTGTTCCTGACCTGCAGCAGTTTCCTTCTCCTGACCTAGCACTACCTGCAGTGCTACCCTGACTCCTGAGCCTTAGCATTCCCTGTTCCTGACCTGCAGCAGTTTCCTTCTCCTGACCTAGCACTGCCTGCAGTGCTACCCTGACTCCTGAGCCTTAGCATTCCTTGTTCCTGACCTGCAGCAGTTTCCTTCTCCTGACCTAGCACTACCTGCAGTGCTATCCTGACTCCTGAGCCTTGGCATTCCTTGTTCCTGACCTGCAGCAGTTTCCCTTCTCCTGTACTAGCATACCTGCAGTGCTACCTTGAATCCTGAGCCTTAGCTCAATTCTTGTTCCTGCCCCAGCACTGCCTTCTATGCTTTGTTTTCTTGATTCCTGAACCTGCACTATTCTAGTATACCCTTGTAGCCTCCCCTTCTGTATATCCTTTTCCAGTCCCTGCCTTTCTTCCCATTTTCTTGGTTCCAGTTCTAGTTTGCTGTCTTTCTATTCTGCTGTCTTGCTTCTGTTACCTTGTATGTTTGTTACCTGCTTTCTGCCAAATGTGCCCTGTGATTTCCTTCCTTTCCTGTTAAGCACTCCTCCCTGCTAGCTCCTTGTCTATTGTGCTTGTGTTTAGTTCTACCCCTTTGCTGTTACTGCCTTGCGTGTTCCTGTTTGATCGCCAGGATCCGTGGGCACAGCTGACTACCTAGGTGGTGTTTCTTGTTCACTGTGAGTATTGTCTTTGAGTTACTGTTATAACATCACCATAGGTATAAGCTCCACAGACCCTGCCTTTGCATACATATCCTATATGTGGGTATTTTCAGTCAGTATCTGTAACAGCAATTGTGGGTGAGGAACTTACTGAGCTTCAGTCTTACCGTGTGGAGCTCCTGAGTGCTTTACCCCACACTCCCTTTATTGTTAATGTTGTATTATATATATGTCTTGCACGTCCGTCCTGGGTGTAGTTAGTCTGAATGCTAAATTGACTTGTGAGTGCCCTTCCTTTCTGAGTCTTAGCCATCTTGTTCCTTTGTACAGGCTTCCCCTTTGGATCCCTTTTCTCCTCTGACTTCCTGTGTGATCCTGGGCAGCGCTGTACTTCTCTCTCTGTGTACGTTTTGTACCCCGTTCCCAGTCCTTGCCCACGTCCCTGACTGTGTTCCCCACATAGTCCCGGACAGTCCCTGACAGAATGACCAACCCACATTTCCAGGGTTACTTGTGAGGTTTCTTTGCGTTCAGTTAGCTACCCTTTTTCTGTTTCATTTGTGTGTGCAAATATTAAATGTGTGTCATAATGAGAGGTTTAAGAAAGAGACACACCAGTGCATCATTCAAGTTTGTGAGGGCAGTTCACCAGTGCTCACCAATGAGAGACATTTAGTGTCTACTTTACAGTTTGAGAATGTTCACCCTAGTCCTGAAACAATTAATCCTCTTATGAAAAATGGACATTTACGTTCTGAATATTTTACTCATTGGCTCTCAAACACCTCTTTGCCAGATCCGGACTTAATCTTCTGTTCTGATCCAGATTCAATGTCTGTGTCAGCATTGCATAAGGAGAATGCTACCTTACTCAGTTTGCTGAACAAGAATTCTGATTCTCGCATGTCTGCTATAAGTGGCTGTAAAATACAGTATTCAACCACACAACCAAAGAAAGAGCAGATGCATTATATAACCTCTGTTCTCCATTCAAATAATGTTACCCAGTCTTGTAGTCCAGTAAAGATCACAGTCCCGGATACTAAAGGGACCTTGTTAGATACCACATTCAAAGTAAACAATAATCAGTTTAACAAAAGAGAGAAAAGACCTACTAGAACACAGGCAGCTAATAGCCAGTTTGAACAAAATCCAAGGTATAGCTCTGTTGCTTGTTGTGAATTTGCCAAGTCTACCACTGTCCTTTTAGAGAAAGATCTGCAGTCTTCACAGGATAGAAGTACATCTAAGATTCTTGAATTACAACTAGAGAATAAAATGTTTCAGACTCTGTTAAAAAATTATAACCCAAAGTTCAAGTGGGAATCTAAAACCCCTGTAGAAAACAACTTTTCCACCTCTATGTTAGCCTCCTTAGAAATGGAGAATGAAGCCTTGCGCTCTCTTTTGCGCTCTCCTCAGAGCTGGTCTAGGGATTGTGTGAACAATACAGTGGCAGATCCCTCAGATTCCATTCAGAAAAACCATAGTACCTTATCTCATAGTCCAGTTAATGAAAGTATTTGTTTGAATTCTGCAATTTCTACCTCCTCTGATGTGTTGTTTTCTAGTGCTAAACTGTGTATAGGCACTACACCTGAGATGTGTCCCTCCACTTCTAAGGAACCCCAGATGCCAGGAAAGACACTAAATACTTGTTTGCTTTCTCTTCCTGGTAGTGATGTCAGTTCCACCCCGGGGGTATCACATACACTGGCCATTGACATGCAGACAAAACCCGAACCATTGACCCACATATTCCCTGATGTGACAATGTCCTGTGACTCAGACCATGCTCTTGATTTAACTGCTGCAACTGAAGTCAACCTCCTCACTGAGAAGAAACAAAATCCTGTCCCCTTCTTTGCTGTTTTGCCCTCAAGCACACCACATATTGAAAAGTCAGGAAATTATAGTACTCTATGCTCTGTTGCATCTGTACCACCTTGTATTGCAGAAGAAAATGAAAAGAGCTCCCATGGCCAAAGAATCTTTGACCTATTTCCTCTGACTGTGAAGTGTGAACTACCAAATTGTGAAAGAAGCCTGAGCATCAGGAACTCTAAGATAAGCACTATTCTGAGCCATCTGGAAGAAAGTACTCCTGTGTTTTAATCTGACAAGGACCAGTGAAGATGTCACTACTAACAACAGCAAATCTACTGTTCACAAGCTACTACCATTCCCAGAGCTTAAAGTCTATGAACCATGTGTCACTCTGCCTTCAGCTTGTCTTCTTGCAGAGTCTCCAGAGTCCTCAGCCGGCCCGCTCCCTTCAGAGCCCGAGTCCTCAGCCGGCCTACCTACGGAACTTCAGCCTGCAGTAAGCGCTCTCTTTGCTTGTTCTACTTTGTAGTTGCTCCCGCCTGTCTCCTAGTACGGATACTTATACTAGTTTTTTATATGATTACCTCCACAGAGTAATATGAATTTTCACGTTCTCATTCAGGTAGCTTTTTTATTTAATCACACTTAATAATCAATCTTCACTTTTAATTTCACATTACTCATACGTCTACTGGGCCTTCTTTCCCTCCTGATTTTGGCCCATCTTGATTCTCTGTGTTCGTTCTTTTTATGATTCATACATAACATATATAGTGAGTTTGTTGTTTTCATATAAAGAGATTTTAATGATTTTTCACTCACAAATTGCGTACTTGAAATATACACTGTGCACACCAAGTCACTTTTATTCTCTTGTAGTCACATAAGGTATTACGAATTTGGACTTCTAGGGTTTCCACCTTTTAAGGTGTTCAGTCACAACTTCAACAGGAATGAATGTTGCTCTTCTCTACCACATAAAGGTGTGATTTTCGAACTTCATGTTCATATTACCTTTTGTATCTTTCCCAGCCCTGAGGAAGTCGCAGGAGCAATCCCATTAGCGACGAAACACGTGTTGGCTGATTTTTTCTCTTGCTCATGTTTGAATAATTAAAGAATAAGGAGTATTCACCTTTGATGAACATTGACGTTCTTTCAAAATCCGTTTAATTGAACTATACTTTGGTTTATACACGAATTGTTGTATGCCCAGGACTTAATCTCACTGTCTCGAAGTTGACAGACCCACTCTAGAGTACGATCTTTGTCACGGTCCAAGTCTTCTGGTAAGCACAAGAAACACTATAAGTCGAAGCAGAGTTCTGCTCCTTAATGCCACTCGCACTTCTCTGAGCAAGTGTGTGGACAGTCTTGATCACGCTCTAAAAATCGGTAACTTCGTAGCCAAATCTGCAGCTGGCTCTGGCACAACCTGAATTTCTGGGGCCTTCAGCCACGCCGTGACAACTTGAAGAGTTCCGCATAGCTATCCTCCAGCTCTTTGGTTCTTTACTGACTCCAACTGGTGTGCCTCTGGGCCCCAAGGAGCCAAGAGGATTTCCACCTGGAATACTACCAGCGGGTTCGCCCACGGAGCCAGCTGGCCCCTCTGAGACTACTTTTCCTCTAGCTCATGTTCTGATGCCGCTTCCGGTGGGCAAAAACACGCTAGTACATCAACGCTGATGCCGACTTTGCCGCCCGAGGAGGTATCCCCCATTGTCCTCTCAGGCTCAAACTCGGCGCTCGTCTAACTTCGACCGATGTCATGCCCGAATTCAATTGAGCACCCATTTCTATTCTCAACTTATCACTAGCTAGGCAACATTTTTGGCATTCCCTTTTTAGCACAGACTCTGATAATGATTGCGACCCAGATGATGAGTTCGCTCAGCCCTATCTGGATGATAACTGGTATTAGGATTTGCAGAAGGCCCATGGGCTAGACACCTCCCCAGAGTCAGCTCTTTTCTCTCATCCTGGGCAAGCCACGGAACAACTGGTATCCTATGCAATGGTCCTGCGCAGGGTGGCCGAAGTCCTTGATCTCCAACTTCCCAACCTGGAAGTAAAAACTAATGCTCTGATCGAGGTCCTGCAGCTAGGTGAGACTTCTTCTGAGCCCCTCCTGCCTTTCAACGAGGCTCTGATGGACACCATTTGTGGAGCCTTGGCCAAGCCCAGCTCTGGCTCGCCAGTCAATAAGACAAATCACCAGCCACCACCGTCCTGCTTCAGCCGACCCAGCTTTCTAGTCTAGAACCCTTCTCCGGAAAGTCTCATGGTGCAGGCTTCCACCAGTCATTCCAATCCGAACACTTTCCCTACCACTCCCTGTGATAGTGAATTGAAATTAGTGGATGCATTCGGTAAGCACCTCTTTTCGTCCACTAGTTTGGTCCTCCGTTCTGTTAATGCTTCCTGTTTGTTGGGCTGTTATAGTCACACCCTTTGAGATGCAGTGGCACAAGTCCTCCTCGGTGTTTCGGAAGGATCATCGTCCTGTACTATCTCAGACAATTCAGGATGGTCGTGATGCGGCCAGGTTTACGATTCGTTGAGGCTTGGACACCACCGATCTATCAATCCACGCTTAACTGGGTTCTCTGGCGATACCTAGTCCTCCTTGATGAACAAGCCTTTTTGATGAGGCTTGCCTGTTCGGGGACAGGGTTGATTCCTCACTAGAATATTTCATAGAGTAGGGCCACCGCTCGCTCACTCTCTGGGCCTTTCTGCCTCATCTCACCAACCGCACCAGTTCCAGCCCTCCTTTCCTGGCTTCGACAGAGGTGTCCTCTACTGCCAGCCTGTCCAGCCCTCTCAACGGACCCAGCAGTTTTGTGGGAGAGGCAGGGGTGCCCACTGGCCCCACGGTCAAGGTCAGTGTTCCACTCGGGCCTACCCCCACTGCAGCCCCACCTGCCAAACCTCTTTAGTATACCCTTAAAGAGTCATAGCCACCTTCCGGAAGGCAGAATCCACCAATTCTATCCGGGTTGGCAAGCGATCCCATCGGACGGAGGGGGTCCTACAAATTATTTGCAAAGGCAACACCTTACCATTCCTTTCGTCCTCGCCGCAACTTCCACCGTCCACCCAATGACTGACGGAAGACCTTCTCTTCATTTTGTGGCAGGAAATGCAAGCCCTTTTGACCAAAGGGGCTGTCTAGAGGGTTTCAGTGCCAGAATTAGGGTGCAGTTGTTATTCCCACGACTTTCTGTTGCCCAAGAAGGACGGAGGCCTTTGGCCTATTCTCGATCTGCGCCCTCTCAACTCTTTCTTCTGGATGGAGAAATTTAAGATGATCACCTGGCCCCAGCCCTGTCTACCCTCGACCTTGGTTCTGGGTGGTGGCGTTGGACTTGCAGGATGCCTATTTTCACATATTCGTCCTGCTGGCCCATCAGTGCTGCCTGCTGTACATGGTGGGAGAAGAACATTCATAGTTCGCTGTCCTCTCCTTTGGTCTTACGAGCACCCCTCGTGTATTCACAAAAGTGATGGCGGTGGTGGCAACACAGCTTCGGAGGTCATGGATGTTAGTCTTCTCCTACCTTGATGACTGGCTGTTGCAGGTGGGCTCGCCCCAGGCAGTCATCAACCTCCTCCAGACTACTGCGAACCTCCTGTCATCTTTAGGGTTCACTATCAACACCTGAGTCCTTCTCAGACGCTCCCTTTCATCTGAGCCATTCACGTCACAGTTACTTCGGGAAAGAGATTCCTGGATATTGAGGCTATAATCCCCATCGTTCAGCCTCAGTCCTGGATTTAAGTGAAGCCGACTCTGAGGCTGCCGGGACTCATGGCCTCCTGCATTCTGCTGGTCGAGCACGCCAAGTGGCATATACGGGCTTTCCATTGGGATCTGAAGTCCCAGTGGGAGCAACATCAAGGGAACTGTGGAAGGGGCTGCAAGAGGTGCTGCGGAAACTCCAAGATTGCTGCAAAAAAAGGAGTGTACAGCTCTAAACCGGAGTTCAGCCATGGGAACTCAACTAGAAAAGCAGTGCCCATACAGAATACGAAGAGAAGTGATCGCAAGGAAAAGGGCGTTACGGAGGATGCCAAAGTAACAACAAACGAACGGAGGCTAACGGAGAGCACATTCGAGACCAGGTGCACAACTAGAAGAGTACTCAGACCATTTACTAACACCTCTCCAAAACTTCAGGAAGATGAAGGGGACGAGCGGCCACAGAATCATCCGGAGCGGAGTGGAGCAGACAACGCAGACCAGCAAGTCCTGATCATGCGCCCGACCAGCGACTTGAGGGAGAAAGATGGGGTACTCCCAACCGCTGCAGCCCAGTCTCGGGGCCATTGCACCAGGCAAGTGCTCTTTTATTCCTTAAATTAATGTTGGTAACAAAGAGCTTGATAACATGTTGTGGTGACAAAGATGGTAAGATCTCAAAGATCTGATTGGGCTCACCAGGTGTGTTGTGTGTTACACGGACTTCACACCAGTAAATTCTTCACACTGCACTGGAAGTTGGGGAAGGGTAAAAATAAGACTGGGGTTCTCAGTATTTGTACTATTTTTCCCGAGGGTCAACGGTGACATATGGAGAAGGCTTGGAAGTAAAGGGAAGAGGAGAAAAGAGAGTGTATTGCCCCTCAACCCCGAATAAAGTCAAGAGAGACCATGCAACTCTGGAGCGAACCATGATTTAGTCCTATTATTTTGTTATTCCATGAACTTCTACCATCTGTTTTCAGTACAGGTATACAATAAAAAACTATAACCCCTCGCTAACTGTCTCATGTCTGATCTTGTAGCCTGGTACAGAGACCTCGCTGACCATGTTCAGATTTCGGAGGAGACTGTGAAAGACCTGCAGTGGTGGTTTCTGGACTGCCATTGGGTCAGTGGCAGGCCCCCTTCACCACCCAGAGCTGACAGTGGTGACCAATGCATTACTTCTGAGTTGGGGCATCCATCTGGGAGAGGTGGAGATGAGAGGCCTCTGGTCTCCAGTAGAGTCCTGGCTCCACATCAGCCTTCTAGAGCTGAGGGCCATCCTCTTGGTGCTGAAAGCCTCCCTTCTGTCCATCATAGGGAGACTGGTACAGGTGCTCACGGACAACATTGCTGTCATGTGGTAGTGCAACAAATGGGGTAGGCTGGGATCACGGTCCCTGTGCCTGGAGGCATTGCGCCTCTGGAAATGGCTGGATCACCAAGGAATTTTCCTGGTGGTAAACCACCTCGCAGGATCGTTGAAAGCCATGCCGGACGAGCTCAGCCACTGGCAACTTATAGATCATGAATGGCAGGTACGCCTTAGGTGGCGCAAGGTCTCTTCCACACGTGGGGAGAACTTTGGCTCAATCCACCGAGAATGCACAATGTCATCACTTATTCGCGATGGAGTTTCTAAGAAGTCTCTTGCTCAGACGTGTTCCATCTCAAGTGAAATTCAGGACTCCTATATGCCTTTCCGCTGATACTGCTCCATATCCAGTTCCAAGAAGATCAGGACTGACCGGGCCCAAGTCATCCTGGTGGCTTTGAATTAGACACACAGAGTATGGTATCCAGAACTCCTGGGCTTGAACATATCTCCTCCGATCAGGCTGCCCCTCCGTGAGAACTTGATGTTGCAGCAACAGGGCAGGGTTCTGCACTCAAGCCTTCACAATCTCCCTCTTCGTGCGTGGACATTGAGTGGCAACAGCTGAATATCTTCGACAGGAGGTGGTTGTTTCATCTTGGCTGCCAGGCGTCTCTCGATGAAGACTGTGGCTTGGTGCGGCAGTGACCCTCTTCAGGCCAAACTGTCTGATGTCTGTTATTTTCTCTGTCTCTTGCTCAGCAAGTCTTTGCTCTGGGCATGGTTCAAGGTTATCTTTCAACCTTCCTGGTCTTCTTTCGGTTGCCTGATCAGCACTCTGTTTAAATCACCAGTCATGATTTGATTTTTGAAAAGGCTGCAACACGTTTCCCACTTCTCCTTTTGCCATGCCCGAATGGGACCTTAATCTGGTCCTGACTTATTTGATGCGCACTCCATTTGAGCTGCTTCACGGCTGTCCCCTATGGTTCCTTTTATCAAGACCATGTTTCCGATTTTCACATAGATCGCACCAAAGACCACCGGGTGGATGATCAGCTCTTTGTGGGGTTTTCTGGAGCATAAAAATGCAAGGTAGGGTAGAAGAGAGGCTGCTGGATCATGCTCTTCATAAACATCTGCTAAGCTATGGCTAAATAGTAGCCTCCGGAAGAATTGTGTGTTCATTCTAGACAAAGTTGCTAGCACTTCCTTAGCATGCGGAGTCCCTGTCCTAGACATCTGTCAGGCAGATACCGCAGGTAAGTAACTTGTTCCTTCTGTCACTAGAGGTGGGCGAACCGACTGAAAGCTCAAGCCAGATGCCAGGCTCTGGCTCCGCTCGAGGTCCTCTTGGAACCCTGAGCCAAGCTTTCACAAGAGGTGATGTGGCTTAGTGGCTACAGCTGCCAACCATGCAATGTGGGGAACGAGGTTCGAATCCTGGTCTCGGCTCAGCACCCTGTGCTTCTTGGAAAATCTCTCTATGCTGAGAAAAAATAAATGTTGAGTATTTGTATAGGGCACAATTCACCCAGGAGTGTTGTGCCCAGGCGCTGAAGCAGGAGCTGTATGGGCAGAGTCAGTGTTGGGGCTAGGTGAAGAGCCAGATCTTCAGTTTCTTGCGGAATTCAAAAGCTGAGGAGGCGGCTCTTATATGCTGGGCAGGTCGCTCCAGGCTTTAGGAGCAAGGTAGGAAAAAACACGACCGCTGGAGCTTGTTCTGCGTGTGCAGGCAGTTTGTGCGAGTAGGAGTCCGGCTGTGCGGAAGTGGCTCGTAGGTTTCTGGAAGTTTATGCTGTTGTTGAGGTATGTATGGCCAATGTTGTGTAAGACGTTGTATGTGTGCATGAGGAGTTGGTTGTTGATTACTACTGTGAGGTTCTTGCATGTGTTGCCAGGAGGGGTGTGGGTCTGAGTTTGGCATGCCACCAGGTGGAGCCCCACAGCAAAGTATCTTTGCTGAAGATTACTACTTTCGTCTTGTCTGTTTTGAGCTTGAGGCAGTTGGTTTTCATCCATCTGGCGACTTCTGTCATGCAGGCGTAGAAATTGGTCTGGGCGTTTGGCGTCTTGTCTGTGTCTGTTGTGAAGCACTCTTATGTCCTTCGGCAAGGTTCACACTATGTAAAACTGCCAAAAAAAAATTGTGAATTCTGCCTTGCAGGCTCTAATTTCATCCTGGAAGAATTAAAGACAAAACATTAATCCTTGATGTCAAAAATATGTACCCATCTAGCAGCTGAATTGCACAATGTCAATCTGTAGTATCTAGGATCAATCCCATCTTGATCAAATTAACTGATTTTAGTTAAATACTTTATTTCACCAAGACTTCTTTTTGTTCGTTATCACACGAGAGCACCTTCAAACATGGGATTTCAGGCTGTGCACTGTACAAAAATCTCGATTGTGTTTGATTTAATAGCTTATAATATCGCTCCATCTTTTTCAAGAATCTAGGCCACATATGCAGTACACATGACCCCTGACGTGCCTCTTAGTTCACTAGTCAGTGTCATTACCATTACGTAGGCAGGAATTGTTCTCAGTTCATGTTTAAAAACCTCTCACTTTTAATAAATACTTTTCAAATAATCTGATGCAATTGGGGGAAACGCTTCGATGTGTTAAAGAAATACACTTTCTTGACTTTTGAAGGCACTTTATCATATGTGAACATGATGCTTGGTTCAAGATTTACATTCCAAATATTTTCAAGACTGCTTGTGCACGGGCTCTTCGAGCCAGGGCCAACCTTTGGATCCCTGTTAATTTGTTGGCTCCCCCGCCTCTACCAGTCACATCACAGCCCGGGGGGGGTGGGCGTATGAGTAATTTCCCCTACTAAGTTTGTGGGTACACTTGGTGGTTCATCACTTCTCCAGGAGCATATTTTGGTGGGAGGAACAAAACCAAAATCATGTGGAGCACCTATAACAAGACTTTTGACACAGGACTCCTTAAACACACAAAAATACCAGGTCCACCAGAATGATGCAGTCTGTAGCATGCGGCACAGGGACCCTGCACCTGTGCCTTGTATTGGGGCACCCAAATGGGATTGAATTGGGGCAACCATAGATGGCACCATACCTTGGCTTGGGACACATGTTTTGGGTTGGAATGTTTTCTTTTGTTGGGATGGACTCTAGTTAAAAGACGGCCTTGCACCGGTGTGTGGTATCCGGTTTGGACAAGGTCATGATCCTTGGTTTGGGAGATGCTCTTGATTTAAGGAGAGAACTCGGGCTGGGACAAGGCCTTCAGTTTGAGAATGGCCTTGGGTAAGGAAGGTCTTACCTTGTGAGGTGTCATAGGTGGGTGTTTGGTCTAGGAGTGGTCTTCGAGTTGGACAGTTGTTTGGGTAGAGATTAGCCTTAATCTGGTACAAAACTGAGGGGTGAAATTAGGTGTCCGTTTAGTGTGGACTTTGCATTGGGATGTTGATTGGATTGGCGTATGCTTATTTTTCCCCCCGGAGTTTTATATAGTGCGAACTTGACCCAAAGGTATCGGGTATCAGAGCGCTTTACATGAGCACTAGTTGCGTTACACAAGGACACATTCATTTTTTTTTTATGCTTTAAACTAGAATCAGAAAGATTTGGAGCCAGCTGACTGTGGCTCGTGCAAAGGGACCTGCTGCCTCTGCACACACTCCTGTCATTTGCTACACGTGCATCCCATTAACCCCTGAATATGGCTCTACCAGGAGAAGGGATCTGCTGCATCCCTGCAGATGAACCATCTTTTGTCCAATCATAGATCTGCCACCCTGTTACAAAGGGATTTCCTCCTGTCGGGAAGACTGTCCCTTCTATCTTGCATGTGAATCTGCTATTCCCTTGCAGGGTGCCCCTAGTAGCGGCACTCACTCCCACTGAGACTGTGCCTGAAGAAGTGAGATTTGCAACCTTTTAATGAGACAGTGCTCTAAGGCATAAGACTCCGTCCCAGTGAGTCAGTGCTGTCCAAGCTGTGGGATCTATTGCGAACGTGTGGGACCAAGGTGAGACACTGTGGTCTAAGGTATGAACTTGTACTCAGGGAGCCCCCCTGTACTACTCTCTTCCCACTGCTCTGACTGAGGCTTGCACCCAGGGACACCCACACTTAGTGAGAGACTCAACGGTGGGAGAGTCACAGCCACTGAATTAAACCGCGGTTCATGTTGTATAAGTCTCTCGCCAATGAGTGTGACTGTTCAGGGGTGTGTGACTGACGCCCACTGAGGTAAACAGTTTTCCAAGATTTGGAAATTGCATACATTCCAACAGACCCTAACCAGGCGGGAGAATCCCGATTTTTTGTAAGCCAAAATGACTTAATTTTAGTTGTTGTTTGTCTAAAAATACCTCTGCCGTCAATAGAGGTCAATGGGGAAAAATACATTCCCCTATTTTTTTTTTATCTCAATCTCCCACTTTCCTGTTCTACAATGTTAGCATGTATGGACTCACTTGCACCCACTGAGTGAGATACAGCTTGTGAAACTATGGTCAAGACGTGCGCCCAGTATGCGAGATTTCCTTCAAAGGTTTCGGATTCCCGCCTATTCAGAGAGACGCTGCTTGGAGGTAGGTGTGAGACGTGCACCCAGTGAGAGATTGCTCAGAGCGTGAAACTTGCACCCCTTGAATGAGCCTGAGGTCAGGGGTGTGAGACTCTTGCCTGGTGAGTACTGCTGCCCAGAGATATGAGCCTTATCGTCGGTACCTGAGGCTGTGGTCAGCGGTGTGGAATTCAAGCCTAGTGGGTGAGACTGCTCGGAGGTGTGAGACTCAACCCATGAGAGTGAGACTGGGTGCCAGGATATGAAACCCATGCCCAGTGAGTGAGACTGTGCTCTAGGGTATAAGACCGGCCTCAGTGAGAGAAACTGTATCTAGAGTTGTGACATTCATTTGGAGTGAGTAGTACTGTCCTCCACCGTGACTGAATAGTAAGAGGTGTGAGACTCATGCAGTGAGTGAGACTGGACTCCATGGTGTAACTCATGTCCAGTAAGTGGGACTGTGCTCAGGGGTGCAGTTCAAGGGGAGCCTTTTGGATGCTACGCCCTCTAATAAATGTATTCTCATGTGAGTGGTTAAGTCCAGGTGCTCTCTGTTGGGTGTGGGGAAGCCTCTGTTAGATTTCACCTGGGATTTTTTTTACAAACATTCACTCTATCTCCCTTTAATGAAGGTCTTAAAGGTTGGGGTTTTACAAAAATAGTTTGTTTCTTCCCACTTAGTTCCCCTAACAATCTATACTCCGCTGCCACTTAAGCTCCCCTAGTGCCATGCTTGTGGTATAATGTATTTTAACAGAAAATCCCAGTGTGATATTTGGAAAATCTGAAGTTTATAACGACCCCGCCATCCTACTATCAAGCTATGCTCCTGGCTGTACTCCAGGGTATTTGATTTCCAGAGAGGCTGTACTCCAGCCTATGAGACTCACAGGGGGGCCACTGAGTCTCACATATCTCACTGATACTCATTTCCCTTTGGCCGAATGGGGTCCCCTTGAAGGGTTGGTGGCCAGCCTGGCCAAATGTCCCATCCAAAGCAAACACAAGGAGATGATGGTGGTGAAACCCCGAATCGGTCCTTAGGATGCTTGTTTCCAGTCCAGGGAGGACCTGGTCTAGCAGTTCGGGCTGGACTGTTCCCATTGGGCGCAGGGTCAAGACTGAT
The DNA here is from genome assembly GCA_963921515.1 of Calotriton arnoldi. Taxonomy (NCBI): domain Eukaryota; kingdom Metazoa; phylum Chordata; class Amphibia; order Caudata; family Salamandridae; genus Calotriton; species Calotriton arnoldi. The sequence continues at coordinate 575,773 of CAWUFW010005562.1, forward strand.
TTGCATATGGCTGGGTCCAAACTGGAATGGCATGGGGAGCAAAACAACGATGGATTTAGGCCCAGATCACTGTACTGGGGTGAATATATGACATTGTTCTGCATTCTGTCCATCAATTGTTCTTTTTGCAAATGTCCCATCCATGCATGATGTGGTTCTCCAGTCCGTGTTTTTTTCCTTTGAATTCTAGGACTTGTAGACTTGTTTTTCTATTATAAAACCAGACTACAAGTCCCAGAATTCAAAGAAAAACCTGGACTGGGGCAACGCATCATGTTTAGACCTAGGAAACTTGTCAGCTGTGGGTGCCAGCCTGTGCACCCTCGGGGCCTGTGTTATGCTCCTGTCTCAGAGGTGTGAGTGTAGCACCCGTTAAGACTGTGATCTGGTGCAAGTAGAAGCAGGCGAGCCACTTAAAGTGCAAGTGAGAGGTCTGGCTCAGCTGGAGATCCTCTGGGACCCTCGAGCCCACCTTAAAGTGGCTTTTGCCTGCCACCGATTCTACCACCATGCACCAACAATTAGGAAAAAAAAGCATAAACCTTTGGTGTTAAAAAAAATAGAAAGAGGTACCATTTAGTGGGTGAATTGCATAATGTGAAACCAGAAAACGAGGGTCCAATCCTTGCTTACCCACTCTGAATAAACTGTATGATCCAAGGCAAATATTTTATTTTACAGAGCCTCATTTTTATTAATTATCACATAAGAGTATTTTCCTTACATGAGTTCAGGGTGCGCGCTATACAAAAAATAATCTGATGTATTAAGGTTAAACGCTTCTACATGTTAACATTAATATTAGGCGTTTTTTTAACATTTTAAAGAGACCATCATATTTTCTCGTGATGCTTGTTGCATGATCTAGATGCCAATTATCTTCAGGGCTCGGCTTGTGCACGAGCTTTTAAAGCACAGCCAGAGCCTTGGCTCGGCTCGTTAGTTTGCTGGCTCGCGTTAGAAGCAGTGAGTGAGACTTGAGATGTTTACAGCTGAGACTGGACGTCAATTTGGGAGCCAGCCCAGCCCCTGTCAGGGAATCCCCGCATCTTGTTGTGTCGTTCCGCCCCTGGCCCGCCGCGCTTCTCCACCACACAGCCCAGGGGTTTCTCGGAGGTCCCCGTGGGCGTCGCGGTGCAGTCCGGGGTGAGTCACAGCCAGGCGGCGGGTCCATTTAGAGGAAAGGAGGCAGGGCCGTGGGCGATGGATACGGATTAGGAGTTTGGTCAGAGGTCGGTTTCCCGCCGCTGCCCTGTCACCAGCCCTGGGAGCGCCTTGTGGTTGCGACGGCGGTCCGCGCTGCCGTTTGAGGCCTTGTATTTTTATTTGTTTGTTTTCTTTTTTTATCACATATTTCTGACACACGGCGTTTACTTTTGGCGCTGCTCACCAGTTTATTCCAGAAGTTGGAAGATTTCCATCCGCAGCAGAAAAGTTCAGAGTCGGGGCAATTTGTGATGTGGTTACGCCATGGGCAGAAGGCCGCCGCGAACCCTAGCCCCCGCCCCAGTGACGTAGCTAGGGGGGGCGATGGGGGCGGACCGCCCCAGGCGGCACGAGTTTTTGGGCGGCAGCCGGCCCCCCGTCCCCCCGCTCTTACCTGCGGCCGTAAGAATTGGCCGCGGCCGCTACCCCCCCCCCCCCGCTCTTCTATCATTTTGCCCCTGCCCCGCCCAGAAGGCCTCCCCGTGCCCCAGTTCCCGCCTCGGAATCTCAAGGCCGCAGAAGGCCTCTGAGTGCCCTGGGGCTTGTCTTGGGAAAGACAAGGCCTCAGTGCTGCATGTTTCGCTTTAGAGCTCGAGGACGGCTCTTGGTGTCCCTGACTTTGCCTTTGAGCAAGGATGCTTGGGATTACTGGGCTTTGCGTCAGACCCTAATGGGCGATGAAGGTCTCTAAGTCACTTTTAAGACTGTGGTAGGCCACAGAAGACCTCAGAGTGCCACCTGAGCTCACCTTGCCATACAGAAGGCAGTGTAGTATTGTAGGTGTCTTCTCAAACCCTACAAGCTGCAGAAGGCCCACTGAGAGTCCCAGGTCTAACCTAGGTATGGAGAAGCCCTCTAAATCTTCAAGGCCTTGCATCGAACAGGAGACTGCCTCTCAGTGTCCCTTGCCTGCACTTGGACAAAAATGGCTCTGAACGGCCTCGCTGCAGACCCTGCTGGCTGCTGAAGGCCGCTAAATGAGCCAAGCTTCTCAGTCTCCACAGGCCACAGAAGTCCTTGGAATGTAGATAGCATGAGAGTGCACAAGGTGTCTATCTGTTCAGACCCTATATGTCACAGAAAAAGCCTCTTGAGTGCAACAAGCCACAACTAGGTTTGTCCACTTTCTTAGACAAAAAATACCCGCCATTTGTTCACTTTTTGCTATTCTGGGCCAGCTGGTAGGAGAGAAGGAATTCTTGCAAAATTGTCAGGATTCATGACAACAGTTAGCCCTCTGTTTGCTCTAATAATCATTCTGAAATGATTTATATAAACCTCATATACTTTTTACCAAATGTATTTATGTGCTTGCTGTTTTAGATTGTTGTTGCAAAACGGAAAAAATACCTGATTGCACGGCTTTTCCTATTATTTTTATTAGTCTGGGCTTAAAAAGATAGGCCAGGCTGGTAAAAAAAATGTCCAGTTGGACACCCTAGCTTCAGTGTGGGACAGAGAAGGCATTTGAATCCAAAGTGCCTCGTCTGTGATCCTTCAGGCTGCAGAAAAGACAGAGAAGGATTCAGGGGCGGCTCCTCCATTACCATTTTATGTTTCTGCTTCTCGCACTGCGAGAAAGCAGAATGGTATGCCTTTTTGGGGGCGGGCGGGTGGGCGGGTCGGGGAGGAGTGGCTTGCCCAATGTTATGGGCCCTGACTGTTCGGTCGGCCCTCTGGGGCCGACCAAACCAGTGATGCGTACTCTGGATTTTCTCTATGTAGGCTGCATGCAGCCTACATAGAGAAAATGGCCTCCCTACAGGCGCCCTGCTGCGGGCCGTTCGCACCAATCACAATGCTGCCATTGCAGCGTTGTGATTGGCTTAAGGGAGAGGAGGGAGGATGCCTGCTTCCTGTTCCGAAAGTAGCAGGAAAACGCGGGCACCGGACGCGGCCAGGAGCAGAGGCGGTGCGGGACCAGTAAGGTAAGTTTTTTTTAAATTTATTTTTTAACCTCCCCGCCCCCCCCCCACCCGCGCGTCATGCGAGCCGCGACTGGAAGGATTGACAAACTTAAACTTTTAAGCCTAATAAGAGCAGGTTGTGGGTATTAACTCTGCAATGGTAACATACATGTCAATAGTCACGATTCAGGTGGGAGACTCCAGATTATTGAAGTCCAAAATGACTTTATTTCAGCTGTCTCCTGCCTGGAATTGCTTCTGCGCCAATACTTATCAAAGGGAAATCCATTCTCCCGATGTATTTTTCAAAATCTCCCACTTACATGTTTTTAAATGTTGGCATATATGTGGTAATGAGACCAAGTGCCCAGTAATCAGGCTAGCCTACGCCACGCAACCTTAAAGTAGTAGGGTTTTTTTTTTTCCTAAAAGAATTCCCACCGGGCCTGCCCCAAGGACCACCCTCCCAGGTCACATGTGAGCTGCTTTCTCAAGCAGACTCAATCAACACACACGCTAGCTGGAATCGGCATTCAGACATGCTGAATTAGGAGTTGTCCAGAACACAAAATTACGGCTGTGTTTCTCAAGGCCCACAGGTCAGATAAGTCAGGCTAAGATTGAATAAAAGGAGCCTAGCCGAACTGTGGAGGCAGGGCATGTCTCATTTTGCCTCATTGTCTCATGTGTTTACCCTGAATTGTCTTTCCCTACTAGTAATGAAAGTGGAAGTTGTCTGGGAGGAAATTCTAGAAGGGCAGGATGATACCTCCTTATTTAAAGTATAAAAAACAAGGGTCTCTGACTGTGGCAGCTGCCAGCTGTGGGAAGTGGTGAGGCGGACAAACTGCTTCTGGGAATACAATACATACACAAAAAAAATACATCACAAAAAAAAAGAAAAAAAGCCACTTATCTGACTGCACTCCTCGCTCCAGTCCCGATCTTATTCTTCTTTCCTGCAGCACGGGCCCAGATGACTCCCTTAATCAATCCTGGAGCTGCTCTCATGCTGTGAGAGCAGCGCCAGGATTGGATGGAGCATCCTGGCTGGACGCTCCTTCAGGCCCTTAAGGCCTGTGCTTGGTCTCCACTCAGCTGTCTAAGACAGCTAGGTGTAGAGCTTCAAAGTGCGCATGTCACTTTGGCCGGCTCAAGACAGCCAGCCAAAGTGAGGTGCACTTTGGAGCATCCAGCCAGCCACTGCTCCTGTCAGAGGACATGCCACGTATGTCTCTGGGCTCGGAGAAGGCTGGCTGCTGCAGCACGCACAACGCAAAAAAATAAAATGGCAATTAAATCTTTTCATTGCCATTTGATTTTTTTCCTGCGCAGCTCGCAGCGGGCGGGGGGGGCGATGCTCCCCTGCCCAAGTGAAGAAACTGCCGCTGTGGAATCGATTCCCACGTGTTCCCAATCAGGACCCATGCCTTTTATGGGCATCTTGTTGGTGGGCTGATTAGGCAGAGAGTGTGCAACACCAAGAGGCATGAGAAGCAATAAAAACAAACAAAGCCTCCTCTGTCAGTAAATGGCTTTTGGATGAGCTCAGTGGTTAAAGTGGGGGTATCTATTGGGAAAAACATTCCCAACCTTTTATAATTTTTACAATAACTGTTTCCATACTTTTTAACAAAAAAACTCCAACCATTCCAGAACGGAAATGGCCTTCAAGTGCCTCTAGCTCGAAAGATGGGTGGCGGGGGGGGACTCCTGTTCTGTGTAGCAAAGGGGGAGACAGAGAGTGAAAGAAGAAACAACATACTTTCCAGTGTGCCTGCTACCTCAAAGAAATGTAAATGTGTGCAATTGGTTAATCAGCAAATCTTAAGGATACTTGGGAGCCAGTATATGGCTTTAATTCATGGAGTCATGTGAGCTTTCATGGTGACAAAGGTTTATTCTTTTTGAGAGGTGAGGTAATGTAATGGTGTTACCAGTTTCATTTTGGAGTGCATCCTTCTAACAGAAACGTTTAAAAAAGGTTTGCACTAGGTACCATCTGATTGCATATTACTAAAAATATATATTTTTAACACACTTGTTTTTAATCCTAAAAACATAGGGGCAGATTTACTAACAATTTGCGCCAGGTTGGTGTTACAAAAGTGCAAACAGTATATGGGCATTCACCCACCCATGGTTTCTATTAACAATTGTAGAAGGGCTTAGCGCATAACACATTTTTGAGACTTTGATTTAGAGAAATGTTTTTATTTCTAACAAATTTTCCAATTTGCTTGCATGATGCACTGTAGAGCACACAGACAAAGTGGGTAAAGTGTTAAACTGTGTTTAAGTATAGTTTTCTGTACTGGAAGTGTACCCTTCCTGTGCAAAAACTATGCTTGCCAGAACAAACACACTATTGCACTAGTGCAAGGGTGTGTGTTTGGCGCATGTCCGCCTTAAGTGCACCAGCGCAGGGAGAGAAGAAAAGAGCCCTATATCTTAGTGGGTTTAGCGCAGCTTGCCATACTATAGTAGATGTGGTGCTGCTCTGCTCTCTCCTTTTCACTCAATGCAGCACAACTTTGGTTGCTTCTCTGTATTGTATGAAAGTAAGTAAATCTGCCCTTAATCTTTTTGCACACTTTGTGTCACTCTTTCTTATACTGTGTGAAATACAGTTTTAAAATAATGGTTGCACATAGACTGCAGTAACCGCATGAAACAATTCATCTTTCATAGCATAAAAGAATGCATTTCCGGGGTGTGGCCTACTCAGCCAAGATGGCGATCATTCCTATTTAGAGCTCTGCGTTGTTGGCCCTTCAATCCAACTCGAATTTACACCAGGGCTCGGCATTGGGGCTGCTCCCAACTACACACAGACCCTTCAACGAGGGTGTGGCCTCGCTCTATCCCTTCCTCCCCCTGCGCAGTCTGGAAGGACATTGGTGGCTAGCAACAGCCAGCGCAGCGGAGGGTGCCCTAGAGATGAGGAGCCGGGCGGCTTCACCCGCTGACAGTCCACGCTCTGCGGAGGATCGTGGTGAGCTGGGAGGCCGCAGCATAATGGGGCTCTCCCTTCTCTTTACCCCCTATCTCCCTGAATACTGCAATATCGCTGCAGAAGATGGGCAAGGCGTGATGGGCCCGTGAAACCAAGGAGACAACACACGCCGCCCCGCAGATTGAAAGATTCTGAGAGCGGCCTGCCCGCAAGGCTTCTGCCAGTATTAAGGCCTGGTGGGCCTTCTCTTCTCCCCCACCTCCCAGGAACTGCAAGCAACACCTGGAGGAGTGCAGCGAGGTGTGATAGGCCAGTGAGCCCGAGAAGACAGCCCAGGCCACCTCGCAGATTGCAAAGGCGCTGAGAGTGGCCTGCTCGCAAGGTCCCCTGCTATCACTGAGGCCTGGTGGGACGGCCTCTTTGCTGGATGGGCTCAAGCGGCCTTCCCTGGTAAGACAAACAGCATCCGACCAGGGAGCATGACTGGCTTGTTCTCCCTCCCCAGCTATAGAGAGCGACGAGAGGCAATGAGGCTGCTGGCTGAGGGGAGCGGCTAGCGTGCCGGACCCAGGCCGCCAGACACTAGACAGAGGGAGGAAGCGGCGCCTTCCCTACACTTCATCTCAAACACAGGCAGATAGCAACAAGACCTTGTCATGACGGGAAGATCGCAGGTCGAAGGCACGTTAGATTTTTTGAACACTAGCACCGGAGAGTTCACACGAAGTCTGAGGACTATGGACTCATGGACTCTCACCACACAGCGGTCTGGGGGAGGGCCCTGCCTGAACCATCACTGCCGAGCCCCACATAGACCAGATGTTGAAACCCAGGGCGAGGCCACCCGTACACATCGCCGCTTTTCGCTATGCCACTGCCCTAACTTACTTAATGGCTCAACGTTTAAGTCCGTTTGGGTGTTCTGACATTAGCAGCAAGCCCAGTGAGTTGCTGAACCTGTTTGTTCACTTGTTCTCGCAGTCCACCAACCAATGATTCGACCAGATAGGCGGGCGACATCCACGCTACCCCGGCAGGGGGAGACCCATGGGGTGTTGCCAACACCTCACCCCAGTTCACACAATCACACACTAGATGGACACATCTGCTAAAACACGGCTCCTCACCCTGAATATGCACGGTATGCACATGGCGAGAAAGCGCTACACCTTCTTCTTATACATTAAATGACAGAAGGCACAAATATATTCCTTCAAGAAACACACACCACAGCCATGGAACTATAACGCCTTCACAAGCACTGGAAAGGGTCTATCTTTGCCACCACATTCGCGGCGTTGGCCCGGAGGGCATTGGTATGAATTAGGCTGGGCGTCCCATTCCAATTGCTAGACACTGCCATAGACATGGAGGGGCGGTATGTACTGGTCGAGGGTCGACTAGATGGCGCACATGTCCTACTGGGGAGCATCTATGCACAAAACACTGACCAAGATGGCATTCTGGGCCAGACTGTCAGGGGTACTGGCACACAGAACTGGGATGCCATGAATACTGGGCGGGGACTACAACTGCACACTTGACCTACAGCTAGATCGCTCCCGTCCTCCCATCCCTCACTTTCCTCCACACGCCCAATCATAGCGCTCTGAGGGGTTGATTTAACAGTGGCTCTCACTGATATCTGGAGGGGCACGCATCCACGCTCCCGACTCTACTCATTCTGTTATACTCTACACGCCCTCTGCATCCGCCTCAACAACATATTACGCTCTACCTCCATTTTAGACATGGCTATTCACACAGACTATTTGGGACTCATCATCTCCGATCATGACGCCCACATAGCAGATGTGGCATGGAGTGCCCCAGTCCCCCCGGTACCTACTTGGTGCCTGCCTGGAGAAACACTGGAAGACTTAGTTTTCCGCGAATCCCAGGCATCACACATTAGCCACTACTTCGAGGTGTGGGGGTAATGCCTGTAGGAATTAGTAGGAATTTGTCGGGTACTCGAGAGAGAGAGAGAGAGAGAGGCTGAGCTACTCATACCTACTCTCAAAAGAGCAGTGATTCAGGACACCTCCAAAGGCCCTGAGCTGGCCGAGTCTAAAACTCACCATGTTGCCCTTCTGGAATGGTTACGATGCTTCAATCTCAAAGTCTATGCAGCCAAGACTCATCGAGAAGGAGACAAGTCTGGACGCCTTGCATGGCTGCCTCGGCAAGATACTTGCTCGAACTCGATCCTGGTGATATCTCTGCCAACAAGAGATAGCCTCTACACACAACGAGGCATCTTAAATGCATACTTTGAGTATTATTCCTCTATATACAAAGCGTCCCTCCCTTCGAGCTGAGATGCAGTCAAAACGTTCTTGACAGGACTCACATTTTCACGTATCCCTACCGTCCTCCGAGGAGATATAGACGCCTATATCATGATCCCAGAAATCAAATAAGCCATTCATGACTTGGCCAGGAATAAATCTCAAGGCCTGGATGGGCTACCAATAGAATACTACAGCACCTTCTCCACAAGCCTCGCGCCTAGTCTGGCAGAGATGTTTAATAAGGCCCTACGAATTGGGGAGTTGCCCCGATCCCTTGGGGAATCCCTCCTGGTGTCCCTTCCAAAATCCGACAGAGATCCGACCCAACTATCATCCTACCGACCGATCGCTATCTGTGGCGCAGACTATAAGATCCTAGGGAAGATCCTGACTGACAGATACACCTGGATATTACCCGAGCTCATTCATTCAGACCAAAATGGCTTTGTCCATAGCACTTACCAGAATATCCGACGACTGTTCCACGTAATGGACCAAGCCCCCAACGGTTTCCACACGCAGCCTGCCTGATACTAGATCTTGAAAAAGCTCTTGACACCCTTACATGGGAATATCTCTTCCGGGTGTTAATTAGGCTGGGAATAGACAACCGCCTTTTAGCATACACATAGCTATTATACACTTGTCCCACCTCCAGAATTCGCCTAGGCTTATCTCCCCTCCCTTCTCTGTGGGCAGGGGCACCAGAGTGGGTTGCCCCTGTCCCTCTTGTTTGCAATGGCCATGAACTCCCTCACTGCTCGGCTTCGTAAGGAGGGCGGGGACTGAGGGATCCCCTTAGATGATGCTACCCATGCAGTGTCCCTATATGCGGATGATCTGCTTCTCTACATCTGTGACATCCACTCAGATCTCTCCCCCATTCACACCACCCTGCATGCATCCGCACAGGCAGAAGGTCTACAGGTCAGTTGGACCAAGTCGTGCTTGTATCCATTCAATGACAATGAAACCCCCTTTGAGGTGTGGCTTGGAGACACACCACTGAGCTGGAGGAGCGACACAGTTCGCAACCTTGGAGTTCTCCTTTATCGTTCCCCATTTGATCTTTATGAAAGTAATCTAAAGAGAGCCCTTTCTGCCCTTAAACCTCAAGTGCTATTCTAGAAAAATCTACCCTTAACTACAAACGGAAAAATAGCCCTATCCAAAATGATAATTGCAGGAAACTGGAATTTTGTTGCAGTTGTTCCCCCCCACTTTTTGTCCCCATTAAAACTACTAGGTGCTGTTTTTCGACTGACAGTGCACTTAGGCCTTCTAACTAGGCTCCAGTGCCAGTGCTCTTTCCCTAAAACAAGGTCAAGTCTAATTGTTCAAAAGTTGGCAAGGACTTTAGCACCCCTGTAAGTCCCTAGTAAATGGTAACCCTGGTACCTAGGGCATGGATACTAAAGAGAATCCCTAAGGGCTGCAGCATGTATTATGCCTTCCTAAGTGACCCAAACCCAAATTGCATGCAGACTGCCATAGCAGGCTGCGTGAAATGATACAAACCATTTCGAAAGCACAACATGGCACACTCGCTGTGTGGCATGCCGAAGTCACTGCATGCAATATATGTAAGTCACCCCCTACAGCAGGCCATATAGCCCTAAGGCAGGGTACATTATATTACATGTGAGGGGTATATGCATAAGCAGATATGCTCCTGTGCTGTCTAGTTCAATTACTAGTTGGAATAAGTGATCAGGGAAGCCATCTTAAGTTAAGTATATGTACTGGGCACTGGTCATTACGAGTTCCCCAGCTACATGAAGGCTTTACTGAAACCTATGGTATTTGGTATCAAGCACCTTGTCTTAAATCTGTACTTTTGCCAGTACTAGATTTATGATGACATGCACCCAGAGGGCACTTTAGAGGTGCCACCTGAAAAGCCTACCAATATCTAGTGTGGTGGCTGACTGGTATCATCCAGCCTGCCACCACAGACATGTTTTTGACCCCCAGCAGATGAGAGCCCGCACTCTGAGGTTAGAAACAATGCCTGCTCTGGAGGAAGGTGTTCACACCTCCTCCAGCAGGATGACTAGTGATTTCGCATATCAAGGCCAGGGTCTTCAAAGCCCCTGCCGGCTTTGAAATGCACCCCAGCTTCCCCCAGAACTGGGAGATACCACCCCCTGCCCTGAGACCCATTTGGCACCAGGACAGGTGGGAAATTAGCTATGCAGTAGGCGTGTTGCACCTCCAGGCTAGTCACACCCCGAAGGTGGGCTACCTGGCATGCTCCACGAAAGAAGGGTTCCACCGTCTTGTTTTTGGTGGAATTAGGAACTCTGGACAGGGTTATACCCATTCCCCACAGGAAACGGTCATATAGGGGCTGTAGTGACCCCAAAGTTAAGTAGCCCATTGGCTCCTACCCTTCACTCTCCTTAACGCCCCTAGATTTTGTATTTAGGTGGGCCCCTCACACCGGGAACTCCGATTCGAATTCCTGGGAACTGAAGAGGACAAAAGAAGAGCAGTCACTGCCAGAACTGAGGACTGACCACAAACATGGTGCAAAACCCTGCCTAACTACTGGAACCTCGACAATTGCAAAGACCCGGCCCATCCAAAAGCTGTGCACCCTCTCCAATGCTTAGAGGACTGCCCAGCACTTCGACAACCAGTTAGCATCTCCCTTGGGGTGGATGAGCCACCCCCCTGCAGCTGCAGGCACTGACAAGCATCTGCCCGGTCCACCATGTTGCTGGCCATCTGGCCCACCGAGGGGGGGGGGAGCGTGCTAAGCTGTGCGTCATTGACTCCATAGCGTAGATGCTCTTTATGGAGCTGTATGTAACAAGACCTCCCTTGCTGTGACCAAATTTGGCGCTCTTTGTGGCAGGTAGGGAGAGCAGATTGAATCCGTCCAGAGCTGGCGGCGATTCACACCAAGTTTCCTGGAGTGAGATTATGTCGAAGCCTTGTAGGTAGAGTTGCAGTTCCAGATCCAGGGTCTTATCTCCCACCCCGTTGATGTTCCACGAGCAAAGTTTGAGGGAGTTTATGGTGTTGATATTGGGTTCGCGGAACTTGGTGTGTCACAGATTTCGATTTTTTGTGTTTATGGTCCTGGATAGCCAACTCCACTCTTGTGGTGCATTGGACCTATGGAGCCGCTGATCTCTAAATTCTTTGCCTTCTGAGCTTTCGCTGCGGGCTGAGTTCCCCCGGACTCTTTTTGATTTTCCGAAGTGATGATTAGGGGTTCCGGATATCTTGGTTTGGCGAAGGGTCGTAGCTTAATGCCCCAGGTGTTAAATTTGGTATATTCTTTTAGAACTTTGTCTGCTATCCCAGATGTAGCCCAAACTGTTTTAGTTGCTTCCACACCCGGATGTTCCGGAGACTCCACGAATTCTATCGACTCAAGATCATTAGATCTTATGTTCTTCAGGCTGTTGATGGAATTTATTAAACGTAGAATGTTTCCTCTATTTAGTATGTCGATCCGTCCCTTTGACTTGTATTCGGGATGGAACATGATTGTTGTGGAGTTCAGTTGCGCTGTTTGGTCTATGGGTGATTCCTGATTGACTATGATGTAGTTATTCCCACACCGTCAGTTGTCCCCTCATAAGTGCGTCCTCTGTTCTTGCAGGGTTCGCTTTTTGGGGGTTCTCCACCGCTTGTGTTTGTTTTGGGGGAGTTGCTTCTTTTTGCTTCTATCGCCTCGTCCTGGGGCGAGTGTTCTGAAGGTTCCTGTTGGCAATCTGTCCCGTCGCCCACCTGGGTTGTAGTGTCAGGGGGATCCCCATTGAGGTCTTTCCCCCGTTCCTGGCTCATGGCCCTGCAAGGAGATGTTATTTGAGTTAGCTTTTGGTTTCTCCCCTTTCTCTTCAGCTTCCTTCGTTGTTTGGATGTAAGCGAGCTGGTTGGTGAAAGGTTCATTCCGGGGAGTCTACTGTTGGGAGGCGTGTTATGCCTTGAGGACATTGACGAGGTATTCAGTAATCCTTGCCTTGATTGTTTTTTTTCCTCTGATCTTGTTGAGACCGAGCCCTCATCGGGCATGCTGGTCTCTGGTTTCAGGTCCATGATGTCCTAGGGTACGTCCTCAGTTATCAGTTGTATTGGTTGTTGCTCGGCCATTCTCATTGTGCCTAGTTCTTTTGGTGTTGATTTCTGTGACACAGCGTCTCTTATATCGGATAGGAGGTTGTCCATTACCGTTGGGAGAGTTGCCAGCTTATCTACTATGGTTACGCATGTGCAGCTAGCCTGTACCATTTGTGTCTCCGCTTGTGCTCTTCTGATCAGATTATTGAGATCTGCCAGTTTGTCGTCGATATTTGCAACAAAGATTGAGAGAGAGTTGAGAACTGACAATTGGATGTCCATCTTGTCGGACTGATATTGCATGGCGTTTACCGACATTTGCATTGTGTGTAGCAAAGTGGTCCAAATGTCTTCTTTTTCCTGCGATTTGGAGTGTTTTGTGTTAATCCTTGGCGAGCTGTTTCTTCGTTGCGGTTCAACTTGGGGCGCGAGAGAGTATGAGGCAACCAATTCCTCCCATTCCTCTGGTGTGAGGTAGGATGATTCAGGTTCCGTTTCCTGCATTGTTGAGGTGTGTTGCCATTGTGTTTTGTTTATTAGTTCATCTTGCGCAATGCCTGCATGCAATTGACCGTGGCTGCCACGCGGCTGTTCCTGAGTTGGTAGGGTCTACCTTCCCAGTGATATCTGAGCGGTGGGCTCAGTTTCTCCCGCCACCGTTTGGATTGACGTGTGCATGGGGTCATTGTTCCCCGTTGTTGCCATCGTTGGCTTTGGCCCTGAAGGAAGTAAGGGGGAGATTTGCTTTGCCTTATTAAGGTCATTTCTTCGGTTTTCCATTTCCGTTGCCTTGTCCTTTTGTTGTTGGTGGAGTTCCGGAGTGCCTGGTTCTTCCCTTAGCGTGGTGTTTTTATTGTTGTTGGTGTTATTGTTAGCAAGGTTTCCATGTTCTTGGCGTTCATGGTGTTTCGGCCCCTCTTTTGCCGAGTTATGTGGTGCCCAATTGGTCGAGGTTCCTTCCTTGTTCCCACTGAGGGGGTTGTGTTTGTTGGTGTTTTGGTTCGCTTCCTCTTCCATGGCCTCTATGATGCTGTTGGTCTGGACTTGGCCATCTATCTCCCTTGCGTTGATTTTTTTGTTGGTGGCGTTTTTGTTGGTGGTGTTGTCTTTCGATATCCGCTCCGTTTGGGCCTGTTTGTCCTTGTTTGTTCCTTCGTGTCCCTTGTCCCCCTGCTCCTTGTCCCCTTTGTGCTTCTCATCTTCTGTGCTTGTTTCGCGGGGTCCTGTTATGCGTAGCATATCCTTGCCGGCCGAAAGCCCCTCGTGGTCTGCATTTGGCTGTTGTCGCGCAGTATGAAGTATTTTGATAGGCTGAAGAGGGGTTGGAAGATTGCTTTCTTTGTTGCTGGCTAGGCATAAGACCGGCCCGGCATCTTTTAAGAAGGAGAATTTGGAGTATATTTTCGGTTGATATCCTTTGGTCTTGATGGCCCGATGGTTGCGTTACTTGTATTGACAATTGGCTGTGCCGACGGGCTGCTGAGAAGTGGGGAGATCAAAGGGGTCTCCTCTTCCATTGTCGTCAGTTCTTCTGTGCTTTCTAAGCTTTTTATGCCGGAAGCCTTCTTTGTTGTCCTGCGCGTTTTCCTGCCAGGGTTCGGCGCCGGCTGCTGTCTTGCCTTCCCTGTTCTCATTGTAGCGGTCGGTGTAAGTGTTGTAGGTGCCCCTTCCCGGTTTTTTCCCCTCTTTTTCCTTGGCTTGGTCCTTCCCCCTTAGCAGAAATTCCGATGGCCTGGTGATTATTGCCTTGCCTCCTTCCCCCTTTCTCCTTTGAGAAGCTCAGTAATCTAGGTCGTAAGGTGGAACTGGAACTGGAACTGAGCTGGGACTGAGCTGGAGCTGAAGTTGGGGGGGATGGAATGGTGGGCGGATGGACGGTAGACGGTGGACGAGTTTGCTGCAGCGCGGAGTATCGTGCTGTGCGTGCTGCACGTCCGGCGTCTTGAGGTGCCTTGAGATGCTGTGGTCGTTGTACTGGGCTGAAGCTCCGCTGCCCCCTCCGCACTTGGGCTCACACCACTGCGCTAAGCCCCGCGCGCCGTCTCTTCCCCCCACCTGCCCCGCCTCCTGCGATTCTGCTCCTTCACGTTCCCCAAGCTCCTCTGAGCTCCGCCGCGGCGGCGCCACTAGATGTTTCAGGGCAGCGCAATGGCAAGGAGCAACGCGCAGGTGCAGAGGCCAGATAAGCTGACTGGCAGAAGCGCAGAAGAGCAGTTGCAGGAGTTGCAGGAGTACAGGTAGGGCTGAGAGGCCAGGGGAGACCAAAAGAGCGGCGCAGACAAGTGAAGACGAGGAAAGTGCACTGAGGAGGGGGCAAACCTGTTTACCACACACCGCTTTTGCCCGCTTTAGCCCCCCTGCCCCCTCTCCCCCTCCGCTGCAGGCGACCAACCACCGCCAACCAAGCCACAGCAACCACAACCCGCGAGCGGCCCCCCGAAGCGTGTTAACTGGCTTACCGGGCCGTTTCTCGCTGTCCTCGCGTTGTGGGCATTGTTGGGAAAGAAGCGGCGGTGGCGGCAACAGCGGAGGGGTGGCGGTGGCAGCAGGCGGCAGGTAAGCTGCGGAGTGGTGCGGAGACACGGCGTGAGGCCGGTTTGCTAGGCCACCAGGACTGGGACGTCGGAGTTCAGCGCGGTCGGGTCTCAGCACGGCTGTAGGATCCCAAATGCTCAGCGCGGTCAGAGCTCAGCGCGGCTGCAGGATCCCAAACGCAGCTGACCGGAAGCGTCTGAAGTCGGAAACAGAGCTAGCGCAACCGAGGGAGCAGCACTCCAGAAAGAGGTCTTTGTTGCTCTAGGAGGTCAGATCCATCTCCCTGCCGTGTTTGGGGACGCCACAATCTCCAGGAGCTGCCCAGCACCAATACCCTAGGTACCAGAAGCAGTTGCAAGCACCAAGGCTTGTTTGTGTTCATTTGGAACTCCACCCCCACCAAAACTTACCTGGACGTTGAGGGACTTCAAGAGAAGCCAGCTCCACACCGAGAGTGGCCCTTCTGTGTTTCTTTTCTCTCTTCTGCAGGTGCACCACGAACCATGAGAGCCTCTAACTCACTGACCCATTGGACAAAACACCTCCTCTGCAACTGAGCTCCCCAGTCCAGGCTCAAGAAAATCAACGGCGTCTCTGTGGTCCTGAGACCCTCAAGAGCTGAGCCCTCCCTTGGGTTCTGCCCGACTGGTCCCCCAGTCCCCACTTGCAGTCTTTTTCTTACAATTATTGACTTTAGCATGTAGCATTTGAGGCTATCACCGCGTAAAGCACATCTGCACCTGGACACCCCTGGGCAGGTAAATTTGAACTGCTGGTGCTTTCTTGGATCTTGGCCCCTACTTACCTTAAGTCCAGAAGAACAGTTCTGTAAGTTGTCTGTAAGTGTACCTATACAGTGAATGTTTCTCCCATAGGATATCATTACTGCGTTCAAGGCTCATGCCTCAAATCTGACAGCTGTGATTTTCTACTGTTTTTCCTGTACAAATCTAAAACGTCTAAAGTACTTACCTGATTCCAATAATCTTGGTGTCTAAAATTATTTAAAGATCTGCTTTATTTTTCTAAATTGGTCTCGAGTTTCTTCTTGAGTGTGTCTCATTTATTGACTGTGTGTACAACAAATGCTTAAAACTACCCTCTGATAATCCTAAACTGCTCACCCACACTACCACGAAGACGACATTTGGGATGATTAATTTAAGCCCTGGAAACTAATAAGGGTGGCCTGGACTTTCTACATACTGTACCTCATTTTGGTGCACTACCTAAAAAGCCAGCTTCCTACAACAATATTATCCAGACTGCTAAACTACTTCGCAAACATTCCAGTCGCCCCCCCAAGTGCTTTTCCCAGGACCTTGACACCATGTTGGGGGAGCTTAACTGGAGAGACAAGCACCATTGCATAGTGCTGAAAAAGCTACAACTGCTGGTCGGGAAGAAAGGGCTGGGAACCCCATCGTTCGAGGCGTATTACTTAGCGGCACAACTACAGTGGGTCTCATGTTGGCTAACGGGGTGTCACATGGGAGAGACATGTAACAGGTCTTGCCCCCTTGCGCTGTGAATCCTTCGAAGCATCCTACTCCCCAAGGTCATGCCCCAGAGCACTTGGTCCCTACAAGTTATGATGTCTCGCGAATGCCTTGCCAGGGTTTATCACCTCCCACGCCATGTTTCTCCATATGCCCCAGCACTCCCACTGCAGGGCTTGCCAAGATTTCCCGATTCTACTCAGCCTCTGGTTTGGGGACCTGGCATGAGCAATCTCTAGTTACAGTGGGGGACCTCTTCGCTGAAGGTCACCTCCTCACCTTCGATTTTGTCTCCGACTATGCCCTTCTGAAAAGACAATTCCTCACTTACAGGCTGCTGAGTAACATATGTCAGGCTCTCTGGTTCACCCGAGACGAAGAACCCCACACACTCAGTCACACAGACCCTACTTATGGGGACAGGACAGCACCTGATAACATGGTTATATAAAGCCATACAGGAATACATCTGACTCCCACCGACAGTTTTGAGAGGTAAATGGGAAGACCACAAAGGAAGGGTAATGCACAACAGAGTGGTGGAACAAGCCCTGACATTTCCTCAGCAAGTGTCCAGAAATGCCAGGTTCAAGAGTATACAATACTCTATCCTACAAAGGGCCTACCCGATGCAAGAGCAGCTCAACCAATATTTCCCCATGCACGCCTCCGCTGCCCCTGATGCCAACTTGTTTCTGCGGACCTACAACATATGTTGCGGTCCTGCCCAGCCATAGCCACATACTGGCACTCTAGTCACACCACACACTACAGAAGGTTACTGAACTCGCAGACCTTAACACGTGGGAGGCCAGTGCCCTAGGCATCTTTAAACACAGGAAGTGACACAAGGAAGGAACACGCTTCGCCGGTATGGCTCTACTGCTCGCTAGGAGAGCCCTCGCCATGCAAGGGAGGACGGCACAGGTCCCTTCGGAGGCGGTGTGGTATGGAGCAATGCAGAAACGGGGGAAAGCCGAAGAGGTCTGACACCTTCGTCATCGACCCATTTCCCAAGCCTGGGATGCCCTCCTCGTCCACTTCGAGAGCCTCACCTGCAGCAATAACCTACCCCCTTGTCCTGACCAAAAGGTAAATGTTACACGCATGGCACCTCCCCTTCCCACACCTGCCTTTCACTGGAAGTGACAAGGCAAGCTGACACTCATCGCCCTGAGGGATAACCACTGTATGCATCTACATCCCAGAACTCTCCCCCGCGCCTCGCCATTCACCACTCCAGACCAGAGAAGGTAGATACCGGCTCGACCCTTTACCCCTCCCGCGACGCCTGCTGTGACCCAGCTAGTGCTCCGGGCCTTTCTAACGAGTCCCCCTCACTTGGGGGCCTGCACGCTGCTGAGTTCGAATCGCCGCCTCCCTTCCCCAGTTTAGGGTTACCGCCCAAGTTAGTCGACACCACACACAAGGCAGGTGGGGGCGCCGCCCAATTTATGGTCCAATGAGTAAACCGCTTTTTTGCGAACAACTGAAACCGTAATTGTACATTGACTCAGAATGATGCAAATGCCTTGTATTATTGCCTTATGTTGACAATGAAAACCCCAGCAAAAACAGCTTTTTAAAAATGTATTTCCCACCGATTATTTTGAAATTTCTTTATCATTTAAGGTGTGTGCTTTATATTTTGTATGTATATGCCTGAATTGGAAAGGTCGACAAAATTGTTGTAGAATGTTTCGTTCACTTTTTAGCCACAACTCTGGCCCCACTGACATTGCACTCAGGATCAGAGTTCCCACTGTTTTTTTATGCATTTCAAATCCTTTGGAAATACTTTTTATGAGGCTTCCGTTCAGTGCAGCCCAAAACACATCAATTAAAGATCTGGAAGCTGCAGCAGCCGGGGCTGAGACACACTATGGAGAGTGGGGGGAGGAGGGGTTGTTGAAGCCTTTTGGCGCTGTGCACCTGATATGAAGTGCTATATAAATGCTACAATGCACTACACAGAACCCTGAGACACTCTGCACCCTTGCTTTCTCCAAGAACCTACTGTTGTGAGCTAGGCACCGCCTCAGACCCTACTGTTGCAGATTTGCCCTGCAATTCACGTAGGGCTTCCACGGGCCATAGAATGCTTTTGTTTCCTCAGTCGCCTTGAATGTCGCTTGGCTCAGACCCCGTGTATCAAAGAAGATGATTGGACGCCTCGTGCCTTGCCCCGAGTTGCGAAGGCATCAAAGAGGAAATGACGTCCCTTTGGTATGGAAAAGTCGCCCGGGTTTCTTCGACCTTGCTTGCTCCAGAAACCAGACGAGGCCTCGGATTTCACTGTGCTTGCCCAGACTGCAGTGCCGTGGCATGCATGTCAACATCTGACACATGAGAGAGCGAAAAAAAATTGGGGGAATTTATTCTCCCCGTTGACTAACATTGAAACGGAGGCAATTTCAGGCGGGCGGGAGATGGCTAAAAAGTCATTTTTGTCTTTAAATTCTCGAGTCTCCCTCCTGAATCGGGTCTGTTGGCAAGTATGCCATGGCCCTCACCTTGGCCCTTTCAGGCTGTACCATGCTGCGGGCACGGAAATACTTATTTCTGGCAATGCACATTAATAGTTAAAGCTGGAGCCGCGTTTGAATGTGGTGAGCCAACCATAGTACAATATCGAAGGTTCTTTTAATTAAAGAGGATTGGTTTGCGTTCCCCAAAAAGAAATATTCATGTTTTCAAGTTTGATTTCTTGACGTTCAGGTTCCTCTTACTACCAAGAGCGGTCCTTACATAGAAGTGGAAATAACTTGCTTCTTTCATGTGTCTGCTATAAGCTTTGCAGCTTTAGGACAGAAGACATAACACTCGCCTGTATTCTTGCAAGATTCCCAGTGATTTGTGCCTACACCAAGGCACCCTAATTTTAGAGGTTGTTTACTATATTTTTAATTTTTCTGCTTATTTCAGTAAGTGGTATCTTCATTTTATTATTCCTAATAGGAAAGAAATGTATGATTTTTATGTATGTTTTTTTTACTACATTTATGTTGTCCACCAAGCCCACTGTGTGTTTTTAGGTTCTGTGTAAAGAGCCAATGCGACGATCATGGTTCCTGTTGGGTTCTAATCTGGTGGGGCTCTCCATTCTTATTGTGAAAATTGTAATGAATCGAGCACTACAATGTTATGTTATCTGAGTTTATATAGCGCACAGCTGCCCCAGCAAAGAGGCGTCCCGGCGCTGCCAGCGTCAGAAGGAAAAGGGCCAAGAACAGAGCAGATAGGCGTAAGGAAAATGCAGAAGGACAAGAAGGACTAAACAGAGGGAAAAAGGAAAGTTTTAATTGCTTTCCTAAAGTCCAACATGCGATCCAGGCTGCGGATGAAACTACAATGAAACTGACTGTAAAAGAAGAGCTTGTGCAGACTGAGTGCAATGAGACTGACTATCACCTCAGTCTTCCCTTTCCCCGCAGGGCCCTGACACGCGCACTTGACTTCCCTTGTAATACTCATGAGATTGCTCAAGGGAATAAGTGCCAATCGCAGACCTCCTCACCCAGAATTATATCCCTAAGGGATGGCTAGATTGAATACATTTTATTTGCATAATAACATTTATCATGCCTACATCATGGCTTTTGGCTCTCTTTTTCACAACCATGTACGGCCTCTACCTTGCGTACATGCACGCAGCCATGTGGCTAGACACCCTGCACCTACTTACGTGTTTACCATCCCCAGTTCCTATTTTCTGCTGATCGGGTGGTGGACAGCCTGTCTTTCTCATAGTTGCTGTTTTCCCTACAGCAGGGCCTCGGCTCTGATTTTTTAAAATTATCATTTCTCTTTGCTGTTTTTTCATTTTGTTATTCATTACTTCAAGTTGGGAAGCCTAAGCCGCAATGGTCGGTTTCAAGCCACGCATGTTATGTCAGAAGGAATTCAAAGTGGCAAACATGCGCAAAGGCTACATGTCCGCCTTGAGAAAGTGCCTCCCAGCTTCACCACAGACTACAGTCCACAGTCCGCTGCGTTGTCTGATCCTGTTGAAGTGCCTTTTGTCAAGGATTGATTGCAATAATCTGATTAATGGGTGACCTGGCCTTTCTCTTTGCCCCTGCAGATTCTGTATATTGAAGATATATTGACTGATCCAAAGTATTCAGGCATCAGCAGCCTGCCCCCACCAGAGCCCGTCTGTACACGAGATCCTAATAGCTGTTTCTCTATCGGTGAGAGAGGATGTTTCAGATCACTCCAGTCATGGGCCGTTCTAGAAGGTACAGGAATTGATTGAACAGGACAATTTGGTATTTGTTATACCTTGTAATCCTTAATTTCCACTTTGAGTGCCGAATTGAGGACCATGGAGCCTACCTTTCACCTTCCAGCACAAAAGATTAGGATGGTAGATCGCAATCAGGACACCAATAGGGGATACCATTGATGCAGTGAATGGACATCCCAAAAGACTGTACTTTTCAGTTCAGTACAAGCTCCAGTCCAAGTCGCGACAGTCTCTGCGCAGGCCTGGACTGATCACTTTTCTATCGTGTATGATTTTGAGGACCGTGATCCATCTATTATGGTAGTGCAGCCAGCCGAGAAGGGGGAAAGATCCGACCCTGCCTGTTACAGGCCAATTTCTTTGGTGAATTCAGAAGTTAAAATAATTGGCCGGGTGATCATGGAACGTCTTACTGGTTGGGCTAATGAGCATGATATTCTATCTGACATCCAGTATGGATTTAGACCTGGGCAAGGCACGGTGGAGCA
Organism: Calotriton arnoldi; assembly: GCA_963921515.1. Taxonomy (NCBI): domain Eukaryota; kingdom Metazoa; phylum Chordata; class Amphibia; order Caudata; family Salamandridae; genus Calotriton; species Calotriton arnoldi. Next base: position 596,981 of record CAWUFW010005562.1, read on the forward strand.
AAAGTTCAATCTGTTGCTGCTAATATCCAAATACACCAAGGCAAAAAGGGTTCCATGCACCTGGCCTTCATGGACCTCAGCTCTGCTTTGACAAAGTGAATAGATCCAAGCTCTGGGCCGAGCTGGGGTCCAGGGGGTAGACCCTGCACTTGTTGCCTTTCTGAGAGATTTACATGATGGTCTAATGGCATCAATAAGATATGGGACCAATGGCGAATGCACTGAGCACTTTAATCTGAGGAGAGGAGTCCGTCAGGGATGCATTTTGGTTCTTTCCTTTTTATTTTGTATATTAATCAGCTTGAAGCAGCGCTTTCTGAACATGGGCTGGATGTCCCGAGAGTGAGTGATAGATCAGTACCTGCTCTCTAATACGCAGATGATGCCGTTCTGATTGCCCACACTGCACAGGGCCTTCAGCGATTCTTAGATGTCTTTTGTGATTTTATGGATAGTCTCAATTTATCTACTAATTTTAAAGAATGTTATGTCATGGTGGTGGGCCTAAAGAACACCAAAACGAAAAACAATTACTGCTAAAGGACATCAAATAAGCATTGTGGAAAGTTTCTCCTTTCTGGGCATTCTACATGACTCATGTTGCAGCTGGAAGTGATTGGTTAAGAAGAACGCAATCACTTTTAAAAGGGCCACGGCGGGCATAAAGGAATTTTCTTGAAGACTAGGCCAAAAGCCAATTAAGACTCTGGTAGAAGTCTTCAAGGCCAACTGTGTTTCAGTAGCCAGCTTTGGCTGTGATGTCTGGGGGTATGTTTCGATTGAACAGATTCAGATAGTAGAAAACAGATCCTGAGGGGTCTTCTGGGTGTCCCACAGGGGATTCCCCATGAGGTTGTCCATGAAGAACTTGGTCTGGGTTACATCTCAGACCAGATACAACTTCGACCCCTTCTGCTCTGGCTAAACATTCGGCTGAAAGAGGAGCTGAAGCTAAATAAGTCAATTATCCAGTGCTGTTTGGGTCTGGATAACCTGCCTACACTACATTATGAAGAACTTGAAAGAGCTTGGCAGACCGGAAAACTTTTACCATCTGGATAGTATTGTCAAAGTTGCTTGGCTGAAACAGGTCTTTGGCTTAAGGGTGGCAGCAGTGCGTGAGGAATCTGCTGTTTGCAAGAGCTCCATCTGACAGCACTTGCAGGTGAAGACGGCAAGTGGGATGGAGCCCTACCTTCCTGTTGTAACATCCAAGCGACATCGACGGCTGCTGACATATTTCAGACTGGGCATGTTCCATCAGCTGCTGTACCCTCCAGAATTCTGGTTTAAGAAATCAAGTCCCCCTTTGTGTGAATGTGATAATACTTCTGCCTGCGACATGTTGCATATAATTTTTACATGCCCAACATTTAACACGCTACGGCATACATTTATTAGGCCACTCTTGCTCCCCATGAATTTCAGATAAGCAAGACCGGCTTTATTATACTTGCAGTTTTTATCAACTCCAACTATCTGTTTTTATGTGCGTGGTTTTTAGGTCTTGCCTAGCGACGCAGCGCATGCGCTGTCCGCCTTGGCGAGATCTATTGTTGTCGGTTTCTCGGCGGAAGGGGGACAGGAGATGTGCACGCTTAAGGCGTCTCTTTCGGCGTTTCAGGACAGAAGATGTGCACTCCCGGACAGGAGATGTGCACGCTTACGGCGTCTTTCGGCGTTTCAGGACAGAAGATGTGCACTCCCGGACAGGAGATGTGCACGCGTACGGCGTCTCTTTCAGCCACTCGCGGGACGCTGCTTTGCGATAGCGCACGCTCCTCGCAGCCTTGTCGCGCGCGCACCACTCGCGGGACGCTGCTTTCTGATGGCGCCCGCTCCTCGCAGGGATCTTGCGGGCTTGTCGCGTGCGCACCACTCGCGGGCTTCTTTAAACCGAATGTGACTCCGAACGTGTGACCTATGAAGCGCCTCGGCCTGTGCAGATAGTTCTTGCGCATGAAAATCACCACGACTTTGAGCTCGATGAGAGGGCATTGGAGCAGATTTTACTACAAGACCTCAGAGCCCTGCCAGTGCTGCAGCCACATGGGCACGGCATGCCGGGCCCACTCGGCACGATTTGCTCTGTCTGAAGGTGAAAGATCGAAAAGTTACAGAATACGTTGTTTTTTTAAGCTGCGCCTGTACCACGCTCACTCACCCAGCATGGCAGTTCCCATACTTTTGTTAATGCACTTCGACCACTGGGTGCAAGCGAAGTACCGCTCGCAGTTTCGATTTCCTTCCTCCCGCAGCAAGGATGCTTAGTTCTCAGTCCACAGTAAAGCGTCTCAATTCGTTCCTTCCGGACTACCAGGGGGCAGCCTGGACATGCGCACTGGGTGAGCAGCCTATTTCACGTGATCCACAGCTTCCTGTGTATCCAAAGCTGCGCCCATGGACGAAGACGGGCTGCCGCTAGTGGGGTCAGGGATAGACTTAACCAAGGTGAGGGCGAATGGGGAGAAGAAGGGGCGATCGGAGGGGTAAGCAGAGCGGGAGCTGACCAGACCAGTTTGTCATAAACGATGGGTACAGTCTATGCCCATGTACGATACATGTTTGTATAATGGCAATGTGGTGCTCGTTGCTGCCTGGTTCTTGCTTCTGCTGTCATGCTAGTGGGATGTACCTATGTGTGGCACGTGATGATGGCGTATGATATTAGGCATCCCTCTAATGTGTGTGTGTGTTCCCTCGGAGATTTTTTCTTGTTTAGAAAAATGGGTCACGTTCCAAACATAGGCACTTTTAGGACCTGTTCATGGCATTCCATTCAGGCCCGAAAAAGCCCCCACCATCTGTAGCAACCCACCGGAGATGTTCAAAAGTACTCCAGTGGCTGCCTCCGTGATGCCTATATCTGCCTCCGTGATGCCTATATCTGCCTCCGTGATGCCTATATCTGCCTGCGTGATGCCTATATCTGCCTGCGTGATGCCTATATCTGCCTGCGTGATGCCTATATCTGTCCGTGTGATGCCTATTTCTACCCATGTGATGCATGTTTCTACCCA